>CM065139.1:13514145-14241645 GCA_033026305.1 Cirrhinus molitorella
CTCAAAAGATGTCCAAAAATGCAGATTCGTTCAGTAATGAAACAAGTGAAGTATTTATGAGTGAGTCATTGAATCATTCAGTTAAGAGATCTGTTCAAAAATGCAGATTCATTCAGTAATGAAACAAGTGAAGTGTTTATGAATGAGTCACTGAATTGTTCATTCAAGAGATTTGTTCAAAAACACTGATTCATTCAGTGACAAAACAAGTCACATAGTTATGAGTCACTGGATCATTAATTCTAACATTTTTTTTTTTTTAAATAAGTCATTCACATTAATAAAACCTTTTTTAATAAACTGCAGCAATTAATATTTTGTCACAGCCTTTAGTAAATGTAATTTTGGTTAGTTCAGAATTGTGTTAATAAATGGAAAACATTACTTTCACAAATACAACAAAGAATAAAGAAATGATTTGAAGTCTACATCTGTGAAAGCCACAGTAGTTAAAAAATGTATGATGCAATTTTATGATGTGGTTTTGTGACACAATACTGATGCACTGTCCCATTACAACTCTATTACAAAGTGCATACTTTCCCATCATGTGAATTATTTACTTTCAGAGCATAGAAGTATGTGAAATTGGGATGCAGCCAGTTTGAACACACAGCGAAACCCACCTCGCAGGCCTGGAAACTGAGGTGGATGTTTGTTTGTTTGTTTACTGAGGCTTCTGGGAGGCTGGACGCACTTCTTTAGTTCTCCCTTACACACACAGAGCAGCATGAGGGATTTGTTTACACAGCCAGGGGCAAAAGCTTACAGACACTCACTGCTAACCTACATCCCAACCACCTGCCCCGGCAGACACTGATCTCTGAGCCACAACACCAGGAAAACGAGAGGGAAAAGAATACATACAATGATCACAAACACATCAACTGCCAAACTGGGAGTTTGTGAACATGTATGAAAGTTAAATTCAATGCATTTATGAACGGCCCTAACGAAGTGGTTCCCCAAAATGAATTAGACTCCTCAGCCACAGCCTGGAGCGCTAAAAAGACCCGATAAAGTGCGGCAAACGCCCTGTTCACCCACTATTGATGTTCAATGGAGCATCTAAAACAGGCACAGCCCCCACAAACCACAGAAACAGCCCCAGACCAGCTCAGTTAAAAAAAAAAAACCTTACCCAACCGCACACAACTAATGAGCAAAAATCAGATGTAGTTTTTAAACCATGAATGAAGTCAGCAAAATGTCAAAGGTGGCATTATTAAGGCTCGGCCCCTGAGGGAACGTCTTCCCCTGCCTTGATAATACAACAAGGCCTGTCAATTCTCAAAGGCAAAGGAAAACAAGAATGAGTTCACTAGTTGTCCTACAAGCTAATTGATTATTGAAGTGGACTAGTTCATTTATGAAAAAAAAAAATAATAATAATTTTGACCTTGATTAAGTGCGGACAGTGTTCTTAAAGGGACAGTTCATTCAAAAATGAAAATTACCACGATTTACTCACCCTCAAGCTATCCTAGGTGTAGCTATATGACTTTCTTCTTTCAGACGACTACAATCAAGAGTTAGTTTAAAAAAATGTTCTAACTTCTAAGTTTTGTAACTGCAGTGAATGGGTGTCGAGATTTTGAAGTCCAATAAAGTTCATCCATCCATCATAAAAAGTACTCCACATGGCTCCGGGGGTTAATAAAGGTCGTCAGAAGCAATTTGATGCATTTGTGAAAGAAAAATATATCCTTATTTAAAACTTTAAAAACTTTGCGTTCACAAGAGTGTGGCGTTTCAGTGGATGAAGTAGACATAGCATAAGCTCTGGTGAGAATATGCTAGTCTTGCGAGAACCAGGAAAACCTCTACAAGTCCTTGTTTTGTTCTTGTACTTTGTGACCGGTGTTTGTTTAGCTCTCTCCTGGAATGTCACTCTCTCATGAACACGCATACGACAGTTATCCTAAGCTAGAGATTATGGTATATAAAGTTTTAAGTATGTTTTTTTTACACAAACGCATCAATTCACTTTAGGAGTTTTGTGCATTTTTATTTAAATGTACAAATGCAGACAGGTGTTTGTCAAGTTAAAACAGCTTTTTAAAAAAATCTGAAAATGTAATTTATAACCATGCCCTCCTGACTACCCCTTATATGTTTAACAATCTCAAGCTTCTCAGAAGCAGAAGTTGTCATAATAAGGAAAACCTCTCTGATGGTGAAAGCAAACAATAACAAATTTCATTTTTGCATTTCCGTTTGCCCCCAATTTAAAAAAATATGACATCACAAATGAGTAAAAAATTATTTTGTCGGTCAAACAGCTCCTTCAGCTGTTGTATTAGAAACACTATTTTTTGTGATTTAATGCCAAGGTGACATAAAACTAAGTATAGTGTTACATTAAATATTTTTAAAATGAAAATACACAAAAACTATATTTATGATGTTTACACATCATCACAGTCTGTGAAAAGGGTCCATTAGTTGACTTTAAAAATATATAATTTTGCACACGCTTAATCAGGATGTGATGTAGTTGGTCTCTGCAGACACAGCGAAAAGAGGACACCGCAATTAAGATGCACGCTCTCCTGCAATCACGGAGAGGGCAGGGTTAAATACCTGACCTCTCGCATTCAGCGTCATCCATCCATCTCGCAGGGCTGACCGCGACGCAGGCAGACGCAGGACAAGAAAAATGAACGCTTCTTTCTGCTCCTTATTTCATCTGCTCTATTGTGATGGACACAAATCGGAGTGGGGATGCCCTCACGGATCCACAGGGGGTCTTTGTGCAGGAGTCTTCTCTGATTTGGTTCCTCTATTCATGAGGAGAACTGCATATCTACACACACACACACACACACACACACACACACACACACACGCACGCACGCACACACGCACACAGACACACACACACCTGCTCGCACACTTCCTTATAGCATCCTAGTCATCAGTTTACTGGGTACGTCTGGGGATGCGAGTCTAGACTAGGCCGCTGTGTGCGTGCGTGTGTGTGTGTGTGTGTGTGTGTGTGTGTGTGTGTGTCTGTGTGAACTTTGCAAAAATGACTGTAGCCCTGCTGCGTCTTCACGCCACTCTGACAATTTTGATACAAATCGGCTCTGAAGGCTGAGGTCAGTGTAACGTAAATAACAGAGAAAACGAGTTCAGCGAGAGAATAAGGAGTTTTGAAAAGCCAGCGGCTGCACAATGGCGGTCCGCAACGGGCCTGGGCTGGATGCTGAAACACATGGTAATTCATTTTCGAGTAAAGCTTTCTTAAATTTGAATTTGAAAAGAAACAGCAAAGAAGAAAGGGTGATTAAACGGGCAAAAAAACAGTACAAAAGGAACAGGGAGCTTGTGGGAAGGCGAACAGCTCATAACACTACACAACCCAGCTGTTTACAACTATTAGACCCTAAAGGACAAATCCCAATGCATAATCTCCAAGCAGTTCACACATTTTCACAGACGCATGAGGCTTGTGTTTCCCTGAGACTGGGGTGGGCAGTATGACCACAATCTTACATCATACTATGAGATATTATATCATGGTAACTGCATACATTAAAATTATTTTGCTGGAAATTCAACCCCATAATCATTAGCATGTGTCTGTTTTTGTCCATATATACACACACACACACACACACACACACATTTAGATATATAAAAAAAATATATATATTAAGGGCAATAAAATAAATATAAAAATAAAATAAATAAAAATAAATATTTTTCTACATTTTAAGATCATTTTTTTAATAATCTATTTATGTGAATACTTCAAATATGTGCTTTATTCAATATAATATTGAACACACACTTTTTCATGTGTGTAAAAAAAGAATTAAAATAAACAAACAATTATTCCATAACGTGTTTGTTTTTTTCTTCTTCTATATCATCTATTGACTTAAATACTGGCATTTATACCTGACGGATGCAAATCTGAAGATAAATTTAATAATTTTGTCATCAGTGCAAAGACACATATGATGTAACTAGTGTTGGGCAACGATTAATCGCGTCTAAAATAAGTTGTGTATACATAATGTGTGTACTGTGTATATTTATTGTGATATAGATGTGTGTGTGTGTGTGTGTGGTGTGTGTATACACACATTATATGAATATAAATATATACATGTAAATATTTTCAAAATGTATGCGTGTGTCTTTACATATACATAAATATACACAGTACAGACACACATACATTATATAAACACATTTTTTTTTTATGTGATTAATCGCGTTAATTCGTTTCCCAGCACTAGATGTAACACAGCTAAAATCAAGGCTGTAATACATTGTTACTATAAGTCATTGTAAAAGAGCTGATATGATGTTAAAACCAGACCTTTGAAAAAAATGGTGGTATAAACGGTAGAGATGAAAAACAATTAGTTGTGATTAATCATTAAAAATTAAAAAGTTAATGTTTGCATATATAGTATATATGTGTGTGTGTGTGTACTGTGTACATTTATTATGTATACATAAAAACACACACATACATGTATATTTTAAGGACAAATTTCAGATTTATGTCAAATATTTATATATAATAAAAATTAAACGAAATACAAGTGTTTACATCTTTTTTTAAATATATACATATATGTGTGTTTTTATATATACACAGTACACACACACATATTTAGTATATATGTAACAAACTTTTATTTTGAATTGATTAATCGTCACTAATCGTTTTTTGTAGCTCTAATAAATAGTCAAACAGACTGATGTGTTTGACACATTCATACTGCTTCTTGATCTATAGCATCATAGCACCCGACCCTAATGGTGACACTGCATAAAACATTTGAGAGAGTATCCCAGCAAACATTTCCACTCTGGTGAGTCGACTGAGGCACTGACTCCAAAAACATTCTCAGATGAGCAATGCTCACATCCTAGACGGTCGGACGTCACCACTTTCATTCATCATGAAAATTTAATCTTCAGCACAAGTAAATATGAAAGCCTAAAGCTGTTAGGAAGGAACACTAAAGGCAAGAAGTGAATGGGCCCCGGAGATGACGGAGCAGGTCTGATGTGTGTCTCGTCTGCGCTGGGTGTCTGATCAACAAATGAAGGATGTTTTATGAGTCAGTAACTCATGAGTCACAAACCTACCTCAGCTCGGTGAAAAACAGATTACGGGAATTCTACTTTCTATAGGCTACACTAGGTCATGACGGGTCACGACGACCGACTAGCTGCCCAACAACCGATTAGTGAGGTCAACTAGTTCATCAAAACCAACTTAAACCAGGTCGGCTTTTTAAAAAAGTACATCCCGAGTACACCTGAATGATATGCCCACCCACTGAAGTGATTCACCTCAGAAAAGCTTCTGCAGTCTCACCAAGTTCATGACTAAAGCTCAACTCACCACTTTCACTATGATGCTCTATCAAAAACACAAGGCACCTGAACAATCAGAGGGAAACAGCTCCTGTAACTGACACAGGTTCCAGCCTGATCCATACTAATCGAAATCTCTTTTCAATTAGAAAGAGACAGAAACTTTGCAAAACTCTGTCTCACATTAGATCAAACTTGTCTAATCTCACTTCCCGAAGACTAACTGTGAAATGACTCAGTCGTGCAGCACTTCAAGGGCAAAAAAAGGACCTCAAACATCCATTGCTTATGGAAATATGATAGCTTGCAAATCAATATCAGCTTTATTGGAGCAAATGTTGTTATGTAAAAAAAAAAAATAATAAAAAAAAAGACATGTTGCCTATGATCTTTTTAGATGAGTCATATAGTGAACTATGGGTCACAATGTTACATACACTACTACACAGGTAATAAACAAACATACATACAAAGTAAATAAGAGTTACGCAAACTCATCCATATGGCTCAACATGTGCTAAAAACAAGTTTCCCAGAATAATTTATAGTAATACTACATACAGTAACACTCTCATTGGCATCAAAAGCTCTGCGATCACAATGCATGATAAATATGATCTTCAAAAATATTAATATACATGTATCCTGCAGCAGAAAATCACACAGAGGAACCAGGTGCAATTCGAACCAATGAAAGGTATAATGAAAAGCAGAAAGTTAAACTAAAGCCCGGAGGATAGACATGACTAAGAAAGCAAAACGCAATCCAACTGAACACCTCATAAAGTGAGTTTACATGTGAACAAGTACTCAGGATCTGAGTCACTATGGCAGCTCATAGCTTATTAGATAGATAGATACCTTTTGACTAATGACTATCCATGACTTTTGTTCTAATAAATAAGTTGTAATTTTACAATATATTATATACATTTAAATATTTATATTACTTACATTTTTTTTTAAAAAGTACATAGACTGTAGAAACTGCCATAACTTTTGAATATATTGTTTTCTGTAACTTTTAAACGCGTGAAAAAAAAAAAAACAGATTTTCCATGATTATGGGAACCTTAGAGGTACAGATAGAGAGACAGATGAAGACAGAGGTGGAGAAAAACATAAAAAGATAGAGGAATTAATGATGAGAGATGATCTGATCTAGAGAGGGAGGGAAAATGGAGAGAGATGAAGATGGAACAAACAGAGAGACTGACAGAGGTGCAATCAGACTGAAATATATATATAGAGAATAGTGAATAGAGAGACGAATGAAGTGATAGAGGAAAAGATCTACAGAGGGAAAGATAGATGGAATAGAGATAGACAGTGGCAAGGTAACAGAAATATAGCGGGATAGATGGAGTGCATACAGAGGAGTAAACAGGGGGACAGAAGAAAAGAGAGTAACTAACTAAAAAACACAGGGCTACATCTATAGAGTCAGATGAGGGGTAAAGAGGGATACAGGGTTAGATTTACAGAGATAGATGGGTAAACACAGAGACTGAGTGTTACTACATCTAGAGAGGGAGCGCAGCTGGGCGCCCGGGACTCATCTACTATTGTTTTGCTCCAACTGCGCCTTTTCAAATATCTCAGTTGATAAAGCAGACTGAGGCGGACAGGCCGGTAGCTTCGGTGAGCGGAGCGCGGATGGCGTGGACGTGCGAATATGCGTGTGTGTTTAAGAGAGAGAGTTTCTCACCTGGAATAAGAAAGAGCTCCAGCTCTGCTCCATCATCGCGTCTCACTCACAGAAACAAAGCGCTCAACATGGCAGAGCGAGACTTCCGCCACCCCGCGGAACGTACCATTCGCGGGAGGGGGGAATACAACAGCAGAGTTCATGAATAAAACACTATTCAGTTTTACAATATGGTACTCTAAAAAGATATTGATGGACACTTTGTAATATAATACACTCTGTCTATGCTTCAGGGATAAATGTCAAGAAGTACTGAATTTAAAAATTTTCACAGCACCCCTGTTTTTCATCTCCATCACGACTGACTCTCGGGACGCTCCAAAAAACAGGAGTGAAGTTGATGAATAGCATCAACTATAGGAACTGTCGCGAGACTCGTCATAACTCACTGCGCGAGACTGACTGCAGAATTTATCTGCATTTACACGATTAGTATATGCTCTATCTGTATCTGTGCATGTAAAGTCTATTTTATAAATTTAAATACAACATTATGTATATTAAGACTTAATTTATCTGTTTATTAGTGTTGGGGTTTTGGTTAGTCTAAAAGACTTTTAGTCTAAAAGATCTTTTTACTAAAAAGATTTGTTCAGGATCGTTCATTGATTCATTCATTCAGTATCCCTCTCTACAGAATGATTCATTGAATCATTCACTTAACTGAATCGATGTAATCACGCATCCTCAGTTTATTCAGTTCAGGTTATTTAAAGGAAAAGTTTACTTCCAAAATAAAACATTTCCTGATTATTTACTCACCCCCATGTCATCCAAGATGTTTGTGTCTTTCTTTCTTCAGTCGCAAAGAAATTAAGTTTTTTTTTTTTTTTTGAGGATTTTTTTTTTCAGCGGTTTGAAGGTCCAAACTGCAGTTTCAGTGCAGCTTCAAAGAACTCCACATGATCCCAGCCAATTAATAAGGCGAAACAATTGTTAATTTTCTTTTTTAAAAAAGTAATATTTATGCATGCAATGTACATGTGTGTCTTCACGCACTATGTTGAAAAGGTCATGCGTGGTTAGTTCTTTGTCTGTGTACTTTGGTTAGAAATGGTAGGGTAGGACGAAAAACTCCACCTAATTTGCTCCTCCAACTTTAAAATCATCCAATGTTGTACCTTTTTTGTAAAGTGCATTTGACTTTCTTTGCATGTTTACTTTGAAAACACTGGGTCGGTACGTCACTTGTGACCTTTACAACATCAAATAATGAAGATGTGCATCACGGAGCTAATGCTTAAAAAGTGTATAAATATTATGTAAAGCCTTTTGAAGCTACACTGAAACTGCAATTTGGACCTTCAACCCATTGGCCAACAATGAAGTCCACTATATGGAGAAAAATCCTTGAATGTTTCCCTCAAAAACATTGATTTATTTGTGACAGAAAAAAAAAGACGTAAACATCTTAGGCTGAGTAAATTATCAGAAAAATGTTATTCCGGAAGTGAACTTCTCCTTTAAGAACAAGATTTCCTAGTTCATTCGGTTCATTTAAAATGAGATGCTCTGAGATGAGTCATTACATGAACGAAAATGACTCGTTCTTAAAAGATTCGTTTAGAACCCTGAAACACCAGATGTAGTAAACCTACATGAGACAGAGTTGTGTGCCCCTTTTAACCTGATTTATTCCTATAAATCCCCCAGCAGACACATGAGAATGATTAGCTGAAGACGCAGAGACAGCCCGGTCTATTTTAGGATCGTTTTATAATTAAGAGCGACACAAAGAGCGAGTCCTGAACTGAATTACCTTAATAACCCGATTTATTATCAGCAGGGTTCCGTTCTAATAGGTCACAGAGAGATTAAAAGGTCATGCTTTATAAGAATGTTTTTTTTTTCCCCCCAGAAGTAGTATAACAGCTTTTGCGTGGCTACCAAACATTAACCTTTCAATGCTTTAAATTTAATTATGACTTCAGTTAAGATTTCAGTTTTACAATTTCTAATGTGAA
This sequence comes from Cirrhinus molitorella, assembly GCA_033026305.1. NCBI lineage: Eukaryota > Metazoa > Chordata > Actinopteri > Cypriniformes > Cyprinidae > Cirrhinus > Cirrhinus molitorella. Next base: position 13,523,164 of record CM065139.1, read on the forward strand.
TTAAATAATAAAAAATATAAATGATTATATTAATTTATTTGACTAAATACGCTGTTCAAAAGTTTTTGAACAATAAGACATTTTTTTTATTATTTATTTTTTTTTTTTTAAGAAGTCACGTGTGCTCGCCAAGCTTGCATTTATTTGATCCAAAGTACAGCAAAAACAGTAAAATTTTGAAATATGTTTTACTATTTAAAAGAACAGCTTTTCATCTGAATATATTTTAAAATGTAATGTATTCCTGTGATTAAAGCTAAAATTTCAGCATCATTAGTCCTGTCTTCAGTGTCACATGAAATCATTCTAATATGCTGATTTGCTGTTCAAGAAATTATTATTATTATAATTTAGAACAGCTGAGTACATTATTTTTTCAGACTACTTTGAAAGATCCAAATATCAGCATTTATCTGAAATAAAAAGCTTTTGTAACAGTATACACTATGCTATTCAAAAGAGTGGAGTCAGTATAATATATATATATATTTTTAGTTTTTTTTTATAATGTTAACAAATATTTCTATTTCAGATAAATGCTGTTCTTCTGAACTTTATCTTCATTCTTATAATGAAATACATACAGTTTTTTGAGCAGCAAATCAGAATATTACATCAGAATAAATTACATTTTAAAATATATTCAAATGCAAAAACAGTTATTGTAAATAGTAAAAAATATTTGTTTGTCCTGAACAGTTAAACTGCCTGCTGTTTGTTGGAAAAATCCTTCAGTGTAAACTTTTGAACAGAATGAAGCTGTGTGCAGTTTTCTTATTTTGCCTAAATATCATATTTTTTTTTTTCATTTTGTACTGCCCTTCAGAAGCTACAGAAGATACTTGCATGTTAAAAATTAGATAAAATTAGTTAAATTTACCATGATCTTCAAATTCAAAAAGTTTTCACTTCCTGGCTCTTAATGCATGGGTTTTCCTTCTGGCGCATCAGTGAGCGTTTGAACCTAGTTCCATATGAGTCTCTCAGTTGTCCTCAGTGTGAAAACATGGATCCGAAAATCATATAGTCATTGTTGGAAAGGGTTCAAATACACAAAAATGCTGAAAAACCAAAAAATGTGTGGGATCTAAAGGATTTTTCTGAAGAACAGCGGGCAGTTTAACTGTTCAGGACAAACAAGGGACACATGAACATCTATCACTAAACAAAAAAAAAAACAGCTGTGGATCATTCAGGTAACAACACAGTATTAAGAATCAAGCGTATGTAAACTTTTGAACGTGGTCATTTTTCTAAATTTAACTATTATATTTTCTTGTCGACTATTTGTAAATGTGTGTTATGTGAAATATCTTATTCACCTTTCTAGCTTGTACTTGTTTTGGAACGACGCTTGAAACTTGGTATTATGAACACTGAGTCGCAGTAAGTCGCTTTGGATAAAAACGTCTGCTAAATGACTAAATGTAAATGCCTAAATGTCTGAACTAAATAAAAAATAACATGCATTTTGAATGATCACTCTTATTTTGGTAAAATAATTAACATTTAGCAGATTCTGCAAGGTGTATGTAAACTTTTGACTTCAACTGTATGTATATATATGCAACAAGATTTCGTATTAGGAATGAAGAACTGTTCTATGTGCAGAGCTGTTTCACAGAAAGCCATCTGTTAAATTTTTCCAACTATGACACTGTGGTTGCATCAGGACCTGATTTGTACAGTATGTCCTTGTGGTGAATGTGATATGAAATGTGGCCAGTTTAAAGATCCTTTTCCATGAGGAGACTGTGGAGCACCCTTTAAATAGTTTATGTTTGGCACAAAATTATAAAATCCTAAACATAGATGGAAGTGCAGATAATGTTTGATTATTTAAAGAAAGTTAGAGTTCAGGTGTGGAGCGATATATGTGTATATGTGTACGCATGACATAAGAAAGATTTGGTGACGCTTTATTTTAAGCTGTCCTTGTTACACGTTACATGTACTTACTATTATAATAACAATTAATTATTATGCATAATTACATGCAAGTAACCATCTAGTAAGTACATGCAGTTAATTAATATTACACAGTACTTAAATGTATAATTACATTGGAACAAGGACACCTTAAAATAAAGTGTAAAGATTTACATTATGTGACAAAGGCTTTTCAATTACATCAACAGCCAAGTCAGATCATATATTTTAAATATTTAATATGGATTTGATATTTTGTTCGGCTGACTAACGGACTTTAAATGGACCCACTTTGTTATTTAATGCCATTTGTGCCACTAAACCTTTTAAACATTTAAAGCTTTGTGCTCATGCAGGCTCCAAGACCAGAACAAGAGATGCTGTATTAATATGAATGTAAGATAAATACATCACAAATGTGCAGCAGATGGGGATTTTGAAGATTATTGCGTAACCGGAGAATTCTAAAAACATACATAAGGAGGGATTAGTGTTGGCACAGAGTTGGTCCAGAGGAGGGCGCTATGCCCATGCAAATGAAACTGAACCACTGTTTTAACTATAATCAATACAACACTGGAATATTTCAGTTGCATCTTTTTTGTACGCAAAATCAAGGACATGGTTGATTTGAAAAGACAATATTTTCAATTTAATATATTTTACTTTTTTATTACTTTTTAAATTTAAAAGGTCAACATTGTGCATACTAGTCTATTCTTGTATAATTGATTCTTTATTATTTATTCCTACAAGGCTAACTGATTAATATCTAGCTGTTATTTATACAAATGATAAAATATAATATAATATGTTATTTTGAAACATATTTAAATTTTTATTTTAGTTTAACTGGTTGCGATTTTAAGCACTATAGCTACAGGGTTGCGCATCAGACAAACTAAACTTGAAGTTAGTCAGAGTAAACTTAGATGATCTAAAACTCTCTAGGTTTCAAAGTCTCTTAGTCATGCAGAAGGGATGAACTGATGTGTTCAACTCTTCTTGAGGGGATCATATCCAGCAGGGCTCAGTGATCCGGGAGCGCGCTCAGCTGGTGCGCGCGTCCCACTGACCGTCAAACGCTCTAGACGCGTTTCCACAGGACCGGTGCTGCAGATCAGTGCGCACCTGGCATCGCCAAACTATTTCAGCACTGTTTCAACGGTAAGTTTATTTTTATCTTTAGCGGCATTTGTGTTTGGTTCACTGTAAACAGACTATCTGTTTGCGCTGATGCGAAATAAATAGGCTTAGAGAAGCGCATTACGCGCACCAAAACATTCACCTTAAAGCCATGATACACATGTTAAAAGAAATGACTGCATATAGATGTAGGACATGAGTATATCGTCTACTGCATTAATAAGTACTATATTAAAAGCACTTTCATTTTTAAAAGCCTCGTAGATTTACATTAAGCGCTGAATCAATAAGAATTTCTGCCTGTAGTTTATCTAACTTTAGGCTACATGATAGACATGAGATCAAGTGATTTCGTAGCATAAATACTGTAGAAAATAGAGTTTCATTTAATTCGAAGGCGTTCAGGGGGCGATGAGATGAAGACTTTCAGGAAGTGATTCATTCTACTCGTTTTGTTTGGATAATCGTGAAAACCGATCGTTTTAACATCATCACTGATTTATGCCGCTGTGTTTAATGTGTTTATGTCGTTGATTTATGCATTTTAAAATTGTTATCGATGATAAAAGCTGTACCGATTTTTTGTACCTGTCAGGAAAGGTAAGAACAGCCAATGAGAGTGTGCGACGTCATATAGGGGTCTACCGTCACGTGTACAATTTCTATACTCTTTTGATTAATAAATTATGTAGGTGTTTTTAAGCTGTGAGGTACTGACATGACTGATGTGAACATTGTCTGGTGCATTATATTGTTGTATTCTTTATTATATTATGTTATATTATTTAGGGTGATTTGAGCCATTATGTCCAAAATATACAACCTTTTACCAAATTAAATTAGACAAGATTCAAACATAGGCCTAACATTTTTATATATTTTATATATAATATTTATTTTTAGCATACATATACATTTATACATTTTATATACTACCAGTCAAACGTTTTTGGACATTAAGATTTTTATTTATTTATTTTAAAGAAGTCTCTTCTGCTCACCAAGACTGCATTTAATTTTATTAAAATGATTTCAAAACTGAATTTTTAGCATCATCATTCCAGTCACATGATCGTTCAGAAAGTATTCTAAGATTTTGATTTGCTGCTCAAAAAACATTTATTATTATTATTATTATTATTTTGAAAACAGCTGAGTATAATTTTTCAGGTATCTTTGATGAAGAAACAGCATTGATCTGAAATAGAAATCTTGTAACACTATAAATGTCCTTTTCATCACTTTTGAACAATTTAAAGCATCACTGCTAAATAAAAATATTAATTTCTATAATTCCTTCCAAGCTTTTAAATGGTATAGTGTATAATGTTACAAAAGCTTGTAATATAAATGAATAGATGAATAGAAATGATCTTTGGATCTTTCTATACATCAAAGAAACCTGAAAAAAAATTACTCAACTGTTTTAAATATTGATAATAATAATAATAATGAACAGCTAATCAACATATTACAATTATTTCTGAAGGATGATTTGACACTAAAGAATGGAAGAATGATGGTGAAAATTTGATCACAGGAATAAATTACGTTTGAAAATATATTCAAATAGAAAGCAGTTATTTTAAATAATAGACATATTTCACAATATTACTGATTTTGCTGTATTTTAGATCAAATAAATGATTATTATTATTAAGAATAATTTCAGTTCATCTAAAGATAAAAAACAATTCCATTTTAAACTCCATATCTACTACAGTAATTGCAAAAAGAAAACAAAAACAATGTGTTCTGTCTGTCAATCTTTTGTTTTAGAGAAGGGCTTCACCTGCTGAGGTGCCCTTGGTGCTGTGAAACTGGTGCTGGTCATGACTGAATGCCAACATTGATCTACATGCTGTGAAGAGACCAACATCTGGTGGATTTCCACAATGTTCAGCTTGATCAAGAAAGATAAAGACAAGGAGAAGGATGGAACGAAAAAGGAGAAGAAGGACAAGAAAGACAAAAAAGAGCGAATGTCTCAAGCCGAGCTGAAGAGCCTAGAGGAAATGAGCGTGAGGAGAGGTTTCTTTCATCTTCATCGAAGCAGCTCTAAACGGGAGGCGAAAGGAAAACTAGAAATTTCCAGCCCTATTCCTATAAAGGTCGTCCGAAACACAGAGCTCAGCCTGACAGACACGGATCTCAGGAAACTCTATACTCAGGGTACCATAACACCCACAAGCTCCAGTGATGACATTAAGCTTGACCAAGATGTTCGCCGGTCATCCATCAAAGAACAGCCAATCATGACAAAGCAGAAATCCCAAGTCGAACAAATCTTACAGCGGTTTTCTTTCTCAGAGAAAAGCAGAGAGAGAAGCCCTTCAGTGTCGACTGCACCATCAGGACAGAACTCCACCATTCCCTCACCTCAGGTAGAAGTCAAGGTATTCAATCCCCCGCCTCTGTATTCACCTCACCATCCCACCAGCCCTGCAAAGATCATCCAGGTCCCAGAGATAGTGGACCGAACGTTCCCAGCAGACCTGCGCTTGCCTGCTGTGGCGCCTCCGCAGGTTCCTGCACCAAGAGAGCTGGAAATTCAGCGCCGCAATACGGGCGATTTTGGCTTTTCCCTTCGTCGTACCACTATGGTGGATCAGTGGCCGGATGGGTCGCCCTACCGAAAGGTGGTACACTTTGCTGAGCCTGGCGCTGGGAATAAAGACCTGACTCTGGGGCTAGTACCAGGCGACCGTCTGGTAGAGATCAATGGCAGGAACGTAGAAAATAAAAGCAGGGATGAGATCGTAGAGATGATCAGGCAGTCTGGAGACACGGTACGTCTGAAGGTGCAACCCATCGTGGAGTTGAGCGAGCTGAGCCGATGCTGGTTGAGGAACACCAGAGGCCCATACCGTGATGTTCATGAGGTGAGATATGCAAGTTTATGTGTCATGGTTGTGAAGACTTGCTCTTGACCCAAGGAGCAAACGTGGGTGGCATGAGTTTGAGTTTGCAAGCTCATCTTCCTCACATAATGCTCTTTTAGCTCTCCACCATACTAAAACCCAATTGAATTACGTTAGCATAATCCGATAAGTAGTGTTTCATACATGTTTGGCGTTGTGACATTTCTCAGGAAAGCCAATACACTTTGAGGGTACATACCGTGTGTTTCAGATGGAGGATCAGTTACAGGTATTCTATCCTTGAGGTATTCTGTAAATTGAGAGCAATATGAGTGTTTCTGTTGACATCTAAAAAGACCGTTGTGCAGAGAGCTGTTGATGATGTCAACAGTTTCAGTGAGACAGCTCAGGGGGGTTAATAACCAGTCTGATACGTTTTTGTCACTCACCCATAATGCATCTGTATTTGTGTAGAGTCCCAACTACACTGCCCTCCAAAAGATTGGAAGCACCCCTGTGAAAAAAGTGTGGTTTTGAACAATATCAGCATAAATCCTTATCATTTTTTGGTGCAAATACATTAAAGTAACTTGACATTATCATTGAAGACCATCATGTCTGTCATGGAATGGCTTCTCCAATCACCCAAACCTCAATTAAATTAAGCTACTATGTGAGGAACTGGACCGTGATGTCCGTAAGAAGTGTCGAACCAGTGTGAAGCATCTTTGGGCAATCGGTTCAGGAGGCTTGGAGTAATATATCAAGTCAATGTTTGAATAAACTGACAGCTCGGATGCCCAGATTATGCAGAGCTGTAATAGTTGCTAATGGTGGATATTTTGATGAATCGAAAATTTACCTTTTTTCTATATATAAACCGTTTATGTAATAAAATATGTTTTCATAGTTTGTGTTGTCCCTAAGTGCAAAGTTATCACAAATTAAAAAGGATTCATACCAATATTGTCCAAAACCCCACTTTTCTAGGGCGTTTCCAAACTTTTGGAGGGCAGTGTAAGTGAAACAAATGCGAAAAAAAGCAGAAAAATTCCATATTGTAATCTACACTCTTAAAAAAAAAGGTGTTTCGTGATGCCATAGAAGAACCTTTTTTGTCTAAATGGTTCCATAAAAACCTTTAAAGAACCTTTCTGTTTCACAGAAGGTTCTTTGTGGCAAAAGAAGGTTCTTCAGATTATAAAAAGGTAAGAAAGAGATGGTTCTTTAAAGAACCTTTGACTGAATGATTCTTTGTGGAACCAAAAATGGTTCTTCTATGGCATCGCTGTGAAGAACTTTTTAAAGCACCTATATTTTTAAGAGAGTAATACACTGTTAAAGAGGTGAAAAATGAAAACTACCCCATGGTTTACTCACTCTCAAGCCATCCTAGGTGTATAAGACTTTCTTCTTTCAGACGAATGTAATCAGAGTTATATTAAATAATGTCCTGGCTTTTCCAAGCTTTATAATGGCAGTGAATGGTGGTTGAGATTTTGAAGTAAAATAAAGTACATCCATCCATCATAAAAAGTGCTCCACACGGCTCCAGGGGGTTAATAAAAGCCTTCTGAAGCAATTTGATGCATTTTTGTAAGAAAAATATCCATATTTAAAACTGTAGCTTCTGCTAATTGTCGTACGCATGTTCATGAGAGAGTGGCGATTCAGCGGATGAGGTAGGATGTATGCATAGCATAAGCTCCGGTAAGAAGTGACAAAACACCTGTCATGAATTAGAAGTACGAAACAAGGATTTGTAAAGAAAAATGACAGAGGAGTTTGCTGTAAGCCAATAGGAGACTGGTTTTACTTTGCTGTACACAAAACTTGGTTCTCATGAGAGTAGCATATTCTCGCCAGTGCTTATGTTTTGCCCTAAACTAGAGATTATGATTTGTAAAGTTTTAAATATGGATATTTTTCTTACACAAACACATTGCTTCGCTTCAGAAGGCCTTTATTAAACCCTGGAGCCAGGTGGACTACTTTTTATAATTTATGGACACAGTTTTTTGGGGGGCTTCAAAATCTCAATACCCATTCACTGCCATTATAAGGCTTGGAAGAGCCAGGACATTTTTTATTTGACGCTAGCAACACCAATGGCATGGGTTTGATTTCTAGGAAATTCATCAACTGATAAAGTGTATACTTTGGATAAAAGCGACCATAAAACCTGTATTAAGCGTCAATTTTTTGAAATTGAAATTCAGCTGAATAAATAAGCTTTCCACTGATGTGTTTTTTAGAATAATATTTGGTCGAGATACAACTATTTGAAAATCTGGAATCTAAAGGTGCAAAAATATTGAGAAAAAGTTCAAATTAAGTCCTTAGCAATGCATATTACTAATCAAAAATTAAGTTTTAATAAATTTATGGTAAGAAATTTACAAAATATTTTCATGGAACATTATCTTAATATCTTATTGATTTGTGGCATAAAAGAAAAAATTATACTTTTGACCCATACAATGTATTGTTGGCTATTGCTACAAATATCACTGTGCTACTTATGACTGGTTTTGTGGTCCAGGGTCATACATAGACTTTGGATGTAGAAATGTATTCTAAACGATTCCTGACGGTCTAATCATATCCTCTGAGATCTTTGTTTCAATGTTTGCTGTAGAATTAGAGATTTTTACTTGTCTGCTCTCTTGGCTTTGCTGTATTCCCCAGCTGCTCTCTGACACATTTTCATCTCTGTATCCTGGTACAGCTGAGCGAACGGCCCCGTTTCAGAATGTGGGCGAGTCTGTTGGCCTGACAGCATTTATAGTATATTTTAGTTTTACGTCATAAAGCATTGATGGGTCTTTTGATAACAGAGAGGAACATACTGGAAGTGAACATTTCTGTGATTTTTGTAGTCAGTCTGAAGGTCAGATGCTTTGGGTGAAAGCAGATGTGATGTCAGCTGTGTTTGTTATTGCAATCGTCTGTCATCGTGATTTGTCAGATATTTCATAACGTCAGCTGTCCTTGTCCTTGCTTCAGACAAAAATGTCACAAGCTCAAAGTCACGTAGGAAGTCACAGTGGTCACATTTCCCTATTATTATTAGATGCTTGATTTTTATGCATAAATAGTACAAATGTTCAGTTCTGCTGTCATAAAAAATATTTTGTTAAACCCTTAAATGTAATATAAGATGACGGATTTGGTATTATTTAAACTATTTCTAGTAGGTTCAATGTTACAGAAATTCTGAGGCACATTTTCATAGAAATATCTTATTTTATTATTTTAACATATTTCAAATGATTTTGCAAACAATTTGAACAAATTGAGAAAAAATGATGCTGACGTCAAAACTCTGATATGTTAATTTGATCTGGCTCAACACAAAACCAGAGCTCAGAAAAGATTAAAATGCATTGAGTGATTTATTTGTGAGGTGTAGAATAACATGGGAGAGGTCAAATTCTAGAATACTGTTTCTGTGCTGTAATATTTGGTCTTTTGAAGCGTAAGAGGTTTATCCTAGTGCAGCTGAGAGCATGTGGCCTGATCTGACAGAGCAGGTCTTCACACAAACAGCATTTCATCTAATGGAGTGAAAATAGGAAGAAACAGGTGTTTGAAGGGAATGTTTTGGTCAAGCTAATCAAATGAGGTGGTGTGGATCTCATGAGTCAGCAATTGCTCCTGCTAAACCTGTTGGCGTGTTGGTTTGCTTGTGTTTGAATAGGAGTGTGTGTGGAGAGAACTTGGCATTTTACATGCCTCCTGCTAATGGATAACCAGTGAAATCTCAGTGTCAAAGTCTGAGTGTTATTTTAGAACACCATCAGTATTAAAGTATGTCAGACCACTAGAAATGTTTCATAGCCAATCCAGTAAAAAAATTCGCAATATCTCTTGTGAAAACTTTCATTAGAATCATTAAAATTACTGCATTATGTATATATATTATACTATATAATTAATGTTAAATTTCTCCATGGACCCCATTTATTAATCTCTTGTTGATATCTCTGTGGGTCTACAGCTATGGAACCTTGTTTCCGCATAAATAAAAAAATACAAAAGGTGATTGTGGCTTTTTACACTACCAGTCAAAAGTTTTTGAACAGTAAGCTTTTTAATGTTTTTTAGGTGATTGTGGCTTTTTACACTATCAGTCAAAAGTTTTTGAATAGTAAGATTTTTAATGTTTTTTTAAAGAAGTCTATTCTGCTCAGCAAGCCTGCATTTATTTGATCCAAAGTACAGCAAAAACAGCACAATAAACACAGTTTATTCCTGTGATCAAAGCTGATTTTTTACATCATTACTCCAGTCTCATGATCCTTCCTGCTACTCAATGCATTTATTATTAGTATTATTAGTATTATTATTATGTTGAAAACAGCTGAGTAGATTTTTGTCGGGTTTTTGGTGAATAGAAAGTTCAGAAGAACAGCATTTATCTGAAATAGAAATCTTTTGTAACATTATAAATGTTATCTTTATCATCACTTTTGATAAATTTAAAGCACCCTAATATTTTAAAGTATTTTCAAAATGAAAGTAAAAATATTAATCAGGCTTGGTGAGCCTGACTTCTTTAAAAAGCATTAAAAACTTTTGACTGGTAGTGTATATCATAATTTAGACTTTTTCATTGCAGTTCTGAGCAGAAAAATCACAACTGTGAGATATAAACTTAAAGTTACAAAAAAAAAGTCTGAATTTTATTCTGTGGTGGAAACAAAAAGACGTCAGATGCAAACTCAAAATTCAGAAAAAAGTCAAAATTGCGAGAAATTTTCTTTTTTTTTGAGTTTTTATCTTAAAATCCTGACTTTTTTTCTCAGAATTGCAGGGAAATTTGTGAGATAAAAAGCCACAAATACCTTGCTTTTTTTTTTTTTTGCTTGGTTTGCTTGACGGTTGTTTCCAAACAAGTTTCTCAATCACACCCTGATATTGTTGGTCCATTCTCCCAAAGAGAATACATTTTAAATATACTAAAAGTGAATTCTATTAGCATATCGCTGGCACCATAAGTAAAAGACATGGACGATAAACCACAAAACTCTTAATTTGGAGGTATTTTATGTCCTGCCCAACATAATGTGATTAACATATTTATTAAGACAGTAGTTGTGGGTCACAGGCTACATCAGTCTACAAAATGCAGTGAGTTCAATTTATACTTTTATTTTTGTGCCTTGTAGAAGGAAAAAGGAAGCTGAGGGAGTCACTTGTGACGTATAAGTTTTATACAGCTCGTACAATGGCCGCTGATGACAGCACTGGACTCCAGACCGAAACATTGCTCTGAAATATCTAAATAATATCTATATCCGGTGCAAATCTGCAAACATTTTCTTCCAGTTTTTCAAAAGTGCTATGCTATCCATTGGTGGGCTTTCATATAAATCTTATAATCTACATGCCTCTGGACAAATTTGCCCCAATAATGCTGAAAAACCAGAGCACATTAATCAGAGGAGATGCTGAAAATCTAGGACATTCAAGTTATGTTGACCAGGTTTTCTCCCGGTTCCTGTTACCAAATACCACAATATTCAGTTTTACGATAATGACACAAAACACTCATCCTCATACCATCAGTCGCTAATGATGGAAATCTGGGATATGAAATGTGAAATCAGCCGCTGTAATAAACTGCACCCTTTGTGATAAAGTGGCCAGTCTCACCCAGCCTGCAGGGGGCAGGAGTCCCACCGGGGTTTATACTGGCCCACTTTAAACTGAGTACAGAAAAAGACATGACACATTTGGGATTGGCCTAAAAGCGACTACTCTATATAAAGACAGAAATCTGTGATACAGAAATCTAGACTATGCCACTGTGGAGAGCTGCAGGGTGAAATTGCTTGATGAAAAATATAGTCAAATGCAGACAGTTGCACACTTTTGTTTGTGGTTCAGTGCAAAATGTTTTTCCACCTGCTTCTAAACACGTGCAATTAAGTTTAACCGAAGGCTAAATGTGTCGTAATAGTGCTGCAGTCATTGTCGTTCTCAACGCACGCCTTTCTATGCAAATTAGGATCCGATTATTTATTCAGAAAAACGTTTTACCTTTTTGAAAAGGGAAAATACAGAAAAACCTTTGTTCCTGTTCACACCGTTACCTCATATGCAGTTCCTTTGAATTAGATGCTAAAACAGTGCTGGATCTATCTTCAGTACCAAAACTGAAATGGAAGGCAGATACTCTTATGTCATGCAGCATATGTGGCTCTATTCCAAAAGAATGCCAGGTATTTGTTCAATCATGGTGTGTCTGTGAATGTGACAGGAAACGCTTGTGATTTTGTTTGACAGGTTTGATTGTTTGCATTGATAGTTACCAGACGGACAGGTTTCAGCTGCATTACTGTAGGGAGAAGAACTACACTTAAACACACACAATCTCCTCACACCCTCTCCAGTCTTCTTAGGTGAAGGATTGGCCTCTGAATGAATGAATCAGCATGCTTTAATCAGGCTTTTTTTGTGTGACTGTTGAATCTGTTGGGAAATCTGAACACACAAATGAATTTAGGGCTTTTTGACTACCTGAGCATGTTTGCAAAAAGTTTTTCTTTGCTCTTTTGAAGTACAAGTGTTCAGTGTATTATGTAGGCATTCTTTAGAGTTTACAATGCAATGCTTGCTAACCTAAAACCACCCACGCTTTCAACACCTATTCAGTATTCAGCAACTTGGCCTGTCCTGATGAACGACAATGCGAACAATGCAGATACGCAAAGGTCAGCCAGCCATAACCGAGACGATTGACACGTACAGTATGTAGTCTTAAAGGTTCACTTGGTCAATTTTGTGTGTATTATGCTGGTTAATAAAGCTACAATAAGCTCCGATTAATTTCTTTAGTGCTCAATACATTGATCTAAAGTGACAGTACATACAATTATAATGTTACCAAAAATATATCTATTTAAAATAAATGCTGTTCTTTTGAACTTTTACACTACCATTCAAAAGTTTTCAAACAGTAAGATTTTTAATGTTTTTTAAAGAAGTCTCTTCTGCTCACCAAGCCTGCATTTATTCGATTCAAATTACAGAAAAAACAGTAACATTTTGAAATATTTTTACTATTTAAAGTAACTGTTTTCTATTTGAATCAGTCACATGATCCTTCAGAAACCTTTTTAATATTCTGATTTGCTGCTTAAAAACATTTATTATTATTATTATGTCAAAAACAGCTAAGTTGATTTTTTCAGGTTTCTCTGATGAATATAAAGTTCAGAAGAACAGCATTTATATGAAATAGAAATGTTTTCTAACATTATAAATGTCTTTATCATCCCTTCTGCTCAAGTTAAAGCATCCTTGCTAACTAAAAGTATTCATTTCTGTAATTTCTTTTCCAAAGGAAAAAAAAATATATACTGACTCCAAACTTTTGAATGAAATAGTGTAACATTACAAAAGCTTTTTATTTAAGATACATGCTGATCTTAGGCTTTTTCTATTCATCAAAGAATCCTGAAAAAATGTACTCAACTGTTTTAAATAGTAAGAATAATAATAACATTGTTTCTTTAACAGCAAATCAGCATATTAGAATGATTTCTGAAGGATCATGTGACACTGAAGACTGGAGTAATGATGCTAAAATTTAGCTGTGATCACAGGAATAAATTACATTTTAAAATATAGTTAAATAGAAAGTTATTTTAAAAAGTAAAAATATTTCACAATATTACTGCTTTTGATGTATTTTGGATCAAATAAATGCAGGCTTGGTGAGCAAAAGAGACTTCTTTAAAGAACATTAATAATCTTACTGTTCAAAAACTTTGGACTGGTAGTGTATCAACAGTTTCCACAAAAATATAAAGCAGCACAACTGTTTTCAACATTAATAATAACGTTGTTTCTTGAGCATCAAATCAGCATATTAGAATGATTTCTGAAGGATCCTGTGACACTAAAGACTTGTGGAAGGGGGCTGAAAATTCAGCTCCATCACAGGAATTAATTACAGTTCTTTTGAATTGTAATAATATTTCACAATATTACAGATTTTTCTGTGTTTTTCATCAAATAAATGCAGGCTTGGTAATATAAAACAAAATATTGTACAGACCCCAAACCTTTGTAGTAATGTAAATATTTTATTTTAAAAGTGTGCTTGAAGAACAAACCAACAGTCTCTGCGTGTCCATATCAGTCAATATTTACAATGCCATTCTAAATAACCCCCGCTACGTTTTGTGAACACTATCCTGTATTATTTCTTTGGGCTCAATGGCTCTTTTTTTGTCTGCCCTGTGAGGGTTCAACAGCCTGTGGACTATGAATGTCCTCTGACTGCTCTGAAACAATCTGTCCGTGAATGGCTTCATTAACTAGTATCAGATTAGATTATGTAATGGATTAACTTGGCTGCACATCAGGCACTGAATACAGGAAGTGTCTTTCGTCTGTCATCAGTGTCTGCTGTCCCTCCATCCTCTCTGTCAAATCTCTCTTTATGTCTCCACATTTGTTTCCTGGCCTATGACCCAGAAGTCTTTCTTGAGCTGTCAGTGTCACCCCAGTGTTATCGTGAGATCGAGAGGGCCTAAATATTGACGCTGGTCAGGGGACACAGGGGTCCAGGAAGTGGCTTTAGAAAGGCTGATAATTATCCTGGTTTGGATCGCTGGGTCAGTGTGACGACCAGCTGCGGTTTTTGGGCTGATTTTCACTGGTATTTGGCAATGGGACTGTGTGAAGCTGTCCAGTATTTGAGCTCTGACTGTGAGCATGTTGGCATTGTTGGCATAGTGGTGATTCCAGCTCTCACAGTTTACCAGTCTGTTAAATGGGACTTGGTTAACGGAAGTAGCTTCAGTCACTCACTGTACCTGCTGGCCATTCACACCCTTAAAATATGATATAATGCGTTATTTACTTTCTTAATGCATTTTGAATGCCATGTAATGTTGTCATAGCATCTGCAATTTGATTTGGTTACGTAGCTTTAGCTTTTATAAAGGTGAAGACTGATTTCTTTCAAATTTTACACTAAGTGTGTGTCGAACCACACCAGTTTGGAAGCTTGTTTGGTGCACAAGAAGGTTTGGATGGCAGCGTTCACACTTGTTCAAGTGAACTGCACTAACAGAGCAATCAGATCAGAGCTTGTTTTATTCAAACCAAACCTGCCAAGTTATTAAGTGTTTCTTGTATCATGTACTTAAGATTTTGATGTCCACGTTTAGCAAGAGACTTGTATTCTTACATCATAGGTGTACTTTTTCCATAACGTAAATGTTATGTAAATCACTATGTAGAGAGTAGCAGCAAGACCAGACATGCTGCTGTTATCTGTCCGCAGGGTTTGTGCCCTCAGGATGTTTCTGAATGAGAAAAACATCTGTTTTTTTACATCTTTGTGCAATACTTTATGAGTTTGTGGAGCAGGTGTTTAAATCAGCCTCTAGTTTGGCCTGTAGAAGAATGTCCCCAACTCTTCTTGTGTTTTCCATGTCTTTTGTACACTAGAAATTTGAAAAAGTCATTATTTTTAAAGGGAACCCTTGGTATTAAGACTTGTGTATGTAGTAGAAAACTCATGATTTACATTATTTAAAAAATCCACATTCTTTTATACATATTTTGGACTATGGGGGGTGCCCTTATTTCAATGACATGAAATGGTTGCACTCAGTGACCTACTGCCATTACCTGTTGCTATTTTTACTGTAACACAACTCGAAATACACAACTCAGAAAATAAAATACTGATATGATGACCCTACAAGAGCCTACAGTTAAGCGTAGGCTTAAACCAACACTCCTTTAGCGCCACTCAGTGGAAATTTCATATCGAATATGTCACGAAATGTACATGGCAGTATGTATTTGCGTCTTGCAAAAAAGTTCCCACAGGTACGTTACAAGTCTTAATACTTAGGGTTCCCTTTAATTGCAACTAAATGATACAACATATTGTAAAAATGTCATGTTTTGCCCTGGATTCCCCTCAGAGATCATTCTATGCTAATCTTCTCTATGTTAGCTAGATGTTTTTCTCCTAGATTTGATCTAATCCTTCATGTATAGCCTATATTATACATGACTAAACAGCACATATGTATTTAAAAGCAGATGAAATGGACATTTTTCTGCTCTATTAGCACTTGGTATTAGCAAACATTGGATTAGCAAGAAGCTAAGAATAATCAGGCTTTGAAGGAAGGAGGTGCCATTACCCTAGCAACGTGAGGCTACTAGGTGGGATTTAAAAAGTCTTCAGACCTCCCACCATGTGACAGTGTGTACTCGAAGACCCTCCTATCCACACTTCATCATACTAGTAATGTAAGTTTTGAAATGTGTATGTGTTAGCACATGTGTGTGATTCAGTCCAGCCTTCTGTTTATATCTCTTCTAATCAGTTGTTATAGTTAAGAACTGAAAGAAAGTTTGATAAGGTTCACATTAGTTTTCATTGTGTCAGTTTTATAGCATGAATACTGTGTGCTAAATGCAGAAGAATTGCTTTCAGTAAAAACAGCCGATAAGATGAGAAAAATGACTGATCCTTCAGGATTTCTTAGAAAGACCACACAGATACAAGGGATCCATCTGCATGGGGAGCTAATCAGATTAAGGAGCCCACTGCGTCCTGCATAGACAATGCTAGCCTGTCTGTGTCCTGCTTGGTAGCACTGATATGATATGATATGACAGGCCTAGACTGGCCTACAACCCCACAAGAATATAAGGCCTCATGTTTGTATGAGGTAATTAATATTAATATGTGACCATGGACCACAAAACCAGTCATAAGGGTCAATTTTCTGAAATTCACAAAGCAAAAAATCTGAATAATGAGAAAATCGCCTTTAAAGTTGTCCAAATGAAGCTCTTAGCAATGCATATTACTAATTAATATATGTATGGTAAGAAATTTACACAAAAATCTTCATGGAACATGATTTTTACTTAATATCCTAATGATTTTTGGACTAAAAGAAAAATGTATAATTTTGACCCATACAATGTATTTTTGGCTATTGCTACAAATATACCCATGCTACTTAAGACTGGTTTTGTGGTCCAGGGTCACATATTGTGTGTGTTATGAGCAGGGCTAGGTGATACAGCTTCAAAATTACTTATAATATAAAACATAATATATCTTTATATTTATGGATTTTCCTGAATCGCAGCACAGCCAATCAGAAAACACCCTGTTACAAACTCTGACCAATCACAGAGGCTCATTGTAGCTCTATAATATTAATTTGATACCTTTCACCAGCACAAATTGTTTAAAC
The DNA here is from genome assembly GCA_033026305.1 of Cirrhinus molitorella. Classification (NCBI taxonomy): domain Eukaryota; kingdom Metazoa; phylum Chordata; class Actinopteri; order Cypriniformes; family Cyprinidae; genus Cirrhinus; species Cirrhinus molitorella. Next base: position 13,540,352 of record CM065139.1, read on the forward strand.
ATTTAGCAAGTTTCACTGTTTACAGTTTCACTAAACAATGAAACTTGCTAATGAAAATAGATTCGCACATTTTCTAAAGCAAAACTTGTGCTATCACCAAGCTATGATGTTGTGGCCAGTTGCATTTGTGTGGCCAGTGTTTTGTGTATTTTTAGCATGTTGCTGTGTAGTTGCTAGGGTGTTGCGTACTCATGCACATTAAAAGAGCTCAATGATGATATTCTGGTTTCTATAGTTGATGGGAGAGTGTGGAATGAGTTACACAGCAAAGCTTATGCCACTTATGATTGGGGGTTAGTTAAAGAACGCTAATGAACTCCGGCCAACTCATGAAGACATGTGCACAACATCACCCTCTAGTGGATCTGTGGGAAACAGCAGCATTTGGTTTATTCACGCATGTTGTTGCCCCCTTGTGGTGGGATTTGAACATGTTGTCTCTGTTAGCAATTGTTTGTGAACTGAGTTTGGCTGGATTTTCTGAAGGAACAGTTAAGCTGTTGTAATCCAGTTTGTTTTGTCTGTGTATATGTGTGTGTGTGTGTGTGTGTGTGTGTGTGTATGTGTAGTCAGGGGGTACTGGGGTCTGCATGGTTATTTATATCCTCAGTGTCCTCAAGCAGCTGTTATCCCCCCTCCTGAGCCCGAACTTTTGCTTGACGTTTCTGTCGTAACATCCTGCCCCACGTTGAGCCTTGCTCAAGACGTCTACTCATGGATGTCTACCTGACCACCTGCTTAACATAACAGAGGGAATCCGATGTGTCTACTTTGTGTTTGACAGGTACAAGAATCAGTGTTTAAAGCCTGCTGGACAACCGTTTGTGTGTGTGTGCGCTGGTCACTTCACAATGTGGCCTCTTCACATGTGCTCTATTTATAGTGAATGTTCCGGTGTGTCATGAAAGCTCAGTCCTGCTACCTTAAACTGCACTTTCACTTTCAGACCTGTTCTTTTTGCATTAAAAATCTCTTTCAGCATTGGTTTTTAGTTCATGTGAAGCTTGACTTGCTATATTTTATCTTTATACCACAGTAAAGTTGTGTTCCAGTTCTCTCATCTGTTGTCATTTACTCACCCTCATGCTGTTCCAAATAACGTCATTTTCAGTCTTTAGAGGACTTGGAATATAACCCATGAGTCGTATGAAACACTTTCTATTATCATTTTAAAACATCATGAGCATGAGTACTCAATGACAGAATTTTCTTTTTTAGGTGTACTTTCTGAAAGCTGCAATTCGTAATGCAGTGTTGAGTCATTGATCCCTTGCCTTGTGTTTTGACTGAGTGTCATTCTGAAAGCCTAAATTATGCTTCCGCTTTACGTTTACAACATTTAACAGATTAGATGTTAATCCTTATTTCTTTTCTTCTAGCTTTTCATTCTACCCGTTCACCGCAGGGTCCTCGTACCCCCAAAACCTCAACCCAAAAGGCTGCCTGCATTTCACTGATCCTGTATTCTTGTCTCTCCGCAAACTAGCCTTCCTCTCTTCCCCTTTCCTTCCCTCTTCTCTCCTGAATTGTCTGTTTCATCATGGCCTTCTCATCTCGTTTCTCATTTTGGGAGAAAAAGGAAAGTACTTTTTTCTGCTGTTTGTTCATGAATTTATATCTGTTCAGGACAGGTGAAATAGAATAGTTAGTTCTGCAAATTAAGATAAATGATTGCTTGGTCAATATTTTATTATAAGGGGACATGGTGAAGGAAAAACTATGATATATACAAAAAATATACAGTTGAAGTAAAAAGTTTACACATACCTTGCAGAATCTGCAAAATGTTAATTATTTTATCAAAATAAGAGGGATCATATAAAATGCATGTTATTTTTTTATTTAGTACTGACATGAATAAGATATTTCACATTGAAGACGTTTATTATATAGTCCACAAGATAAAATAATAGTTGAATTTATAAAAATGACCCTGCTCAAAAGTTTACATACACTTGATTCTTAATACAGTTTTGTTACCTGAATGATCCACAGCTGTGTTTTTTTTGTTTGTTTGTTTTGTTTAGTGATAGTTGGTCATGAGTTCCTTGGCTGTTCTGATCAGTTAAATTGCCCCCAAGTCCCACAAATTCTTTGGTTTTTCAGCATTGTTGTGTATTTGAACCCTTATTCTGAGATCCATCTTTTCACACTGAGGACAACTGAGGGACTCATACGCAACTGTTACAGAAGATTCAAACGCTCACTAATGCTTCAGAAGGAAAAATGATGCATTAAGAGCCGGGGGGTGAATACTTTTTGAATTTGAAGCTAAATTTAAGGGAAAATTTAACTTACTTTGTTCTCTGGGGAACATGTAAGTACCTTCTGTAGCTTCTGAAGGGCAGTAATAAATGAAAAAAAAAAGATATTTAGGCAAAATAAGAAAAATGTACACGTACTCATTCTGTTCAAAAGTTTACACCCATGACTCTTAATGTATTGTTTTTCCTTCTACAGCATTGGTGAGTATTTGATCCTTCTGTAATAGTTGCATATCTCAAAATCATACAGTCATTGTTGGAAAGGCGTCAAATACACAAAAATGCTGAAAAACTAAAGAATCTGTGGGACCTGAAGGACTTTTCTGAAAAACAGGGGGCAGTTTAACTTTTGTTTGTTCAGGACAAACAAACGACTTGTGAACAACTATCACTAAACAAAAAACAGCTGTGGATCATTCAGGTAATAACAGTATTAAGAATCAAGTGTATGTAAACTTTTAAACAGGGTTATCTGTATAAATTCTATCTATTATCTTCTCTTGAGGACTACTTGTAAATGTCCTGTATGTGAAATATCATATTCAGGTCAGTACTAAATAAAAAATAACATGCATTTTGTATGATCTCTCTTATTTTGGAGAAATAATTGCAATTTTGCAGATTTTGCAAGGTGTATGTAAACTTTTGACTTCAACTATATTTCATTGCTTTTGCATTCGCTCACCAAACATTTGCGTTCTCTCTCAAAAGTGTTGGTTTCCACCAAGTAGCTTTGCATTTGTTTGCAAATCTGTTGTATTCTCTCAGAATTGCATTCTCTTAGTATTGCTTTTCTATCTTGTCTACATTTAGTAGCTTTCTAATTAGTGTTAGGTACACATATAAAAGGTTAGCTGTACTGGTCTTTAACAACTGAGAAAGACAGAGGTTAATCTTCAGCCTGACAGAGGGATAATGAACTGTCTGATGCATCGAGAGAACACAGAGAGAGCAGGGTCAGATGTCACATTCTGATCAGAGGGTCTAATCTCTGGTTTAACTTTCCTGTTTCTATCTGCCTCCCTTTAGGTGAAAGATGAAAATGTCCCGGGTGCAAAAAGCTCGAATGTAAGTGTTTAAGCAGCGTCGTCATTGCTGCATGACTCGGATTTCAGATGGGTGTCTGTTCTGAGATCAGAGAAGATTACATCTCCCAGCACTCTGCATTTGTTATTGTGGCTGTGGTTGACTCTAAAACACATCCTGTGTGTTTACTTCACGTATATCATCAGGAGGTGCTAAAGATCGGGTTTGTTCAGACAATGGCGGTCTTTTTCTTTTAGGACAGCTGTTTGCTTCCAGCCTCACACTTTGTCTGTAATTACCGTATGAAAGCAGTTCATCTGTTTTTTTCTCTTCAAAAGAAACTTAGTAAAATTTAGTAGAATATAATTTTAGTGGATACAGGGTAGATAGAAGAATCTTTCTAAAACTATAGGTTCCTAAATGCTCAAATGTCAATATTGGAAGAACATTTTTGCAGAAGAAGGTGAGAGTGATTGTATTTGGATGTTTGTTTAGAACTGTACTGCTGCTGTACTCCAGTGGGCGGGGCCTGTTGACATCATGCCCTGCCCTTTTTGTCCTCCAATCACTGCTGTGGTGGGAGGGGCAGCTGGGGGAAGAAAGAGAGGGAAGGAGCATGAGAAGGATGCTGAGCTAAGATTGTGCGTGCCTGTAAATGTGTGAGAGGGCTGCAAGTCATCATGGAGGCTCCGGGCTGGAGGCCTGTCCAGCGCTCTCAAAGTGCTGCTGTCACATTCAGTGTCCCACAGAATGCCGTGCACAGCTGGAAGAGCACCAGCGTCATCACCTTCAGGATAGATATGAAGGTCTGTCTCCACATGACAGCTCATTCCTAGTATCTTATCATTAAATGTGCACTTTAATCTGTTATTTTATAGTGTGAGGTTATCTTTACAATACTCCAGGTTCTGAATTGTGTATAGTGTGAGAGATAGAGACTACAATAGCTGTGTGGTTGATCCTGCAGAGTTGTGTTTCAGGGCTGTGAGCCAGTATTGCACTGCAGTGGCCTTAATTACTGGGTTTGTCTGTTAACCTGCTTGACTGTGCTAAGAAAAGAACTGCAGAAGTGCCTGGCCATGTGGAAGAAAGCAATTCAGATGAACTTTCAGTACTTGCTGCTGGGCTGGTGAGTGTGGAGACCCTCTGATATTCAGAACGGGACCCATCTGTCATCATTTGGGAAGTTCAGGAAACTCTAAAAGGTTGTTGCTTGTGGAATTACATCCTGAACCTTGAAACAGTCCTATTGTGAGTTACAGGGGTCTTGCTGCTAGTGTGTAATTTCATAGGTTTTTTTCGTGTGTTTTCTGGGTTGTGTGAACAGTCGGACAGTGAGAGCAGTATGAGTCAGTCTCAGACAGCAGTAGGTGTCTCAACCGAGCGACGCCGAGGTGAACCATCAACAGCAGTGCATCCAGAGCGTCCACTGACTGTAGACCAGAGAAGCAGCGACTCCATGAACGGACGACATGGCAGCGTTGAGTCTGACGCATTCGCGAGGAGAGGACTGAACTTGGTGCCCAAAGCGGGGTCAGAGGAAAAGCCTTTGACAGCCACTTCGGTTCCCAAAACAAGTCGTCCCCAGCAAGCTGGTAGCTCTGTGGATGGAGATGCCCTCTCTGTTGGGTTGACCAGCCTAATGGGCCGTGCAAGGACTAAAGAGCACCGCTCTCGCTCAAGAGCTGCTGAACGCAGAGAACCCCAGGAGGAGAGCAAAGAAAGAATTGGTGAAAGTGAGACACCCTCAGAAGGACCCCAACTATCCACCACTGCAATCAGTCCACCTCCTAGACCTGATCCTTTTGCCCCTCCTGTTGGTTTTTTACCTTCTAAGCCGAATTCTCTTACACCTCCCACTGGATTCAAGTCTGATCCATTGGCTCCACCTGCTGGTTTCATTCCGGCTCCTAAACCAAATCCTTCTGCTCAACCTACGCTCAAACCTGATCCCCTGGCACCACCGGCAGGATTCATATCAGCTCCTAAACCAAACACTTCCACTCAACCTACACCCAAGACTGATCCTCTGGCACCACCGGCGGGATTCATACCGGCTCCTAAACCAAACACTTCCACTCAACCTACGCCCAAACCTGATCCTCTGGCACCACCACTGGGATTTGTTCCCACCCCAAAGCGAGACCCTTTTGCCCCAGTGGCAGGATTTATCCCCAAGCCCAAAGTTGACCCGTTAGCACCCCCTGCAGGCTTTATTCCTGTACCACGGACCACCGCTGTGCGAAAGCCAGAGGTACATAATGCATGTGTTTCTGAATGCTTTAGTATTGCATGTTTGCTCAGCGGGCCAATGGCATATAACTGCAAGGCTCGCTGCACAACTAATATCTCACCAAATCTCATGTCAAATGCTTTTTCTCACCCTTGCATAAAGACATAGACTGCTGTCTCTCAAGTGGATTGAAGTGGTAACTTTGAAACCAGCTGAAGCCTGCAAGAATTCAGCATGTCAACTAATGGTGCTGGAAGTGACTTAGATAATTTTCTAAAGCACACCATCCTTTTCAACCCCTCAATTGGCTTTAACACCAAGTTGAGGTAAAAAGCATTGTTGGCTGCAGCTATGACCAGACTAATATTGCAATAGTGCTGACCATGCCAGTTGCAGACTTCTTAGAGTTGTAATGTGATGGCTCCGATCTTGCTAGTTTTTGGCATGATTGCAGACTGTCTGCTCACATACTGTGTTGTACTGACAAGTGCTGTGTCTGTGAAGGTGAACGGGGTGTCAAAACCTTCTGCAGCTCCTGTTGGAAAACTTCCACCCCAGATTTCCACTATCGCCAACCAACAGGTGTGTCCTGCAACAGCCAAAGGTGTTTGTATAAGACAATGGTGTTCAGCTGTGTGAGTTGTTAGCGATTCTACTATTGTGTCAGGCTTGGTCGTGCATTGGTTTCAGTGTTAGCATCAGGTGGTTTGGTAATAATCACACAGTTGATCCTGTCAGGGCCACTTTGACTTTTCACTGATCCTTTTTGATTCCATCTGTAGGGTTCTCCAGTGATGCCCACCCAAGGGAATCAGGTGCAGAAATGCCTCCCTCAACCTCTCCTACTTTCTTTCTTTCTTGATTTCACAGTTCTTATATAAAGTGTTTTACTCTCCTGTTGATTTCTGTCAAGTCCTGTGAGGATTTGTGTATTTCTGACTTCTGCTCTCTTGCTTTTCCCGGCCCTTTGCAGGCCAAGGCAGCTGAAGATCCTGTGGCTATCCTGCAGGCTGCACATGAAGCTGCCAGTCTGTCTAAGGTCTGGCTACTGCATGGCCTGTGTGTAATTCTGCTTATGTGTGTAAAGCTTTGTACAGTGTCATTATGCCATTGAAGGACTCTTACCACCTCAGTGCCCCTGTTTGAACCAAAGCACATTTCCCATTCAAATTCCACTTTGGTGTACGTGTGCATGTTTGGCAATTGAGTTTATTTGCGGTTTTCTGTGCGTTATAGTTTTCTTTGTGGTGTGTGAAGAGAATATTTTTTTTCCATAGCTAGTTTATAGACTTCAACCTGATGGGCATTGCTCTGCTATTTGTTTTTATGCTGAATGTGTTTGTCAGTTTGTATTGTATATGACTCTGCTGTTTTGTTGTCTATAAATGCTTCATATTGTATCTCACATCTTTGTTTGCAGCATCCACTTCTAAAATCTGTCACAGTTAATCTTAAACGGACTGAGAATCTGAAATGAATCACATTCAGTCCATGGACTGGAAACCTATAGTGTTTAGCCTTGTGACTGGCGTGTATATGACAGTCTTTCTCACTTGCAGGTGAAGACGGAGGAGCAGCTTGCTGCGGAGAAGGCCTGGTACAACACTGAGAAAGTCTGGCTTGTCCATAAAGATGGCTTCTCTTTGGGTTAGTGAGGTCACAGTTCATTACTATTATGATCCGATTGCTCATGTCCAGTTTAAAGGGATAGTTCATCCAAAAATTTACATTTTGTCATTAATTACTTACCCTCATGTTGTTCCAAGCCCATAAGTCCTCTGTTCATCTTTGAACATCAAATATAATTGTTTGCTTTGTTTGTATAGCTACACAGCTCAAGACAGAGATGGGTTCTCTCCCAGAGGGAAAAGTAAAGGTCAGACTTGAACATGATGGGACAATACTGGAAGTGGACGAGGATGATGTGGAGAAGGTGGGCGGAATCACTAACCACTTGGACACAAAAGCCAAGAAACCTGTTTAATTACTCTCATCTGTCATCAGGCAAATCCTCTATCATATGATCGAGTGGAGGATCTCTCCTCTCTTCTGTACCTTAACGAGTCCAGCATCCTTCACACCCTTCGTCAGCGCTATGGTGGAAACCTCATTCACACCTATGCTGGGTCAAATCTGCTGGTGATCAATCCTCTCAGCACCCCTGCCTTGTACTCAGAGAAGGTACAAACTTCACACAGAGTCTTTAAAGGGATAGTTTACCCAAAGAATTTGTTCCTTATGTTGTCCCAAACCAGTAAGGCCTTTGTTTATCTTTAGAACACAAATTAAGATATTTTCGATGAAATCGGAGAGCTTTCTGACCCTGCATAGATAGCAATGTAATTAACACGTTCAAGAACCAGAAAGATAGTAAGAACATTGTTCTCACTACCTTTCTGGCCCTTGAATGTGGCAATTGAAGACCTCAGGTATACCTCTGAGTCATGGCTGAGAGAGATGGAGTGACATGGTCTGTTTATATCAGGTGATGCAGATGTTTAAGGGCTGCCGGAGGGAGGAAACAGCCCCTCACATTTTTGCTGTCGCTCAGTCGGCGTATCATCAGCTGCTGACCACACGTCAGGATCAGACCATCGTGCTGCTGGGCAAAAGTGGTAGCGGAAAGACTACTAACTGCCAGCACCTGCTGCAGTACCTGGTTACCATCGCAGCCGGCAGTGGAAAGGTGTACTCAGGTAAGAAAGAAGATAAGGACCCAGTATAGCACTCCTTTTCAGCTTTCCCAGAGTTCACTTTTTAAGTTTGATTAAACGTTGGCTTTAAGTCACATTTTTTTTTAACCTTTAGGCCGGTTCATTAATTATTAATTATATACTTCTATATCACATTCAGTTGTTATCCAGTATCAGTAAGTTTTTTATGTCACTTTAACACATCCTTAGTGAATAAACTTATTAATTTCTTTAAAAAAATGTAAGAATAAAAATTGACTGACTACAAACTTTTAAAGGGTATATTGTTACATTAGTATATTTTTACAAAATATTTCTATTTTAAATAAACACTGAAAATTCAGCTTTGCATTACAGGAATAAATTACATTTTATAATATATTCACATAGAAACAGTTATTTTACATTGAAATAATATTTCACAATATTACTGGTTTTTTTTTATTTTTTGCATTTTTGATCAAATAAAGGCAGCCTTGGTCAGCATAAGAAACTTTGTTTAAAAAAACATTAAAAAATCTTACTGATCCTAAACTTTTAAATGACAGTAAATATTTTATTGAAATATACATTTTTATTACACTGACCTTAATAAAAATATAATGTTTGTTTGAGTTTGTGATGTTTTAGTGTTATTTAAATACTAATAAATATTAATATTTATTCTTTTTTTAATTTGCCTTTATTTTGATAAATTTCAGTTGTAGATTTTCAGTTATTTAGATTTTATATTTCTATATTGCTTGTTTAAATTGTTTTTATTACATTTTTAATAATTTTGGTACTTAAACTAATTTCAGTTAGTTGCCATGGTTTTGGGGTTTCTTTTAGTTGAAGTTATTTATTTAATATACATATTATTAATTTTATATACAGTTCATTTTTTTATTTAATAAAAACTGTAAGTTTTAAGTTTAATTTTAATTTAATATAAGTTTCTACACTTTATATATTTTTTTTTACATTTTAAATGAATTTTATGATTTTTCTAGAGCATTATGAACTGTCTTCTCCCCACAGCTGAGAAATGGCAGGCGGTCTACACGGTTCTGGAGGCATTCGGGAACTGCAGTACAGCTATGAATGGGAATGCCAGTCGCTTCTCACACATAGTCTCTCTTGACTTCGACCAGGCAGGACAGGTGGCTTCTGCCTCTGTTCAGGTAGGGTACAGCGAGGGCAATTACTCATAATTTCTGAAGACATTGGGGAATTTATCTCTAACTTGCTTTATGTCTTGCATACAGACCATGTTGCTGGAAAAGTTCAGAGTGACCAGACGACCAGAAGCTGAATCGAGCTTTAATGTGTTTTACTATCTGATGGCTGGAGCAGATGCAGCTCTAAAGTAAATAAGCCATTTTGTAATATTCTGGCAAACGAAATAGCAAATATAGCATGCAAATTGAGATCATATCTGGTATCTTGACCAACTAATAGAATATTATGCCTTTCAGGACTGAACTTCATTTTAATCACTTTGCTGAGAACAGCACGTTTGGGCTCCTCCCTCACTCTAAGGTAAGAAAAGCCACATGTGCCATCATTAGACACACAGTTTATCTATTTTTTTCTGTATACACTGTATCATATCAAATGCTCTGCAGCTCGAGGACAAGCAGAAATCTGCTCAGCAGTTCACTAAGCTACAGGCAGCCATGAAGGTCCTGGGCATCTCTGCTGAAGAACAGAAAACCGTGTGGATGATCATAGGGGCCATATACCACCTTGGTGCCGCTGGGGCCACCAAAGGTAAAGCTACCAGCTTAAACTAACATTAACATCTGAAAATGTGACTGTGTAAAATAAAGCATGCCAGACTGCACAGAGTGCATTTTAAAATCTGTCCACTAAGAGTCAGTAGAGTCTTTCCATTCAAAAATGTTTGTGTTTTTTAGACTTTAGTGTGTGTGTGTTTAATATCTAAAAGCATCTTCAGTATTTAACGGGATTGTCCACCCCAAAATTAAAATTCAGTCATCATTTACACTGCCCTCCAAATGTTTGGAAAAACCCCTGTGAAAAAAGCCAGGCAAAGTGTGGTTTTGGACAATAGCAGCATAAATCCTTATCATTTTTTGGTTCAAATACATTAAAGTAACTTGACATTATCATTGAAGACCATCATGTCCGTCATGGAATGGCCTCCCCAATCACCCGACCTCAACCCAATTGAGCTACTATGTGAGGAACTGGACCGTGATGTCCGTAAGAAGTGTCCAACCAGTGTGAATCATCTTTGGGCAATCCTTCAGGAGGCTTGGAGTAATATATCAAGTCAGTGTTTGAATAAACTGACAGCTCGGATGCCCAGATTATGCAGAGCTGTAATAGCTGTTAATGGTGGATATTTTGATGAATTGAAAAAGTTTTTTCTATGTATAAACTGTTTATGTAATAAAATATGTTTTCGTAGTTTGTGTTGTCCCTTATCAGTGCAAAATTATCACAAATTAAAAAGGATTCATACCAATATTGTCCACAACCCCACTTTTGTAGGGCGTTTCCAAACTTTTGGAGGGCAGTGTACTCACCCTCCTGTCGTTCCAAGCCTGTATGCATTTCTATTTTCAGCAAAAAACAACTTTTTGAAGAATGTTGATACTCAAACTATTTCGGTTCACATTGATTCCAATGTATTTTGTGTTCATATGATGGTAGTCAATGGAAACAAAATATACGATGGTAGTCAATGGAAACAAACCATTCTTTAAAATATCCTTTTTTAAACAGTTCACTTCCAGAATAAAAAATAATTTACTCATCCCCATATCATTCAAATGTTCATTCCTTTCTTTCTTCAGTCAAAAAGAAATTAAGGTTTTTGAGGAAAAACATTCTAGGATTTTTCACCATATAGTGGATTTCAGTGGGATCCAACATGTTGAAGGTCCAGATTGCAGTTTCATTGAAGCTTCAAAGGGCTCTACACGATCCCAGCCAAGAAAAAAGGGTCTTATCTAGTGAAATGATCTGTCATTTTCTAAAAAAAAATAAAAATATATGTACTTTTTAATCACAAATGCTCATCCTGCACTAGCTCAACTTCATGCATTACCTAATTACATTGGAAAGGTCACGCGTGGTTAGGTCTTCATCTTTAAAAAGGTAGGGTAGGCACTTTATGCACTTAAAAAGTGCATAAATTTAAATTATTTTTTAGAAAATGACTGATTATTTTAATAGATAAGATCCTTATTCTTCGGCTGGGATCGTTGAAACTGCAGCTTGGACCTTTCAACCAAAAATCCTGGAATGTTTTCCTCAAAAACCTTTAATTTCTTTTTAATTGAAAAAAAGAAAGACACAAACATCTTGAATGACATGGGGCTGTGTAAATTATCAGGATTTTGTTATTCTGGAAGTGAACTAATCCTTTTAAGTTTGGCTAAAGAAAGTCATGAGTGGAAGTAAATGATGACAAAATTTACATTTTTGGGCGGACTGTTTCTTTACTCACATTTCATTGTGTATAACAGTTGTATAACAGTTGTGTATAACATGTGTTTTATTGCATATTGGATGTTGCATGCTGTCCCCATCATAACACAGAAACAGATGCAGGTAAATGCAGGTCTCTTGTTCTGTTTTGCTTTATGTTATTTAGCATCTTAACAGAACTGCGTGTTCATCTTTCATCTGCCTTTGTGCTTGTTTCCACTCTCTGATGTCGAACGCCAGAATGAAAAATGTTTGTTCTCTTTGATCATCAATCCAGGAGATGAAAGTTTCTCCTTGTTCTCTGGACACTTGACTGCCTATTGTAGTTCACCATAATGTGACAGATGTTTTGTGGTAACACTGCTTTTCTTTCGTGAATTTGGCTTTCTGAACCCTCAGCGGGCCGAAAGCAGTTTGCCAGGCACGAGTGGGCACAAAAAGCATCGTATCTCCTGGGCTGCACACTGGAAGAGCTGTCATCCGCCATCTTTAAAACACAGGGCAAGGGCAGCCTTCCTCGCTCCTCAAGTGTCCGGCAGAGCACGGATGATACGGATAGCTCAGGTGTTGTTTGTTTTCTGTTTATATTCTTCAATATGTGATAAATGCTTTCATATTTTAGATCTTAACAAGTTTTTGTGTGCATTTCAGTGTCTAAAGCAACAGCAACTGAGTGTTTGGAGTTTATGGGGTCTGGTTTATACTCAGAGCTTTTTACGCTCATCATCTCTCTCATCAACAGGTAATCAGTAACTGATTATCTACAGCAATTTGATTTATCAAATAAGAGATGCATTCAGATGTCTTCTTCTACTTTCAGAGCGCTGAAGTCCAGTCAGCATTCTCTCTGTTCTCTGCTGATTGTGGACACACCGGGGTTCCAGAACCCTCGTCAGGTGAAGAACCAGCGTGGGGCCACGTTTGAGGAGCTCTGCCATAATTACGCTCAGGAACGGCTACAGACGCTGTTCCAGGAGCGAACATTCGTACGGGAACTGGAGCGTTACAAAGAGGTGCGCAAAACACCCATAGCCAAACACTCAAAAGTCTACAACTTTTTCTCACAATTCTTATTAAAACACTAAATTATATGGCTGTTAATTTACTTACACTACTTACACTATCAGTCAAAATGTTTTAGACAGTAAGATTTTTAATGTTTTTAAACAGTCTCTTCTGCTCACCAAGCCTGCATTTATTTAATCCAAAGTACAGCAAAACAGTAACATTTTGAAATATATTTACTATTTAAAATAACTGTTTTTTAATTAGAATATATTTTAAAATGTAATTTATTCCTGTGATTTCAAAGTTGAATTTTTAGCATCATTACTCCAGTCACATGATCCTTCAGAAGATTTGCTGCTCAAAAACATTTATTTTGAAAACAGCTGAGTATAATTTTTTTAGGTTTCTTTGTTGAATAGAAACGTCAGCAGAACAGCATTTATCTTAAATGGATATCTTTTGTAACATTATAAATGTCTTTATCGTCACGTTTGATCAATTTAAAGCCTCCTTGCTAAATAAAAGTATTAATTTGCTGCTCAAGAAACATTTCGTATTATTATTAATTTAAAAAACAAAACAATTTTTGTTCTTTGTATTTTTGATGAATAGACAGTTCAAAAGAAAAGCATTTATTTGAAATAGAAATATTATAAATGCTTTCTACTTTCACATTTGATCAATTTGCATCTTTGCTAAAAATATTTTCTTTTAAAATATTACATTTTTTAAAAAATTGTCTCTGTGTTAACACAGGAAAACATTGAGATCACACTGGATGACTTGGAGCCCAGCCCTTCTCGCTCAGTAGCTGTGGTTGATCAATCCTCTAGTCAGACCCTGGTAAGATGCAGTTTCTAAACAAGTCTGAGTCAAAACTGCTAATGTTTAAAGTTTGTGTGTATGTGTGATTATTTGAATAAGAGCTCTGTTGATAATTAATTTTATTCCCATCTCTGCATTTGTGTTTATTTAAAAGATTTAACTTTTGAAGACTGGAAACTGGAAATGAAAGACTGTCAGTATAGGGCACATTTAATCCTACATTAAAGATAATTAGTCAGCCAGTCATGGTTATATATACTGCAATATTTTTAAATAGTGTTTATAATTACAAGCAGAGAAAGAGAGATCTTAAGGAAAGTGTGTGTAGAAAAGAAACTCACTGTGGATATTCATGTCTGTGTTTCAGGTACGTACTCTGTCCCGGACAGATGAGGCCAGAGGTTTGTTCTGGCTAATGGAAGAGGAGGTTTTGCAGCCGGGAGGATCTGAGGAAACACTCCTTCAGCGACTCTTCAGTTACTACGGCCCTGCAGAGGGAGAGAGCACAGGTCACACACATACATGCACAACACACAAACTTACACACTTACATTCTAGCTTAGACCAATTTATGCATTGTTTTTCTGCAGGTCAAACAGTAGTGCTTAAAAGTGAAAACAGACATCACTTCCTGCTCGGCCACAGTCACGGGACAGATTGGGTGGAATATGACACACATGGATGGCTGAACCTAGCCAGGCTAAATCCCACCCCCCAGAACGCAGCCAATCTGCTGCAGAACTCCCAGAAGTAAGACCGAACCACAACGCTTTGCACTTGTCACTTAAAGAAATAGTTCAGCCAAAAATAAAAATTCTGTCATTAATTACTAACCCTCAGGTTTTTCCAAACCTGGAAGACCTTTGTTCATCTGCGGAACACAAATTAAGATATTTTTGATATTATTCGTGAGCTTCTTGACCCTGCATAAACAGCAACGCAACTGACACGTTCAAGGTCCAGAAAGGTAGTAAAGACGATTAAAATAGTCTATGTGACATCAGTGGTTCAACCCGTAATTTAATTTTAGGTTAGAAATGACATGAGGGCGAGTAATTAATGACAGAATTTTAATTTTTGGGTGAACTAACACTTAATCCTTAGTTGAGTGATTAAATCATTCAAACGATTCTTTCAGATGCCTGATTCATTAAGACACGTTCGTTAATTAAACTCAAAATGCAATTTATTTAGTTAAAAAGCACCATGTAGCTCATAACTTCTGACACTGTTGCGAGTAACATGCACAATGTCGGCTCCCACATCAGGGCTTGACATTAAGCCTTGACATGTGCTTGTCCTTTGGACAAGTAAATCATTCATTCACTTGTCATTGTAAAAAAGTTACTTTTCCGGGGCAGAAAAATGTTTTTTTGTTTGCCGTTAATGTATTCCATTCTAAAGCAATAGCCTCATCATTGCTCTATAAGGTCTTACTGTAATCAGCATATTTGCCTTAAATTGATTTCTAGGACACCTTTTAACTTTATGAGGGGCAGTATTTTTCTAAATGTCCTAAATGTTCCTAAATGTAGGCCTATGTGTCTTGATTTACATAAAATTCTTACATTTTATCAATACATTCAGTTAGAATAATTGGACTGATTGTTACCATTCAAATTAAATCAGTATCAACAAACTCCACTGCAGAGGAAACACTGAAGCTGCTTCGATAGTGCCATTTAGATGCATTTACTTAGACTCTTTAATGAAGATAAGAGTTTCCATAAGTGTTCTGCTTTGGCTTTGCTTAAAACTATTTTCGTAAGGAAAAATGGCCAATAATGTGTCTAAAATGTAAGTCAGTTAATATTAACTACTTGTTTATTGAACTACTGCTGTATAAAATCAATGTCACACTTGCAATCATGCTGGCTTGGTCACGTGATGTTGCTTACCTATATCATATGTTTATCAATATTTATCTTTTTTTTCCATCGCAGTATGTTTGTTCATGTTTGTTTCTTCATGTGTTGCGCCTATTAGTTTAGATTTTCCCTAAGTCAGATATGGCTGCACAAGCCTCAGCTGACACAACCTTGACACTGTCCATTATCAGTCACCGTTTACAACTAGCTGCCCTAGTTAGAGCTGTAATTGGGCCTTAAAAGTTAAGTCTGACACGGCCTGAGCCCGACAAGTACATTTTGATTAACAGCTTTTTAAAAGCCCGAACCCGTTTACAGCCCGACATTATTTAAATGTGTGCACGCACACACACAGCTTTTGTCAAGAATTTGTCATTTCTATGTTTTAACATAATTTATTCATGAATAACGTAGGCTATAGGCCACTTGGAAGTCGGGGAAAAAAAATTAGTCCTCTGTAACATCGTAACATCTCAGCACTCTAAATAGGTCTATGCATACACTTACGCGCCAGTAAAAATGAGTCTTTCTTAACAAATTAAAATAAGATAAATTCTAAATTGAGATGGGTATTTGGCAATAACGAAATTAAGATAAAGGCTCCGCGGGATTTGCTTCGCCACTTCTCTCCACAATCTGGCTTTAACACGACGGTGAATAGCAGCTGAAATTTAATAAAAGAATAATGCCAACATTAGCCTATATACTCTGTCTACATTATGCATTTAAGACTCAATTAATATTTAGTCATAATTTGAAAAACCCTTTCTCATCAAGATTAGGCTACATGTTTTTGTGGAGGAAAATTATTTAATCCACTGTAGATAACTTCAGCGCGGTCCTGCACTCACTGATGGTGCGTCCAGCAGCACTGAACATCCTTTCATTGCTGCTGCCACTGGCCGGGATGCATAGTTGCTGGTGCAACCAAAACGTAATCGCCAGTCAAGCCTCCGTTTCACCTCCTCAGCATCCATTTTCGAATCTTTCTCGCGCTAATCGAAACGCATCACATGACTGCTCATTTACCGCGCAAGTCCGATCCCGACCCGAGCCCGTGTAAAATGCTAGAAATTAAGGCCGAAGATCTTCAGCTCTAGCCCTAGCCCATTGTTTGTTATTGATGTTTCAATTCTCTTTCACTTGCCCCTTCACATAATCCACTTGTCCCAGACAAGCGGACAAGCGTTAATGTCGAGCCCTGCACATAGTTAAAACAATAAACATGTTATTATCGTACACTATACATATTACACACCCCTTCATCAGACTCAAGTATTCACTGTATGTTCCTTCAGGAAGAGCATCAGCGGAATGTTTGTGGGGCGCTCCAGTAGTGCTGCGATTCTGACCGGCTCCATCGCTGGACTGGAGGGCGTCTCTCAGCTTGCTATGCGTCGGGCCACCAGCATGAGGAAGACCTTCACCACAGGCATGGCGGCTGTCAAAAAGAAGTCTCTCTGTCTTCAGATTAAACTCCAAGTGGTGGGTTTTCAAGAAGGTCCAACACAGAATACTATCTTTCTCTCATGGAATTCCCTATTAGTTCCAAGAAGTGGCTAAAAATACACATTATGTATTTTCCTTTTGATTAGGAGGCACTGTTGGACACCATCCGCAGATCCAAGGTTCACTTTGTCCACTGCCTGTTACCCCGAGCGGAGGTTCTAAGGGCCGCAGGGTCCCCAGAGGAGAGCTGTGATCCTGGACTCATGCAGATGGATGTGGCTTTGCTCAGGGCCCAGATCCGTGGCTTCAAACTGCTGGACAGCTTGAGGATTTACAGACAAGGTGAGAAGAGAGATTAAAAGATTCCATCAAATAGATAAAATCAGGTCCTTTCCGTTATTTCCTGCTGAATATCCGCATGCTTTGTGCAGGTTACCCTGACCACATGGTGTTCTCTGAGTTTAGAAGACGCTTTGACGTTCTGGCCCCTCATCTGACCAAGAAACTGGGCCGAAACTACATCGTGAAGGATGAGAAACGAGTGAGTAGCTATTTAAGAGAATAATGAGCATGAAAATAATTGAACAAAAGCTTTAGAAATGACCGAAATGAAGTTTTAGGCTCCTCTTGCTCTTGTGTGCTGTGAGTCCAAGACAGAATGAACTCTGGGTAATCAGGGTTATTGTGATGGCTTAATCAAGAAACCCCAGCTGGGTCTCTGACTTGAATCAATACGCAGAGCAGACAGGAAAAATGTAGTAATTGCTCTGGGCTTTAGTGCTTACTAAATGCCCAAATGTACTGTAATTATCAGCTAGAAAAATGTCTCCGTCCAGGGGTCTCCTAATCTCGTTTTGGCCCTGTGATTAGCCGAGGGGAAAGGAGAGTTTTATACAAAACCTTTGCACTGTGGCCCTGGGCATGAACACGGCAGACAGGGTCCAGAATTAACACTCGCCACTGCCAAGTGCAAGTGAAAATTGGCTTTGCCAAGTAAATAAAATTGAGTTATTCATGAGCTGAATGGAAGCTTCAGTAGGAAATGCAGCATAGTACATACTGGGAGATATAACATAAATTGTAATTATGAGAAATAAAGCTGCAATAGTCATATTGTAATATATAAATTCATACTGTGAGTATTGTGAGATATAGTTGCAATTATGACATTAAAGTCACAATTGTGAGATATAGTTGCAATCAGGGTTTGAAAATAACACCCGCCAACCCACCAAATGTGGGTAAATATCAGCTGTGGCGGGTAATGCTGTCAAATCACTAGCCAATTTGGCGGGTTACTTTTCGTAAGTTCACTCATTAATTTCTTGGGGAAGTTCATGCAAGCCAAATCTGCGCAGGTTTAGCGCAAATACTGAACTCGTGAGACATCATGACATTATCCAGTATATTCCCAAAACCAAACAAAACACACCTACAGAGTGCAGGCATAGGCGACTACATGATGAAGTCTGGTGACTAACTTTTGGTGTGTGTACACATTTAGAGTGCATCCTTTCACTGTATGATTCAGTCTAATAATAGCCTATTAATTAAAATGCCGTTTTTTTCTTAAAAAATCAGCATGGGTACAAATGTAGTATTGATATTTTATACAATAACAATAGGTTAATATCAAGAGACTTACGTTTTAGACACCGTATTGGCTGTTTTTGCTCTATTTCGCCAACAAAAATCATTCCAAACACAGCCACAGCACTGTTTTGCGTCTCTGAGCAATATGACCATGTTTCGTTTCTGAATGAATCAACCATTAAAATGATTCGGTTCAATCGCAATGACTCACTTATTAACAACGATTTACTGCCGCCTACTGGTTTTAATTTCACATTTGAAGTTAAGTAGCCTATCTTTTCATTTTAAAAATAATTTCAAATATCAGTAGGCCTATTCAACGTTACATGTTTAAAATATCAAAACATTATTTATGCATTTGTAACTGCAGGTTAAAGCATTCAATGTCCCTCTAAGCTGCATTACCATGTGTATATACATCTAAATGCCATTTCATCTACAACTTATGCAAATATGAATTTTGTTGATACTGATTTCATTTGTTTAATAACAGCCTAAATGTATTATTATTATTATTAACTGATTCAATTTTAGAATTTGATTCAAAGGATGATAAAGACTTTTAGAAAAAATGGCTTTATCAATGTAAAAATGATAAAAAGATAAAAATAAATTTAAACTTATTGGAAAAGATTAGTTTCTATCACAGTCAGCTGTCCACAGTAGTCCTTAACATATCAGCACAATAACACACTCTGCAAAATATCATCTAATTATCTTTATCGATAAAATCAATATCAATAATAAATAACATAAATAAAGTTTTTTGGCTAATAGAAATTTTGAATGGCCGGTGACTTAAAAATTTAGTAGCCAAATTGGCTGGTGAGTGAAAAAGCTAATTTCAGTCCCTGGTTGCAGTGGTAAAGTAAAGTAATATTTTGATCAACTGTAGTCACAATTTTAAGATAAAATCCCAGTTAAGAGAAATTAAGTCACAATTTTGATGTAAAGTCATTTAGTGAAAAACATGAAAGTCATATTTTGATATAAAAAGCACAATTATGAGAAATAAAGTTACAGTTGAGAGATATAAAGTGATTTTGTGAAAAATAAAGTTATGTTTTGAAAAACTGTAGTCATAAATATGAGTTATAAAATCACAATTACGAGAAATGAAGTTGCAGTTGTTAGATATAGTCATAGTGTGAGATATAAGATCATATTGTGAGATATAAGATCATATTGTGAAATATAATATCACTGAGATGCACAAAAAATAAAGTCACCATTAGCTTTGTTTTTTTCATCAATCACATCACATTGTCCCTAACTTTATTTAATAAAAATAAAGTTTCATGGCCAGTTTGAAATATTAATTGCTGGTAAATTGACAGGTGTAGCAAAAAGCCAATTTAAGACCCTGACCACCAGCTTCTCAGAGTAAAAAGAATACAGAAAGATGACCGTCCTCTTTTTGTGACACAGCAGAGAAGGTCAGTCGCGTTTCGAGTCCCAGAGGAAGTTGAAACGATGCAAAATTGGAAATCTAGAGAGACGCAGAGAAAAAGAAAAAGACAGGGGGAGGTAGAACCGTGTCTCAGAGGAGAAGTTTTTGTGAAGCGATTCAAACAATGGCCCTTTAGTTGTCAGGGGCCAGCACCCCCTTTAGTGCTGTAATCTAGATGGGCCCTTTCAGATAGATCGGGTTCTCAAGACCTTTCCGCATGAGAAAGACAGTGTCAGTGTCACGGTGAGGGCTGATGGTCGTCTGGACAGTTTTGGGACTGTACAGCAGAAAATAACCAGTGTGTGTGTGTCCAGTAGGCCTACACAGGGGTCAGCAGTGTTTTTGTAATGTACACTGTGTGAACTACACATGACAGTGTGTTTGTCATTGCAGGCAGTAGAGGAGCTTTTGGAGTCTCTGGAACTGGAGAAGAGCAGCTATCACATGGGCCTGAGCAGGGTGAGTAAAACAAACACACACACACACACACACACACACACACACAAGTTACTGTACGTTTTATCACTTCGGATCTGTCAAAGGATGCAGGTGAGTCAAATTTTGACTTGCATGCAGCGGATGTTATTTCATCTTTGTGTTTTCTGTCCACTGTGTGGTCTGTCGGTTGGACTCTCAATCTCGGCGTGAGCTGCTTTGTTTGTTTGTCTTTCCTGGTTCTTCATGCCGTCCTAATCAGTGTGAACAGACGCTGGCGCTCAACAGTTTAATCCCATCAGCTGGAAAAGCACGGCGCGCCAAAAAAAAAAAAATGGTGGCGTGTGTAAACAAGCTCCGCCTGGCGCGTTCCCAGAAGAATGGAGATTTATTGGACCGTATTATAAGTTGGAATAGTTAGTAATTATCTTGTGGCAGCTGCAATTGGCATCAAGGTTCGTGAAGGCTGAACTGCGCTCAGAAATGGATTACAATGTCAGGGGCCATCAACGAAGGATTCGAGCAACAAAACATACCAGTTTACAACTCCACTAACATCTCCTGTCATTTCTGCTCACCTTGCGCTGTTATGGTTACTTGCCATGGAAAATATACCAAAAATGCATTAAATGGACATTGATTCACTTGAGTCATTCAAATTGTTCAAATTGGTCATATGTTCTATTTTCAGATCAAAAATGATTGAATGGGTGTAATAACATTTAGTGATTTCAGATTTTTCTTTATTTTTGCTCTCTTCAAACCTTCAGGTTGTTTATATTTAGGTTACCATCCATCCATCTCAGAGACAGATTGCTGTTTACACCTGCTGTTTCTTAAATGCATGTCTTATGCTTATACAGTATGTATAATATGTATAATAAAAACAAATATATTAAAACATACTGATCATTAAATATTTATTACTTTGATGAATAATAGAGGAAAAACTGAAAAAAACTGGAAAAACTGCGTTGTAAAGAAAAGCCTACTGTTTTTAAGTTTAAACTGCAAGTGATGCTGCAACATTTTGGTAATTATTTCTGAAAAACATCCATGTTTACGAACCTTATATTACTGATAAAAGTAGCCTCTGCTTGAAAAGACTCTCTATAAGTTTGTGTCTACTCTGACATTTTAGGACGATCATAATGTACACTTTTAACATGCTCTCTTTGGTTTTGTCACAACTGCGTTTGTGTATATGTCTGTTAGGTGTTCTTTAGGGCTGGAACAGTGGCTAAACTAGAGGGACAGAGGGATGAACACACCAGACAGAACATCACGCTGTTTCAGGCCGCCTGCAGGGGATTTCTGTCTCGACAGGCCTTCAAAAAGAGGAAGGTAAAGTCAATTTTCCATTTTGCCTCAGTCTTGAGCTGAAACTGCGGTGCCATTCATTCAGAATCTCTAAGTTTGGGGTCTGTAGGTTTTTTGTTTTTTTGGAAAAAAAATGCTCACCAAGGCTGCACTTATTTGATCAAAAATACAATAAAAACAGCAATATTGTGAAATATTGTATTTAAAATAACAATTAAATATTTTGAAATGTAATTCATTCCTGTGAATTTCCTGCAAAGCTGAACATTTAGCATCCATTACTCCAGGTTTTAGGCCATGTCCACACTAATACGTTTTCGTTTGAAAATTTCACTAAGACATTTTCTCTCTGTTTTGGCCTTCCGTTCACACTGAGATGGCAAGGAAAACTGAGCTTTTTGAAAACGCTCTCCAAAGTGGATACATTTGAAAACGCTGTTTTTGCATTGCAGTGTGGAATGTGATGATTATTCACACAGTTGCTAAAAATATTTACCTTGTGCACATATTATATCTGTTCCATCTGTATCATCTCAGTGAGTTTTTGGAGGTTTTACACGTGCACAGTAAGGCAAATTTTTTCCTATGTTTCATTGTGGATGACAAACTATTGGAAACTATTTTTCTTATTTTACCATATTTGTTTTGTTAGGCTGAGTGCCTCTATAAGAATAGACAAAAACCTGAAAAGTGATGTCTTAATGGAAATGTAAAATAGTGTGGACGGAGAATGTTTTAGAATAAAATAAACACTGAATTAATTGGGTCATTCCCGGGATTGGGTTCATTTTCAACTTGGAATTAGGGCTGGTTCGAATACCATTTTTTTGCGCTTCCAAGCTTCGGTGGTAATCAATATCGAATATTCGAAGCTTCGGTGGGAGGGGCTAAGCATATAATAAAGGCAGAAATCTCTGTGTTGTCTGTTTGCATTAGTATTATGTCGGGAATCGTTCATCCAAACGACTTCACGCGTCACAAATGTATTGCTGCAGACCAAAAGGAATTCCACTCCAATATGCTCACACAAGGAGGCTAGGGCAGTGGTTTTAAAACCCTGGGTCGCAACCATCGGGTGGGTCGAGGGACTTAAAAAACAGGTCACCAGGATGATTTTCGGTGTATATATATATATATAATAACAAAATAAACATTAACAAAACGAAAGTAAACGGCAGCCGCCTCACGCCAGACTCCATCTGTGTTTGCGTTGATCAGTCAGAATCCACTCACCGCTCAAAAGGCCGGATTTTTTGTTCAGTCCTGAGTTCTGCAAGCTAATTAATCCTCTCATTATAACAAAGCCTGTAGACGCGCTTAGAATGCACGTTCATGCCGCCAAGAGTTTTACGCGATCGTTAAAAAGAAACCGAAATTAAAACCTGCACGCACATTCAAAAGCAATTTTAATACTATAGAGCGATTCCCCAATGCGCGCAAATTAGGCTATATAACATATCTAGGCTTTATAACTGTTGCTGTGAGTTAGGCTGCGTGGCGGACACGTCGCGGATTTGCTGCGTTGATTTTTCTTTCTGCGCCCATGTTAACAGATTAGAGCAGCCACACTGTCTGCGGAATACGCGCTTATATCAGGTGCGGTCCAACCACACTGCAACCGCGACCCCGCGACAGAACAGAAGTGAAGCGGATTTTTTCCGCAGCAGTCACGTAACAAACCTGCTCCACGTCCGCCACGCAGGGAGTGTGTCTCAGAGGCTTCGGTTGAAAACGGCATGCATCTCCGCTCACATGCTCTGTTAGGCAGGCTAGACAGCTCACATTTCAATGAAAAAAATATTTCTTTATATTTCAAACTTTAAAATAAATCACAACCAGGTTGCAAACTATAGTGACACTAGTACACTCTTTTCTCCGTGGCTTGCTGACAGCTCTCCCCCTCCCGTTCACTAATGGGCCATTCAAGCCGAATGAGAAAAAAGAATATTCGAATCTCAGAATTGAAAATCGAATGCCAACCCACCGAACGAATATTCGACTATTCTAGTACAGCCCTACTTGGAATATACATGTTTTTCAACTACAACTTCAAATTCAACGTCTAAATACCCCACATCATTAGGCACATATCAAACCTCCAAAAAATATTTTCCCATCTCAGGCATTAAATACCTTTTATTATTTGTAGTTGTTTTCAGCTTTAGGCACCTTTTTTCTCAACCCCATAAAGGACAAAATGGGATTGGTTTGAAAATGATTTTACACAGAAATTGTTATAAAACAAACATGTACCTACTGCTCATGTGTCCCTGATAACAATTTAATGATAAAAAAAAAAAAACATTTATCACATTTTTATAGGACTGAAGCTAAAAATACACAAATTATGTGTCTACGGCCTTTTTATTTTTGTAAAAAATATTTTTAATTTAAAATTTCAACTAAAACCACATTTGTATTGTTTTAGCCCTTGTCAGGTGGTAATCAGCAAGAAATACTTTTGTTCTTAATTGTCTTCCCTATATTTTTCTAAAAATATTAATGTGACAATGTGTGACGGGGTTGAAGACTGTAACACATTTAAAGGGATACATTGCCTTAAATTTATATTTTTGGTTTTGTTTCTCTCTGAAATGGACCCCTTTATTCTGGGTCAACATATCTGCATGGCCAACAGTGTCTTTCTGCTGCAAATGTGGGTGCAGTTTCTGATGTATGATGCTTGTCAACGTTTAAGTGGACAAATTACATCAAAATTTCTATTTAAAGCAAAAATATGTGTTGTCATAATTTTGAATTATATATATTTACTGAAACCATGACTATCTTATATTTTTTTCATTAAAATTAGTAATAAATGAAGCAAATAACTCAACCCGTTACAAGTTTACAACCCCGTATCAATGAGAAATACATATATTTGTGACAGAGTTGAGTGTAACGGGGTTGTGGTTTTTCACTCAAAATGGCCACTGCTCCTCAGGTAGTATAGCAGAATAGACAATATATGGCAGCAATAAAAAAAGTACATTGTATATACTTATGGATTAAAATAAAAATAAAAACTTAATTTTATGTGACAGGGTTGAGTTGTTAAGCTTATTATTATTATCAGTTGAAGGGCAACTAGAGAAGCAATATAAGTCTTTACTGCTTTCTTAGAAATATGAAGACAAATTAGACGAGAAGACCTGCGTATTTGTTCTCTCCACTTTAGCCCTGATGCCTTTAAGGATTTCAGTAGACCACAGCTACATAAAGAGCTTACAAATGGCAGAGACGAGAAATGCTAGATACCATCCTGGCAGGATGTCAACATGCTGATGTTGGTCATGATGCTGCAGCCACTGACATTTAGATGGCATTTGGTTTAAGCTTGCGCATATATCCATCGCCACCTGTAAGCTCTTTCAGCCGCTATGATCATCGTATCAGTATTTTATTTTCTGAGTTGTGTATTCCGAGTTGTGTTGCAGTAAAAATAGCAACAAGTAGCACCCATAGTTCACTAAATGCAACCATTTCATGTCATCGAAATAATAGTGTCCCCCATAGTCCAAAATTTGTATAAAACCATGTGAATTTTTTTTTTTAATAATTCAGCAGGAGACATCATTGACATTATATTAAGCCATACAAGTCTTAATACTTGGGGTTCAATTTATTAAGATGAAGCATGTAATCTCTGCAACCCTAGAGTCACCGAGCAGAACTGCACACAAAAAAAACTCCCCTATCTCTCATTGGTCAGCCAAACAAATTATTCTGCCCATTGGTTGAGCCACTGTTGCTGTTGTTATGCAGCTCAAACAAACTGAAGAATGTTTCGAAAGCACCACAGAATAAGTTTTCACACTTTTTTGAGGAATTAACTTACAAATTATGTACTTTTCTCTGTATATTAAACTGTAGTAGTATTTTACAACTGAAAAATAAAAACACACTTCTCTTAAGTGCTCTCCCGTTTAGTCTCCCTGGAATTATTAGTCATTAGAAGATCTCTAATTAATAAAAGCTCCTCAGAACACTTTCAGATCACGGCGTGCAGTCGGGCCTCTGAATAAAATCCTCTCAGTTCTTCATAATGTGCATTTAATTAATTCCAATTGGATTCACAGTTTTGGTTTGCAAGTCTTTCTGTACTTTTTCAAAAATGTTGTATCAAAGTCATACTGTGGCTTTTATGTTTGTGTTTGCAAAGGAACATTAATCATTTCATGCCATGCTGTTAATGCAACTGTCATGCCATTCACAGATGAAGATCTGTATCATCAGCCTGTTCTGAACCCACATAATGCAGAAATTAAAGGAATAGTTCAGTCAAAATGAATACTCTGTCATCCTTGTGTCATTCCAGAGTGATGAATATATGGCCACTCTATTTAATATAATGAAAATTAATGAAGACTAGGGCTGGTAAAGGTTTTGAATTATCATAATTTTTGTGCTACATTATAATGTAACAACATGAGGTGGAGTAAATTATGACAGAATTTAGATTTTCAGGTGAACTTTCCTTTTAAATCATCTAAAACAAATCTCTGTCTCTCAGATCCAGGATTTGGCCATCCGTTGCGTCCAGAAGAACATTAAGAAGAATCGTGGTGTGAAGGACTGGCCCTGGTGGAAGCTATTCACTACTGTACGACCTCTAGTAGAGGTTCAGCTCAGCGAAGAGCAGATTCGCGGAAAAGACGTAAGTTTTTCCATCTTGCTCTTTATTTTATGCCCTTGTTTTCTCGCTATGCAGAGCTCCTGTCAGTTTACAGTAGAGCTTGAAGGTTTATCTTTGTGTGTGGACGCATTTGCCTACAAGATGACACAATCTGAGGGCTTTTGTTGCATCAGCGTTAGAGTCGAGACTGCTCTTTGATTCCTGCTGCCATCACATCTCTATCCGAGCTCAAAGCATTTGCTTTAGAAATGCAACACTGCCGTCTGACCCCTTCCTGAACTCACCTGAAGGCAGAAAGATCTCACCTGATCAAACTAACATCAG
Source organism: Cirrhinus molitorella (assembly GCA_033026305.1). NCBI lineage: Eukaryota > Metazoa > Chordata > Actinopteri > Cypriniformes > Cyprinidae > Cirrhinus > Cirrhinus molitorella. The sequence continues at coordinate 13,566,917 of CM065139.1, forward strand.
ATCATATAATGTTAGCTCAACAAGCCTCAGGCCAAAGATTGTCTTTGTGTTATTGAAAAATTAAGTATTGTCTTTTCCTGTAGATAAAGTTGTTGCTTTGCTTGTAGGAGGAGATCATGCATCTGAAGTTGAAGTTGGAAAAGGTGGAGAAGGAAAGAAATGAGCTACGTCTGACCTCGGATCGTCTGGAGAGCCGGGTAAGGGATGCAAATGTTGTATTTGATTTAAAACACAAAGCAGGGTCTTATTTAGTTAGACTGAGTGTCTCTATAAGAATAGAAAATAACCCTGAAAAGTGATGTCTTAATGGAAATGTAAAAATGCAGAAAGGTTTCTGCGAATATTAAATTTAAGTTTATTGATATTGACAAATTCTGAATTAGAAAATCAAGCGCATTTGTGTGTTTATGTAGATCACAGAGCTGACGGCAGAGCTTTCAGATGAGAGAAATTCTGCAGAGTCAACATCCCAGCTGCTGGAGACGGAAACAAGCGAAAGATTGCGTTTGGAGAAGGACATGAAGGATATGCAGGTGCATGAACTTCACCAGTCCTGCTTCAGCCTTTATTTAACAACGTTGGGGAATACAAGAATATACATTTCCTGATAATTCACTCACCCCATGTTATCCAAGACGTTCATGTCTTTCTTTCTTCAGTCAAGAAAGTAATTAAGGTTTTTGAGGAAAACATTCCCGGATTTTTCTTCATTTAGTGGACTTTATTGGGAGCCAACGGTCCAGACTGCAGTTTCAATTAGGGCTGCATGATTTGGGAAAATTTTCATATTGCAATTATTGAGGTCAATATTGCGATATGCGATTGCAATTATAATAAATGGTATTTAAGGGGCACAAAATGGGGGTTCATAAATTTATGAGCTTCTAGAACATTTGACCTCTTAACTAAAGTTCTTTTCACAAATTGAGCAAATTAAAACAGTATAAATGACCCCCAAAATTAAACAACAGTTCTTTCTTAGCCTTATTAAGTGCAAACAATAAATGCAGCCATAATCAAAGTAGGCTACTCTCTTAATATTCAAAGTGCCAATAGAGACAGACTTTTTTAATCATGATACAGAGCTATAGACAACTACACAACCTATTATAGCTTACATGCTAGTAACAGCCTAGATATGTCATGTAGCCTAATTTGCGCGCATTTAGAGTTTTAGTATTTTTTTTGGCTACCAGATCAGTCTCATCTTCCTTCTGTTCTCCAGCGCCGCGCACACAAGTGAACGTGCACGCATACACGCCACACGTGCACTGCCTATACAGAGAGACTGTCAGATCTTTTTATTTGTATTTATTTATTTATTTATTTTGATCTTTTGTTTTGTTTTGTTTTGGCAAACTGTTCTCAGAAAGCATGTGTTCTCAAGTGCACACAATTAATATAAAATAATATAATCGCAACATTTTCCTGTCATATAATCGCACAGGCTGACATTGTGATTGCGATACGATTATTCGTGCAGCACTAGTTTCAATGCAGCTTTAACAATCCCAGCTGAGGAATAAGGGTCTTCTGTAGTGAAACAATCTGTCATCTTCTAAAAAGAACAAAAAATTATGTATTTTTTAACCAGAAATGCTCGTCTTGTGCTAGCTTGACTTCACGCATTTTGCACGCAGTCATGTTGAAAAGATCACGCATGACGTAGGCAGAAGTACTGACCCAACAAAAAAACGAACAGCGAAACAACGATGTCTGACAGTTTTAAAGTTGGAGGAGTTCACCTTACCCTAACTTTTTGAACCAGAGTACAAAGACCAAGAACTAACCACAAGTGACATTTTCAACATGATTAGGTAATGCGTGAATGCACAGCACTAGTGCAAGATGAGCATTTGTGGTTAAAAAGTATATACTTTTTTTTCGCTAATCGCTTCACTAGATACATTTCTTTATTTGTTGTCTGGGACCGTGTAGAGTCCTTTGAAGCTGCATTGAAACTGCAATTTGGACCTTTTGTCCACCACTGAAAAAAAATCCATGAATGTTTTCCTCAAAAACCTTACTTTTTTTCACCAGAAGAAATAAACACGAGGATATTAGATTACATGGGGGTGAGCAAATTATCAGGAAGTTTTTATTCTGGAAGTGAATGAGTCCTTTAACCCTTTAACTGTCACTGTCCTGTGTACGGGACGCCCATATGTTTACTTCACCATATTATAAATAAATCCTTATCTAATCATGACAAACTATATATTGTTGGGAAGGTCTAAGACTCCTAAATAGATATTTTTTGTGTGTTACGTAATTATGTAGGAAAAGTAATAGATTCATTTATGACAAGAGTGCACTTCAAAAATCTATCATAACAGAGGTTCAGACCTTTTTCACAAAATACTTTCTTCATTGCCTTTTTCCCTATAGAACTCAGAAGAAATTATTTATGACTTGAAAAAAATCTCAGAATTCATCCTTTGAAAACCATTTTAAATCAGACATTGCTTTACAATGGAAATTGCATTATTAGGAAATTGGTTTCAGATCAATATGAATTTGGATTTAAATCATAGAAATTGTAAATATTAAAATTTTACCAGAAAAAAGAAAACATTTTTAAAACATATTTAGTACAATTCTGCTGTTTAGTAAGATTTCAAAATATTAATATTTTCAATATGGTAAACAATATGGCATGATAATTTTAGTAGCTATTTCATAATTGTAGATTTACTGTAGTTTAACTACTTTAAATGATGAGTTGCTTGTGTCATGGATTGACTGAAAAGTGGTGAAAGTGTGTTGGAGAGATTTATGTAGTTTTTATAAACTGTCAAAGTTGAGGTAGGAGTGTATTTCCTGAGTGGGCTGCTGTAGAACACACCTGTTTTTTTTTATTTTTCTGAAACTCAGGTAAAGTTTGATGCTGTGAAGAAACAGATGGAGTCCATGGAGATGGAGATCATGGAGACCAGACTCCTCCAATCATCAGAACTCAACGGCGAGATGGACAGTGATGGTGATGACTCTGGTAAAATAACAACAACAACAAAAACACAGAATCAGACCAATTAGACAGCACTTTAAGCTCATTATGGAAATGCTTCATTTTGAAAAGAACATTTTTTTTAAGTAGAAATGTTTTTTTCTGACCGCTGGAAAGAGAGCCAGTTTGGTCAAAAACTGCTCAACACAAACACACACACACACACACACACACACACACACACACACACACACACTAACAATGAAACAACTTAGGAAGAATCTGTCGGTTTCTGTGTGTTTGTGCATGTCAGGAGGTGAATGGAGGCTGAAATATGAACGTGCCATCAGAGACACAGAATTCACAAAGAAAAAACTCCAGCAGGAGATGGATGACAAGCTGGAGACAGAACAACAGAACAAGAGACACTTGGAGAGAAAAGTTAGTACAGCACAGTAAATACGCACACAATGTGAAATGTGAATTGAAACTCCTACAATAAATGAAACTCTGACGTTGGCCAGCAACACTTCCGAATCTTTAGACTTTTTTTAAACTTCACCTACCTGTCTCTTTCTTTGTGTAGTTAGCAGACTTACAGGCTGACCAAGAGGAGTCCCAGCGATCAGTCCAGCAGCTGAAGAAGAAATGCCAACGGTTGGCAGCTGAACTGCAAGACACCAAACTGCACCTAGAAAATCAAGAGGGACGCAACCATGAACTGGAGAGAAAGCAGAGGAAGTAAGAGCCAATCACACACACACACACACACACACACACACACATCTCAGTCTGTATCTTCAGTCTCCTGCCTGGTCACCTGCTGGGGTCTGATGATAGAGTTTTCTGATTATTGTTTACTCTGTGGTTGTTTGGGCCATATATTTACGGTTTGGTTGTTTCAGTGAGTGGTTTGTTTACTTTATTGTTTTTGCTGTTTGTTTACTCATTGTTTAATCATAAAGTTTGTTCGGTCATACAGTATAGCAAACAATTTATGTTGTTTGATTACTGTATGATTGTTCAAGCTCATTCTTAACTGTTTGATTGTTTACTGTTTAAGTGGTTTGTTTACTTAACTATTGTCTTTTGTTTGTTGTTTAGTTGTTTAAGCTGTTTGTTTACTGTTGTTTGTGTGCCATTTAGTTAGGCTGTTCATTTACTGTATATAGGGCTGGGTGATACAGGCAAAAAAAAAGTCAGATTTTTGCTTTAAAGTGTAAAGCGAAACCAGGCCATTCATTTTCCTAAACAAAATAAATATCTATTAATAATATTATAATTTTTTTGTCTCTTAGAAATACACATTTGATAGTAGCTTGAGTTAGGATGCAGAGGTACATTTTTGTTCATTATCAAAATCAGTAACATCTGTAAAAATTGTAGCAACCTCAAAGTTTTATATGGTTTAGATTTATTTTGTTGTAAATTGAGCATCGGTCTCCTATAGTAGCATACATTTAAATCATGGTAAATGCAGTTAAAACCACACCTCAGTACCATGGTAAAAAATATAACTATATGTTTTTTAGGTAGCCTATTTGTATGAAAACAGTATTCTAAAAACATTCAGTGTAAGTGCACACATGCTATATCTTAATCACAAATACATGCTAGAATTATATACCATTACATGAATTCAAACGCTTCACACTGGAACTCACAGCGCTGTGTAGTGCTCGCGTGGCGGAATAAATGCATCTGCTCCAGTGAGCTCAAGCTGCGTGGCAGTTTGAACCAGGGTTGCCAGGTTTTCACAACAAAATCGTCCAATTGCTACTCAAAATTAGCCCAATCATGTATTGAGGGGGGTCCCCCCATTAAAAAGCGTGGTCTGGAGGATAAAATACATGTTTTTTGTCAGGGTTTCCCTGGTAAATTCGCATTTCAGGGGCTGATGTCATTGGGGTCCATTCAACCTGCTGTAACAGTGTTAAAGTAAAGTTAAAGTGTTTATTGTTTGAGTGTTTTGTTATTTGTTTACTGGCTGATTGTTTAAGCTTGGGGTTGGAATAATGTTTTTTATTATTTTTTTATTTTGTGTGTATGTGTGTGTGTGTGTGTATGTTTAGTATTTGGCTAATGTTGCTTGTAGCTAAAAACTAAAGCAGATTGGATTGGAACTAAATCTCAATATGCTTGACAATTCATGAGTAACCTCAGTGCATAGGCTTCCTTTTGCTCACAGAACTTTCAGCATCTGGAGAACTGAAATAGGAAAAAGAGGCTTACTCAAAGCACAAATCCAACGGCTTTCTACTAACAGTGCAGATTAACATTTTGTGATCTGAAAATCTACAAATTCAGAAGCAGATGAGGAAATGTTTGCTTGAATGTCTACCGACTGAAGTTTGTGTCTGATATGGAAGCTGTTTCCTCCACTGAATAAAAATAAACTCGCAATTCGGACTTTTTTTCTCAGTGTTATAAACTCGCAGTTGCGAGTTATTAAGTCAGAATTGCGGGATATAAATTTTTCTCAGAATTGCGAGTTTATATCTCGCAATTCAGACTTTTTTTCCTCAGAATTGTCTCAGTGCGAAAAAGGCAGAATTCAGAGAAAAAAGTTAGATTTGTGAAAGTCCGAATTTTGAGATATAATTCTGACTTTTTTTTCTCAGAACTGCATGAAATAAACTTGAAATTGCGAGTTATTAAGTCAGAATTGTAAGATAAAAAGTTTATAAATTATATAAATGTTAATTCTAAGAACATATCAGTCTTTTTTCCCCTCAAAATTGGACTTTATAACTTGTAATTGTGAATTAATATCTCACAATTCTTAGAAAAAGTCAGAATTGCAAGATACAAACTTGCATTTGTGAGAAAAAAAGTCAGAATTCCAAGAAAAAAAGTCAGAATTGCGAGCAAAAATCTGAAAAAATAAAGTCGCAATTCTGAGAAATAAAATCAGAAAAATCTGAATTCTGACTCGCAATTGTGATTTGTCAGAATTGTTAGATATATATAAAATTATTAATTCTGAGAACATATCTGTCTTTTTTCCCCTCAAAATTGGACATTATAACTTGCAGTTGCGAGTTTATTACAATAGAGAGAAAAAAGTTCTCAATTCTGAGAAATCAAATAAGAATTATGTAAATTATATAAACTCACGGTTATGACTTTCTTAGAATTTCATAATATAAACTCACAATTGCAACTCTCTATAAATTTATAAATTCTGAGAACAATTATTTTTTGAATTTCACAATTCTGAGGAAAAAAAAGTCAGAATTGCAAGATACAAACTCGCATTTGTGAGGAAAAAAGTCAGAATTATGAGATACATCTCACATTTGCAAGAAAATTTGTTTGTATCTTGCAATTCTGTCTTTATTTCTCACAATTGTGAGTTTATCGCACACAGAATTGTGAGATAAAAAGTCACAATTACCTTTTTTTCTTTCTTTTTTTTTTTCTATGGCTGAAATGAGCTTCCATATTTTGATAGTTTATGCCCACTGTAGATATGAGCACATTATTAAGTTGCTCCTGTCATACTGTGGCTGAAATTACATGTCTCAAAACCTGTCTACCTTCTGACATTTCTGTCAGGTTTGATGTGGAGAAGAACCAGTTTCACGAGGAACTACAGAAGGAGAGAAACCAGCGGGAGAAACTGGGACGGGAGAGAGATATGCTAACTGGCGAGGTGTTTACAATCAAACAACAGCTACAGGTGAGACTAAAGATCTCTCTTGAATCCTTAAGCACAACACTGTTTCTGTAATAAGTCTATGGTAAATTGCTTTGGAAATGACCATTAGCTAATGACGAATTCATTCAAATTTAACAAAACAGGAGAAGGACACAGAGCTGTGTACAGTCAATCTGAAAATAGAGCAGCTGGAGTCCGAGCTCCAGGATCTCTCATCTCAGGAGACGAAAGACGAGGCTTCACTCGCGAAGGTTAAGAAGCAACTGCGTGACCTGGAAGCAAAGGTCAAAGATCAAGAAGAGGAGCTTGATGAACAGGCTGGAACCATTCAGATGCTGGAACAGGTACAAGCTAAAATGGGCAAATCAAAGATGGATAGCGACTCTGAAAAGTAACTCTCTTGGAAACTTGGAAACAGAACATATTATCAATAGTTAGCCTCTTCTGATCTGTGTGTGTTTTTTAGGCTAAACTCCGTTTGGAAATGGAGATGGAGAGATTGAAACAAACGCACTCTAAAGAGCTGGAGAGTAAAGATGAGGAAGTGGAGGACATCAGACTGTCTTGCAGTAAGAAGGTGAACATACAGAATATTTACCCTCTCTCTTGGGTTCAAATCTCACAATTTAAAACCTCCATGTTTCCTAATGGCTCTTTTAAAATGTGTGTGTAGCTGAAGCAGATGGAAGTGCAATTAGAGGAGGAATATGATGATAAACAGAGAGTTCTCAGAGAAAAGAGAGACCTGGAGTCCAAACTGATGATGGCACAGGAACAGGTACTAACACAACAGAACACAAATATTTTGCAGATAGCATACAATACTACACCTAACAAAGTATAACACAGTATTACACCATATAACAGGTTGGTCAGAAGGATGTAGAGACAGAGAAACGTCTCAGGAAGGATCTGAAGCGCACAAAAGTTCTTCTGGCTGATGCGCAGATGATGCTGGACCACCTAAAGAGTAATGTGCCTAGCAAAAGAGAGATCGCCGCACTCAAAAATAAGGTAGAATCACAATCAGAGCTGTAGAAATTACAATTAATGTCCCCCACTAGGTCAATAAATCAAATAGGACTAACTGTTTCATGTGAGTGTATGTGTGTATGTTGTATTTGGTTTAGTTGGAGGAGTCAGAGTTTGCTTGCGCAGCCGCAGTTAAAGCACGCAAGTCTATGGAGCTGGAAATTGAAGACCTTCATATCCAGATGGACGACATCACCAAAGCCAAGATGGCTGTGAGTTGAATTCTGTTTTATTTGGAAACAGTTCAGTGGTTATAAACAGGACAAGTTTTAATGTTTTATTTACATGTTTGTTCAAACATAGAGTGTTTATTTATATAAGATTTATTCGGGCTCTTTCTTTAGTGTTTGCTTGTTTGTTTACTTTATTGTTTGTCCTTTAGTTATTTAAGATGTTTGTTTACTGTCTGATTATAGTCTTTTGTTTGCTGTTTAGTTGTTCAAGATGTTTGTTTACAGTCTGGTTAGTGTCTGATTATCATCTTTTCTTCGCCGTTTAGTTGTTTAAGATTTTAATTTACTGTCTGATTATCGTCTTGTGTTTATTGTTTAGTTGTTTAAGATGTTTGTTTACGGTCTGATAACTCTCAGATTATCATCTTTTGTTTGTTGTTTGGTTGTTCAGGATGTTTGCTTACGGTCTGATTAGTGTCTGATTATCATCTTTAGTTTGCTGTTCAGTTGTTTAAGATGTTCATTTATGGTCTGATTAGTGTCTGATTATCGTCTTTAGTTTGCCGCTTAGTTGTTTAGAATATTTGTTGTTACATTCTGATTACTGTCTGATTATCATCTATTGTTTGCTGTTTAAGATGTTTGTTTTAGTCTGATTACTGTCTGATTATTGTTTTTTTGTTTGCTGTTTAGTTGTTTAAGATGTTTGTTTGCTGTCTGATTATCATCTTTATTTGCGGTTTAGTTGTTTAAGATGTTCGATTATGGTCTGATTACTGTCTGATGATTGTCTTTAGTTTGCTGTTTAGTAGTTTAAGATGTTTGTTAATGGTCTGATTACTGTCTGATTATCATCTTGTGTTTGCTGTTTTTTTTTTGTTTAAGACGTTTTTTTCGGAATAATTATTGAATGATTATCGTCTTGTTTGCTGTTTATTTGCTTAAGATGTTTATTTATGGTCTGATTACTCTCTGATTATAATCTTTAGTTTGCTGTTCAGTTCTTTAAGATGTTAATTTTTTGGTCTGATTACTGTCTGATTATTGTTTTTTGTTTGCTGTTTAGTTGTTTAAGATGTTTGTTTACTGTCTGATTATCGTATTTTATTTGCTGTTTAGTTGTTTAAGATGTTCGATTATGGTCTGATTACGGTCTGATGATCATTTTAGTTTGCTGTTTAGTTGTTTAAGATGTTTTTTATGGTCTGATTACTGTCTGATTATCATCTTGCATTTGCTTTTTTGTTGTTTAAGATGTTTTTTTTTCGGACTGATTATTGTATGATTATCGTCTTGTTTGCTGTTTAGTTGTTTAAGATGTTTGTTTACTGTCTGATTATCGTCTTTTGTTTGCTGTTTAGTTGTTTAAGGTGTTTGTTTGTGGTCTGATTATTCTCTGATTATCATCTTAAGTTTGTTGTTCAGTTGTTTAGGACATTAATTTTTTGGTCTGATTATCCTTTGTTTGCTGTCTAGTTGTTTAAGATGTTTGTTTATGGTCTGACTACTGTCTGATTATCGTCTTTCACCTTTTCTACTCTAAAAATATTGAGGAATTAACCCACATTTTCACATGTTTCACAAGTTTTATTTAATTCCTCAAGTTACTGAGCAGCTCACTGTGGGAAACTGATCGGTTAGACATTATGGACAACAGAATGCGAATCATCAACATCTTTTTTAGATATTTACACAGGATAGACTGTTCCATTCACAACTTGTTTTCCTATTATTTGTCCATCATATTCGTCAAAGCTTTTGTGGGGAAATATGTTAGTTTTGAACGCAAAATTCATCTTTTGAGTTGATTAGAGCAGTAAATGTGTCAAGATTCACTTAAACCGCTGGGTAAAGAGAAACAAAGTGCTTACGGTTCAATCATTTTCCTGCTCAGGCTGATGGAAAAACCATTTAAAATAAATATTCCAGGGACAAAATTTAAACCTCCAGAGTCAGATACAGAAACCCTGAATCATGGTGCCCTAACCAAGCATGATGCGATAAAGCGTTAAATCCTGTCTCTTCCATGTTTATCAGAGTTTTTGTCCTAACTGACTGTGACTGTGACAGCCGACAAGACATTTTGACAGTTGCTTGGTTTTTATTCCTGCAGCGTCATGCTGTCTGGCTCCACCCACAGTAAAATCCCACTGACACAAATCCTGATCCACACAGAATTTTATATATTAGATATATTCTGATTTTGTCACTTTACATTTTACCTCACTGGTGACAGAAAAAAATGGATGGCGATAAAATGAAAATCAGTGCAGCTACTCTTTTCTGATTCCTCCCCATTCACGCTACAGGCTCTTTCAGGATTCCAAAAATATGGTTCTCAGATTTAAATGGTTCACTTAGGGTGTGCATTTGATTTATTATTTATGAAGAAGAGGAGACGATGTCAAATAGAAGAGTTTAAGGGTATAATCTCCTCGTCACAGCCTCAACCAGAAATATGCAATTACTGCGTGTAATGACAGTGTTTTAGTCCCACTCTGCAATGTTACTCTAAACTCTTACTCCAAAATGCCAAAAACATAGCTGTGGCTGTATAATGGGACATGTTCTGTTATTAAAAGTTATGTTTTTTGGTTATCTAGACAGTTTAGTCCTGAAAGGGTCTTGGAGAGCAGAGAAAAACAACACATAATAAAATGCAACTGTTAGACATAGCTATATAGGTGTATAAATATATGTAATAAACAGGTTTGGTAGTTTTCAAAAAAAAAAAAAAAAGAGAGGAAGAGAAAGGAGAAAACATATTTTGTTGTTGATGTGAAACTCTGTGCATTATTTTGGTGTGGTATTCACATGGTAAAAGCTGCCAAATCAAACAGATGTCAACATAGACAGGTTACGTGACATTTCCTAATCCTAGAAAACTGTGAATAAAACTATTCAAGGTACTCATCCAACCCTGTCTGTTCTGTCTCCCTCAGTTGGAGGAGCAGATAAGTCGTCTGCAGAGAGAGAAGAACGACCTGCAGTCTCGCTTTGAGGAGGATCAGGAGGACATGAACGAACTCATGAAGAAACACAAGGCTGCAGTGGCTCAGGTGACATCATATGTGACCCTGGACCACAAAACCAGTCATAAGGGTCATTTTTTTTTAAACTGAGATTGAAATTGAATTAAAAAAAAATCAAAATACTTGGAAAATCGCCTTTAAAGATGTCCAAATGAAGTTGTTAGCAATGCATATTACTAATCAATAATTAATCTTTGAGGAATTTACATAGGAAATTTACAAAATATCTTCATGAAACATGCTCTTTACTTAATATACTAACGATTTCTGGCGTAAACAACAACAAAAAAAGATAATTTTGACCCATACAATGTATTTTTGGCTATTGCTACAAATATACCCATATCATATGTGTGTTTTTTTAGTCTACAAGAGATCTGGCACAGATCAGTGACCTGCAGGCCCAGGTGGAGGAGGCCATGAAGGAAAAACAAGAGATCCAGGACAAGGTACCAAATACACTAAAAGGCAGATGCTCACTTAATTCTTTGCAGGAGCCCAAAATTGCCTCTTATCTCCTCAGTCATTATTTTCTACAGAATATTTGTAGATGGGTAGGGCCCTTGCGGTGAGAGCGGTGCAGAGGGCTGTTCAAATGTTGTCTGAAACATGAGTCAGTCTTAAACATGACCTCAGAGTGACCCGTGTTTTTATTTTTTTGGCAGCTTCACTCCCTGCAGTCACAGCTTGAATTTCAGGAACAGTCTATGGTGGAGAAATCACTGGTCAGCCGTCAGGAAGCCAAGATCCGTGAACTGGAGACCAAACTAGAATATGAGAGGACTCAGACTAAGCGTCTAGAGGTGAGTCATGTGACGACTCCCACTGCATGACAAATGAATTAAAGGAGAAGTTCACTTTCAGAACAAAAATGTACAAATAATTTACTCACCCCCTTGTCATCCAAGATCTTCATGTCTTTCTTTCTTCAGTCGTAAAGAAATTATGTTTTATTGAGGAAAACATTTCAGAATTTCTTTCCGTATAGTGGACTTCTAGACTTTTATAGTGCCCGCATTTTTAAAGGGCTCTAAGCGATTCCTAGCTGAGGAAGAATGCTTTTATCTAGTGAAATGATTGGTAATTAAAAAAAAAACAAAACTTAAATGCTCGTCTTGTCTAGCTCTGCATGTACTCTGTGTATTCCGGTTCAAGACAGTTTATGTTGAAAAACTCCCATTTCATTTTCTCCTCCAACTTGGAGGAAAAAATTAGATGGGAGTTTTTCGACCTACTCTAACTGTCTTGAACTCAGTCAGAATTCACAAAGTACATGCAGAGCTAGACAAGACAAGCATTTGAGCATTATATAAATTCTTAAATTTTTTTTTTGAAAATAATCAATGGTTTTGCTAGATAAGACCCTTCTTACTCGGCTGGGATTGTTTAGAGCCCTTTGGCCTCATTCATACTGTCACCCCAAATCCAAATTTTATGCAAATCTGACTGAAATCTGATCATATTTAGATGGCAATGGCAATGAGCTACATGAAATCCGATTTGTGCAAATCCGTTTCAAGCTACATTCATTTGTGGTTTGGAATCATATTCGAATTGGATTCCTGGACATCCGTTTTAGTCTGAACGGTCAGATCGGATTTAGTGTAGCTTTTTCACGTTTTCACGCCACGTAAAATGTAAACACGTCAGACGTTTTTGTGGAAAACATAATAAACCTGCTTGTGTTGTTTCAAATTGTAAGTCAACCGAAAAAGGCAATACAGTTAGTATACACACCTCTTTGAGTTTTTAAAACCAGCAGCGACAGCAGCACAAAGTAAAGTCGCACATTTCACTTCCCGCATTTATGCCGCTGCCTCAGAAGATGAAATATAATCCAACGTGATGGCAAGAAAATAATTAGTTATTATGCGTGACAGCAACGTAACTGCGTCTGTATTGCAAACTGTATTGCTGTTTTTAGCATTGGCATAAAAACACAACGGCATTGCCATCGAAACCAACGTACATTCCGTTAAAGGAAAAATCACTTATGGACACACAACTCAGATATAAACAGTTGTGATACACAGTCCGAACAAGGCTTTTGAAGCTGCATTTAAACTGCATTTTGGGCGTTCAAACTCACAGGCACCATAAAAATCCTGAAATGTTTTCCTCAGAAAAACATAATTTCTTTACGACTGAAGAAAGAAAGGCATGAACATCTTGGATGACAAGGGGATGAGTAAATTATCTGTAAATTTTTGTTCTCCTCTAATAGCAAGAAACGCAAACTGGGTTATAGTTTTGAAGAATTCAGCATTTTTTATTTGTATTTCCTTTTGTATTTTAGTTGTAAATTTCAATTTAGTTTTAGTTTTAAAGGGATAGTTCAAAAAAATAAAAAAATCTGCCATTAATTACTCTCCTTCATATTGTAACCCGTAAGACCTTCATTCATCTTCGGAACACAAGTTAGCTATTTTTGATTAAATCTAAGAGCTTTCTGATCCATCACTGATGTCACATGGATTTACCAATGTCCTAACTATGTTTCTGGCCCTGGAAACATTTTGGTTGCATTGCTGTCTATGGAGGGTCAAAAAGCTTTTATCAAAAATATCTTAATTTGTGTCCCGAAAATGAGGACACAAGGTCTTACGGGTTTGGAAAAACATGACGGTGAGTAATTAATGACAGAATTTTTGGGTGAACGGTCCTTTTAATGTTATGCAAGTAGTTTTTATTTCATTTCAGTAGTTTTAGTTTTCAACCAATAATAGCACACAAAGATTATTCCATGCATAATTTTTTTAGTGAACCGGCTGCTAAAACAACATTCATGGCGCATGCAGATAAACCACTACAATTCATTTACAGCGAATTGTTTCAGTGTGTTTCTTTTTTACAAGCTCTAAATCTTTGGCTTTTCCATCTGTCCATGTTCATCCTCCAGGCTCTTGTAACACGGCTGAAGGAAAACCTGGAGAAGATGACTGAGGAGCGAGACCAGCGTATTGGCAGCGAAAACCGGGAAAAAGATCAGAACAAGCGCATGCAACGGCAGATCCGAGACATAAAGGAAGAGATGACTGAACTGTCTAAGAAAGAGGCAGAAGCCAGTCGCAAAAAACATGAGCTGGTGAGTTTCGGAGCGCCCCCTGCTGAATGGAGATTCTTCTGCCATCACTATAGCAACTATAACGAAGGAAAACTGCAGTAAAGGATATTTTATGAAAAGTGACATAGTTCGTGCATAGTAACCATAGTTTAACTATGCTATTTGTAGCAAGGCCACTGGTAAAACCATAGATGTTTACTGTAGTAAAACCATAGTCATTTTTCGAAATTTGATTGGACTTTAACAGGAAATGGATATTGAAAGTCTGGAAGCAGCCAATCAGAGCTTACAAGCAGATTTGAAGTTGGCCTTTAAGCGGATTGGGGACCTGCAGGCTGCTATGGAAGATGAAATGGAGACGGATGATGATGATGACCTCATCAACAGGTATGAGGATCAGCCTCCTGTCAGTGCCACTGTTCCCATGGCAACAATTCTCTGAAGTTGATCAGGATGACCACTGCATGTTACTTTCGTTTACATAGAGCCATTTTAAGTTTTTTTGCTTTTCTTTTTCTTCTTCTTCTTGTTTCTTGACTCCAGTTTTTTTTAAATGATCTACTTATTCTTTTTCCCTTTTCCTCTTTATTTTCATCTATTTTTATTTCATTTTTGGCAGTTTACAAGACATGGTGACAAAGTATCAGAAAAGAAAGAACAAAACGTGAGGATACTAAATGGTGTTTGTTTCTCATCTGTTTGTTGGTTTGAGTTTGCAATGCTATTCATTGTAAGGAACATGTGAAAATGCTGTTGTATTAATTTGCAGTCCAACAACTGAAATGGGAAGAATTATTAGTCCAATAACTAATTTAATGCAGCAGCATTTCCCTGTCTTCATGAGCATGTGCTGTACATGTTTAACAATTATGTGTTGCCCATCTGTTTTTATTTATTAAACCAGCCATCTTTTCATCAGAGCCATTTATACACCCAGGAAAATATGAAAATATCACATTTAAAAACTGAAAAACACAGAGAAAACATTGCTGGATTAATCACAATCTAGACCCGTTTTCATTCTGTTTGTTTGAAAATACAAATTAATATATTAAGTAGTGCTGGGCAATGATTAATGGCGATTAATAACATCCAAAATAAAAGTTTTTGTGTACATAATATATGTGTGTGTACTGTGTATATTTTTTTATGTATATATAAATACACACACATGTATTTAAATGAAAGATGTTTATATATGAAATATGTTAGGGATAATCAATGGTTTGCCATGCATTAAAGGAAAATCCTTTAATTTGCCAAGCTACGGACAAGTTAAAACTAGTATTGCTCTTTGCAGCGAAATATTTAATTGGCTAAAAATTAGAGTTATTTTCGTAAGTTATGGCACTCAGCTCTAGCATTCCGCCCGCTTAAAATCAGACACAGAGATCAAAATAGTGCGGTAAAATCACATTTATTTTAATGAATTATAGCATTTATTTCAATTAAGTATCGATCAATCAAGAGAGAGAGAGAGTGAGAGATGAAAGTTAGGAATATAATGTAGCAATCTAGTATCTAGGCTATTTTATTAATAAAAACTGCAGGGAAGTGCTGACAACAAGTTTATGTATGTGCGGAGCACAATGCAATCTCTGACCCCTCTGACCCCCCCACCGATCTCTGATATATATTTATATATAAATATACACAGTACACAAATATATATATTATAAAACCCAAAACTTTTATTTTGGTTGCAATTAATTACGATTAATCATTATGAACAGCACTAGTATTAAGTTTCCACTTTCAGAGCAAATTATGAATTTCCACATAAAGTTCCCCAGGAGTTCTGTGAATTCATAGTGCAGCTTGTTATTTAACTACTCAGTTGTGATGTGTTCATGTGTGTTGTTGTGCAAGTGTAACTGCTTGGATTTGGGAAGGGGGGAATCAATTGCATTCGGTTGATTTACTGTAATTGGGTGGAACTGCGATATGCAACTAATAGAAGCAGATTGTCACAGTCGATTAGCATTTGAATGTGAGCTGTGTGTGTGCTTAAGCTTTAAATTGTGTGACAGCAAGTTGAAATTCTCCAGAAACCTCTGTAGCCTAAATCCACTGTACTCATGTCATCCCTGATTGTGTGTTTGTGCAATTTTTGTAGACAAATTTATGCTTGTATAAGCTTTGATGTATATTCCTAATATCAAATCCTGATATGAACTACTAATAGTAATCACAAAGGCTCATGGAAAGGATATTAACATACCACTGCATTCGCAGATCTCCACAGATCTGATAGTTGTTCTGACAGACTGAAATCCTCATTCCCCTATTTTTTTTTTTATTGAAAGCGCTTGTTGTTGTGGTACTAACAACTAACTGTAGTATCATAACCTTTTTGCCTTGACCAGCCAAAATGACCTTTATGTCAGCTGCTATAATTGATTGAGCTTCTCTTGTTGACAGTGGAGATGAATCAGATATGGACTCTGAGGTGGAGGACCGTGTGGATGGGGTGAAGTCATTGCTCTCCAAGAGCAAAGGATCTGTCAAGACACTCTCTGATGAGGGCACCCAAAAGACCACCAGGTCAGTATGAAACCCCTTTAGTTGCATATTAGACTTTCGTTTCAAAGACTGAGATCATTTGTGACCCTAGACCACAAAACCAGGCATAAGGGTCAATTTTTTTCAATTGAGATTTATACATCACATGAAAAGCTGAATAAACAAGCTTTCCATCAATGTATGGTTTGTTAGAATAGGGCGATATTTGGCTGAGATACCACTATTTGAAAATCTAGAATAGTGCAAAAAAAATCTAAATATTGAGAAAATCGGCTTTAAAGTTGTCCAAACAAAGTTTTAGTATAGCATATATCAAAATAACTTTTGATATATTTATGGTAGAAAATGTGCAAAATATCTTAATGGTACATGATTTTACTCAATATCCTAATGATTTTTTGGCATTAAAGAAAAATCAATTATTCTGACCCATACAATGTATTGTTGGCTATTGCTACAAATATACCCATGCGACTTACGACTGGTTTTCTGATCTAGGATCACATTTTACCATCCCTAGAGAAATTAAGAATGAAGAAATTAAACCACAACTAAAATTGTCAGGAAAAGTTTGTTTACATTTAAAGGGATGTTTTTTTTCTTGAAGTATAAAATATTTTGATAAGATGATCACTTGAAAGCTTTAAAGATGAAAAAATAGTTTTGTGAATTGTAGTGTTCTAATCTTTAAAGGTGCTATATGTAGGATTGACACCCAGTGGCTGAACTAGGTATTGCAGTCCAAATTCAAAATATTGAACACACAGGTTGCCACATAGACAACACCCAACAGGAACGAGCGTATCTGACCATGGAAAGCATCGAGCCTTACACTAAGTTGATCAGCTAATGTATACGATTGCAATATTTGTATTGTTTGCGAATTATAAACCACCTCACATAGATTTTTATAAATCTTAATCTACGCTTAATTTCGTAGGCTGCTGCTGCATCTTCCGGAGGTCGCATTTGTTGTTTGCATTTTCTCAAACGAGACTGCCTCAATGACTTATTTATAAAACATACACAGACAGTTAAGCCCATTATGCCGAAAATCTAAGCCCTCTACTCCGCAAATCCACACTCTGGAGTTACTATTTTGACTTTTTTCCTTGCCCCAAAGACAACACATTGCTGAAGAAAATTAATAAATAGTTTCACATTCATGTCTAAATAGTAGTAGCCTTGTGTTCTTTCTCACTGCAGCCCGAGACAGACCCCAATATAGCTAAAAAAAAAGAAGTGTATAGCAATGTACATTAGAATAATTTCACCACATCAACTAATTCAGTTGCATTTATATTGGTAAATGAAATAAAATTTCGTATTTGTATTTCGTAGTTTTTGTATTTTTCTGTCACGGTTGTTACCGATGTGATAAACAGCCATGAGCCGTCTGCACCTCCGCACTAGTCGGCCACACTGTCTCGAATACACACCGCCTGAGGTACCACAAAACACAGTGTAAACGTGAGTACTGTCTGAAGGTTACATTTACTTAATATATTCCTACTCATAGCCAGGATACATCAGCTAACTAACTTTAGCTAATTACTTACCTGTTAAGGAGAAAATTAGCCAACTCAGTATTTGTTTTGAAACCTTTGTCTGTTTAAGCTCTCTCCATCTCTCAAACGCATCTCCAATATTTATATGCCTTTTATTATATCTTTGACACACTTTTTTGGATGGATGCCGAGGCTTTTTAGGATGGGTAGAATGTTCGATCTCTGACTCTGATCCCTTTCGTTTAGCAGCTTCCATGACTGAAATGAAATACGTTCCGCCAACTGGCAACCTGGGGTCCCGAAATGCAATTGGGTAAACTGGCAGTGGGCGGGTTACACAAACCAAAACAGAGATTTTCAAAGGATAATAACTAACTGTAGCATTGTTTTTCAGATAAACAAGTATGTTAACTTAGCATGTTTCTTAAATATCTGCAAACATACTATGGTATTTTTATGCTTTAGTAAAGTTAAAAAACTTACATACAGCACCTTTAAGCTAGTGAACCCCTTCCATAAGTTTTCTGTGGAGAGCTGATTGAACAATCGTTCAAAGAGTATAGACATCTTTTGTAGCTAAATTTACAAAATACGAACATTGGGGGCACTACTGATGTGGTTTATCAGAGTACCAGCCAAGACATACATATGTCCTCTCCATCTGCTAATAAGCTCAAGACAGCATTTGATGGCTTTGGATTCATGACTGTCTCACCAGGAGCTGCTGTTACTGTTGTGTTCCTCAGTAGTATTAGAACGGTGCAGTTACATAACTGCCATTAGGAGTTTAATCCTTTTAAGTTTATTCCTGGGGTTGGTGTAAAATATGCTCCTAAATTACCTCTCAAATCTCTTCCGTTCTTTGAATTCATGTTTATCTCTGTCACGGGTATCATCCTGTTTCATTCACTGACATCTGCAATTCTGCTGCTTTTAATGTGTTTTCTGTCCGTCTCAGACACAGCAATGCTGCTAATGCAGATGTAAAAGATATAAAAGAAGGGAAAGAGGGGAAGGAGGAAGTAAAAAAAGATTCAGACGAGAGCCGTTCAGTGTCTGTGATGAGCTCGCTCAGCTACAGGAAACGCTCCCATCAGAAGGACTGGAACGGAGGTGCAGGGGATGACAGTTCTCTCTTCAGCGCCCTTCGAGAGCAGCCGGACATGCCTGACCGAGTGTCGTTGCGCAAAGCTAAAAGCAAATCCGCAGACAGGCCTCAGACTGGTGATGACCTGGATGACCGGGGTTCAGTAATCTCCCAGGCTTACTCTGAGGCTGCCAGTAGGGCCAGAAAAGGCCTAGACCGTCGCTGGACCAAAAGCAGTCCAGAATTTGACAAGGAGTCCATGGTGTCCTCGGTGGCCCCAAGCCGAGCTTCCATACGCCGTGGAACGGACCAAGATGATGACGCTCTTTCTGGTGTGAGCGGCTTCAGCTTGCGGCGTAGTACTTCTTGGATAGACGAGCCAACAAGTACCACAAGCCAACGATCTAGAAGCCGCAGTCCTGGAAGCACCAGCGTCGGCTCACGAATCTCCCTGGCCCGCAGCACCCGACTTAGCGAGTTTGGTGTCCGTTTGAATAATGATGATGTTGATGACGATGATGATGTTGACTCCGTGAGCGTGGCCGCATACAGTCCACGCTCTGTGGGCCGTAGTCTGTCCACTCCTGCCCAGCTTCGCTCCTCAGAGAACCCACTAGATGCCTCTGACGTTAAACCCGTGAGTCACCGCAACTACTTGGACCCCGAGCTAGAAAAAGCCATCAATGAAGTCTTGAGCTTCAAGCCAATTAAATTCAAACGCCGCAGCTTAGAAGACTCGGATGAAGAAGAGGAGGGAGGTGGCGGTGCAGGAGAGGAAGAAGACAGGAAGAGTGTCAAAAATTTGTTGCAAGACAAGGACGATGAAGGTCTAGGCCTCAGCGGGTCCAGTCTAAGACGATCGGCTTCAGGTTCTGCTGTAGATTCTGGACGTTCCGGAAGCTCGCTTAGTTCCTTCAGCTCCAAGAGCAGCAAGAAGAAGAACAAGAAGAGGAGCAGGCGCTCTGAGTCTGACAGCTCAGATGAGGGTCGTACTCGGCGGCATTCTAGGCAGAAAGAGAAGAGAGGATCCAGAAGCTCAAGGAAGAGAGACTCTGGATCATCCAAGTCAGAATCTGACTCTGAATCATCATCTTCAAGCTCTGCATCAACAGTTTCATACCGCAGCTCAAACAGCGTGAAGAGAACCCCAGCACAGAAAGCCTCAGATGGGGGTCTGGAAAGTCCTGATGAAGAACGACCCCCGAGCAAAAAGGAAATGAAGAAACAGAAGAAGAAGGTGGACAATCTGGTTATGAAGTATCTCTACAAGCCTGACAGTGATTAAGGATCGTTAACAGGTGACCCTGGATGGGCCAGACTGAGGACTGATGTTTTCAAGAAGCTTCAATCTAAACGCATGATGTGTTCTGCTGTGTGTTAAACTCTAAACAGTACTAAAACATTAATGACCTTCTTTGTATTATTGGATTGAAAAGCATGCAATCACACTGTTGAACATGGTTTTGTCTTCGGACACAAAGATTGAAAATGTGGCCACATAGAGTAATGTACTAACACAAATAGTTATCTTGATTTTGTCAAGTAGGACATGTTCCTTGTTGGTTCTGGAACAATACACTATTAATCAGATTATTTGTGGTAGGTTAGACTTGAAAAAACTAAATTATTATCAACCTTTTGATTTTATGGGTAATGGTTAGGGATATGTTGGGTACTTAATAGGAATGGATAAGGGATAATAAGGGATAGGCTTAGAACAGGATTTTTGTTCCAGGACTAACAAAATATGTTCTAGGTAATGCAGTAAGCCACAATTAATGTACAAAAAGCTTTAGAGATACTGGAGGAGTTAAAACTGATAATTCAGCAAGACCTTATTGCAAGCAAGTGGATTTGGATGTGCATTTTTGACCAGTCAGGAACATTCACCCATGACTTTTGTCCTGCTATCGATCTCTGCATGGCATTGTGCCCGTCTGACCTCTCGCAAGGGCCAGGTCGGAAGGTGTGGCTAAAACCTTCTCTTCCTGTTTCTAAAAAATCTTGTCTTTTTTTCGTTCCAGCCCGCCTCTCTATAGACCACACTCAGTGCCACATGACGAAGACAACACTGGACCTAAGAAAGACACTACACAAACTGAAAGTACTATCCTGAAAGAGAGTAATGGTGATGGCCAACCTTCGGAAAGCGCAGCATAGATCTGATGTACTGCTCACATGCACTGAAAAGTGCCTCTGTTTACCTCTCATCTACCCTAGTACTGATTCACTTTGGTTTCTTCATAGCCTACAATGGGACTAAAGTTAATCACCACTGGTCTACATATACAGTGTGTTTTAAAGATTTTTTTGCAGCTGCGTGGCACCTGTATTTATTTAGATCTCACATTGATGTCTCCATCAACAACCCCTCCAAGAAAACAAAGTAATATATTATCTAATGTATGTTTATTTTGTTTGGTTAGGGTGTCTGCTTCATTGCCTTGGATTTGCTGGAGTGAACTGTGTAGCACAGCTCTACTGTAGTTTGCAGTTAATGAAATAAGATATTTATCTTTCTCTCCTTTGTTTCTTTATGAGCTGGTGAACTACTGTTAACCAGAGGAAGTTAATTTAGCACTGGTTTACTGAATGGCAGCATTTTAATTCTATATGATTCAATTTATTTTTTGGGGGTGCTTCATGTTTGGGCCTTAAATGACATTTATAACTCTTAATTTAAGATAATAATTTAGTACTATATAATTTAACTCTGCCAAATTTAATTATTGATGGGAGTCTAATAATTTCTGATGTGTCTGTGGTAAGTGTGGTGTGTGCATGTGTAGTGTGTGTATGTGTGTGTGTCCTCCCCTGTTTTTCTATGCATTAAATAAGACTTTTATTATAAAAATACATGCAAACAAGAGACTGTTTGTGTTCAGTGGCTTATGCAGTAAAAGCAAAATGATATATAAAGCAATATATATATAAGAAAGAGTTTTGCATTTGTTTTATTGTAAATAAAAATGCTGATCCATTTTTATGGCTGTGAACTTGATTTCTGACAGTGCCAGTAGGATAGTTTTAGCCCTTATACCTGGAATTTGCATATAGCCAGGCAACTGTGCCAGCTCTTATTTTTTGTTATATGCAACAAACTGCTACTAAACACACAATGGGTCATTTTGAGGTGTGGCATCTGATCCTGAGATAAAGATTTAAATGCTGTATTACGTTATATTATATTATATTATATTATAAAGCTTGGTTTGTATATATTATCCTCATTTACCCTAATAACAACAGTGCAAATTTGTTGGGTGTTGAGAAATGTGTCTTATTTTTCAAGGTTTAAAAGAACATCTGTCCTAGTAGACTAAAAGGAACGCAGTGTACAAACAGCAAACACAAGAATAGCATTTAATCCCTGGAGTCTCCAGGGGGCCCTTAGATAAACAGCGTTGTGGGAACACACAGGAGAGGCATGCTGGGATTTCCCACTGCTTTGTGTTTGGGCTCATCCACAGTATCTGTCTACTCTGTTCTGAACCATGTTCACTGATATCATTTGCTCTTCAGTGGAAAAGTTAAACCAGCAGGACACTGTGGTTTAAACCCTCTCTTGCATTGTCCTGTGAGTTTCTAGCTGGCAGAGAGGATTATGGTTCTTTGATTTCGACTGTCAGAGGAAGTGCTGGATGTGTACTGTTTTAAAAGATTGCTGTTTTCAGTGTAAGCCTACCTGACATTAATGAGCTCAAGAGCAATGTTGGCAGAGAGTTTGGTCAGTTAGTTCTGGTGTTCTTCCATTACTTTTTTGCAATTTTAAAATAATGTATGTTTTAAAGGGTTAGTTCACCCAAAAATGAAAATTCTGTCGCTAATTCCTCACCCTCACATTGTTCCAAACCCGTCTTCGGAACACAAATTAAGATATTTTCGATGAAATCAGAGAGCTTTCTGACCCACTATTCACAACACAAGGAAGGCTGGCCTTCTTCAATCCCAGAACTAACTGAGCCATTTGTGCCAGCCTAGGGAGAAAGCTGTTGTAATCATGTAAATTATGTGAAAAATAATTCTTTTCGAACCACCAAGCATGAGAACATGTTCTAGTACACCGCCATAACAAAATCAAGCCTTTGTAAAAGAGCATAATAGGACCCCTTTAAATCGTAATTTAACAAATAATAGTCAGATCTTTGTTTGCTTAATTTGACAAGCGAGAAATCTGCTAAGACTAATGGAAGACTAATGGTTCTTGGTCCAATCAGATAAAAGGATAGGAGTTAAAGGCCTATAAAAACAAACCATAAAGGTTTGAAAATTGTGTATTGTGTTGTTCTGACAGATGATGGATTGGTTTAAGGTATTTTAATTTCACATATAAAATTCCCAAGTCTCAACAAGTTTAAACCGATACTAGAATCCTGTGATTTAACACCTGTCTTTTGCTTTCTGCTGATCACGACAACCCCAAAGCTAATTAACATAGCCCTCTCTGGGTTGAGGATGGATTTCTTCTGCTTTAGCTAATGGTATTTTAATGTGTCCATTGTCAGACAAAGTCAATATAAATTTACTTTATTATTCCCCTAATAAATACGCTCTGATCTTCTGACTGTGCTGTTCCCGTTTGTAGCCCCACTGAAGTGTGGGGAATGTGTGTCGTCTGCAGACTGATGTTCCCATTGAGAGGGATGCGGGAACATCAGGAATCATGGTACAAAGCGGCTAATCGTTTTTTAACAGCTTGCTTTGTTTATAACTGCAGGGTTGGGAGACATAAATGATTTGCAATATGTGAAAGAATTATTCTTAACTAAAAATACTGCATTTTTTAGTATTCATGATTTAATGGTCTCTACAGTGTTGAGATCATTATAGAGATCCCCCCAAAGACATACGTTTCAGAACTTTAAACTGCTTAAAAGCACAAATTA
Organism: Cirrhinus molitorella; assembly: GCA_033026305.1. Taxonomy (NCBI): domain Eukaryota; kingdom Metazoa; phylum Chordata; class Actinopteri; order Cypriniformes; family Cyprinidae; genus Cirrhinus; species Cirrhinus molitorella. The sequence goes on from CM065139.1 coordinate 13,590,830, forward strand.
ATTAGCCATTTAATTCCAAAGTTCATTAGCAGAACAGATGGAATGAATTCTTTAGGGTATATATAGACAAATGATCCATCCATAGATTACCAGGCTGTTTCAGCAGCAGGCTATAGAAATTCTGCACATGATGCAGAATAACACCAATAATAAGGTTAGTAAGTGTTCTCTAATTTTGATCAGAGCTTTTTCAAAAGTTGAGACCCTGGACCACAAAACCAGCCATTATGGTCAACTTTTTGAAATCCATCATTTATACATCAGCATGGTGTGTTAGGATATATTTGTGTGAGATACAACTATTTGAGGCAGCCGTGGCCTAATGGTTAGGGAGTCGGACTTGTAACTGAAAGGTTGCGAGTTCGAGTCCCAGGTCCGGCAGGGACTGTCGGTGGGGTAAGTGATTAATCAGCGCTCTCTCCACCTCGCAGTACCACGACTGAGGTGGGACCCTTGAGCAAGGCACCGAACCCCCAAACTGCTCCCCGGGCGCCGCAACAATAGCAATATGGATGCCCACTGCTCCGGGTGTATGTTCATGGTGTGTGTGTGTGCACTTGGATGGGTTAAATGCAGAGCACAAATTCCAAGTATGGGTCACCATACTTGGCCACTTTTTTTTTTTTTTGTCACTTTTTCACTACTTGAAAATCTGGAATCTGAGGGTGCGAAAAAATCGAAATATTGGGAAAAATCACCTTTAAAGTTGTCTCTTCACAATGCATATTACTAATCAAAAATGAAGTTTGGTATATTTACAGTAGGAAATTTACAAAATATCTTCATAAATCCTGAACTTTACTTAATATCTTAAAGATTTCTTGCATAAAAGAAAAATCAACAATTTTGACCTATACAATGTATTGTTGGCTATTGCTACAAATATGCCTGTGCTACTTTTTTTGTGATTCAGGGTCACATATTCCATTTTAGTTTTTTAAACTTTGCTTCAGAATACAATATGAATGAAATATGCTTAAAAACTGCCCATCTACTTGTGTTAGGATGACTTCAAATAGGACCAAACAGTGACCTTAAAATTGTAGGTCGTTCTCTAATTTTGATATATATTACTACACTGATATTTAATACATCTGTAATACTGCTGTGGAAGTAATCAATCTTTTTGGGGTTATTTATGGTCTTCTGTAGTAATTTATTAATTCTTTTACACTTCTGAGTCTCCATTTAATGTTCAGTGTTTAAAGGGTGATACGAAAACTGTCACCTCATTGTATTATGTATTAACATAATTAATAATAACAATATTAACATGTTTATTATTGTGTTCAGAGAGCGAATGTATTTGTTCATTTATTTATTTCAAAAGGTCCATTGGTTGCCTTTCAGTTTCAGTAAACAGCTTCTCACAATGTTTTAGAACAGAGTCTTCGAGATTGTTGCTGTTTGGCAATTTGATGTTAAATCCAAATATAAATTCAATAACTAAACCTGTATAAACAACAATATGCCACAGCTCTAGATCTGACAGGAACTGAAAAAACATTGAAGCTGTCTTTGCATCTGTCGCAGTGTTATTGTAGCTCTACCGCGCAGAACACAGAGACAATAAACCTTGACTCTCTGCAACCTATTCAAACTGCTGACGAAATGCTTCAGCCGGATCCAGTCCAGCTCTGCTGCCAGCAGTTTCCCATAAAAATCAGCTAATGAAAAAGCTGTTAAGATGGTTCCAATAGACATATTCTTAAATAATAAAACCTGCATTTTCTTTGAGTGTAAATGTAACATTTCATAGCTAGTTTTCAGCAGAATCTCCTCCTGCCAAGCAATCCTGCAGTGCAATAGTGTGGGTGTGAGATTTCTGACGGTGTGAAGGTCAGTGGCAGTTTAATAGAGCATAATTCTCATTTGGTAAGTGAATTATCAGTGCTGTGCCATAAATCACTGGAATAAATCAGTCAGAGATCCAAGGGAATCATTTTACTAATGCATGTCAAACAGTCACAATAACCTCTGACCTTTATAAGGCCTGGTACTTGTTTGAGGGAAGGTCAGATATTCTACTTTCAGGGGGTCATTTGGCAGGTGAGCAACTGCCATTAGCTCACTGGCTTCAGTTTTTATAGACCTCCTAGTAGGTAATATATAGTGCAACAGTGACCTCCCAAATTTTCCAAATGGTCTTGAAACAAATTTTGCTCCAAAAGCATTTAAAAATGATGCAATTGAATCAGTACTATATAACTACTGAGAATTGCCCCTTCGCAAACAGCTTGATTGACATGCAATCTGACCAATCATGATGCACACTCCTCCATTTTGTCTGACAAACAAATCAGACAGGAAAGTAGATTAACTTCGGTGGACTTAACCTTGAAAAATTGTGTGCACTGACGTCTTGAAATAAAATACATTCTGAGGTGTATTCATGTTTGTTTCATGCTTTAAGTTAGGAAGAAAAGGCGATCTGTTATATAGGGACGACACATTGAACAATTCATATATATTAATAAATATAATTAATAAATATTGTATGTATATATTGTATGATGAACAGTAAAAGTTGTATCGCAGTCAATGAGAAAATGAATGTAATTTTCATTTCCAAACTCCACTGTTTGTGGAGACTGATTAAAAAAGGTTTATCGTGTTGTGTTTGGGGTTGATCAGATATCTGAGCGCTCCACACGTTTTTGCATCAGTCTCTGTACAACCAGGATGACAACAGAAAATGAATAATGCTGCATCAAACCGCAGACAGAGATACAATCAGAGCTCTGGGATTCTTTGTTACCGTTGTGATATTTGCAGATTGTTTTGTTGTGCAGCTTTGTGCAACCCTTCAACACCTTCCACACAACAGTCACAGAACATGCTGAGAAACTCGTTTTCACACACTCAAGAGTTGTGATGTGAGCCAGGGTTTATGCAGTCATAGCGTTGTGTTTTGTTTGGAGCTCTGTTACCTGCTCCCTGTGTTAGTGAAGGTGAGAATGGTTCCTCATCCTTATCTTTTTAGCTTCCATGGAATTGATTTGGATGGAAGAGAAATAGCTTTTAAATAAAATCTCTAAACCATTTATAGCAGACTAGTTGACAAATTGCTCAAATTAATCTGATTAATTTCATTATTAAATCATTTGTTAAAATTACTGTTGCAATGTCAAATAAATAAGAAATATTTAAGATACCACTTATCAAATATGCAGTTTTTGAAATATTTGCTATGTGATTGTCTTGCTTTCATTAATATACAAGATCACAGTTTAGGTTAAAAAATGAATATATTAAAAATAAATGCCTAAATAAAAACATCAATGCTCAAAACCTGTTTTTAAAAGTACATTACCATTCAAAGGTTTGGAGTGAAATGAGATTTTAGTTATTTTTTGTCTTTGAAAGAAGTCTCTTTTGCTCACCAAGACCGCATTTGTTTGATTTAAAATCCAGTAAAAAAGTAATATTGTGAAATATTATTATGATTTAAAATTACTTTTGTATTTTATTTTATATATTTAAAGGTAATTTATTCCTGTGATGCAAAGCTGAGTTTTTAGTCTTCGGTGTCACCTGATGGTTCAGAAACCATCCTAGTAAGTTAGTTTGGTGTTCAAGAAACATTTTAAATTATTATCAATGCTGAAAACAGTGGATGCTGTAGAAACCGTGATACATTTTCCTCAGGACTCTTTAATGACTAGAAAGTTCAAACAGCATTTATTTATTTTTGTAACATTATAAATATACAGTGGTTGGACAATGAAACTGCAACACTTGGTTTTAGAACACAATTAGTATGGTTTTGGGCCCAAAACAGCATTGTTTCATCGTAGGAATGACAAATACAAGTCATGCACAGTAGTCAGAGAGATTTTGAGCCATTCCTTTTATAGAACAGTGGCCAGGTTTCTATGTGTGTTTTTTTTTTAAGGAAAACATTTTCTGACTCGCTCCTCCAAAACATCCCAAAGTGCCTCAATAATATTTAGATTTGGTGACTGTGCAGGCCATGGGAGACATTCAAATTCATTTTCATGTTCATCAAACCTCTCTGTCACCGGTCTTGCTGTGTGTATTGGTGCATTATCATCCTGATACACAGCATCACCTTCAGGGTACAATGTTTGAACCATTGGGTGCATATAGTAAACTTTCACACTTTGCTCTTACTGGTGGAATGTGCAATAAGTGAAGATTGGCCACCAGGCTGCGCAAATATAGCCATGAAACCTCCAACACTATATTGGCCAGTGTTTCAGTTTCATTGTCCAACCCCTGTATTTACTATCACTTTTGACTAAGTTAATGCACCACTAATTTCTGTCAAAAATGTTAATGACCCCATGTTTATGAATAGTGTAAATATTCTATGTTTTCTCCCAATTATTATTGTACATCAGGGGCCGAAATGAAATTTTCCGTTAAGGGGTGATATTTGCCCCCTGGAATTCATTTCCAGGGGCATTTTTTACATTTGTGAGGGCAATTTTTCAAATCACCTTTTTATTATAAAAATCACGTTGTCTTTAATGTCAAATCCTTCAATTTACCCAATTACTTCAATCAATATTTTAAACTGTTGTCAATAGCAATAGACTGTTTTAAACTGCATCTAATTATACATGTTAAAAAACAGGAGCTCACAGGTTGCTATATTTGTAGATTTGTAATAATGATTATTAATACTGATAGAAAAAAAAACACTATTATTTAGTTTTGGGCACGTCACAATCTGGCTTCACAGAAAAACATGTCAGTCCATGACATTATCACATTTGGCGCGTTTTTACCGTCAACTAATTTACGCACCTCTGATTGGCCAATTCATTTCTTAGTTCAACAGAAACGCGTTTGATCGGCTCGACGCTCACAAAACGTAAAAGCAATCTGATGCAGTGTGAGTGAATCTAAATGTAATTCCGTGAATTGACACTTTTTATTAACTTTCACATTTCATTTTAATCGTGATGTAATAGTGCAGGGGCATTTTTTGCCCCTTTGTCTTTAATGTATGGGGCCTTTTTTGATCATTTTGGTGGCATTTTTTCCACAAGCCCTTCTTAAGTTTTGACCCTGCTGTACATGAACAGAAAATGCATTAAAACTGCATTTCAAATACTTTGAGATGTATTATAGCGACAGGACACTACCATCACTGCTTGAAATGTCATGTCAAGTACCCATTTTCTGTTAAAATGACTTATTAGCAGTCTGAGCTTCAGCCCTGGCCTCATGAATATTAATATTACCACCCCAACATGCAAACAAAGTAATGTTTGTTCTTGCCTGATGAATAATTTACTTGGTCTTAGAAGTGCTCACAGGTGTTCTCAAATAAGAAAGAAAAACTTTTTTTAAACCACGATTTAAACCTGGGGGTCAGACTGTACCTGTTTCCTCCTGAGGCGAAATCCTTTGTGTAAAAGCATAAAACTCTGTTATATAATCTCATGCTGATACCATCTCAGCAGCCATTCTACAAAAGCACCCCAGCTCAAAACATGATGCATAATGTCCCGAAAGTACAGAAGGCGAGTTCTAGTATGCTTAATCTCAAACGTCTGGCTTGTTTTGGTTGACACGAGTGATTTTATACTCAGAATAAGGCTACATGGATTCTGTGGGTCAAGTTTCACATTGTGGTGTTCAGCTTTGTGGTCTGTGATACTGTACATTTGGTCTCAGTCATCTCAGTCATGGATATATGAAGGACACAGGAATTGTGAGACAGCTGTGAGTGGATGGAGAAGACCACACATAGGTTGTATGTGATATTGGAGAAACCTTGGAAAGATGTATTTTTTTGTTTGAAGTCATGTGCTCTCATTCATGCTGTTTCTGCAGCCATTAGGAGGCTGCTATTGAGATGTACGGCAATGCTAAAAGAGCCCTCACATTTTATAGGCATCCTCACTGCAGACGGTTGGCGCAGGGTGCTTGGGTATGAAACACATTGTTTCTGCTCATGTAGACAGAATGACTTCATCAGTACAGGCAGAGCTGTCCAGTCCTGAGTGGAAATGTTTTCAGAGAGAAAGGCTCATTTAGCAGAACAGAGGGAGGCCGTGACATCAGCAGACTGAGACAAAAATATCTGGCAGCTGTGAAAGGCTTGGTGCCTGAATCACACTTTTCACAGCAGTTTCGATCAAATCCGCAAGCAGATACACATATATTCAAGTAGGTCGACATTTAAGATGTAAATCTCATCTTTCATTCACTGAAAGTGGCTTTTAAAGAATACAGATTATGTGTTTCATTAAGAAATCATTATAAGCATATAAATATATAATTTTTATTTTTTCATACATTTAGTTTATTTCCAGTATGTTTAATGTTAATGTTTTTCTAATTAATGCAGTTTTATTACATCCAGACTTGATGCTGTCATTGCTAAGGACACAGTAAATCGTATTTCCCGTTATGGGAGGCCATAGATTAATTTCTCAGTAATAATATCTAAACGGCTGTTTAGTCAGCATCCCATCCGAATGAATTTAGAGCCTGTGAAGATGATGATGATCGCTTCATTACCTCAACACATTGGTCAGTCTATTTCACGGCCATGATTTTCATTAGCTAAGCAGACAGACTTTTTTCAAAGGCAGTGCTGCCCGGCTGAAATCTCTTGCTGGGTGTGTAAGCAATGAGTTACAAGCATTAAAAAAACACAAACTGACTGGCAAAATATACAGTACAGGATGTAATATACAGTTGAAGTCAAAAGTTTACATACACTTTGCAGAATCTTCAAAATGTTAATTACTTTACCAAAATAAGAGGGAATATACATAAGACTTTGTAGACTGCAACTATTACAGAAGGTTGAAACGCTCACTGATGCTTCAGAAAGAAAACACAATGCATTCTTCGGGGAAACACGCAAATATCTTCGGTAGATTCTGAAGGGCAGTACTAAATGAAAAAAAAAAGGATATTTAAGCAAAATAAGAAAAATACACATTTAGTACACATTTTCATTCTGTTCAAAATTTTAATGCATTGTTTTTCCTTCTGGCGCATCAGTGAGGGTTTGAACCTTCTGTAATAGTTGCATATGAGTCCTTCACATGTCCTCATTGTGAAGAGATGGATCTCAAAATCATACAGTCATTGTTGGAAAGGGTTCAAATACACAAAAATGCTGAAAAAGCAAAGAATTTGTGGGTCCTGATGGATTTTTCTGAAGAACAGCGGGCAACTGTTCAGGACAAACAAGGGACTCATGAACAATTATCACTAAACAAAACAAAACAAAACAAAAAACAAACAAACAAACAAAAACAAAAAAACAGCTGTAGATCATTCGGGTAACAACACAGTATTAAGAATCAAGGGTATGTAAACTTTTGAACGGGTCATTTTTTACAAATTCAACTATTATTTTCTATTATGTGTAAACATCTTTAATGTGAAATATCTTATTCAGGTCAGTACTAAATAAAAAACAACATGAATTTTGTATGATCCTTCTTATTTTGGTAATATAATTAACATTTGGCAGATTCTGCAAGGAGTATGTAAACTTTTGACCTCAACTGTAGAACCAAAAGAACCTTGTGTTATTTCTACCGTTTTTTTTTCCGTTTGTTTTCATAGTTGTAGAATAGGAGATTTACAGTGGCTCCAGAACTAACTGGAATCTTTAAACAACTGGCTGAAAATGTGCTAAAAAGTGTACTCACATTCAGGCCATCCAAAATGTAGATGAGTTCTCATCCATTACACCTTCTCCTGTGGAAAACATTGTCTTGTCAGAACCTGCAGAAAAATATGCATAGATCACACATTGTGTACATCGAAAACAGTACAAAACAGTTCCAAACAAATATATTGGTGGATTTTGATGTGAAAAGGACAACAGGGGATGATTTTGCCACTGAAGAAAGCTTTATTTTAGATTATGGACATCTATTTTGGCCAGAAGTGACAGTTTAAAGTTAAAACGCCTCAATGATGGATTTATTGTATGCAAACATTCAGCTTTTCACTTCACAAGTCATTACCTGATGGATTGAAGTTGTATGGATTACTTGTGTATTATTGTGCTGTTTTTATCAGCTGTTTGGACTCTCATTCTGATGGCACTCATTCACTGCAGAGGATCAGTTGGTGAGCATGTGACGTAATGCTAAATATATCTAAATCTGTTCTGACGAACAAACAAAGTCTCTACAGCTCACCAAGCCTGCATTTATTTGATCCAAAATAGAGCAAAATCAGTAATATTGTGAAATATTTGTAATATTTAAAATAACTGCTTTCTATTTGAATATATTTTCAAATGTAATTTATTCCTGTGATCAAAGATTCAGCATCATTACTCCAGTCACATGATCCTTCAGAAATCATTCTAATATGCTGATTTGCTGTTCAAGAAACATTTATTATTATTATCATCATTATCAACATTTAAAACAGTTTTTTTTTCAGGATAGGATACGTTGATGAATAGAAAGATCCAAAGATAAGCATTTATCTAAAAATAAAAAGTCTGCAAAAAGTAAAAGTTTGCAGTCAGTATGTTTTTTTTTTTCCAAAAGTGATGATAAAGACATTTATAATGTTACAAAAGATTTACATTTCAGATAAATGCTGTTTTTCCTGAATTTTCTATTAATCAAACCTAAATAAATAAATAAATGTTTTTTTAAGCAGCAAATCAGAATATTAGAATGATTTCTGACGGATCATGTGACTGGAGTTATAATGCTAAAAATTCAGCGTTGAAATCACAGGAATACATTTAAATTTTAGATATATTCCAATAAAAAACTATTCTTTTAAATAGTAAAAATATTTCAAATTGTACTGTTTTTGCTGTACTTTTAATCAAATAAATGCAGGCTTGGAGAACAGAAGAGACTTTAAAAAACATTAAAAATGTATACTGTTTAAAAACTTTTGACTGGTAGTGTATTTTAAGAACATATGAAGTCAAAATTGGAAATTTAAAACCTACCAAAGTTTTCAAAACATTGCTATTATTTTACCCAACTTAGCCCACTCACTCTCAGTCCCTCCCCCACCCTTTCAAACGACTGTATTCCCCAAGGTTACGTTTATATAGAACTTGTTCTCATTACATTAAGACGATAATCATGTATCTAATGTAATTCTCTTCTGCCTCTCCGCACACAAAAGCAGCTGCTCTAAAAAGCCCAATGCTACTGGATGAACGCCAGGCTGCTGTCCAAAGTGTCCAAGCGCGCTGAGGTTGACTGGAGCTGTCCGCGGTGCTGAACCTCCACCGCGCAATCCGCTTATAACAGTCCGTGAGTCGAGCAATCTCTGCGTTACTCCCGGAGCTCTGCGCGATTCGCCGGGAAAGGCGCGAGTAACCCATATCCTTACCAGACGTTACGGACGTTTTATTTGACATCCGAGTGATTCTCACTGCATTGTTTAACACAAGGACAAATTGTAGTGTGTTCTGAGGAGTCGTTTCAGTATGTGCGTAAGGATCGAGCTCCAAACGAACCGGCTCTTTCTGCTGCTCATTCTGAGTATTTCAGTGATTTACACGCGGTGTCAAGGTGAGTATTTATTTTTAAGTACTTATATCTACTAATGATGCTGTATGTAATAGAGTTAGATAGGCTATGTATCTTAATAACTGGGATTGCACTGTCTGGGGCTTCACTGGTAAATGTTTTCTCCATACACACATACAATAACAAAATACGAATATATTGAGACAGTTTGGATATATTTAGAGTTGTACTTTAACAGAAATATCGCAGGTATGTCATTCATAAACTTAATCTGTAGAGTGGTGAATGAAAGTAAGGAGCTGTTCACACTGACGCGATATTGCGTTAAAAAACAGACGCAGGGCTACAAAATGGGGTCTCAAGACGCGTTTTCAAATTTAAATCACTTACTTGAACCGTGTTTAACTCGATATGCCACACAACGGCAAGAGTGTCTGTCCTGCATTTAATAAAATAATTTTAAAGCAAAATATATAAGTTTCAGCAACCACGAAAGTTATAAGTCTGTCTTGCCAGCACTTTTTTAGAGGGACGCTAGCGAAAAGAAGTCGTGTTAATCTGTGGTGGTAACCATAGAAACAGTACGTTAACTTCGACGGTAGTATTGCATGGAATGTTAACAAAACAAGACGAGAACTTATATCTATTATCACTACACTTGCATTATACATATATTAAAAAGTATTTTAGATAATAGACGCCCGAAGCTAACAATATGCGTTGCTCGAGAGAGATGAACCATATCTTTTGCGCTTCGAAAATGAGATATTATAGCCTATCGAATCAGTAGCCTCAATTTGAACAATTTCACAAGTCAAATATCGGCGAAGTGTTACAACGGGACAGAGTGATTGTGCTGTGAGTCTCAGCAGCACAAGATAATGACACTAATCTTGAAGATCAGATTACCCCCGTCCCGAACAGAGCTCTTTATGAAACTAGCAGAGTTGTGTTGTTTTTACCAGTTCAATAACAGACTCATCTATCTCAGCCTATTCGGGTCATTTTAACAATTACTGATAGACTGCAGATGGCAGAGTTTTTTTTTCTCAGTACTAAAGCTGCTTCGTAAGTCAGTGCATTGTTACTGTTTTCATTTCATTTAGTGACACAGCATGTTTAGCGGCCATATGTTGTGCTGGGATAATGAGATGCAGCCCTCCTGTATTATCCTGTGTGCTCATGTTTGCTTCATAAGTACAAATTCGAATTATTTCAAAGGCTTTTTTCAATGTGACAGCTGAAATTGCACAACTTATAATTGATGCAAGCTTTTAAAAATGACTGAATCCAGCAAAGTGGTGGTATTTGAGAATAAACATAACAGAGCGGTTGATAGAAAAATAATATCACTGCCTTTCTAGTGCTGAGTTGCTCTTTGTTGTTAATCATCTAAAAATGGCCTTAAACTTCTAGTGACATTTGTGACCCTGGACCACAAAACCAGTCATAAGGGTAAATTAAATAAGTAAATAAATAATCTTTCCATTGTTAGAACTGGACAATATTAGGCAGAGATACAACAATTTGAAAATCTGGAATCTGAATGGTGTAAAAAATCAATTGTCCAAATAAATAAAGCATATTACTAATCAAAAAATAAGTTTTGATATATATTTCGGTAGGAAATTTACAAAATATCTTCATGGAACATGATCTTTACTCAATATTCTAATTTTAAAATTCATTTTGGTTTTATGATATTTAAAAGTGCATTTCAGTTGGTACATACACTAAATGCCACTGAATGAAAGTTTAATGAGAAGTATTTGAGAGTGAAAGAGTCTTTTAGGCAGCCAGAGGGAATTTATTTCTATTTCATGCAGGAGTATGTGAAGTAATTTTAAAGCGTGCGCCAGGTCTTTCAGAAGGTCTATTTCTGAATTCATTTCGCCGTAGCTTTCTTATCAGATCCTTTCATAATTCTGTGCGAGATTCATCCTCTCGTATTCTGGCTATTCAAAAACAGAAGCATGGAAACAGTCTGATGGTTTCAATTTCTGCCTTTCATACCTCTGATTTCAAGGGAGGGTTTGAAAATGTTCAACACCTGTTTTTTTGGATTGCCGGTGATTAGCTTGATCAAGGGCTATTCAGAAGCTGCTAGTTGACATAATTAGTCTGGCGCTTTGTCAGTTTATGGCTTGTAAATGAGAGTCATTATGGCAGAATGCTCTCTAATATCCTCATGCTGTCTGAACTCTGCAGGTGGGGCCGGGTTGCCAACCATCTCTTCGTTGTCTCTCGCAGAAAACTGAAAAATCTGAGTGTTTTGGGCTCTTCGGGGAGAACTTTTTCTCTGATGATGGTTTATGTACTTACATGTGTTTCTAGTTTACACAGAAAAGGGAAAGGAACCAGAGGGGTAACAGATTTGAAGAAATTTAGCAATATATCACTTGCTCGCCAGTCGAGTCCTAACAGCTGATAAAAACATCTCGGTTAAAGCTGCAGATTTGTAATAAAAAAATTCACTGATACATTAAAAACTTTTTTATGTGAGAGGATGGACTTTGACACTGGATGTTTATTATAGATTATTAAAATTATGTATAAAATATAAAATAATGGTGGATTTGTTTATTACAAACATGCACATTTTTCACTTCACAAGACATTAATTGATGGACTGGAGTCGTGTGGATTATTGTGATTGGCTGTTTGGACATTCTGACGGCACCCATTCACTGCATACAATCCATTAGTGAGCAAAAGATGCTAAATTTCTCCAAATCTGTATTAATAAAGAAACTCCCAAATTTCATGATAATTTACTCACCCCCACGTCATCCAAGATGTTCATGTCTTTGTTTCTTCAGTCGAAAAGAAATAAAGATTTTTAAGGAAAACATTCCAGGATTTTTCTCCATGTAGTAGACTTTAATGGTGGACTTTAAATAGGTTGAAGATCCAAATTGCAGTTTCAGTGGAGCTTCAAAGGGCTCTACACGATCCCAGCCAAGGAATAAGGGTCTTATCTAGTGAAACGGTTGGCTATTTTCTAAAAAATAAAAATAAAAATTGCTATACTTTTTAACCACAACTGTTCGTCTTGCACTAGCTCTGTGATGCACATATGTGTTTTCACGCATTATGTAATCATGTTGGAAAAGTCACACACGATTAGTTCTTCATCTGTGTACTCCAGTTTAAAGGAGGTTTTCTCCTCCAACTTCAAAATCGTCAGACATCATTGTTTTACCTTTTTTTTTGTAAAGGGCATTTGACTTTCTTTGCATGCTCGCTTTGTAAACACTGGGTCAGTACTTCCCCCATGTGTAGTAGTGCAAGACTAGCATTTGTGGTTTAAAAAGTATATAAATGTTAGTATTTTTTACAAAATAACAGACTGTTTTGCTAGATAAGACCCTTATTCCTAAACTGGGATCATGTAGAGCCTTTTGAAGTTGCAGTGAAACTGCAATTTGGACCTTCAACCCGAAGTCCACTATATGCAGAAAAGTCCTGGAATGTTTTCCTCAAAAACCTTAATTTATTTTCGACTAAAGAAAGAAAGACATGAGCATCTTGGATGTTATGTCTGAGAGTGAGTGATTTTTCAGCAGAATTTCATTAATGGGTGATCTATTCCTTTAAATTGTTTGCATCGCATTGTGGCATACAGCTTTGACACAAAAGCAATAGCAGGCTCGTCTTTTGAAGCAGTTGGTCTTTTGAAGAAAGACAGCAGATTAAGACAGACAGCATAATACATCTGGAACCATTTATTGTAGCTCCTTATCTGTTTGTGACCATGTAAATCCCTTAAAATCTGCCATACACATTTCCTTCTGTGTCAAAATGGCATTTAAAACACTTTATTTAATCGGCATGCTGTGATGGTTCATGTATTGATTTCAAGTGTTTCATTTCAGCCCAAAAGGGCGGCGACATCGACTTCCTGGGCATCAATACCCACTGATCCCTTTGAAAGAGCAAGGCTAAGGCTTCTGAGGCTCTTTACATGCCAGGCACCTGCAGCCACACAACCATAAAATTGGTATATTTAAGAGGAAGATTAAAAGTTGACATTTTGACTCTTAAAATGCCACAAGTCTATTGGCCTCCTAATCCCTCTCTTGTTATTTGTGACATTTCATTATTTAGTATCCTGATGGTTTCCTTGGCCTCTGATTCAGAACAGGGTATGTTTTAACACAAGCTGACACTAAATAAGGATTTTTTTTAAATGAAGGTTTAAAAATGGACCGTTCTGCTTTAACTCTCTTAATAAAAGGAAGAAGTACTGCATTTTTTTTTTTTTTTTTTTTACAAAAAATGCTTGTTTATTTATTTTCCCCTTTTTATTTGAAGAACTTTATCTCTATAAAGTTGGTGTTTAGTTAAAACAGAAAAAAACTGCAATGAATAACAGCTGTGCTCTTTGATCTGTTGGCGTATTTCTTTTACTTTTGTTGTCTGTATTTTAATTTAATTTAATTAAAATTATTTTATTTTATTTTTGCCCCAAGCTTTGGTTAAAGTTTCAAGTCACGCATAAGACAGACATCCCCAGAGTTTGCGTAATTATTTGAACATTTAATTGCGTTCTGTGATATTACTGAGAGTTAAAAGTCAAACTGGGTATCTATGCTGTAATGTATATGAATTATCTGTGTTTTCTCTGTAATGCTGAGAGACGCTGTCTTATAACATGACTGCTCAGTGTCTTTAAATAAAGTGACAGGGAAAGGTGTCTGTAGATCCCTTGAGCTCATTTGTCAAATAAGAGGCTCTGTGTTTTGGCAGGGTCAGAGCAGAGGATGCTGGTCTCTCAAAGGCTCCAGGACAAACAGACTTTTCATGGCGTCCTTCTGCGACAGCATTCAGACAGCACTGTATTTGAAACGGCTGCTGCAATCGATGCCCAAAGCATCTGAATTCTGCATCAGAGACTATCTGTCATGCTGTTATAAAGGCACTGTTGATCTTTTTCAGTTTGAGACTCTTCTCCCTGCGTTTTTCCTTTAGAGGCAGAAACAGATAACTGATTGCATTTCAAACTTGAATTTCTTTCAGATCTGATAGCATGAAGCTTGCAAATTGGAGACTAGATCTTCTGTTGTTCAGCCAGGGAATATGTAAACCAGTTGGACTGATAAAAACCAATGCAGAGAGCAGAGAATGCTCAAGCTGGCCAATTGGTGTGGAACTTGGAATATACCTGGAAAATATTTCACATAAAAGAAGTTTACAAATAGTCCACAACAGAAAATAATAGTTACATTTATAAAAAATGGCCCAGTTCAAAAGTTTACATACACTTGATTCTTAATACTGTGTTGTTACCTGAATGATCTACAGCTGTTTTTTGTTTAGTTTATAGTTGTTCACAAGTCCCTTGTTTGTCCTGAACAGTTAAACTGCCTGCTGTTCTTCAGAAAAATCCTTCACGTCCTACAAAATCTTTGTTTTTGTTTTTTTAGCATTTTTGTGTATTTAAACCCTTTCCAACAATGACTGTATGATTTTGAGATCCAACTGAGAGGCTCATATAGGCTACTATTACAGAAGGTTCAAAAGCCCACAGATGCTTCAGAAGGAAATACGATGCATTAAGACCCGGGGGTGAAAACTTTTTGAATTTGAAGATCAGGGTAAATGTAACTTATTCTGTCATTTGGGAAACATTTAATTATCTTCTGTAGCTTCTGAAAGGCAGTACTAAATGAAAAAAAAAACCTTCATTCTGTTCATTCTGTGAGCGTTTGAACCTTCTGTAATAGTTGCATATGAGTCCCTCAGATATCCTCAGTGTGAATATATGGATCTCAAAATCAATAGTCATTGTTGGAAAGGGTTCAAATACACAAAAATGCTAAAAACAAAAAAAAAGATTTTGTAGCACGTGAAGGATTTTTCTGAAGAATCAAGTGTATGTAAACTTTTGAACTGGGTCATTTTTATAAATTCAACTATTATTTTCTCTTGTGGACTATATGTAAACGTCTTTTATGTGAAATATCTTATTCAGGTCACTACTAAAGAAAAAATAACATGCAATTTGTATGATCTCTCTTATTTTGGTAAAATAATAGCATTTTTTCTTCCAGATATGATTGCATGTAGCTTACAAATGGCATCAAATTCAGAAACTGGATCTTATTTTAAGAAGTTTTGAGAAAGCACTTGCATTTTTGTGTGCATTACCCAGTCTGCAAACGAACTGTCGGTTGTACTATTTAGATATGTAGATAAAGACGTGTGTGTCTGAGACTTCAAGTCCCTTTTATGCTACTGATTATGCTACTGACTTTTCCTGGCCTCTTTAATTGGTTCAACTCTCCCTTTAGCTCTAAATGTTCTGACACTAAGTACAATAAAAGAGGGAGCCATCTGAGATGTTAAGAGATGTCTGTGCTCAAAGTAATTACGCCCATTTAATTGCAGTAATTAGTCCAGTTATTGAGGAACTTGGCTAAAGCAGTGTGTGATTCAGATGTAGCTGCCGTTCTTGAGGTTGTTTAGGTTTGTGCTGTTTACCTTCGTGGCGATTTGACAGGGTGACAAAGCCATGGTTGGACTTTAAAGCTCTTCTGTTGCTACGGGATACGTATCTCTAGATCTGCCATGCCGACAGAGCTGTTCGCACCAGCCCGTCCCCATCATCCGAAACAGAGATGAAAAACCTGTGAGGAGAACAGCGAGCTCAGTACAAACACATTCACACTATTTACTCACATATAAACATTCATTTGCAAACAGACTGACAATTCTTGCTGCCTTATCACAACACCGATTAAAACTCTTCCATTGCGAGTTTTGGACATGATTTTTACACAATTGGGACTTTTTGGAAATGTCGATTTTTTATCCACATTTTCTTCCCGTAAAAGTGGGTGCAGCCATTTATACATTTTATGGGTTTGGCTTCCTGTCTCATCTGTAAAAAAAAACCTGCTTGATATTGCAAATTGGTGTGTCTTACCATATTATTGTAATGTATTATCTTAATTATGAACACACCGGTTTGTAGTGCAAACAGTTTGACTGTTTACTGCACGTTGTTATTCTTCTTGTTATTTCCCTAAAGCGTATCATGAACCGGAAGTCTCACCTATAGACTTACCTCCGCCTTAAAGAAAAAGGTCAATAGTGTTTGAAGCATATGAAGCCATAATCCTGAAAACCTACACTGACCCGATATTTTGGTTAAGCCCCGTGTGTGAATATTTTTTTGTTTCGCTATTTGCTGTAGAGTTTGATTTAGCACTTGGTGTGAGCAAACCTTAAATAGAGTATATTCATAAGAAATGTGACCAGCGGTATGACTGACAATCCGACTGACAGTTTGGAGTTCACACAGTTCATTCATTGCATAACCGCTTTAACACAAATGAGCTCAAATAGCTCAAGTGGCACCTGGTCTGCTCTATCAGAAGGTGAATTGGTCATTAGAGGTGCAAGCTTCATGCATCAGGGACTCCTACAGGGGACCGCGGTCCTGGTTCTCTTCAGACTTTTCCCGGGTCTGACTGATTATACACACAAAAGAAGCTGATGAGAAAACGAAGCCAGAGTCAGTGCTGCCAATCACAGCTGGGGTTCCTCACACCACAGCGCCAGGAAAAAGACTCAGACAGACAGGAAGGCATTACAGTAGATCTGTTAAACCCAGTGAGCAGTCTTGCAGTCTACTGTCTTTATAAGCAATATAGTAAATAAATAGGCTACTTTGTTAAAGGGGCAGTTCAGCCAATTATGAAAATTACCCCATGATTTACTCACCCTCAAGCCATCCTAGGTGTATATGACTTGCTTTTTTCAGACGAATAAAATCGAAGTAATATGAAAAAATGTCCTGGCTCTTCCAAGCTTTACAATGCCAGTCAATCGTGTTGAGATTTATAAGTCCAATAAAGTACATCTATCCATCATAAAAAGTACTCCACATGGTTCTAGGTGGTTAATAAAAGCCTTCTGAAGCATACTGTTTCATTTGTGTAAGAAAAATATCCCTATATAAAACTTTATAAACCATAATCTCTAGCTTCTGCTAGCTGTCGTATGCGCATTCACAAAAGAGTGGCGTTCCAGCTAATGATGTAAGGTGCAAGCGAACGTGGTGACGAACGCAGAAACACAGAGGATTTAAGTACAAATTATAAGTACAAAACGAAGAAGTGTTAAGAAACATGTCTGAGGATTTAGATATAAGCCAAGAGAAGACTGGTTTTCCTTTGCTGTAAACAAAACTTTGTTCTCGCGACACTAGCATATTCTCATCCGGAGCTTGTGCTACACTTACATCCCACATCATCCGATGGAATGCCACTCTAATGATTGCGCATACAACAGTTAGAGGAAGCTAGATACAGTTAAAGTCAAAAAACTCACTGATGCTCCAGAAGTAAAAAAAATAAACTATGCATTAAGAAAACTTTTGAACAGAATGTGGATGTGTGCATTTTTCTTATTTTGCCTAAATATAATTTTTTTTTTTCATTTAGTACTGGCCTTCAGAAGCTACAGAAGATACTTACATGTTCCCAAGAAGACAAAATTTAAATATACCCTGATCCCTAATGCTTTGCTGTGCGCATCAGTGAGCATTTGAACCTTCTGTAATAGTTGCTTATGAGTCCCTCAGTTGTCCTCAGTGTGAAAAGATGGATCTCAAAATCATACAGTCATTGCTGGAAAGGGTTCAAATACACAAAAATGCTGAAAAACAAAATAATCTTTAGGGCCTAAAGGACTTTTCTGAAGAACAGTGGGCAGTTAAACTGTTCAGGACAAAGGGACTCATAAACAACTATCACTAAAAAGAAAAAAACTGTGGATCATTCAGGTTTCTTTTAAAATTCAAATACAAATAACTATATGTAAACATCTTTTATGTGAAATATCTTATTCATATCTTTATCTTAATATCTTTAGTCAGTACTAAATTAAAAAAACATGGATTTTATATGATCCCTCTTCTTACTGATAATGTGTTTAGTGCACATAGCATCCTTGTGCATTTGTTTTTCAGCCTAAAGTGTAAAATCCAGATCTCCTGCCTTGAATATCTTACACAAGGCCAAAGCAGCTTGCTTGCTTCTGCGCTTTATTGTACTTATAAGCTGAACAAGTGTTTTTTATGCTTGAAAGCATCTTTATTTCACTCAAGTCCATCTGACCTTGAAAGAAACAAAGTGTTCTCGATTTTCCAAGTTCAGGGATTATTGTGAGATGTACTTTCTGAACACTGCACGCAGGTCAAGTCTAGACACAGATGTTTAGAGGTCTGTGGATGTTTGTGAAACAATCCGTGGTGTTAAGAAGTCAGTTTCATACAGCGCACGTCCCGCTGCTCTGTTGCCCAACGTCAGTGTGTTTTTTCCAGTCAGAGCCGAGCAACATCTCTCACCCTGTTAAATATTCATACGCTTAAAAAAAATCCTCTCTGTTGACCTAGACAGACAGCCCGGGAAAAACCTGTATATTCATTACTCATCATTCATTGCATAAATTGAAAATATCCAGTGGGACATATCTAAAAGTTGTTTCCATGGTAATTTGCTGGAGAAGCGGCACCCAGCGGGAGCTTCCAAATAAACCGTGCAAAACTTGAGAAGTTAACAAGACACAAGGGGAATACATTCTACACCATTACCATCACGCCTTTCTCTCTCTTCCTTTCTTTCTGTCAATCCATGACTTGCTGTCCCAGACGTTTCTCATAAAATTCCTTAGGATAAATAAGTGAAATCGCATATAAAGGATGCATATGACAAATTAACAGAGATTACTTAGATAATTTGGTTTAAGTGTTTGAATAAATTCATACTGCATTTTCAGATTTTTGATTGCATCACATTTTTACACTTCCTTTTTAGGATTTTTTTATTAATATGTACATTATAAATACAATTTAACATTATAAATATTGTTAGTCACTTTTGACCAATTTAGTGCATCCTTGCAGTTTTTTTTTACTCTTTACAACTGTTTTTAACATTGAAAATAGAAAGAAAATATTTGAGCAGCAAATCATTATATTAAAATGATTTCTGAAGGCTCATGTGACACTGAAGACTGGAGTAATGATGCTAAAAATTCAGCTTTGCATCACATAAATTACATTTTAAAATATATATATAAAAAAATAATTAAGTTGTAAAATCACTTCAAAATATTACTGTTTTACTGTATTTGATTAAGTAAATGATTAAAACCTTTGTGTGCATTACATGCTTCTGTTAAAAATATTAAACATTTTAATTATTCCAAACTTTTGACTGGTTGTATAATTACATAGAATTATGCACCTATGTAGGCTTGTATTTCTATAAGGATATTAACTTTTTCTTCTCCATTTTATGCTCTGAGTTGTTCGGAGACAGGAGGAAATTGAGCAAAGGCTTCTGGGAGACTTCTGAGCTCATCACAGAGCATCTAATCAGCCTCCTCTCTCTCTCTCTCTAAGTTTTTAGTAACCTTGACCTTTCCTCTGCAATAAAACCTGCCTGTCAATCACAGATGTCTATCAGGACTGTCGTCTCAGAAGAGAGAAGCAGGCAGAATAAAAAAAAGACAAAATACTTGGATTTTCTACTAACATTGTATTTCATATCTCCAATGTAAATCCCAGCTGATCAGGATTTTGACTGATTGAAAGGTCACAGAAACATTTATCTATAGGTGAATGTAAAACTAATTCAGCTGCAGGGCTTGCAAAATTTCAGAATCCGTGGTAGCCCTTCAGACAGGCATTCTTCCGTTTTTTAAATGAATTTAACTAGAAGTAAATTAAAAAAATAGTAATAAAAATTTAAAAATTAAAAATAATAATAATAATAATAATCAACTGAGCTTCATTGTGAAAAAATCAACATGATGCAATGTTGTTCTCAAAGACTTTAATTTCTTTTCGACTGAAGAAAAAAGACATCTTGGATGACATATGTGTAAATTATCAGGAAATTTTCATTCTGGAAGTGAACTAATCCTTTAAGGACACAGCAGATTTTTATAGGCTGCTATCCCTTTAAGACTAAACGGATGGATCCAATATAATGATACACATTCGATTTCATTCACTTAAGGCATAACTGTGTGTTCAAGAGAATACTTGGCGAGACAGGTATTTTGAGATAATTGTGTGTGTATGAACACGGCTCTCTGTGTGCATGCTTTGAGTGTGTGTGCTAAAAACAGTACGCGAGTACCGAATTGAATGGTTGAAAGTGCTTGAATGTTTAAACTGGCAAAACTTAGAAACATGCAAATGATCAACTATGATCCATTTCACCCATACAAGTGAGTAAAAAACGCATAGGGATTTTATTTCAAGTGCCTGTTTTAAAAATATTTTGTATTTTGAAAAGCCTGTTGACTTCTGCCATTTATCTAAGGTGATAGTGGAATTTTCATATTTATTTGGTTCCACAGTGTTTGCTGATTTTTATTCATTAAAACTGTGTATTTTTTATTTTATATGACATCAAGGTGTATGCCGTGCCTCCAAGCTTCCTTATTCGTTTTGCTAATAAACATTTGTTTCTTATTTATTTGGTTCCACAGTGTTTACTGATTTTCAGTTTTGTATACCTATTTAAACTTTAAGTTATTTGTTATTTTATATTAGGCATGTAACATAGTGTATTTTTATTCGTTTTGTTAAAAAAAGTTTGTTACTTCACGTTAATGCAGCTAATTTAAAAGTGCTTTTACAAGCATGGTTCTTTTACAAGCTATTTAAAAGTGAAGGAAAGTGAGGAAAAGAGGGAAAACTCAAACTAAAAACAAACAACTTCTTGATGCCGAATTGCCGCTAATTTGAAAGTGAAAGCAAAATGTGCACAGCGCTTTTACCGAAGGAAAGTGAGGAACAGTTTTTTTTTTGGGGGGGGGGGGGCAAAGAAATCAAACTAATAAGTGTTTACTACCATTATCGAAAAACATACCGTTTGCAATTGCAGACAGAGCATGCCAGAAAAACGATACTTTAGTATTAAATGTAACTTACCCTTAAGGGTACGTTCACATGAAGCGTCTAAAAACGCATGGAAAACGCAAGGCGCGTCGCTTCCTCCACCAATTTCAAAGCACTTGGGCGCTCGCGCTTCTGTAGCGTCTGCCGTTACTAGGCAACCATGAAGGCGCTGTCAGTTACAATAACATTTCTGCTTTGGATTTTAAACCGCGCGGCTCCATTGAAAACAAAGAGCTTGCGCGCGCAAAATGTGAACATAAACACCACAAAATTAAATTGTGGATCTCTCCCCTGTCGTCTTCTCCCACGCGGATTGTCCCGCAGGAAGAAATGGCGCCCTGGATGTCAGTGGATGGCGCGCACGGTCTACGAACGCGGGATGCTCAGCTTTCACGATTTGAAATGGCTCAAATCCACTTTATAGTAAGTTTTAATTAATCAATAAATACCATCCAAGACTGCTATTAAGAATGTAGAACACATCAGGGTTCATAACAATGTATTTTTTATTGTGTCACGAAAGGCTTCAGAGGGTGGGTTACAGTATCTAGGTGTTCTCTAGTTTAGAACGGTGACCACTTCACCTTCAGCCTCGCCAGTCCTCTCACCTCAATATCATCCACACGTCCTGGAAATACCAGTTATAGAGATTTTAGAAAGAAGCACTATAAGAAGCGTTTCATTTCTGTAATGTTCCGTTAGCTATACAAGCTCGAAGCTAACTTCAGTAACAATATCTAGCTAACAGTACCGTTAACTAATCATTTTCCACAGTGTTCTCTAGCTGTGTTCAATGACTCAATACATCAAGCTGTACCTAACAACGCCTATGTCAACAAAGCTCCTGGGTAACTTAGATATACCAGAAAATATAAAAAATGATTGAAACATCACTCAGTCAGTTGAGTTTCCAGCTTCTAAAGGTCTGCAGATATGTCTCCGATGTGCATGCTCTGTTCAATTAGAACCAAACTGCTTCGCCCTGCCCCCACCTCCTCGCGTGCACATCCCCCACCTCCTCAAACAAATTCTCATAGAATTTACACGATTCACGTGGGTCAGCTGTTTTGGCTTCAAAACAGCGAATTTCGCCGAAAGGTGAGGGATTTTCATGCCTGTATACACTGAATTGCTGCTAATTTGAAAGCGAAAGGAAAACTCAAATGACAGGATGCAGAATCCTTGGGTACGAATCCTGTGAAAAACTTCACTCATGATAAAAGATGAGAGATCATTAAACAAGCTAAAACGGCATGCTTGTGATTGCGTAGGTTTAGATGTAGTGCAGATGGTACGTTATTTTAAAACGTCATTGAGCATTAGAGTTACAGCTCCACTCAATGGACATTTCAAGTCAAAAATGCGGTGGCAGGTACAAAACCAACGTCACATAAAACAAACCATATGTACGTTCATCTGTTCCGGGGAAATAACTGAACACTTTTTTAGCGCCACTCAGTGGACATGTCACATCGAATATGTCACGAAAACTACATGACGGCGCGTATTTTGTGTCTTGCACATAGCCATGGGTATGTTTTCATCATTCAGGTTGGCATATGTACAGGAAATATCAGCAAAATGATAGAAAACACTGTTTAAATCAGTGTGCACATTCATATCATCTCACTGACAGCCCATATACTGCATGTTAATTTACTCCAAGAAAAAAAAATTATGTAGGCAGAAATGAAAAGGCCTAGGCGAGCACACAGATAAACCAACGTCTGTTTACTTTACTTCTGTTTGTTTGCTTTTTTGCCTTGTGTTGTTGTCTCTTCTCTTCCGTGGCTTTATTTTTTTTCTGACAAGCTGTCATTTTCTCACAGGCTTTTGTTCTTTCAAATAGCATGAATTATGCTTTCTCTCTTTCATTCTCTCTCTCTCTCTATCCTGTCACACTGATCAAGTGTTTTCTGAAGAGTTTGGTGCAGAAAGAAAGTGTCTTAGTGAGGCTGCCTGTGAGATTTCACAATCCTCAGAGTATTCGCACATGCGTCTGTGTTTTAGAAAGATAAATAAAGATCTTCTCTGTAGCTCTTCTTTCCTCTTGTACAGAGAAAACACTGATCACAAGAAACCTAGAATTACTTGTACATTTTAGAGTAAAGAAACTGAAGAATCTTATTTTTTTTAAAGCTATATGTGAGCTATTATGTACATTATAATATTACAGACAAAATATGACATCAATCACCTCAAATGTTTATTCTTTGGCTCAAATCACCCTAAAAACTAATATAATCTAATACAATGTTTATAATATATAATCTTTTCTATAGTGCAGAATTAAATAGGCTTTGTTTTATTACTCTTAATGCTTTGTTTAATCTCACTGCACAGATTGCACTGTAAAGGAATGTATTGGAAAAAGTGACAGTTTAAGCATAAGAAAGCAAAGAGAGAAAAAGGTAAATAGGGGGGGAGAGAGAGACACAAAAAGGGAGAGGTGAATAACAAATCAAACCCTTATTTAGAGAGCGCAGACTATTTCTGATCTTATAACGATGTTCCTCCGGATTTACAGCATGCCTCAGGAGACGGATGGCCAAATAAGATCATTATTATTTCCCTGGGTCTGTTCTCTCCCTCCTTCTGTGCAAACTGTCATAGGATAACCTCCTGAAAAATCGGCCGCACTGAACCTACAGGAGTCTGGAGCGGTTTGAAAACACTAGAGCTTTTCATCTCTGTGCATTTCCTTTTGATATCGAACATGCAGTGATGCTGTATTAATCATAGAACTGGATTTGAACGGATGCGACGCTTAATTCAAACTCTACTTAGATGAAATCCAGAGAGAGCAGGGATACCTCCGAACGCAGGAAAGGGTTTGTTATCTCTTTGATGAAATCAGATGTTTGTCTTCAATAAGCCCCAGAAGTTTGTTGTCTGTAGCAGTTGCAATTCTCGTGGTCCCTATGCAGTGTTCATTGCTCCCTACACACTGAGCAAGAGATATTTGTAGAAGTTCACATCACTTGTCAGAATTTGTTCATTTGGAATGCCCTGCAATGTCTTTGAACACTTGAGATGACACAATATAAAAAAAAAAAAAGTAAATAAGATACAGTTGAGGTCAAAAGTCAAAATGTTAATTATTAATCCCTCAAAATAAGAGGGATTATACAAAATGCATGTTATTGTTTATTTAGTACTGACTTGAATAAAATATTTCACATAAAAATGTTTACATATAGTCCACAAGAGAAAATAATAGTTGATGACCCCGTTCAAAAGTTTACATCCCCTTGATTCTTAATACTGTGTTCTTACCTGAATGATCCAGAGCTGTTTTTTTGTTTAGTGATAGTTGTTCATGAGTCCCTTGTTTATCCTGAACAGTTAAACTGCCTGCTGTTCTTCAGAAAAGTCCTTCAGGTCCCACAAATTCTTTGGTTTTCCAGCATTGTTGTGTATTTGAACCCTTTCCAACAATGAATGATTTTGAGATCCATCTTTTCACACTGAGGACAACTGAGGAACTGGTATGCACCTATTACATAAGGTTCAAATGCTCACTGGTGCTTCAAAAGGAACCACGATGCATTGAGAGCCAGGGGTGAAAACTTTTGAACAGAATAGAGATGTGTACATTTTTCTTATTTTGTACTGCCCTTCAGAGGCTACAGAAGATACTTGCATGTTTCTCAGAAGACAAAATAAGTAAAATTTACCCTGATCTTCAAAAAATTCAAACGGTTTCCACCCCTGGTATATGATATTTTGGCAAAATTATACATCTTCATTCTGTTAAAAAAAAAAAAAAAAAAAACCTAGCTTTTAATGCATTGTTTTTCCTTCTGGAACATCAGTGAGTGTTTGAACCTTCTGTAATAGTTGCTTATGAGTTCCTCAGTTGTCCTCAGAGTGAAAAGATGGATCTCAAAATCATACATTCATTGTTGGACAGGGATTATATATAAAAAAATGCTGGAAAACCAAAGAATCTGTGGGACCTGAAGGATTTTTCTGAAGAACAGCGGGCAGTTTACCTCATGAACAACTATCACTAAACAAACAACACAGTATTAACCCTCAAGTGGATGTAAACTTTTGAACAGGGTCATTTTTTATAAATTCAGCTATCATTTTCTCTTGTGGACTATGTTTTATGTGAAATATCTTATTAAGGTCAGTAATAAATAAACAATAATATATTTTGCAGATTCTATAGGGGGTGTAAACTTTTGACCTCAACTGTATATCAGTTCAAAAATGTAATTTTTATATACATTATGACACAATGACAGCAGTATCAGTAAGAAGATGTTAATAACAAACTCCCCCAGCCTTTATTTTTCAGGTCCACAAAATGGCTTATTTTAACAGGTTTCATCAGGAGAGAATTGCAGTGACCTCTCCTCCATGTGGGTGGAAAGCTGTCTGAACATCCACACTTTCATATATTCCCCAAGCTACCAACAATTAAATCATGAGCTTTCAGGTATAACGGCACTTTTTTCCACTCGGCTACGCCGTGTGTCAGAGAAGAGCTGCTAATGTATGAGCTCAGTAAATGATACATGCTGTTCACTAACACCCACACAATTACGCTTTACTTTGTTTGTCGCCGAGCATGAGGCAACGTTTGCTTTCTCTTCCTGCCAAAAATTTGGTTTATTATAATCTGTAAACTTTTGAAAAGTGTGTGTATATACATATGTACAGGGGTTGGACAATGAAACTGAAACACAGGCCAATATAGTGTTGGAGGTTTCATGGCTATATTTGCGCAGCCTGGTGGCCAATCTTCACTTATTGCACATTCCACCAGTAAGAGCAAAGTGTGAAGGTTGACTATGTGCACCCAATGGTTCAGACATTGTACCCTAAAGGTGGTGCCATGTATAAGGATGATAATGCACTAATACACACAGCAAGACTGGTGACAGAGAGGTTTGATGAACATGAAAGTGAAGTTGAACATCTCCCATGGCCTGTACAGTCACCAGATCTGAATATTATTAAGGCACTTTGGGATGTTTTGGAGGAGCGAGTCAGGAAACGTTTTCCTACACCAGAATCACATAGTGACCTGGCCACTGTTCTATAAAAGGAATGGCTCAAAATTCCTCTGGCTACTTTGCATGACATGTATTTGTCAATCCCAAAACAAAATGATGCTGTATTGGCCACAAAAGAAGGCCCAACACCGTAACTAATTGTGGTCTAAAACCAAGTGTTTTAGTTTTATTGTCTAACCCCTGTATATACACATATATTATTTAACAGTATCTGAAAAGTATGTTTCATGCTACACTATGACGTCTCATTAAATTGCAAAAAATGCTTATAAGTGTATTAAATTGCATGCTTAAAGGGACAGTTCACCCAAAAATGTATATGACCCCATGTTTTACTCACCCTCAAGCCATTCTAGGTGTATATGACTTTCTTCTTTCAGAAGAATGCAATTATAGTTATATTACAAAAATCTCTTGGCTCTTCCACGCTTTATAATAGCAGTGAATGGGTGTTGAGATTTTGAAGTCCAATAAAGTGCTCCACATGGCACCAGAGAGTTAATAAAGGCCTTGTGAAGTAAATTGATGCGTTTGTGTAAGAAAAATACCCATATTTAAATCTTTACAAACTGTAATCTCTAGTTTCCGCTAACTTTTGAACACGCATTAACGAGAGAGTGCCGTTTCAACAGACCCTGCAGGACGTAGGCCTAAGCTCTAGTGAGAAGTGATGAGCGCTGAATCACACAGAAAAGAGCAAAACAAAACACTGGTCAAAAAAATGTTTCTGGTTTTCCTTTATTGTAGAGAAAACAAAACTAGACAAGCGTATTATCACCAGAGCTTACGCTACACCTACATCAGCCGCAGGAACGCCACTCTCTCGTGAATGGTTTCACAACAGACAGCAGAAGCTAGACATTACGGTTTATAGAATTTAAAATTTAAAATTACATTTTTTAAATATTTCTCTTACACAAACGCATTGCTTCACTTCAGAATGCCAAAAATCTTTAGGATATTTAGTAAAGATCATGTTCCATGAAGATATTTTGTAAATATCCTACCGTAAATAAAACAAAACTTAATTTTTGGTTAATAATATGCATAGCTAAGAACTTCATTCATTTGGACAACATTAAAGGCGATTTTCTCAATATTTTGATTTTTTTGCACTCTCAGATACCAGATTTTCAAGTAGTTGAATCTCAGCCAAATATTGTCCTATCCTTACAAAAGAATCCTATCTTAGCATACCATACATCAATGGAAAGCTTATTTATTAAACTTTCAGATGATGTATAAATCTCAGTTTCAAAAAATCAACACTTATGACTGGTTTTGTGGTCCAGGGTCACATATAGAGTACTCTTTAAGATGGGTGAATGCACTTTATTTGCCTTCAAAATCTCAACAGCCATTCACTATCATTATAAAACTTAGAAGAGCCAGGTCAGGCATTTGCCTGAAAGAAGAAAGTTATATACACCTAAATGTCCTAGCTTTTGAAAGTCTGATCAAATATGTTAAAAATAAAATGTTAAAAGCACAGTTGATATTACTCCCAATCAGAAATGAAAGGATGGGTCAAGTTGAGTGCATTGCATTGTACGTTTGGTTCATCCCTGTCCAAAATTCTGCCCTGGTGAACTTGATTTGATTTTTGTCAGTTCAGTGGTTTGTTCTCATCTGTAAGGATCCATTTCAAAACTCAGGGTCACAGTGTCCATCCTGGGACTGAAACAACCACAAACGTTCTCTATCTTTTTAAGAACCGAGAGCTTCATCCATCAGTGTCAGCTCTAATATTGCGGTTCCTACTGATGTCCGTTGGGCAGGTAGGACTTTTGTTTCGGCCGTTTATGTTTTTAGACATGTTGACTTGCAGCATGCTGCACTCTGACACCTGCCTGCCAAAGCGAATAAAAGCAATTTCAGACTATTTAAACACCTCAGCGCTTTCTACGTCTCTCTGCGGGATTCTCACAGGCTTGCAAAACATGATGGATACGTAAAAGGCTTTAGCTGGCCTGATTGACGTAAAGCAACCAACCACAATTTATTAGTATTTGCTTTTACATGCCGTTTAGGGGTGGATTTATCTGAAATAGACTATAATGCATGTGTCGGCTTGAGTCTAAGGAGAAGTTCAACATTATATGGGCTGTACTGTGCCCTTAAATGTGGTATTTATTTGCAGGAGTGCACTGGGATTAGTCTTTCCATGTCTATAAAAACACGGTTGAATTGCCCCTTTTAGAGATTAATGACTCTACAGCTTCAGGTTTAATCTGACTGGAAGGTCTGACATTGTGTGGCTTTCAGAAGCAGCTGTTTATCGCCACTGGAATGATCTGATCACACTTCTATTACAGAACGTGTCATCTTGATAAATGGGATTCACTCTGGAGTGACATGTGCTCTATGTGTTCTTAATAGGGGAGAGATTGTGAGGGTCAATGCTTGATTTACAGCTATTTTAAGGCTTCAGATCTGTTTATTGTTTAGTGGAAAGAGATTTTAGGATGAAAGGAGGATGCGCTTGTGAGCAGTCTGTGAGCCTCTAAACAATGTGAGGAAAGAATCCGGTTTATGCACCCAGATTTATTGTGTGATTTATGATCTTGGAGAAACAAGAGCATGTAGCAATTTAATTGCACAGTCAGCAACAGATGCGTTTCTGAACAAAAGTTTGAGTTGCTTTAATGTCACTGGATATATGCTAGCTTTTGAATATTTGCTATATTTCGACTTCTGGAAACAACACAAGCTAATAAAAAAACTAAACTAATAAAACATACAGATGTGATGTTTATTAAATATAGATTTTAATTGAATAATTCAATTTCATTTCATAATTATTATTCAGTTTTTTTTTCATATTTTAGTTTTTTTTTTTTTTTGTCATTTTAATACTTAAATATATTATTTCACTTTTATTTTAATTTATAAGCATTTACAGTATTTTTTTATATATGACATTTTCAGTTTACGTTTTTTCATTTTATTTATTTAATATTAGTTTAAGTTTTAGTAATTTTCTGATGTTTTTTTATGTTTTAAAATATTTGTAAAAATCATTTAAAACATTTTTAAAATGTATTTCACTTTAATCACTTTAATACTTATTAAAAAAAATACTTATTTCAGTTTTATTAAATTTATAAGAGCATACAGTATATTTTTATATATGACATTTTCGTTTTTAGTTATTATTGTACATTTTAGTAGTTTAAGTTTTAGTAATTTTATGATTTTGTTCAATGTTTTAAAATATTTGTAAATACAAAATATTTACAACCTTATGTAAATATGTATTTTAGTCATTTTAATACTTAAATTTATTTTATTTCAGTTTCATTTAATTTATAAGCATATACAGCATTCATTTTCAGTTTAAGTTTTTCATTTTATTTAGTTTTAATTTTAGTTTAAGTTTTAGTCATTTTGTTATGTTTTTGTTATGTTAATGTTTTAAAATATGAATACTTAGTAGAATACTTAATACTTTATTTCAGTTTTATTTAATTCATAAGCATATATAGTACATTTTTATATATAACATTTTCATTTTATTTAAATATTGTTATTGTAAATTTTAGTAATTGTAAGTTTTAGTAATTTTCTGATTTTGTTTAATGTTTTAAAATATTAAAAAAAAAATTTTTTTTTTACAAATGTCATTTTTGAATTTTAATACTTAGACTTACTTCAGTTTTATATTAATTTATAAGAACAAACAGTATATTTTTTATATATAACATTTTAGTTAATGTAGTAATTTTATGATTTTGTTTAATGTTTTAAATATAAGAAAAAATTGCACAAATGTATTTAATTTTAGTCATTTAAATACTTTATTTTATTTCAGTTTTATTTAATTTATAAGCATATTCAGTATGTTTTAAAAAAATCATTTAAAAAAAATGGTAAAATATTATTTAATTTCAGTCATTTCAATATTTAAACTTATTTTATTTCAGTTTTGTTTAATTTATAGCATATACAGTATATTTTTTAGATATGGTATTTGTTTTTCAGCTTTTTAAGCTTTATTTCAATTAACAAATGATTTCTAATAGTTTTAGTTTGTTTTAGTTTCCGTTAATGATGACAGCACTATCATAATTCATGACTATATTTTGAATGGCTATGAAAAGACTCTTTTTGCCAACAGATGTTGTAGTAAAAATATCTACCAGCACAGGCTAGCTTGCTCATGCTTCTCTGCTGATAAAAAGCTTGCTAAAACCAGTATAAGTGAGCCTGGCCAAGTTAGTTTTTTTTTCAGCTATTCTAGTTGGACTCCCAACTGTGTATTTTCAATTCAGTTATTTATCAGTATTACCAGCACATAAACAGCATATTTGTTTCTCTCCTTAGCGCTGCTTTAATGGACCAATTATAGCAATTTGTGATGACTGGATAAAGATTACAACAAACACAAAGCAATAAAACAAAGAAACATCTCGAGATTTGACTGCACCCAATGGAGTTTTCAGCTTTCTGGCCTTTTTTCGCCAACAAAACAATTACAATCCACAACTGATTATCTTCATTCTGCCTTCCACCAGTGTTCACTGCCACCTTACTACAGGCTGATCCAATAATAAAGCAAATCTGTAACTCCTGCTGAGAGTTTGACTGTGCGCTGGTCTACAAAAGCCGTCTCCAAATCTCTACTCCCTTTAGGATTCGTCTGCCATTTACAGTCTGCGTCAGTGATGTTCTTGTTATCTCTTACTGTCTTCACTATGTCGCCAAGCTACATCCTGTTAGAACACACTGTCATCTAGTTCCCTAATTAGGGAGTAAAAACACACTTGAGATCTCATGCTGTTTGAACGAGGAAATAACAGTCGGTCTCAGAGGTATCTGCTCTTCTGGGGTTCACAGTCTTCTAAGAGCTTTATTTTGAGATGTATAGGATGTACTATGAAGGCAAAATAAACCTTGATGACTGTCTCTGGTTGTCACAAAACACTTTAAAAGGGGTAGTTCGGCTAAAAATGAAAATCTGTCATCATTTACTCACCCTCAGTGTTGTTCCAAATCCATGAGATTTTCTGTCTTCATGTAGAAAAGGAAAGGAGGATTTTGAGATTTGAGAGCTAGAATGGAAAATCAGAAAAATCATGAGTTGGCCGTGTAAAACAATCCCCTTTTTACCTTGTCAAAAACAGCTCTGTTCACAGCAACCCATTTCGGTGCATGTCTTTTCAAATGCTAATGAGCTGCTTCTCACCCCGCCCATTTCTTCCATTTTTTGTGCATTCGGTGACACGTTACCATCAAAACCAAAAGTAATCAACTATGTGTCTAATTGACTACCTGTAAAACACCTGTATTGCTTACGAAACACTGTTGTTGCTACAGCTGCAAGGCGTAAATATGCAAATACGGTCAGTCCGTTAGCAGTCGTGGGCGGAGCTTAAGAAATATGACATCATACTGCTTAGAAAATCAAAACAGCTTGGTAATTGAGACTGTTTAGGTTTTTGGGGATTCAAAAAAAGAAGTGAATGGATTTTTATCTTTGTAGGGTGGTTGTGTCCAAGACACACTGCTATGCAAACTCAATGTAAAAGGTGAATTTTGCATCTGATTTAGCAAAGACAAACAATTCTAAGGACTTGTGTGTTAGTGTATACATTTGCAGCTGAATTTTCCTCAAGCCAGAAAGTGTTAAAGTCCCAGTGGAGAGCTGCCGTTAATCCTGTAGGAATGATTATAAAGAGACAGGTGATTTGACAGAAGTTCAGTACAGTGCTTCTCTCACACGTCTCAATAATGGAAGCAATTCCTGACAGATAGAACACAACTCCAGATGTTGTTTTCAGCTATGTCACACAAGCAGGATTTTTCTCAGTGGTAGCAGGAAAACAAAAGGATTTCCTTCACACCTCAGTGAAATATAACAAATACAGTTGAGGTCAAAAGTTTACATGCACCTTGCACCTTGCAATCTGTAAATGTTAATTATTTTACCAAAATAAGAGGGATCATACAAAATGCATGGTGTTTTTTTTAGTACTGACCTGAATAAGATATCTCACATAAAATATGTTTACATATAGTCTACAAGAGGAAATAATTGTTGAATTTACAAAAATGACCCTGTTCAAAAGTTTACATAGGCCGTTCTCAATATATGTACTTATGCGATCTTGCGTCCTCATGTTCTCGTTCTACGTCATCATTAACCGCAAGTTCAATTCAAATACTCAAGAACGTAGGTACAGAGGACACATGAAAGTGCCCGGATGTGTTTTTGAAATCGAGAATGCACTGAATGCAGGCTTGAGAGAATCGAACCGTTGGAAATCCCAGAAGTCGCCGCACGACGTATGGAAGCCTATAAGCTTTGAACTCTCATTCTCATTCTCGCTTGAGGTTTTAAGAGCATTATGACATTTGTTTGTGATGATGTTTATGTGTTGAGAAACAGCCATACACTTGATTAATATTAAAATGAATACTGTTGTAACCTGAATGATCCACAGTTTTTTTTTTATGATAGTCGTTCATGAGTGCTTTGTTTGTTAAACTGCCCGCTGTTCTTCATAGAAATCCTTCATGTCCCACAAATTCTTGGTTTTTCTGCATTTTTGTGTATTTGAACCTCTTCCAACAATGAATTTAAGATCCATCTTTTTACACTGAGGACAACTGAGGGACTTATATGCAACTATTACAGAAGGTTCAAATGCTTATTGATGCTACAGAAGGAAAAACTATGCATTAAGAGCCATGTGTGAAAACTTTGAAGATCAGTCTAAATGTAACTTATTTTGTTTTCTGGGAAACATATAACTATCTTCTGTAGCTTCTAAAGAGCAATACTAAATGAAAATATATTTGATATTTAGACAAAATAAGAAAAATGTACACATCCTCATTCCGTTCAAAAGTTTTCACCCCCGGCTCTTAATGAATTGTTTTTTCCTTCTAAAGCATCAGTGAGGGTTTGAACCTTCTGTAATAGTTGCATATGAGTCAGTGTGAAAAAAATGAATCTCAGAATCATACAGTCATTGTTGGAAAGGGTTCAAATTCAAACCAAAATGCTGAAAAACCAAAGAATTTGTAGGACCTGAAGAAACAAAGTATTGAGAATCAAGTGTATGTAAATTCATCTATTATTTTCTCATGTGGACTATATGTAAACATCTTTTATGTGAAATATGTTATTCAGGTCAGTACTAAATTAAAATAATATGCATTTTGTATGGTCCCTCCTGTTTTAGTAAAATAATTAATGTTTTGCAGATTCTGCAAGGTGTATGTAAACTTTTGACTTCAACTGTATCTAAATATGAAAAGTAGAGAAATTCCAACATGTGCAGTAATTGTGGATATATTCAATAGATTTTTTTTTTGTAGCCAAAACTTTTAAGATGTGTTCTTATTAAGAAAAAGGCTTTCAACAATAAATCTACCTAGAAGTATGGTAAAACTCCTATAATTTGTAAAAAAAATAAAAAATAAATAAATAAATACATTACAACTAGACTTTCCAGCCAGTGATCACCAAGCATTTCCACTATATGGAAAAGAACAGATCTGACATTTTGATAATAGCTTTCATATTCCACAGAAAAAAAGGTCATTCAAGTTTTGAAAGACAAAAATGACTGAATTCTCAATTTATGAGTACTTTTTATAAAGCACTTTTTTGTACCAATCATGCAACTTAATTATCAAAGATAAAATCATTTTCTTTGCAAATGTGAGAGAGTGCATGCAATCTGACTGTTATGATGCATTTAAAAGTCAAAGATCAATCAAGAACAAACAGTCTCTGACATGCTCATAATGACTGTCAAACTGGACTTTTATATTTTTTTAATCAGACATGCTTTTAAGAATCTCTGTGTATGAATGACATACTCGAATGACTCACTTCCTCTCAGTGGCAAATGAGGTCTGTCTTTTTGATTACAGTTTGTTTCTGATCATAAACATTTGTTGAGACTTTCAGGCCTGAAGTGCCGGCTGTCATTATACAGCTCTCTTTCTCTCCCTGAACCCTTCTGAGAGCTCTCCTGCCTAGCGAGGTGTGTTAATCTTGAGATGAAAGACATGCTGTAATTGCCTCGCACTTTCTTTTCCCTGAAAGATGCTGCTGTTCTTCAGCACTGAAGATCACAGCAATATTGAACCTCTTGTGTCACTCTTAAACTACAAAATAATGACTTTGCAAGAAAGCATCGCCTTAATATGTTGCAAAAAATCAAATGCCATTACAAAAACTTTTGTACAATGACTTTTAAAGCATTTGTATTAAGAATTTTATTTTAAGAAAATTATTTTAAGAATTTATTTAAACTGAACCCTTTCCAACAATGACTGTATGATTTTGAGATCCATTTTTTTCACACTGAGGGCAACCGAGGGACTCATATGCAAATATTACAAAAGGTTCAAATCCTCACTGATGCTCCAGAAAGAGAAAAGAAGAGCCAGGGGTGTAAACTTTTGAACAGAATGAAGATGAGTACATTTTTCTTATTTTGCCTAAATATATATATTTTTTTTTTCATTTAGTGCTGCTGTTCAGAAGCTACAGAAGATACTTACATGTTTCCCAGAAGACAAAATAAGTTTTCAGTTTCAGTTTAACACTGATCTTCAAATTAAAACATTTTTTACCCTCGGCTCTCAATGCATCATGTTTTCTTCTGAAGCTCCAGTGAGTGTTTGAACCTTATGTAATAGTTGCATATCAGTCCCTCAGTTGTCCTCAGTGTGAAAAGACCTCAAAATCATACAGTCATTGTTGGAAAGGGTTCAAATACACAAAAATGCAGAAAAACAAAAGAATTTGTGGGACCTGAAAGATTTTTCAGAAGAACAGCGGGCAGTTTAACTGTTCAGGACAAACAAGGGACTCATGAACAACTATCACTAAAGAAAAAAAAAACAGCTGTGGATCATTTAGGTAACAACACATCATTAAAATCAAGTGTATGTTTGTAACTTTTGAACAGGGTCATTTTTATAAATTCAACTATAATTTTCCATTAAATAAAAAACAACATGCATTTTTATGATCCCTTATTTTGGTAAAATAATTAACATTTTGCAGATTCTGCAACGATTATGTAAACTTTTGACCTCAACTGTATACATAAATAGTGTGTGTGTGTGTGTGTGTGTGTGTGTGTGTGTGTGTGTGTTTAATCTTTCAAACATTACAATGGCCCCTATGAGGATCCACAGAGTCCAGTTTAAAATTCAATGACTTAGACTGGACTAGGTTTTTTTCAGTACTAACTTTCAAACTGTTTGGACTTTGCAGAGGATGGAACTGCACAGACTTGGAGAGGAGGTGAGTCAGAATCAGAGAGAGAGTTTGACCCTTTCACCAGCAAACAGGAGCCGCCAACTGACGTCCAGGAGCTCACCACAGATGCAGTACCAATCCTCCCCAACCTAAGACTGCTCAAACTCCACTCAGCTCTGCTGACCAAGAGCTTCGAGGGCGATCAGCAGTTTTTTAAAGAGGCACCGCACACCGTGCCAACAGTCTCTACCTCTACATCTAACACTGAACATTCACTTCTGGTGCCTCAGGAGGATGCAGCAGTCTTCTCTGACCTTGCGACCACATTGACCATGACTGCGGCAACATCTGTGGAACTAAGAAGGCCCAGCAAAAGCCGTAGTAGAACATCAGAGAAGATGGAAGTCACCTCTCAGCCTCTCACAAACCCCACCATTCCAATAAGCACTCCCACAAGCACAGGTCAAAAGACAACTCTCAACACAACAACAAAGAAAGCGTTTGACAAGGAAAGTACTTTGCCACCACTGTCTCTGTCAGCATCACCTAAGAAAGAACCACGGAAGCCAGAGGGGAAAACCACACCAGTATATTCATTTGAGACTCCAGGTACATGGAGAAAATTATAACAGATTGATATGAATGTTATCAATGGTTATGGATAGATATGGATAGACATAGATGATTCTGATAATAGATACGAATGGTTATACATGCACATGGATGGAAAGAAAGATATGGATGCTAGATATGAATAGCTATGGATAGTATGTTGAGGGCATGGATTGATATGGATCGATATAGATAAACAGATAGATATGGATCGATATGGATGGATTTAGACAGTAAATAAAGATTAAAATGGCAAGATATGGATGCTAGATCTGGAGGACATAAATGGATATGCATAGATAGATATGAATAGATATGGATAGCTATGGATAGAAAATAATTATATTAATGGGTATGGCTAGATATAGATGGATATGAATAGATATGGATGGATATAGATGAGAATGGACAGATAGATGAATATAGATGGATATGGATAGATACAGATGATATAGATGGGTATGGTTAGATATGATTAGATAGATAGATAGATAGATATTATATAGATGGATATGAATTGATATAGATGGGAATAGATATAAATATATATACATATATATTGATAGATATGGACGGATATAGATGGGTATGGATATTATCTAGATCACTATGGAAAGATACGGATGACATATATGGGTATGGCTAGATATGATATAAAGTATATCTATAATAATATATTATAATCTGTATAATCTGTTATTATTTGTATGGACAGATTAATAAACGGATATGGATATGGATATGGATACGGAAGACATAGATGGGTATGGCTAGATATGATATTCTAGAATGGATATGAATAGATATGGATGGATATAGATGGTATGGATATATATGGATAGATAGATATATATAATAATTACAGATATGGGTATGGTTGTAAATAAATGTGGATAGATGGATATAAATAAATATGGACAGATATAAATGGTAGATATGAATGGCTAGATGCAGAAGATATAGGTGGATTTAGACAGGTAGATAAATATGGATATCGATATGGATGGACATCCATATACCAATGATATAAATGGGTTTGGCTAGATATGAAATAGATGTATATGGATAGACAGAAGAATATAGACCGTATGGATATATAATATATAGATAGGTATTGATAGATACCAATGATATAGATGGGTATGGCTAGATATGATAAAGTTGGATATGAATAGATATGGATGGATACAGATGGGTATGGATAGATAGATGAATACAGATGTATGGATGGATAGATACGGATGGAAATAGATGGGCATGGACAGGTATTATATAAATGGATATGGATAGATACGTATGATATATATGGGTATGGCTACACATGATTTAGAAGGATATGAATTGATATGAATGGATATAGATGGTTATGGATAGATATGGATGGGTAGATATGTATAATAATTATAGATATGGATGTAGTTGTATATGAATGTGGATAGATGGATATGAATACATATGGATGGATATACAGATGGCTAGATACAGAGGATATAGATGGATTTGAACAGGTAGACAAATATGGATATAGATATGGATGGACACATATATATATGCCAGATATTTGAATATAGATATGCATGGACATATGAGGACATGGATGGATATACTGTAGATGGATATGGATGGTGGAAATAAAAAAAAATGGCAAGATATGAAGGTTACATATAGGTTATAGATGGATATGGACAGCTACAGATGGATATGCATGTTGATCTCTATGACAATGCACAGGCCTCAGAGCTAATGGAGGATTATAGCACAGCCAACCAAACATAAGACAGCTGTAAAAGGGGTGACTTCAGAATGGTGCCCTTCTCTCTCTCTGTCTTTCTTTTTCCAGCTCACTGCGATATGAACTTCACAGACGCCGAGGGTTATATTGAGCTCCCCCCGGATGTCTCATTTGATTCCCACATTCATTGCACCTGCCTGGTTACTGTATATCTGGGTTATGGCGTTGAGATTCAGGTCAGTACTTTTTCATCTAAGGCTTTTATCATATGCAGATTAGGAGAAGCGTCTCTCTCGCACATCTTTGTCTCTCAAGGGCAACAGAGTGTCATTTCCATCTCCTCTATGCTTAACACTGAAATTTCATAAGTGTATACAGAAATTAAAAAAAGGCTCAGCCTGTCCCTACAGGCTCAGCATGACAAGATGTACTCTTCTGTGCTTTCTGCATAACTGCATGGGTATGAGACAAACATTCATTTTCAAGTATGGCCTGACAACTGCAAACAGGGCACCGCAATAGTTAAATTGCTATAGATAGATGAAAAGTGCTTGAATGTGTCCCAGTAATGTAAGAAATACAATACAACTGCGAAATAAAAAAGTGAAGAATAGCACAGTTCAATGATATTAGTGACCTCTTAGTTGAGGAGCGTGATTAAGACATTAAGTGCACTCAGATCACAAAATCATATCTTTGATAAACTAGTATGATTACGAACAACAGATGAAAACTTTTCATCTGTTTTCTAAATAGTTCATTAGTTGCAAAGAGGGTTTACAAAATGTCTTACTTCATTACTCAAGCCAAAAGAGAACAAGCCGTTCATTTTGGGCAAATGAAGCATTGCAGACACAGTCAATTCTGCGCTTCATGCAATCAGGTGGAACTTGTTATTGTTCCTGTCAGCCATCCAACTCAATACGGCTTGATCGACTGCACTGCAATTTCTCAGCCCTCTAATTTTGGATTGATCAGAAGAGAGAGAAATGCATTTAAAAACTGATTGTGAGGAGACAGAACATCGCACATAAGAGTTTTAGAGACATGCAGACAGATGCTGCCAATTCTCTCCCAGGCATTTATAAAGACCTCCAGTCTGAAGTTGTGAAAGTTTCCGTATGGAGTTCCAGGAGGAGCGCTGTATTCGGGTATCAGTGAGTTTGACTGCAGCGCAGCTGCTGTGTCATATAAAACAAAATTCCCTCTAAAAAGCCCTACAGTGGATATGAGAGAGGAGAGAGGCTCTGATATGTGCTGAATCATACATGTGACGCACACTTGACTTTTTGTACATTTTAGATGTGACGGCTCCATCAGACTTTGACTACAAGTGGATCTCTGTGCTTTGGTGAATTTATTTTTCCACGTAATACTACTTGCTTGCAATATTCAGCAAAAGCTAACATTTTTCATTTATGTCTGAAGTCAAAACTTTTTCATTTGTAATGCATATTGACGTTATTTAAGTTAAGGCCAATCGTGAAAATGCTGAGGAGTTTTTGAAATGTTTATGCTTGAGGATTATAGTGAGTGTAAAAGTTTAATGTACTGTACTGATCGCAAGTGTATCCAAACTTAGAAAGTTGTGATCATCCGTTTTTATGTCTTGCAAAAACAAGACTTCTTAAAAAAAATAATTGCTCTTTCCTGGCATCTGTAATTCTCCAAGTGGCCAATTTAAAGCCAGTGATTTTGAAATGTGCTTGCTCTGGAAGGGATGCTGAAGGCGAACTGACTGCATTTTTGTTTGAATATGGATGTTTAAAGATCCATGTGGTCAAAGATCAGAACAGTTGTGGGTTCCAACACCAAAGAGAAATGCAATACCACTATGCCCATATCTGGCAAAAAAAAGAGATGCAATTCCATTGTCAAAGGATGAAATGGAAGATGAAATCGAGTTTATGGAAGAAATTACTTTTCATTTTAGATGCGTCAGTTATTCAATCCAGTAGCTGAATCTGGTAATGCCATATATAACAACATTAAATAAAGCATTTCATTAATTTCTTTATATGAAGTACTATTCAGAATTAATGTGTATCTTTAGCCACATGCTGCCATGAACAACAATCTCAGTAACTACACAAGTGAAGTTAAAAAAATATGTGTAAGCCATTTATGTGTTTAATTCACTAGAATTCATTGATTCATTAATTCAAGAATTAGTTGGACTACACTGGAAACAACTGTACGGTTTTGACTCACAAACTGCTTGATTAAAAGCAACCCAACTTGGGTTATTTGGCAACCCAGTGCTGGGTAAATACTGGGCAGAACACATGCTGGGTTATTTTGACCCAGCTGGTTGGGTTAAATATTTTTACACAGCTTGCTGTGTTGTTTTATTTAAGTCAACTATTGTTTAAAAATGATTATATTACTGGCTTAAAATGGGCTGGGAATTAAAAATCATACAGAAGAACACCCATGGACAAAAATATTGGACAAATTGAATGTATTTGGGTGAATACAGCATAGTTTACAATATTACATACCATTAAACTTATTTAACAATCGTTTTAGAATTTAAAAATGTAACATTTAAAAGTAGTATTTTAATCTAAGTGTATTCAACCGTTCTCTGTAATTACATTTCACACGCCGGTGTGTTGCTGAAATCGGTATAATATAT
Source organism: Cirrhinus molitorella (assembly GCA_033026305.1). Taxonomy (NCBI): domain Eukaryota; kingdom Metazoa; phylum Chordata; class Actinopteri; order Cypriniformes; family Cyprinidae; genus Cirrhinus; species Cirrhinus molitorella. The sequence continues at coordinate 13,631,446 of CM065139.1, forward strand.
TCTCTCGTAGAACATCTAGATAGCTGTGAGAAGTCAATCAATGCTTGGGTGCTGATGAACGGGTGGACAGTGTTTAGTAGTGAAATTGGAGTTTTAGTTGAGCTTTAATTAGAGGTACCTTGTATAAGTGCCGTCAGTGCCGTCTCTCTTGGGTCCAGTGCTCTGTCGGCTAGACCCTCATTAACTTTCCATAAACTGGTCTGCTGGAGTCCTCAAAGGTCCTGTGAAAGGCCACAAATCATTAGCATTCTCAACACTGTTTCATTTTAATTGCTTGTCGACCTGTTGACCATGACAGCGTTCAAATTATTCCATACACACTGCCCGGCTAACCCTGCCCACCTCAGGGTTCAGGGAGCAGTACCTGAACATCTGATGACACACTTTTAAACCTAGTTTATGGAAATTAAGGCCCTTGTGCTTGTTCAGTTGAGTCTTTAAAGCACAAATTATAGCAGAGCAAATGAGATAATATTCACAGGAAGGAGCCACTTGAACCTGAAGAGAGTTTCAGGGTCTTGCCACCACATCTGAAATGAGTTTTACAGTCAAGGTCTCAGCTGAAAAGATTGCTGTCAGCTGATATTAATTTCACCTTGGCTCCGTTATGTGTCATAAAAAGCAGGGAGATGTAAAGCAAAAGAGTGTCAGGGACGGTTATTCCTCTCAGCGTGAGACTGACAAATCACAAGGGAAAGAGAAAAGAAAAGGCTTGGAAATTAAGCTAAATTTATCATGCATGTATTCAAATATATGCAATTTGTTTTACAGGTCATCAGCTCCTTCACTTTCAGTTAATATTTATTTATTTAGGCTTAATTTAGTAGTAAAGGTTTGTTTAAACTCTGCTCTGGGTCTAGCGTTATTTGTTTGCAAATGTCACTTGGTTTTTAAGCTATAGCTACCACAGAAAGAACAGAATTACAGCTTGTCAATATTACCTGCAATTTGTCCTTACTAGGAGTTGGCAACCGAGTTCCGCCTTTTTAAAAATACCGGAACCGAATGAATTTCTTGAATTCAGGTTCCATTAACCGTTCTCAAACGTGCATTCTTTTGCGAATGCGAAACTACTACGGACTACTGCTGCAATACTGCTACTAAATGTACCGACTGTGGTTTGATTCTGGAACGAACGACTCTTTTGAGTAGGTTTCTCTTTGGTGAGTCAAAACCATACAGCGAGCCAGGATAGCCAGGTTCACGAACGAATGACTCATATGAACTTATTTTGAGCCGATTCTTTTTACTGGATCAAAAACACCAGTGTAGTTTAAAATGAATCACTACGTGTCGGTTCTTTTTAGTGAATCAAAAACATAAAGCGCAACCAGTTTGATTCCTGAATCGTATTTGAATTAATGAATTAATAAGTGAATAAAACATTTTTCATATTTCGTTTTTTTTTTTTTTTGGTATTAAATCTGAACTACTACTGAACTACTTAAATGTATGTGAAAATTATTGCTAAACCCTTTTGGAATATAATTCTGATGTGTTGAGTCACTTTTTGGAAATTGAGATTTATACATAATTTTAAACATCACTGAACAAATAAGCTTCCCATTGATGTATGGTTTGTTATCATAGGGAAATATTTGGCCAAGATACTAACTATTTGAAAATCTGGAATCTGGGTGCAAATCTAAATATTGAGAAATTAACCTTTAAAGTTGTGCAAATGAAGTTCTTACCAATGTATATTACTAACCAAAAATTAAGGTTTTATATATTTACACTAGGAAATTTACAAAATATTTTAATAGAACATGATCTTTACTTAATATCATAATGATTTTTGGCATCAATCAGAAAAATCTATAATTTTTTATTTTTTATTTTTAAATAAAATTATCCAATTCCTAATTCTCCAAAGTATTAAATTAATATCTGTAAAGCATCAAGAAAACTGTTTTACCTGTGTAGCTCCTGTGCTGCTCTCACAGCGTTTTGTAAAAACATATCAGTGTGTATCAGTATCAGCTCTGACACAAGCAGGCAGCTCAACACTTCACACAACGCTGGTCAATATGCTTATCTCTGAGGCACATGCAACAAAACCGATCAGAAGAACCTCCACACTCTTTCATATTTTGGACCCTCTGAAGTGCACCCAAAACACACTTTCAGTTGAGCTGATTCTAATAGATATCTACACAGATGCAATCATGTAAGTCTGAAATATCACAGCCTACGTTTTGATCTGATTCTGCCCTTGTGCCGCAGGTGCTGAACGTGAGTTTGGATGACGGGATGGAGGCGGTCCTGGAGGATCTAGGTGGACCCGTGGCCTCAATTCTGGCCAACAACTCAGTGTTATACAGGGGTCTGGTGCTGCGGAGCTCTAGCAATCAGATCTCAGTGCAGTTCAGCAGTGAATGGCCCGTTCAGCCTGGTTTATTACTTCTGCGGTATAGAGGTACTATCTAACTGTTTTGTGCTAAGATTTTTAATGATTTGCCTTAATATTAAGAGGAAAAATCAATTTGCTATATGATTCTTACTGAGTCTGCCTATAGAACTATAAACAAATATTAGTACTGATTGGTTTATAGAATGGAAATTAGCCTCAGGAATAAAACATCATCTCTCATGCTAGAATCCTTGAGGGGTTTGATGCTGATGGTACTCCTCAGTGTAAACATGTTGAGGATGTTTTCCAGAGGAGACAGACAGCAGCTGTTTGTTTGCATGTGTGTGTGTGTGTGTCTACATGGGCAAAGAAATCTAATACACACTTAAGAGACATTTATTTTCAGGCAGACAGCTCATTCAGAGAGACTGCAATTTTAAATAACTTTTATCTATTTTAATATTTTTAAATGGAATTTATTGCTGAGATGTAAAAGCTGAATTTTTCATTACTCCAGTATTCTGTGTCACATGACCCTTCAGCAATCATTCTAATATGCTGATTTGGTGCTCAAAGTGCTCTTATTATCAATGTTGAAAATAGTTGTGCTGCTTAATATTTTTGTAGAAACATGACATGACATTTTTCAGGATTCTTTGATGAATGGAAGTTCAAAAGTACAGCATTTATTTAAAATATAAATGTTTTGTAACATCATAAATGTTTTACTTCCACTTTTGATTAATGTATTGTGTCCTTGCTAAATAAAACTATATATTTTTTTCTTTTTTTTTCTCAAGAAAAAAAAGTCTTACTGACTCCAAACTATATGTCTATATCTATCTATCTATCAGTGTTTTTTTAATCGCATGTAAATCCATGACCCAGTCACATTTTCTTGGTTAAACATTGCTTATACTATCAGAGAAAGAAACTATTCTATTTATGAACTTATGTTCAGAAATTATTTTTATTAGTTAACTTTTAATTATTTTTGAGTCATCTAAGATTGGTAAATATTGGTCACAGACATGGAGATTTACCTTAAATTTTACCAAGCTAATAACTCAATTAAAACTCCCACATATCATGTTTTCATGTCATTTCAAGTATTATTTAGACTTATACTATGGGCCGTTGAATGCTTAAATCTGATTGGCTGACGAATGTTCTGGCTGATTGGCTGATTACATGTTTATATCACTTCGACACACTATTTCAGTTTTTTCAAAGTTCTTTACAGCCTAAAAGAGCAAAATAAACAAAACCCACAATGACACTGGCCAAACAAATAAATACAGTAAACAACAGGATATAAACAACAGATTATGTCCATGTTTTGCTGCAAAATTACGTTTTATTGTGTACAGAACGCACACACTCTATTTCTCCCACACTCGCTCTCTTACAGACGCACACACATAACAGTCAGCACACACGTTAACATATGCACTAATGTTGTTAGCGCTGCTCTGACGATTAACAGCTTAAAAACTACATGACATGTCTCACAAGCGAGGTAACAACGACGCTGTGCCTGAAGAAAATTAACTTAAAGTTTCACTATATGTGGAGACGCTGCTGCTGATTACAACTGAGAGAAACTCACAGAGGTAATTCACAAGCTTAATCTCACTCTTCCTCTCTTTTTCCGCCTGTCTGCCTGCCAGTTTGTCTGTCTAAATTACATTATTAACTACATAGTCTGCTATCAACGGCTCAAGCGTCGTTACTAGGTCTAAAATGACGTTTTGGAATTAGCAACGAAGGTTTTGGATGAGCTGCATAAGAAAAAACTCCTACTCACAATAGCGTTTTATGGACATAAAACGGACGAATGCCTTGAAATATATCATCTGATCCATTTCTGGAGGTGTGGTAACTGTAGTATAGCGGAATGACTGGATGGACACCGCTTTGTTATGTAAGGAATAACTGAAGACGGGCCATTGAATTCCTAGATAAATAATGCACACCCGAGGTACACCTGCCACCTTGGGTGTGCATTATTTTCTAGGAATTCAACGACCCGTCATCAATTATTCCTTACATAACAAAGTGGTTAAAGTCATGTGTGAGTTGTTTACTTACTTTTTTAAATTAGTCTTACTATTAACGCCATTTAATATTCATTCAGACTGATTCGCGAACACGCACAAACACAAGAGGTGGGATTTATCACATGAACCAATCACAGCCGGACATAACCAGTCATATCCAATCATATCGCGATGGAGGCATTGCTTCCTCCCATGTGACTTTCTCCCAGTCATTCTCAATTACACCCCAGCAAACTCACCGTACACTTTAGGGGGTCTGTTAAAACTCAATATGCTCAGGGGAGGCGAGAGAGACTAATATGGTGTTACCTGAATGATCCACAGCCGTTTTTTTTGTTTGTTTGTTTGATTAGTGATAGTTGTTCCCTTGTTTGTCCTGAACAGTTACATTTTTCGCTTCTTCAGAAAAATCCTTCAGGTCCAGCTAATTTTTTAGTTTTTCAGCATTTGAACTCTTTCCAACAATGACTTTATGATTGTGAGGGACTCATATGCAACTATTACAGAAGGTTCAAACACTCACTGATGCTCCAGAAGGAAAACCGATGCATTAAGAGCCATTTGAATTGAAGATCAGGCTAAATGTAAATTATTTTGTCTTTTAGGAAACATGTAATCAACATGTATCTTCTGAAGGGCAGTATTAAATGAAAAAAATATATATATTTAGCCAAAATAAGAAAAATTTACACAACTTTGTTTTGTTCAAAAGTTTACACCCCTCGCTCTTAATGCATTGTGTTTGCTTCTGAAGCATCCGTGAGTCTTTTATGTCAGTACTAAATAAAAATTAACATGCATTTTATATGATCCCTCTTATTTTGGTGAAATAATTACCATTTTGCAGATTCTGCAAGGTATATGTAAACTTTAGACTTCAACTGTATACAGACACTTAAATAAGACTATATACATAAGATCAAATCCCAGAATCCTCTAGGTTGGGTCTGGCAGCCACTAGAGATAAAGTTGCTGGCCAGAAGCCTGTTGAGTTTAAATGCAGTTGAAGCACACATGAACGCAGCTCCTGCTGCTAAACAGAGATCAATAGCATTTGTCCCAGAGAGAGATTAAATGAGAGAGAGCTATAATGCATCGCTGTGCTCTATTGATATTTATGTGCTGGGGTTAAATGCTCCGTTCAAACGGTCAAGGGCTCAATAAATGCTATTAAAGGCAGAGAGGCCTGAGATGCAGCTGAGAGGCCATGAAGAGCACTGATACACTCACAAAAGCAGTCAAATTAATGAACCATTCGCCATATGAAGACCTTCCCATGATATGATGCTGCTAGTATTTTACTCATAACATCTAGCTGAATTGCTAAAATTAATGGTCACTATGTCACAGTGCAGACAGTTTTGCTTGTTATTATTATAGCTATTACTTGATGTTCAAAAATGGCTGAAATGTGGCATTTTATTTGTTTTAAAGCAAATATATGTAGTATTTTTGTAGCATTTTTGTTTTTGTTTTCAAGCAAAGCTTTTCTCTGATTTCATACTTCCGCTTGTATTCAATCATGATGCATCTAGTTTCTTTTTTTTAGACTGTCAGCTGACCCTGAAACGTTTTTGCTCTGCTATTTTAATTCCCTTTTCATTTTATAGAAACGTCTGTCAGTGGCTCTCTTTCCGCTGATAGACAGATTGGATTAGTGCTACAAAAAGCCCTGGCATCTGTTGGCCGTAACCCTCAAGCAGTGATTCTGCCCTGCTGTGCTTGAACTGAGTCATTATTAGTAATAACTAAACAACTGGGCATTATGGAACATTAATCACCATGGAAACAGAGAAAGGAGGGCCAGTTATTCACAGCTGGTGAGATCGGCTGGACATTAAATGTTGCTTCCACACATTTAACCAGCACCTGATCGGTTTAGTAACAGATAAAGGAGTCTGGGTCAGATTTAAGCATCTGCTTTCAGGCTGTTTGCTCAGCTCTGTGTTCCTGTGGCTCAATTGCACCAGAAGCACTAAGATCAAAGGTTCAGTTCCAAGGGAGCACAAAGAGTGATGAAATGTGCCTCAAATACACTGTAAGATTAAAATGCCATTAAATATAATTGCTGAAATCAACACTTTCAACTTCACTTTAAAAAAAAAAACATACTTAGTATTTTGGACTTGCTTTACACTGTAAATATAAAAAAAATCTTAAATCAAGAAGCATTTACTTGATAAGGGAAATGACTTAAGATATTAAGTCTTGCTTTTTTGAAAAATGAAAAACTTAATTCCACTGGAAAACTAGATTATTATTCTTACCCCACTTCCAGATACATTTCTGCTTGTTTTTAGCGTAAACTCGCCTAATTTTGTTTGATTTTTCCAAAAACAAGACATAATATCTAGCTCTATAGGAAGTATCTAAATCAAGGTATCTTGATTTTAAATGTTATTTGTAATGGGAAACTGATTAAGCATATCATTTTTTGCAATATAGAAGGTTAATTGCTGCCTGCCATGTTTAATTTCTATGCCACAAGTGTCACTAAACAGAATTTCAAAAATTATAGTTATTTATAAATAAAATTCATATAGCAAAATGCTAAATAACATTTGTATTTCTGTTTCTCTCTCTTTCTCTCTTCAGCCTTTGCTCTGAGTTGTGCATCCCCGCTGGCCCCTGAAAACGGTGAAGTATCAGTCACTGGTCTTCAGGTGGGTGGCGTGGCCTATTTCTCCTGTCTGATTGGCTATCAGCTCCAGGGCCCCTCCTCTCTCACATGCCGAAATGCCACCACACCCTACTGGAGTGGCAGAGAGCCGAGGTGTCAAGGTATGAGACGACAAACTAACATTACACACTGTATGTACTGCTTCTAAATTGCTACACATAAAAAATATGATTTGTGCTTTAGTTTCATTTAAATGGACCGATGTTATTCCTTTTCATTAGTCTCGTTAGTTTTTTGGCAGTCTGTTGGAAATCTGTGCCATGCATAATGAAAATGAAGAGAACTAAGTGCAGCAAATTCACAGCAGTTTTTCTCTTTTTGTCTTTCATGCCTAGTTGCTTGTGGGGGGATGATGAGAAATGCCACTCAGGGTCGTATCGTCTCTCCGGGGTTTCCAGGAAATTACAGCAACAATCTGACATGTCACTGGGTACTGGAGGCCCCTGAGGGCCATCGGCTCCACGTTCACTTTGAGAAAGTGGCACTGGCTGAGGATGATGACAGGCATGGGCTTTGTGTTTTTTACTTTGAAGTATTTTTTTACTTAATATTCTCCCCAAATTCTATGAATGTGAAACATTTTTAGTGAGCTGAAAGCAGATTTATATACACTACTGTTCAAAAGTTTGGGGTTCAGCTGAAGAAAATTAATAGTTTTATTCAGCAAGAATTACTGCTGTCAAAATTAGCAAGTTAACGCAGGCAATTCATTTTTCCACTTTAAAGCCGTTAAAGGGGCGGGGCTAGGGTTCGCCACCCCAATCACAACTGCTGCTTCTGTTTCTAATGTTCTTGACATTGTGTTTATTTAGTTGCAGAACATCTTTACAGATGCGCACTCTAACTTCACTTCAGCGCCAGGCTCTAGTCATACGAGAGCAGGAACGGTACAGGTGACGAGGGAGCTTCAGTAGAACAACAGTAAACTGTGGTCAGATGAGAAGTTGTCAGTATAAACTACTTGTCCTGTCCTGTCAGCCTTTATTCTGTGCTCATATTAAAGCACAAATTAAACTATGAACGTGTGTCAGATCCATCTCACATTCATGTGATGTCTGTTAATCAAAGACCAAAAGAAAAAACAAGAAAATTAATTAATTTAGTATTTAGTGTTTGATAACTTTATTCAATTTCTGCATATTTTCTACTTGCTGAAGGGCACAGGTAAATAATAGGTTTATGTGAAGATTGTTTTAAGTTCACTTAAATTAGACATTTTTTCAAGTCCAATATAGGTTCAAATTGATAGCTCTCAATTATACTGCAATGCTGAATGGCTATGGTCAATGGTTAAATATTAGGAGGGACAAAATAAAGACATCAGTAATATTTGTATCCGTGATACCTTATTTATTTTTTTTAACATTTTAATATACTGTCTTTATTTTGCTTCTACAATAATTTGAAGATTGAATGTGAAATTATTGCAAGTAAATAAAAGTAAATTCATAGGGGTCATCAGATGCAGAACTCACTTTTACATGTTGTTTGAACATAAATGTGTGCTGGCAATGTGTGTACATAACCCTATAATGATAAACATCCACCAAGTGGTATTTTTTAAATCTTTATAAGTAATATCCCCTTTTTCAAATCAAGCTAAATGTGTCTATGTTCGTGCAAATCATTCGTGATGATTCAGCTTCATTCAGCTTCAACTACAGCAGAAGTGGGTATAAGGGTTTTTTATGCATTTTTGCAAATCGCCTTTCTTAATAATGTGTTTAATAGATGGCTAAATGCAGCTAAAGTAAACATGGCTCGTCACCCTACGGAAGAGAGGGGTGGGGTGAGCTCATTAGCATTTAAAAGCAAATGCAACAAAACAGCTATCCAAAAAAAGAGCTGATTTTGACAAAGTATAAAGGGTGTTTTTTTACACTACCACTGAGAAATTTTAATCAAAGTATGGTTCAGACTTCTCATTAAGACCCTAATAAATCATAGCAATTTGTGGAAAATGGGCATCTGATGACCCTTTTTAAAAAAAAAAAAAAAAAGACCCCTTTTTTTTATCAATTGACAGCACTAGTAATGATGCAGTCAACTGATCAAAAGTAACAGTAGACCTTTATGTTAGCAATTTTTTTATATTAGAAGCCTGAAAAATGTATCATCATGGTTTCTGCAAAAGTATTAAGCAGCAACTGTTTTCAACACTGATAATAATAAGCAATGTTTCTTGAGCACCAAATCAGCATATTAGAATGATTTTATTTTTGATCAAATAAATGCAGCCATGGTGAGCATGAGACTTTTTTCAAATCCAAAACTTTTGAACAGTAATCTACAATATATATAGAGGAAAAGGAAAACATTTCTTTGTTTTAAATTCTCAAGAAAAAAGTACAAAAGGTTTCACTGTGGCGATACTATTTTAAAAAGGTACTTTATATACCCCAAAAAGATACATATTAGTATCTTATAGGTATAGTACCTTTTGAAAATGTACTGCTCCAGTACCAGCTTTTGTACCTTTTTCTGAGAGTGAAATCATAAACCATAAATCATAAATGAATTTCTCATTTTGCAGGCTCCTAATAAAGGATGGGAGTAACATTGACTCTCCACCTCTGTACGACTCATACGCAGTCGAGTATCTGCCGACTGAGGGGGTCACCAGTACCGGCAGGCATCTGTTTGTGGAATTCACCAGTGACGAGACGGGCACATGCACTGGTGCTGCCATTCGATATGAAGGTACAAGGTCTCTTCTGTATTTCCTGAACATGAGTTATTCATGTCTTCCAGTAATTTAACAAAAGAGCTTGTTCACTTTTGCCTCTCATTAGTTCTGGTCTCTATAAGACCTGAACAAATTTGTTACAGCAGCTGAAGAACAGCAGAGAGGGACAGATAGAACAGATGTTACCTAGAGACAAAAGATTACTGGGTATATTTATAGTTTCAGGTTCACCATGACCAAGAACTACTGACAAACAACATCCTACTAAAATACTAAATTGCTAGAAAATGCAGGAACTGATAATGAGCAGCTTGACTGCAGTGTAAGTCAGATTGGATTAAAGCATCTGCCAAGTGCATGAATTTTAATGTAAAAATAACTTTTTACTGTTTATGAGGAAAAATAATGAACACTGTTGTATTGTTGTGTTTATTATATTGTATAAATGTTCTTGTTTTCTGCATGTTTCACAGCATTTGCTCAGGGCAGCTGTTATGAGCCGTTTGTGAAGTATGGAAATTTCTCTACAAGTGATCCTGCATTTGGAGTTGGTTCTGTGGTGGAGTTCACCTGTGAGCCCGGTTATACACTGGAGCAGGGGGCTGTTATTTTAGAGTGCGTAAATGATGAAAACCCACAATGGAATGAGACAGAACCAGCTTGCAGAGGTGATTTTGTGTGTGTGTGTGTGTGTGTGTGTGTGTGTGTGTGTGTGTCTGTGTGTGTGTGTGTGTGTGTGTGTGTGTGTGTGTGTGTGTGTGTGTGTGTGTATGTGTGTGTGTGCGCGTGTGTGTAATTTCTCTTTCAGCATGCCAATTAAATTATAGCCTAATCTTTACTTCATTTTATGTCATTTTTTTCTGATTCATTTTTGGTTTTACATGCTATTCAAAGCCAATATGAAATCAGAATTTACTCTTACACAAAATTTAGCACTTAAACAAATAGTATAAAAACATAAAAAGCAAAAACACACACTCAGTTTTAATTCATTATTTTATCCACCTTTTTCTTCCCGTAAGAGTGGGCACGTCCATTTGTAAATTCTATGGGTCTAGCTTCCGGTTTCATCCACATCCAGCTATTTTTAGCTGTACAAAGCAGCTGGTTTTGCTGCTTGATATTGAAGATTGATGTGTCTTACCATATTATTTTAATGTGTTATCCTAATTATGTATGTAGTAAAAACTGTTTTACAGTTTACTGCACATGTTGTTCTTCTCATTATTTCCCTATAGCTGATCCTCTCACCCGTAGGCTTACTTCCGCATTGAAGAAACAGGTGGATAGATTTAGAGTTTAAAAAATCGTGTTAAATTATCATTGTCATCTTGCTCCTTCCGAAGTGATTTATAAGCACCTGATGTCATAATTAGAACTTCCCAAATCATTAATACAAACTTTCCAAGAGGACTTGAACATGTCAGTTGTTTGTTTTACAGCGGTGTGCAGTGGAGAAATAACCGATTCAGCAGGAGTGGTGCTTTCTCCAAACTGGCCTGAAGCGTACGACAAAGGCCAGGATTGTATCTGGGGTCTACATGTGGAGGAGGACAAGAGATTTATGCTGGATGTCCAGGTGTGAGTATCTGAACCTCTATATATGTGCGTGGACAGAAAGGATAGCTGGTTATATTTTAGAAATGTCTTTATGTAGCTAAGTGTGTGTGTTGCTTTTCTCCTCTAATGAGAATGCTTTCACTTCTCTATTAGCATTCGGTACAGTTCACCACCTTCCAATTACAGAGGAACAGTGTGTGTAATGACAGCTGATTAATTGATTTAGCACAGACATGGAGGCCACCCACGGACTCATTAACACTCAGCGCTAATGGGCCCTCATACAGGTGCCAGGCTGAACACCTGGATAGGGGTCACACCTGCACATGTTACTTTTAAGACAATGGAAGAAAGATCTGAGGGAAACATCAAGGCAAATCATTTTTGATTGGGATTGGGTTTTGTGGTGATATTGGTGGGTGTATTGGTGGAATAATAGGGGATTAGGGTGGTATGAATTGGTTTGGGATGGTAAAGGTATTTTTGGCATGAGATGGATGGGTTTCGGTGGTATGAGTGGGAATTAGGGTTGTATGAATTGAAACATCTCGCGGTAAGGACGTACCTGATCCAGATGATACATGACATTTGTTTCTATTAAATGAGCTGCAATCTGACGCTGGAATTGTGGTTGTTTTTGCGATACGCACTTTGAATTCCTGTTCTGAATCAAATGATTTGTGATACGCACTTTGAATTCTCGCAATACGCGATCTGATTGGAGCGCTTCAAAACAGTGAATCATTTAGCGACACAGTGGTAACTGATTCAGAGTTTCAAAAAGCTTTGTTGATGCTCTTTGCTTGCTTTCTCTATATAATTTATTCATTGTTTGAATAACAGTGGAAATGAAATCATTACTTACAATGAAAGTAATGATTGAAGCCCAACTTACAACGTTTTTATTAAATTGCGGTCAAGTTAGACGCAGTTTCCGTCATATTAAAAACATTTTATGACATGACACTCATTATGTGGTACTTGTCTTAAAAGACTGGTTAATAATGTGCGTTGTTAACAGATTACACCAGGTTAATCTGGCTATAGTCTTACTGGAGTTGGGTCAACCTCTGCCTATGGAGAGAGAAAAAAGTTTTCAAAAGCATCTCCCCCTCTGCTTTTTTTACAAATCGCACCCTGGTGAAGACTAATGTTACCTATTCATTCTGGTTAAATCACAAAACACAAATTGTGTCCCTGCTCTGCATATACAATTACTGATGAACATCTCTGATTTTAATGGGGGGATGAGACCTGGTTGGATTAGAACCCAAAACTTCATATGCAAATTCTACTATAATACTGTTTATGATTATGAATGTTTATTGCATATCTATGCATTTATACACTGACGTGAGGAATTTCGGGCCTAATACTGTCCTATAATACCCTTGTCCTATACTGTCCTATAATAAAGGCAAAACGCCAAAAAAAAAAAGTTACGCCACTGATTAAGGTTACACCACTGATGAATTGGTTTGAATGGTAAGTAGGTTTGGGAGTGAGATGGATAGGTTTTGGTGGTATGGGGATTAGGGTTGTATGAATTGGTTTGAATTGGTTTGGATTGTATAGGTAGGTTTAGAGTGATATAGATCAGTTTTGTGGAATTTTTGGTGGATTAGGGTGGCATGAATTGGTTTTGAATAGTTTAGGTAGGTTTGGGCATGAGATCAATGGGTATGAATGGGGATTAGGGTTGTATGAATTGGTTTTGGATGGGTTTTGTAGAATTATTGGTATTAGGGTGGTATGTTTTGGATGGTATGGATGGGATTTATGGAGTTATTGGTAGGTTTGTGGAGGTATGAATGGGGATTTAAGTGGTATGAACTGATTTGAGCTGGTATAGGTAAATTTGGATTGATATGGTTAAGCTTTGTGAAGTTATTTGTGTTTTTTGTGGTATGAGTGGGGATTTGGGTGGTATAAATTAATTTTGGGTGGTATGGATGGGATTTTTGGAGTTTCTGGTAGGGTTTATGGTGGTATGAGTAGGGATTTTAATAGTATAAATTGATATGGAGTGGTGTAGGTAAATTTGGATTGAGATGGGTGGGTTTTGTGGAATTACTGGAGGATTAGGGTATAAATTGGTTTTGGTATAAATTGATTTAGAGTGGTTTATAATAGGTAGGTTTGGATTGATATGAGTGGATTTTGTGAAGTTATTTGTGGGTTTTGTGGTATATGAGTAGGGATTAGGGTGGTATAGGTAGGTTTGAAATCTGGATGGGTTTTGTGGAATTATTGGTGGATTAGGGTGGTATGAATTGGTTTTGGATGGGATAAATGGAGTTATTGGTAGGTTTTGTGGTGGTATGAGTGTGGATTTTAGTTGTATAAAATTATTTGGTGTAGTATAGGTAGGTTTGGATTGATATGTTATTTGTTTTTGTTTTTTTATTTGGTTTTGTGAAGTTATTTGTGGGTTTTGGGTGGTACAAGTAGGCTTGAAGTGATATGGATGGGTTATGTGGAATTATTGGTGCATTATGGTGGTATGTATTGTTTTGGATGGGATATATGAAGTTATTGGTAGATGTTATGGTGGTATGAGTGGGAATTTTAATGGTTTAAATTGATTTGGAGTATGGTTTGGGTTGATATGGGTGGATTTTGTAAAGTTATTTATGGGTTTTTTGGTGGTATGGATTAGGGTGGTATGAATTAATTTTGGTCAGTATACGTAGGTTTGGAATTATATATATGGGTTTTGTGAAATTATTGGCGGATTAGGGTGGTATGAATTGGTTTTGTGTGGTATTGATAGGATTTATGGAGGTATTAGTAGGTTTTACGGTGGTATGAGTGGGTATTTTGGTGGTATAAATTGATTTGGAGTGGTATAGGTAGGTTTGGATTGATATGGGTGGGTTTTGTGAAGTTATTTGTGAAGTTTTCTGCTTATAACCAGCTCAGGACCAGCTTAAACTAGCTCAAACCAGCTACTATGCTTCAAAACATACCTAACCAGCATATTCTGTTTTTTCAACAGGGATGTATGCTTAATGAATTGATTTGGGGTGGTATAGGTAGGTTTGGATTGATATGGGAGAGTTTTATGAAGTTATTTATGAGTTTTGTTGTGGTATGAGTGGGAATTAGAGTGGTATGAATTGGTTTTGGGTAGTATATGTAGGTTTGGAGTGATATAGGTGGGTTTTGTGGTGTATGAGTGGGGATTAGGGTGGTATGAATTGATTTTGGGTGTTAAAAGTAGGTTTGGAACTATATGGATGGGTTTTATGTAGTTATTGGTGGGTTTTGTGGTGGTGTAAGTGGGAATTAGAGTCGTATGAATTACTTTGTGGACTTATTAAGTTTTGGTGCAGTATAAGTAGTTTTGGGATGGTATGGTTGGATTTTAGGATATATTGGGTGTAAGGAAGTTTATCTCAGTTAGGTAGGTCGGAAATAATCTCAAGAAATTGTTTTGTCAGACAGAATGTTTCTGCAAAGAGAGAATGTAGCATTTTGAAACCAACCTACTCTATTTTACTTATTATTAAGAAGTTAGAAATTAAAATTATTGCTCTGACATTCTGTCCTTTTTAGAAGCCAATAGTCCACCAGTCATCACGTCTTCCTGAGGCTGAGTGTGACATTATCTCTACACCCAGAGCCTCTGTGTCCCAACATGCATCATTAGCTCAGCTTTACTGGTTTCTGCACAACACTATCTTCCAAACTTGCCCTCCAAAACACACACACACACACACACACACACACACACAGACTTGAAAGACAAATCTCTAACAATGACCCTGTTTGGTGAAATAAGAGGAAAAAATCATCTCCGTCCATCTTAGCTGATAATCAGGACATGTATATGTGTATTTAACTCTGTAAACCTCTCATTGTACCCCTGTCTTTTGTCAGGCTATGAATATTAACAGAGCTCATCTGTGACCTTCCCAAACAACAGAACCCGAAGGGCTGACAGCTGTGTGACGGCCCTGAGGGCTCTGTCTTTCTGCTTTCCAACATTACACTAAATAAATCTCATTTCTTTGCGAAATGTCACTTCCCCATTGAAGAGGTAAATGCAGCCTCCCGATAGATGAGGGAATCTAAACACTGGCCTTTATTGCCATTTAGCATGACAGAATGGAAAACATGATTGATTCTCAGCGTGGATACTGTTGTGTAAAATTCTGCCTAGGCTGTGTAATTTGTTTTTCCCTTGCATTACTCATGTTGGTTTGGAAATGAAGATGAATTGCAGAATGACATCAGCAAACCATCTGGGAAAAAACGTGGCTGGTGGTGTGACAGCTTCTTATGTTAGAATGCCACCATTCTTCTTAATTAAAGGGATAGTTCACCTAAAAATACATTTTGTCTCAGCATTTTTTATTCTTTTGCTTTAAACACACATCATTTTTTACAAATTCTATTCTATTCCATTTTTAACTGAATAGAACTGAGCTACATTAATGTTGTGCATTCATATGTTTTATTAGTCTTCGTCTGGGAAAGAACGACCTGCTGACCTTTTATGATGGTGATGATCTCACAGCCAACATCCTGGGCCAGTACAGCGGTTTCCTTCCTCGATTTAGACTCTACACCTCTACAGCCGATGTGACCATCCAGTTTCAGTCTGATCCAGCCTCCAACGTCTACGGATACAACAATGGCTTTGTAGTGCATTTCTTTGGTAAGCGACGTTATGAGAATGTGCTGATCATCTTTACATTCTTGCTTACAGTAAGTATTTACAATAACATTAGCACATTGAGGATCAGTTATTGACACGTCTGTTGAGCCATTGCTTGTATTTTCCTAAATTAATCATGTTTGGACAGTGATGGTCCCAAAGTGTCTAAACAAGCAGTAGAGGTGCCAACCTGCTTGGCAGTGCCCATCATTGGCAAACACTGAGATGGGCAACTGTTTTCTCACAACGGCCTGATTTACATTCAAAACGTAACGCTGAAAAAAAAAATCCCCATGTCTCTTTTCTCCTTCCACCATCCAAATACTAGAAGTGCCACGTAATGACACCTGTGCAGAGCTGCCAGAAATCCTTAATGGCTGGAAGAGCACGTCTCATCCCGATCTGACCCATGGCACTGTTATTACCTACCAGTGTTACCCAGGCTTCCGTCTGCAAGGCTCAGAGATCCTGATGTGCCAGTGGGATCTGACATGGAGTGGAGACGTCCCCATCTGTGAGAAAAGTAAGAGCAAACATCACACTTAAAGGTCACACCGGATCATTAGTGCTTAAGTCACACTAAGAAAACATAATTAACATGCTGATAATGACTGCAAAAATTTGGAACCAGGTTAGCTGCCACCTATTGGTGATTTAATGTTATTACATTCAGTTGAAGTCCAAAATTTACATGCACATTGCAGAATTTGCTAAATGTTATTTTACCAATATAAGAGGGATCATACAAAATGCATGTTATTTTTTATTTGGTACTGAGCTGAAAAAGATATTTTACATAAATGATGTTTACATATTGTCCACAAGAGAAAATAATAGTTGACCCTGTTCAAAAGTTTATATACACTTGATTCTTAATACTGTGTTGTTACCTGAATGATCCACAGCTGTGTTTTGTGACAGATATTCATAAGTCCCTTGTTTGTCCTAAACAGTTATACTGTCCGCTGTTCTTCAGAGGGTCCCACAAATTCTTTGGTTTTTCAGCATTTTTGTGTATTTGAACCCTTTCCGACAATGACTGTATGATTTTGAGATTCATCTTTTGACACTGAGGGCAACTGAGGGACTATTACAGAAGGTTCAAATGCTCACTGATACTTCAGAAGGAAACGATGGAATTTGAAATTGTAATTTGAAGATCAGGGTAAATTTAACTTATTTTCTTTTCTGGGGAACATGAAAGTATCTTTTGTAGTTTCTTCAGGGCAGTACTAAATAAAAATAAATATGATATTTAGGCAAAATAAAAAAAAGTACACATCTTCATTCTGTTCAAATGTTAACACCTTTGGGTTAACACCTTATGCATCATTTTTCCTTCTGAAGCATCAGTTGTCCTCAGTGTGAAAAGATGGATCTCAAAATGATACAGTCATTGTTGGAAAGGGTTCAGGACAAACAAGGGAATCATGAACAACCATCACTAAACAAAAAAAACACAGCTGGGGATCATTCAGGTAACAACACAGTATTAAGAATCATGTGTATGCAAACTTTTGAACGGGATAATTTGTACAAATTCAAATATTATTTACTCTTGTAGACTATATATATATATATATATATATATATATTAGTGGTGTCAATCGATTAAAAAAATTAACTAATTAATCGCACATTTTACCTGAAATTAATCGCGATTAATCGCGATTAATTCTACCTGACATTAAAGTTTTTAATTATACTTTTATATTGCAATAATTTCACTTTAATGCTTCAAATTAATGTAGAAACAACATAAAGAACATATATTTTTAATATTTGTTTAACGCCATCTTGTTTTAGGACTGAAGGCAAATATCACTGATTGATTTCCCCCCCTAATACTTAACCATTGAAAATATCATTCAACATTACAGTATCATTAAGAGCTATCACTTTAACATTTATTAGACTTTAAAAAAAATAACTAATAATAATAATTTAAGTGAACTTGAAACAATCTTCACACAAACCCATTATAATAAATGTCATATATATATAGTAGCTACCTGTGCCCTTCAGCAAGAAAATATAGCCTAAATTATATCAAATTCTAAATTATATAAAGATAAAACTTAGTTATTAATTTCCTCTTTTTAATTTTGTTCCTTAATTAACAGACATCACAGCAACTGGTTATAAGGATATTTTGGCTGCTGTTAAAGGTTGTCACTGCTGAACTTGATCTGACACTGCTTTGACCTATAAATAATTTTTTTTTTTTGTGAATTCATGTTTTACCTGACGATATAACTACGACTTCGCATGCTCGCAGTTTCATTTGGGTTTAATATAGCCTAATACAGCGCGCGTCGGCACATTTGCGCGTGAACTTCAAGAGCGCACGCTACAAGCAGAGTATATAGGCTGACAGGACAATTAAATTCGTTTTTACCGACATATGGCCTGACAGCATCTCATCTGACCGCAGTTCACTAACGTTTTACTTAAGCTCCCCGTCACCGGTACCGCTTCCGCGGTCGTTTGACTCGCGTCTGGTGCTGAAGTAAAGTTGGAGCGCGCATCTGAAAAGTCTCCTGTTTGATGTGTTCGTAAAGACGCTCTGCGCATTTAAATAAAAGCATTTCATAAGCAGTTGTGAGTGGGGTGGCCCCGCCCATGCGTTAATTGCGTTAAATATTTTTAACGCGTTAAAATGAAAAAATTAATCTCCTGCGTTAACGCGCTAATTTTGACACCACTAATATATATATATATATATATATATATATATATATATATATATATATCTTATTCAGGTCAGTACTTAATAAAAAATAGCATGCATTTTGTATGGTCCCTCTTATTTTGATAAAATAATTAACATTTTGCAGATTCTGCAAGGTGTATGTAAACTTTTGATTTCAACTCTATAATAACCTTCCATGATAGAGACAAATTAGTCAGTTAACTGAGAAAACCGAAAGTAAGTTTTCAGAAACATTATTCTGTGTTTGAGGATATTTGATAATAATTAGACTGATTTTCATCTTGAAAAAGCAACAGTTTGAAAATTAATATTACATTTGAATTAATTCTCACAAAAAATGTCCTCATCATAATTATGATGTACATTATTTACGTTTTAACCACACAAAGATTCATTCCACATTTCAAATATAATTTACTTTTATAGTATATAGGACACTATAAGTATATTTAGATTATTTTTCTATTTTTATACAATGTTCTGTGCACAACATTTCAATTCCAGTACACTTTTGCTTTCCTTAATTTGTATCTCAAAATTCCTTGTTTTTTAGTGTTGGAAAATTTCAAGCTTTCTGTTGTTGTTGTTTTTCATTTGTTATTGTTTCTAACATTTGCCTAGTTATGTCATGTGAGGATCCAGGACTAGTGGACAACAGCCGGAGACTGGTAACCGGCTCTCGTTTCGCTGTGGGGTCTTCCGTACAGTACACTTGCAACAAAGGATACATACTTACTGGCCCAGGAGTGCTCACTTGCTACAGCAGAGATACTGCAGACCCAAAGTGGAGTGAAAGACTTCCCAAATGTGTCCGTAAGTGGTAAAACATCTGTGCTGTTGCATTCTTAATATGTACTTCTCAGCAATTAAAAGAAATGCAAACCTAAACCTTACACTCTACTGCCATCTAGTGGACTCTAGTATAACTGCGCCCCACCACATACAGTGCATTTCCAGCAGACTGAAATCTTTGTTTTTTTCTTTAGCTGAAAGATATGAACCTTGCAGTAACCCTGGCGCCCCTTCCACGGCTATCCAAAGTTCAGAGAAAGCGTTCTTCCACGCAGGAGAGACTCTGAGCTTCACCTGCCGTGCAGGTTACGTGCTTCAGGGTGAACCAACTATCCACTGCGTCCCTGGACATCCCCCTCAGTGGAGTGGAGCGCCCCCTATGTGCAGAAGTACGAACTGCTTTCTTTTCAAGTGGCATACATCTTTGATTAGTTTTAAAGCACTGTTTAAAGAATATTGTTATTGGTGTTCTTCAGCTTCCTCAAGAAACACAGATGAACACAGATTGAACGGTGACACTATTTTTTGTATTATCAGAAAGTAAAGATTCAAGCATCCTAATTCATCATCGTACTGTTTACTAAATATTCCGTAAAATGTCGACATTACAGCTGCCGATTCAGAGTTTGATGTGGAGGGCGTCAACATTGCCATCGCAGTTCTGATACCTGTAGCGGTGGTGCTAATGCTCCTCTTGGTGGCTTTCCTCTGCATCTCAATGTAAGTTTTAAGGCCATGGAAAAGGACATGAACTGCTAATTGTTTCGGTGGTTGTTTTCCACTAATAAGGTTGATTTGTTTGTTTCTCCAGAGCTCAAAGGAAGACTTTTCGGCTCCCTGGGTCGTCATCGCCACCGTATGACAACATGACAGAAGAGTCTGCATTTGACAACCCTGTATATGAGACGGGAGTAAGTATGGATGCCATGAACCTCAGAGACGTGGGCTCTCACAACACCATCGTCCTGTCCTGATCAACCCTGAATGCCATTCTGTCATTCCACCTGTCATCTATGACTCTGACATGGTCTGCAGAACAAATAGTGTGAATAAACGGCTAAACAGCAAACAGAGAAATAAGCTTTTATTTTAAAGGGCCAGTATTTTTACTGTAATGTAGCAGTATCAGTAATGGCGCTACTTAAGAATTGATGTCTTCATAATTTAGTGCTTAATGTTACATTTACAGTTAAGGTCAGAAGTTTACATACACCTTGTAGAAAATGCAAAATGTTAAATATTTTACCAAAATATGAGGGATCATACAAAATGCATGTTATTTTTTATTTAGTACTTACCTGAATAAGACATTTCACATAAAGAATATTTACATATACAGGGTTCCCGCGGGTCCTTAAAAAGTCTTAAATTTAGTTTTTAAGGCCTTAAAAGGTCTTAAAAAGTCTTAATTATGATTAAGAGGGTCTTAAATTTTGTTTAAGTGAAGATAAGATTTGCGATTATAGCTTAGTTAATGATTAAACTTCAAAAGGGTATGATTTAATTCAACATGAGCGCTGCAAGTTCAAAGCCTGGTGCTGCGCTGCTTTGTTTACTGCCGTTACCCGGGAAACGTATTTCCATAGATTCGAATGCGCCCTCTAGTGGGCATTTTCAATAAGCCTGTTGTTTTGAGTAGGGTATCCCTGCAATACAGGAAGTCTGTAGTTTCAGGACCGCATTTCTATGATCCCATAGTATTTTTTTTATTTTTTTATTTTATTATTATTGTTTTATTTTTGTATGTATTAACAGCTCATACAATTTAAAGCACTTGCTATTCAATTCAGGATATTTTTTAAGGAAATATGTAGAAGGGGGGTGCGATACTGACAAAAAGTATTATCTCAGTATTTTCTGGGATTTTATTCATTACGATAATTAGACGATTATAGTAACAGTACATTAAAGGCTTTTGCTAAACAAATTAAATTAGTATCAATAAAACTCATCTTTGCAGAAGTTGCATATAAAGTGGCATTTAGATGTATTTACACATGAAAATTCAATTATATTTAAAATCATAAAAAGATACTATGAATGTGATATTAAAACCACCAGTAGGTGTCAGTAAGTCGCTGTTAATATGTGAGTCATTGAGATTGAACCAAATCATTTCAACGGTTGATTCATTCAGAAACGAAGCACCTTCATGTTGCTCAGAGATGCAAAACAGTCCTGTGGCTGTGTTTGGAATGATTTTTGTTGGTGAAATTGAGCAAAAACAGGAAATATGCTGTCTAAAACATAAGTCTTTTAATATTCACTTCTTGTTTATTTGAACTGTTTGCCAATTTTTTTTTTCACATTTGTAGTCATGCTTATTTTTGAAGGAAAAGACAGCACTCTTCATGTGATATTGTTTAACTAGATAAAATGATAGAATACAAAATATAGGGGCAGAAAATGTATGTATTGGAAATGTATGGATTTATTAATCATTCTAGCATTTTAATAGACTGAAGCATGCAGTGAAAGAATGCACTCTAAAGGCGCACTTTTTAGATTTAATCACGTAAAAAAGTTTTTACTCTGCAAATGTGCAGAGATGTAAATGTGAAATGGTGAATCGTTAAGAAGGTAATTCATTATAAAAATCTAAAAAGTAAAATGTGTTTGTATGTTTTTTAATTAATATAATTTATAGATAATAACTGTTTAAATTTAAATAAGTAATACTTTAATTAATTAGGTTAATTTGATTAATTACTTTTGATTTTGAAGGCTGAAGGATCTTTAAAGGCTGAAATGTGAAGTATATAATTTAAATAAAGCTTTTTTGTTTTGTGAAAAGTTGTATCTGAACTGTAAATCAGTTTTTACAGTAGTTTACAGTCATTTTACAGTTTAATATTTAACCACAGACATTGCCCTACCCCGCTCATATGGTATTAAATTTATTTGTGCAGGTCTTAAAAAAGGTCTTAAAAAGTCTTAAATTTGAGCTTAACAATCCTGCAGGAACCCTGATATAGTCCACAAGAGAAAATAATAGTTGAATTTATAAAAATGACCCCGTTCAGAAGTTTACATAGGCTTGATTCGTATTACTGTGTTGTTAAAATCCTTTACGTCTTTGTTTTTTCAGCCTTTTTGTGTATTTGAACTCTTTCCAACAAAGACTGTATGATTTTGAGATCCATGTTTTAACAATAAGGACAAATGTGGGACTCATATGCAACTGTCACAGAAGGTTCAACTGCTCAC
This sequence comes from Cirrhinus molitorella, assembly GCA_033026305.1. NCBI lineage: Eukaryota > Metazoa > Chordata > Actinopteri > Cypriniformes > Cyprinidae > Cirrhinus > Cirrhinus molitorella. The sequence continues at coordinate 13,654,160 of CM065139.1, forward strand.
TGGTGCTTCAGAAGGAAACACGATGCAACTTTCTGAATTTGAATATCAGGGTAAATTTGACTAATCTGTCTTCTGGGAAACATGTAAGTACTCTGAAGGGCAGTAGTAAATGAAAGTAATATGATATTTAGATGAATTAAGAAAATGCACACATATTCATTCTGTTCAAAAGTTTACACCCCTGGCTTGTAATGCATTGTGTTTCCTTCTAAAGCATCAGTGAGCATTTGAACCTAATGTAATAGTTGCATATGAGTCCTTCAGTTGTCCTCAGTGTGAAAAGATGGATCTCAAAGGTAGCAATGCTTTAGTTAACAACACAGTATTAAGAATCAAGTGTATGTAAACTTTTGAACTATTGTTTTCTCTTGTGGACTATATGTAAATGTCTTTGATGTGAAATATTCAGGTCAGTACTAAATAAAAAATAACATGCATTTTATAGGATCCCTCTTATTTTGGTAAAATGATTAACAGTTGGCAGATGCTGCAAGGTGTATGTAAACTTTTGACCTTAGCTGTAATGCTTAATGTTACATAAAATATTAAGACTTTATTTTATGTCTTTTCTGTTCTAATAATATTTCACATTCACAATTGCTGCTGTATATTTATAACATACAAAAGGGTTAGAAGAAATATGTCAGATTGCAATGGAGAAGGAAAAACTTTAATGAAAACATTCACTTTAGATGTAAAAACCCATTTAGGCTTGAGGCTGTGGGTCATCGATATCTATCTACAACACAGCAGATTGTGTGTGCGTGTGTGTCTCAATTTATCATTAAGCATTAAGTCTCATTTAATCATTAAGTTACCAAGTCACCAGGGTCGGAAACGAGGGTGTGTGGCAAAAATGCCCTATAAATTTAAGACAAAGGGCAAAAAATCCCTTTGAAAATGAATTTAAAAAGTGTCACAGAATTATTAGATTTGCTCAAACTGCATCAGATTGCTTTTACATGCTGTTTTGTGCATTGTTGAGCCTTATTGTTCAACTTAAAAACAACATATGTGACCCTAAACCACAGAACCAGTCATAAGTCGCTGAGGTATATTTGCAGCATTAGCCAAAAATACATTGTATGGGTCAAAATTATTGATTTTTCTTTTATGCCAAAAATCATTAGGATATTAAGTAAAGATCATGTTCCATGAAAATATTTTGTAAATTTTCTGCCGTAAATATATAAAAACTTAATTTTTGACAAGTAATATGCATTGCTAAGAACTTCATTTGGACAACTTTAAAGGCGATTTTCTCAATATTTTTTATTTTTTTAGCACCCTCAGATTCCAGATTTTCAAATAGTTGTATCTCTACCAAATATTGTCTAATCACAACAACATGCATCAATGAAAAGCTTATTTATTCAGCTTTCAGATGATGTATAAATCCCAAATTCAAAAAATTGACCCTTATGACTGGTTTTGTGGTCCAGGGTCACATATGGTTTTCATAATAATAAGGTGATTATAAATATTTTCCCTCACAAATGTAAAAAATATTAACCACTAATATTGGCCCTTAATGGAAAAGTTATTTCTGAAGTCACCGATGTCTGTTAAATGTGAAATGTTGTGTTCAACTTCGACTTGAAAGATCATGCAATTATTAAGTTTAGTTAAAGTATATTACCCATGACTCTCACAGGACTCATTATTGTGTTTCAAGCCGTTTATGTTCACGTTCATCATTTGTGTTTCATGTTTTCATAAGTTTCTTTTTTGAAAGAAGCTGATACTTCTATTCAGCAAGGATGCATTTAATTAATCAAAACTGACAGAAAAGACATTTAAAATGTTACAAAAATGCATAATTGCATGACTTTGAGCACAAAATCATATTATTGGATATTAGAATGATTTCTGAAGGAGAATGTGACACTGAAGACTGGAGTAATGGCTGCTGCAAAAAATCACCGTTGCATCACAGAAATAAAATGCATTTTAAAATGTATAAAAAAAAAAAAAAAGTTATTTTAAACTAATTAAATTGTACTATTTTTTAGTTTTTCTGTATTTTTGATCAAATAAATGCAGCCTTGGTGAGACAAAAGCAGTAAATTATAATAAAATGTGATATTTTTGCATATATGTCATTTCCAAAGCTGTGTATTTTTTCATTAGATGTTTTTGTTTCATATACAACTTGTGTCACCAGCTGTATTCAACATGGTTCTGAATGAAGACTTTGAGCGTTAAGATAAAGCGGAAACCACTGTACAGTACTATGCTGAAATCTGATTTGTTTATCTTTTCAGGATGCGAGGCAATACGAGATGTGTATGTAAATTCATCTGTCTTTCTTTTTGGCACCTCTCCACTTTTTTTTCTGCTGGGCTCCTGTAAATGTATTTTCTCTAAGACTTCTGCCAGCACATTAAAGATGGTGGACAATAGAGTGTTATTTCTGTAGCACATCAGAGCCTGAGGTTTGTGTTGTACTTTTTTTGTCTGGTAAAAAAAAAAAAAATCCCCAAGGCTCACACCTTGAGGCTGGACTATATCAGAATGCACTGGATTCTTTGTTGCACACTGGGGAGCAAACAGAGGTGGAAGCTGTTTTCACCCACATAGAGAGTCAGGGGATTGGCTGAGAGTCTTGAGTTCCAGTTGCACTCATGATGGTGAATAAAGCCATTTCTCTATGTATAACATTGGCACTGTCGCTGCATGGGGGCTTATTTGCAGAACACTTTGTAAATAAATGGTCTAAAACTACATGATGGTGTTGTGTGTTTATTTTGCAATCTAGTGTGAAGCTGTGGAAGTTTTTATATGAACAAGACTGCAGCTATTTATTGAAGAGCATCACATTTTTCATCTTTTGAACATTCTACATTCACTGCAATAAAACTAAATTTTGTTTTTCAATAGAATCTATTCTAATTTATTCCAAATATTAATTATATCTATGCATATCAAACTTTTCTGTATATTTCATATGAATACACATGCAAATAATAAAATTATATTTATTAATTATATACGCTAGCAGAGATTTTTGATGTTCTTTAAAGAAGTCTCTTCTGCTGTCCAAGCCTGTGTTTATTTGATTCAAGTACAGCAAAAACAGTAAAATTTCATTACCATTTAAAATAACTGTTTTCTATTTGGATATATTGTTTTTAAATAATTGAAATGCGATCTATACCTGTGATCAAAGCTAAATTTTCAGCATCATCACTCCAGTCTTTAGTGTCACATGATCCTTCAGAAATCATTCTAATATGCTGATTTGCTGTTCAAGAAACATATATTATTATTATTATTATTATTATTATTATCATTAATATTTAAAACAGTTCAGTACATTTTTTTCAGGATTCTCTGATGAATAGAAAGATCCAAAGATCAGATTTTTTTTTAAATAAAAAGCTTTTGTAACATTATACGCTATACCATTCAAAAGCTTGGAGTCAGTATATATTTTTTACAAAGTATTTTATTTTTATTTTTTAAAATAAATTATAGAAATTTATATTTTTATTTAGCAAGGATGCTTTAAATTGATCGAAAATTATGATAAAGACATTTATAATGTTACAAAAGATGTCTATATTAGATAAATGCTGTTCTTCTGAACTTTCTATTCATCAAAGAAACCTGACAAAATTCTACTCAGCTGTTTTCAACATAATAATAATAATAATAATAATAATAAATGTTTTTGAGCAGCAAATCAGAATATTAGAATGATTTTTGAAGAATCATGTGACTGGAGTAATGATGATAAAGATTCAGCTTTGAAATCACAGGAATAAATTATATTTTAAAATATATTCAAATAGAAAACAGTTATTTTTAAATAGTAAAAATATTTTACTGTTTACTGTACTTTGGATCAAATAAATGCAGGCTTAGTGAGCAGAAGAGATTTATAAAAAAAGAATAACATTAAAAATCTTACTGTTCAAAAACTTTTGACTGGTACTGTATGTAGTTAAATAATACATTTCTGAAAAATTGTGCACCGCCTCTGTTGAGTGCTCACTGGTGATTTTAACACTATTTCATTCCAAAATCATAAAAACTATTTGCTTCATTCTATTTGCTTCATTCCTTCCGTTTCGCGCATTGGTTCATGTCACGCCGGCGACTAAACGGACCAATCAGAGGCTTGAAATTTCCCTCACAATACAAAGAGCCTCTAGCACGTAAACAAACAGGATAATGGCATCTACTTTCTAAACTTCACCGGTTGATGTATTAAACAAGTTCCTTGCACTCACAAAACAGACATACTGACGGCGCCCACAATGACCGCATTGACAGAGAGGTTTTAAAAACGGAGAAAACGAGCAAGATGGCTCCACTGTTGACGGGTAGTGAAGCCTGACCGTGAGCGAATCGTTGTTTTGAACCGGCTCTTTGTAAAAGATTCATTCGAACCGATTCGCAAAGGGTTCGTAAATCACTCGACTGTAAACAATGGGTTTTTACCCAAAAAGTTAAATATATTTCATCATTTACTCACTCTAGTGTTAATTCCAAATGTATGATTTTGTTTTTTTCTGCATAATGGCAGCTTGAGTCACCATTCACTTTCGTGCAGAAAAAAACAAAACATGAAAGTGGATGGTGACTGAGGCTGTCAGTGCTTATCATTCTGTTGCCAGAAATTTTAATTCTAATTTTGGGTAAACTATCCAAAAGTCATTACGCATAGTACTTACAATATATAAATATTTATTTATTATATAAATGTATAAACGTGAAATATTTATTACATAACAGCTATGGCAAATCGGTGAATTGATTCTACTGAACCGGTTCACCGAAACGAACCGATTCTCTAAATGAATTGGATTCCCAACTCTACTGACGGGGCGACGCATGCGCACACAGGTTTGTGCGTCAGTTAGCGCGAGCGTTCCTTCATCACAACAGAGACGCTCCGCCGTTAAGTCGTTCTTTCACCGGGAGAAAAACGCCTGGTTTTCGCTGCTGCCAGTTCCTCGGAGGAGCTGTTCTTCGGGGGGCTTGATGTTTGACGTCTTTGCAACATGGACTTAATGATCATTTCTGTGTCTTTATTATTCCTTCTCCTGCCGGGCCGGAGTCTCGCACAGCACCGGGGATAGAGGCCTCCGCGCCCCTGCTCGATTAACGGAGAGCCCGCGCGGAGCCACAACAGACACGGGCGGGAATTCCACAGCTATTTTGGAGGTCAGACGCTATTCATCTGACAGGAGTCGGGGTGTAGTGGCTAAGGGAGACGGAACCATTTGGGGCTGTCGTTGATGTGGGGAAAAATGGAGACCCCGACGATCGTGTACGATCTGGATACCTCCGGCGGGCTGATGGAGGTAAGACCAACTCACTCATGCACTCGTTTATTCCTCTCTTCGCTGCTCGGTTAACATTCTCAGTTGCAGCCGCTAACCCCGCTCTTGCTCGCTAATGTCATCCATTCCATAGACTGTTTTTTAACGTGGACGCGCAGGCGCGCGTTCACGGTCACGGCCCAACAATGGCTCGAGCGGCTGATGTGATGTAAAACGCGTGCAGATGTTTCACTAATGAGTTTGTAAATCTCTCTCTTGCAGCAAATCCAGACTCTGCTGGCGCCGCCCAAGTCTGAGGATGGAGAAAAGAGGACCAGGAAACCGGACAGGAGCACCAGGAGAGCCGGCAGGGCCACCAATCACGATACCTGCGACAGCTGCCGGGAAGGAGGGGATCTGCTGTGTTGTGATCACTGCCCCGCTGCCTTCCATCTACAGTGCTGGTGTGTGTGATGCTGGAGCTATGACAGTTGGGCCCAGGACTGGGATGGCCATCAGATTTGGCTGATGTTTGTTTTTACATCTCCAAATGGAATATCATGGATGCAGGGGTTTATTTATATGCTGTCTAATGTTTCTTGCGTGAGCAGGGAGCTGATAAATAATCATTAAGCATGGATATCTGAAGGCCACAACTCTCCATTATGAAGAGATATGAGATGGATTTTTTTTAATTATCTCAGAGTCAGTTTGCAGATCTGCTGAAGATTTGTTTAAAGGATTAGTCCACAATTTCCTGATAATTTACTCACCCCCATGTCATCCAAGATCTTCATGTCGTTCTTTCTTGAGTCGCAAGGTAATTGTTTTGAGGAAAACATTCCAGGATTTTTTTTCCATATAGAAGGGTCTTATCTAGCGAAACAATCGGTGGTTTTCTTAAAAAAATAAAAAATTCAATACTTTTTAACCTCAAATTCTCATCTTGTGAAGTAAAGCACATGCATTCAAAATAGTTAGGGCAGGTCACAAAACTCCCATCTCATTTTTTTCTTCCAACTTCAAAATTGTCCAACATCGCTGTTTTACCATTTTTTGTAAAGGGCGCTTGACCTTCTTTGCATGTTTATTTTGTAAAGACTGGGTCGGTACTTTCGCCGACTGTGTCAGAGGACTTTGGAGTTGGAGGTGAAAATGAGATGGAGTTGTTTGACCTACCCTAACTGTTTTCAACCAGAGTGCACAGATGAGCATTTGAGATTAAAAAGTACATAAATGTTTATGACTCATCGTTTCGCTAGATAAGACTCCTATTCCTCGGCTGGGCTCGTGTAGCATTGAAACTGTATTTTTAACCTTTAATGTGTTGAGCACCATTGAAGTCCACTATATGGAGAAAAATCCTGGAATGTTTTCCTCCAAAAAAATGAATTTCTTTGTGACTGAAGAAAAAGAAATGAACATCTTGGATGACATTGAGGTGAGTAAATTATCAGGAAATTTTTATTCTGGAAGTGGACTAATCATTTAATGTCAGCATGAAATGAAAATTTCTAAGTGCATGTTATAATGAACAATTCATCCGTGCATGTTTAATTTATTTATTTTTTTATTGTTAAAAGGACTTCTCCAATCATTTAGTCAGCCTAAACTTTGCCCCATGGAAGCTTTAATGCTCATCTGACTCCATTTTTGAGTGCTGTGTCCACATCTCAAAATCCAATCAGTAGCTGATGCACAGAACCAAGTCCCTGCCCTACATTTTTTTTCTTATGGTAGTCTGTTACACGTCACAGTGTGGAAGAAAAGATCTGTCACTGTCTCTGTTTTATTGTGACTTTAAACTCATGCCGTAATCAGTCCAGCTGCAGTGGAGGATGTTTGAATTTCGATTTCCCCTCCATATTTTCTCATTGTTTATTCTGTCTGTTTGGGAGCTGAAATGATTCCATGTGTGTTTGAGGAGAAACACATGCAGCTGGTGCTGCGCGGCCCACGAGCCACTGGAAGTCTGCCACACTGGCCTTCATTTGTGTAGTCTCTAAATTCCTGAGTTTCTGGGATTGACCGGATGTGCTTCAAAAAGAAACTACATTAGCATGTCAAGATCTTTTAATGGATTTTTTGTGTTTTTAGATGAATTTGAAAGAACGTTGGGAAATGAGAAAGTTGAAGTAATATTGAATCTTAGAGCCTGGTGCTTTTAAGCTCATTATTATTATTATTATTTTTTTTTTTTTAAACCATCACTAGAACAGAAGTGGTTAGATGTAGATATGTTTGCATTAGAAAACAGAGACTCCTTTCTTACAGAGTGAGTTATTGATTTACCATCTCTATGCCGGCTGAGCATAGATGGTTTATTCAATGTTGCCTCTTTTAAAAACTCTCTTGTATACATGTTTAATGTGGTCTTGGTTTTAGAAACTGCCCATTTTGTAGTATGATTTATTGTTGATTTTCCTTTTTTAAATTTGACATTTGTAGTAAGCTAAAGTATAAAGCTGGTCTGCTATACCAGTTTCATTCATTGTAGTATTGAATGGCTGTACATACTATAACTGTGTATGTTTGCTCTGTGCTAAATGAAGCCTGTAGTTTCACCTTTGACTTTGTTTACATTTCCTCAGTAACCCGCCATTGAGCAGAGAAATGCTGCCCCCTGGTGACTGGATGTGTCATCGCTGCACCGTTCGTAAGAAGGTTGGTGTCCCGTCTGTAATGAAACAAACACTCAAGTTATGCAGAGTTTTACAGCGTTTCTTCCCAAATTTTAAATCAGAATAGTTTATACATTTTTGTCAACAAGATCTCCCTGGGAAAATAAAATGGTCCAACTTTTAAAAGCAAAGAAATTGAAACCAACACAAATATCATTGTACTTTAATAATTTTGAATATTAAAAATTGAGAAATTATTTCTTTAAATGTTATAATTATTAAACATCTTCAGTTGTTATATTTAATTGTTATATTGTTGTATAGTCAAATTGAATTAAAAGGAACATTACACTATGTTCCTTACATTTTAATTCTACAACATTTTTGTAGATTATGTCAGTGGTTTGCTTTAAAAAAAATTTTTTTAAATATTGGTTTGTGATTACACAGAAAAGGGAACAGAAGAAGGAGCAGATCAACGGTCTATTGGAACGGCAGCTGGGGAAGCAAACGCCTTCTCCAGCTCCTGAGCAGGAATGTGGGACGTTACGTCTGGATCCTTCCGTGGGGTCGGGCGGCACAGGGCTGCGGGCCGCTGTCGCTCAGGTACGACTCTTGGAGAGACGACCCAGCAGCCGACCTGCGACCCCCAACTCCAACACTTCTTCCACAGACACGCCCACACTGTCCGAGCAGAACGACATGGAGGAAGACCTCCTAGACGTGGAGGACGAAGCCCAGGGTTCTGAGCCTGAACTCTCAAATACCACATCCACCCTCAAACGACCATTTGACCTCCTAATCGCCGCTGCCATGCAAAGGAACCCCACGCAGTTCCAGCTTCCAAATGACCTCACTTGCACGACCCCACTTCCAGGTACAAGACTTTCTGGTCTCTGTGTGAACGGATCGTATTTAATTCTAAGATATGATGCAAATGTTTTCATGTCTCAGGCACCAGCAAAAGAAGACGAAAAGACGAGTTATCAGGCAAAAACGTTAAACGTCCACAACATGAGCTGGACAATTGTGGACTGGTTCCACTGCCGGTGAAAGTGTGCTACACATGCAATAGGTACAAGTTTATTTCTATCTATTTTACTGTTATTTATTTTTTTAATAGGCCTCCTTTTTAAGATATTATACACTACCAATCAAAAGTTTTTGAACAGTAAGATTTGTAATGTTTTTCTAAAGGGTCTTCTGCTCACAAAGCTTGCATTTGTTTGATCCAAAGTACAGCCAAAACAGAACATTAAAATATTTTTACGATTTAAAATGTAAAAAAAGTTTTCTATTTGAATACGGAATTTGGAATTTAGTCCTGTGATCATTAATCCAGTCTTCAGTGTCACGTGATCCTTCAGAAGTCATTCTAATATTATTATTATTATTATTATTATTATCATCAGTAGTTGTAACTAACAAAATACACTATATATAATTATTTTCTTCTTTTTGGAAAGAAATTGTAGAAATTAATATTTTTACTTAGAAATGCTGCTTTAAATCAAAAACATTGATAATTTGATGATAAAGACAATTTACAATGTTACAAAAGATTTCTATTTCAGATAAAGTTTCTTCTGAACTTTCTATTCATCAAAGAAACCTAAAAAAAAGGTACTCAGTTGTTTTCAACATAATAATAATAATAATGAGCAGCAAATCAGAATATTAGAATGATTTCTGATGGATCATGTTACTGGAGTAATGATGCTGAAAATTCAGCTTTTAAATCACAGGAATAATTTACATTTTAAAATATATAAAAATAAAAAAGTTACTTTAAATAGTAAAAAATCTGTAAAATTTGACTTTTTGCTTTACTTTAGATCAAATAAATGCAGGCTTGGTGAGCAGAAGAGACTTTAATACTTGTCTTTTTCTCTCAGGAGCTGCCGATTGGCTCCGCTGATCCAATGCGACTATTGCCCTCTCTTGTTTCACATGGACTGTTTGGACCCGCCTCTCACTGCTTTCCCTACAGGCAGGTGGATGTGTCCCAACCACATCCAGAACCTGGTAGTAAGGAAGCTTGTTTAAAACTAAAAACAAGACTTGTGTGTCTTTTGTGACATTTTCATATGCTAAATTGAAAAACACCCATACAAACATGCCACTTATTCATTCTCCTCCTTTCCATACAGCTGAACCAGAGGGCTTTGACCCTTAGCAACCGTTGCCAGTTATTCGACCAGTTTCAAGACCGCATATCCCAGCATGCTGTCAAACTTGACTTCCTGCAGCGGATACATCGGCAGCACCCCCCTACACGGCGGACGGCTCATGCCAACATTAGAAAGACTCTGAAGGTGATCAGTCTTATACTCTTCAGTCTTCATACTCCCTGTATGAAACAAGTGAGATGTTGCTGAAACTTATTCGAGATTTGTTTGGTTAACTGCAGGTTCCAGATGCCATAAAGTCACAGTACCAGAACCCTCCTATTCTGATGCCCACGGCAGGAATCCGTGAAGGCGAGCTGGTCTGCACTGGCCTTCCAGAATCTTTTGTCCCTCAGCACTTAGCCAGTGAAGACGAACAGTGTCAGGTGTGTATAAGCAGCCTGCGGTTTGCTTCTGTTTTTGAATTCAATGTTGTTTCTGAACAAGTGTTTTTATTCTGTTTATGCTTTGGTATAGTGGCTCAAAGACGTCATCTCGCTGCAGTGCAGCATTATGAGGCATTTATGGAACAGACAAACATCTCCTTGGGATTCAGAGCACACAGAAAAGACTGATTTGAAACTCAGAGACTCTTGCCAGAGTGCCGCCTCAACAGGCAGCCAGAACGTCGCTCCAAAAGTTTCCTGTAGCTCGTGTACTGATGGACTGTGTCAAAACTGTAAGACCACAAATGGCCCTTTAAACCGATTGGTTCAATCCAATGGAACTCAAGAAAACACCACTGACCGTGAAATGCCCCGTTTACACACGCCCACTCCACCCAACCATGCCAACACTGAATTGGTAATAAAGACTGAGAATGCCAGCTTAACGTCCTGTAGTGGCACTGAGTGTGTCAAATCTGAGCCTAGCACTCCATCATTTGATCATGATAAAACTACATCAGCTTCAGACGCAGCAGCAGCAGCAAAGCTCTCTGGGTCGACTGTGTGTTCAGGAGCACATGCTGTTAAACCACAGAAAATCATCTCAGACCCCGGATCAAAAGATCAGAGATCTTCACCCCCTTCCAGTGGTAAATGCCTACTTCTGTAGCTTGATTATTGCATAGCAATACTTGGAAATACTTGATTGGCTGCTTTCTCTTATCAGATGGGAATACTTCTTCGAATTCTGTGATGGCAGGCAGCGGTGATGTCTTCTCTTGCACAGAACCTAACATGCTGGAGCTGTCCGGACGAATAAAAGATATCATGCAAGGCAGCGGAGGTGGGTTTGAATGTGTTTTAAAGAGGAATCTGTAATCTTTCTGTTTTACTATTTAAGTTAGGTTGAAAAGATATTGTAATATTTAAGAATTTAAAATCCTTCCCAGTTTTAAATTGTGCATTAAAGCAACTTTGGCGCTCCCTACAGTTCAGTGAGTAAAATTCACTGTCATGAATATACCACTGTCGAAATTACAGTTGATATCTTTTCACATTCAGTTGAAGTCAAAAGCTTACATACACCTTGCAAAATACTATTTTACCTAAATAAGAGGGATCATATGAAATGCATGTTATTTTATTTAGTACTGACCTGTATAAGATATTTCACATTTAAAGATGTTTACATACTGTCCACAGGAGAAAAGTTGTTGAATTTATAAAAATGACCCTGTTCAAAAGTTTACATACGCTTGATTTTTAATACCGTTTTGTTACCTGAATGATCCTGCTGGTTTTTTTTTGTATAGTGATAGTTGTTCACGAGTTCCTTGTTTGTCCTGAACAGTTAAACTGCCTGCTGTTCTTCAGAAAAATCCTTTAGATCCCACAATTTTTTAGTTTTTTCAGCATTTTTGTGTATTTGAAACCTTCCCAATAATAACTTGTTTTTTAAATCTATCTTTTTACACTGAGGGGACTCATATGCAACTATTACAGAAGGTTCAGATGCTTACTGATGCCTTCAGAAGAAAAAAATGATGCATTCATGATGTGTACATTCTTCTTATTTTGCCTAAATATCATATTTTTTCATTTAGTACGGCCCTTCAGAAGCTACAGAAGATACTTACATGTTTCCCAGAAGACAAAATAAGTCAAATTTACCCTGATCTTCAAATTCAAAAAGTTTAATGCATCGTGTTTCCCTCTGAAGCATCACTGAGCATTTGATCCTTCTGTAATAGTTGCATATGAGTCCCTCAGTTGTCCTCAGTGTGAAAATATTGATCACAAAATCATATAGTCATTGTTGGAAAGGGTTCAAATATGCAAAAATGCTGAAAAACCAAAGAATTTGTGGAACCTGAATGATTTTTTCTAAAGAACAGCGGGCAGTTTAACTGCTTCGGACAAACAAGGAGCTCATAAACAACTATCACTAAACAAACAACAGCTGTGGATCATCGAGGTATTAACAACAGTATTAAGAATCAAGCATTTATCTTTTGAACAGGGTCATTTTTATAAATTCTATTTTCTCTCATGAACTATATGTGAGCGTCTTTTATGTGAAATCTTATTCAGTTCAGTACTATATAAAAAAAATAGCATGCATTTTGTATGATCCCTCTTATTTTAATTTTTTAAAAAATTAACATTTTGAAGATTCTGCAAGGTGTATGTAAACTTTTGACTTCAACTGTACATGATTACCAAACTTACATACTTTAAATTCTGAGAATACATCTGCATTATTTGGGGGGGGGGGATCTAATTGCAATATTTATTTGTAATCTCCAGTGCTTGTTTGTAAGTTGCTCAATTTGGATAAAATTGGTTATATATCAGTTTGACTATAAAATAATAATAATAATTGTTACTTACACCATATTAAACAAAAGATGGCAGCATTTTGTAATTATTCTGAACCGCTGTTTGCATTGCAGAAGTTGAGCTTGCCTCATTGGATGAGAAATTTATCAAGCTCTTAGCTTGGCAGCGGATTCAGCAGCTCTTTGAGTCAAAAACGTCTCCTGTTCAAAGCAGTTCTCCTTCATCCATGTCACCCACTCACAGGAAACACAGTGAAGGTATGAGATTCATTATTCATTTTGTTCTTTTTGAAGTTTGTGTTCCCATCAGCAAATGAACTCTTGATGTTTCTTGATGTTCTTGTTTCAGCCCAAAACAGGGAAGTGCAGGCGAGAGCTTCATTCTCTTCAGTCTCGGGAAAGGGAACGGCTGTGAACATGTGCTACAGGAGTCTGTACATCGGGACAGGTGATTATCATCCTGTGGCTGCAGGAAATGCATCATCCTACAGTATTCAATACAACTATGTTTTCTCATCACAGGTGCTGATATGGACGTGTGCCTTACAAACTATGGGCATTGTAACTACGTTTCAGGGAAACATGCCTGTATATTTTATGATGAGGTATGCAATTTTAAACATTTGTGACCCTGGACTACAAAACCAATTTTAAGTAGCACAGGTATAATTGTAGCAATAACCAAAATACATTGTAGGAGTCAAAATGATCACATTTTCTTTTATGCCAAAAATCATTAGGATGTTAAGTAAAGATCATGTTCCATGAATATATTTTGCAAATTTTCTACCATAAATGTATCTCTATGCATGTAATATGCATTGCTAAGAACTTCATTTGGACAACTTTAAAGGCAATTTTTCACAATATTTAGATTTTTTTTTTTTTCTCTCTCACCCTCAGATTCCAGATTTTCAAATAGTTGTGTCTCAGCCAAATATTGTCCTACTCTAACAAACCGATACATCAATGGAAAGCTTATTTATTCAGCTTTGATGATGTATAAATCTCAGTTTGAAAAAATAAATGGACCCTTAATACTGGTTTTGTGGTCTTGGGTCACATTTAACATGCTTTGTGCAGAAAGGTGTTCTCTTATTTGAGTGATTTAAATGTATATACATTTGTTCTCTCCTTCAGAATACAAAGCAGTATGAGCTGCTGAACTACAGCGAACACGGGACGACCGTTGACAATGTATTATATTCCTGTGACTTCTCTGAGAAGACAAGCCAGAGTCCATCCAACAACCTCCTCACCAAAGTGCAGAACATAATCCGTGAGTGAAAAATAAATAAATCAATTCAAGAACGAATCATAACATGCATTTGGAAAATGGAATGATTTCCATTACATGACAAGTTTAAAAACACCGCACAGTAAGCATCAGTATTAACACTAGTGTGTTTATAGGACGGTGCAGGAAAAAGGAACAGGAGTCTGCGATGGGCGTGGCTTTGACAACAGAGGGCGGAGTTATGAGCCACCAGTCGCATGATGCTCCCGTCACTCCCTGCAACTGTAAAAACAGCAGCTCTAGTTTGATCGGAGGCAGTGGTGCGGGATGGGAAGGCACTGCACTCCTCCATCACGGAAGCTATGTCAAACTTGGCTGCTTGCAGTTTATATTCAGCATCACCGAGTTTGCCAACAAGCCTCTTAAAGAAGAGCTCACCACTTGCAGCTTCATTCCCGCACCTGGTCAACAGGGGGAGCAGCTGAGCAAGGCCACACCTCCTTCGCTTCAAGGCAACCTTGTAACTTAACCCCTAAAGCATCGACTTGTACAGTTTAAACGGTTTCTTAATTATTTAATTGTTTATACACTTGCATGAGGTGACTTTTTCTAGTTTATTTCGACTCTTTTGGCAGGTTGCACATTTTCTTGTCTCGATGCAAGATTTGCATTTTTAAAGGGAAACTTTGATCATCCTCTCTGCTCAGAACCAGAGCTGTTTTCACATGTAAAAAAACCCTAAAAAATCAAAACATGTTCTATTTTGTGCCAGTAACAATAGTTTTTATATAAACATACATTTTCTTTTTTCCAAAAAATGGAGGCTTTTATTTATGTATGTCCTGTGGAGCGCACGACACAATGTGCGACGAGACTTGTGTACATATGTATCCATGTGAATACCCAGAGAGCCACACGATTTGGTGCACAAAAGTGCTCCAGTTTGTATTATTTCTGTCGTGCACTATTTGGTTGCTGTTCGGTCCTTTTATGTCTGTTTCATGTGGTTCTGTAATTAGTTTTCACCAGGTTCTTGTGTCAAACTATGTAAATACAAACCAGATTTTAAATAACATGCTTTAGAAATCCACCAACCTTTTGTGTCATGACTGATTCGTTCACTAGTCTTCTCTAAAAATTAGTAGTGTACGATTGCTTATTTTTAGACTAAGGGACTTTGAGGTAAGGTATGCAAATACATACACTACGATAGCCAATCATAGCCCTTGTAGCCAAGGGTTTTAGACGCCACTGACACCTAAATATGATTTTGATTTATTTAATCAAATATTGTATTTAAATGTTATATCTATATATTCATTAACTTTGGACCCCCTAGCACGCCCTTGCTGCATAGTGGTCCCTGGACTTCAGCTATATCAAGGGACCAGAATATCTTAAAATCTCAAACCCTAGAAACATGGACATGGTTTCAAAATTTCATCCACAGAAGCCAGTTAGCAACTTAATAGCAAATTTTGTCGTGGGTTTTGCATGGGTATGGACCACTCAGTTACTGTAAATGCCATTTCAAGTAAAAGTGAATAAAAGCAGCTTGACAGCTCGAATATAATAGCTGTGTTTAGATAATAGAGTGTTTAGACTTGGGTTTTGTAATCTGAATGGACTATATCCAAGAGGGCGTGTTTGTTTCCAGCAGTCTTCCTGTTTCGAGTGTGGAGGAAACTGAGCTCTTTCATAAGCAAATATAGCAGTTATTGGTCTGATCCTTTGAATATAATGTTTATCTTTCTGCTAATTTGCGGAGGGCTCGTCGGGTTTTACCTGCTGCTGTACGTGAAATGTAAAAGTACAGCTAAGCTGCACGGAAAGACCGTCATCGTGACCGGTATGTCTTCGGTTTTCGTGCATTTAATACTTAATTCAAACAATTACGCCTGACTGTTTGAATGTCCTCACGTTATCATTATTATTATCTTAGAAAACTAAAGGCTTTTACAGATTTTACGCTTTCGTAAACAGTCCGTGATTGTTACACAATGCAAAACTGACAACTCGTTCACTAACGTTCACACTGGCAAGCAACTGTATAGATATTGACATTTAAACTGGTTTAATTGCAGGAGCAAACACGGGTATCGGCAAAGCCACCGCGCTGGATCTGGCGAAAAGAGGAGCTCGTGTGATTCTAGCCTGCAGGGATGAAAGCAGAGCTCGGGCTGCTGTCACAGACATCCAGAGGGTGAGATCGAACATTATGTAATAACGGTTGAGCATAAAGGCCGTTTCTGATACGACAAAAATCCACTAGGGGGCGCTTGGTGTCTCAATCAAAGTCACTGAGCTGCATTCCATTTCAAATCTCAGGACGTGTCTTGATTGTTTCACGAAAGTTTCGTAGTTTAAGTCTTATATACAAACCCGCAGCAATATCCTAAAAACAATTCTATTAAAAATAATTAGAAAGCGTTAACAGCCTTCTGTAAACACCTTAGTATTATTACCATAGATATGCATAGCAGGGTTGCCAGGTTTTCACAACATTCCCCCCCAATTGCTACTCAAAACAAGCCCAAAACTGGCTCAATGGCGTTTTGAGGGAGATCCCCCATTAAAAATAGCGTTCTGTGGGATAAAATACATGTTTTGTTTTGTTTTTTTGTCGGGGTTCCCCTGGTAAATTAGCATTTCAGGGGCTAAATATGAGCTTCCACGATACATCGCGAAGCTTTCTCCGCTATGGGAACTCCTTCCCTTCCAACCTTTCCTGAAGTCCTATTGGCTCCCGCCAGTCTAGTAGACTGGCCAATTGTTGCGAATTATGCAAATCGCATGCAAATACTGACGAGCTCGAGAGGCAGTATAAAATGTGGTGCCCGCGACAATTAGATCATAATCTTCTCCTTCACTTGCTTTCTACAACCTGAAGAATAGCTTCTTTCTGTAAGACCTGCATGGGACCCATAGAACCACTAGATCTGCATGAGAACTGCGTCGCCTGCCTGGGCTTAGCCCACGGTGAGGCAGCATTGGAGGAGTGCGACTGCAGGCATTGCGTGGACCTGCCGGCCCACATGCTTCGGGCTTGCTGCAAAGTGACTCGTGGCTTGTTTGGGGCGAGGCCCACTGCCACCAGCGTGCCCCCCCAAACCCCTTCCCCCTCCTGAAGGCGAGAACATCGAATCGCCACGCCGCCATTGTCACCAGTCACCCTGTTCACCAGTCACCTTCCCCGATGATTGCCATGCTCGGAGGAGGATGGAAGCAGACTTCTTGTCATTCGGCCAAGAGGAAGAAGACAAGGACTCAATGTCCATCTCAGCCTTGCAGAAGGGTGATTGGGCAGGATCTGAGCATGGCTGCCTGGACAGCGAAGGGCCCCCAGACCTCCAGGAGGAGCTTATGAGGGTCATGACCAAAGCTGTCCAGGAGCTCGACCTTACCTGGAGTTCTCCAGAGGAGCCTGCAAAGAGTAAGCTCGACTCCTGGTATTTTAGATCCTCTCGCCGGCAAGCTGATTCAAGGACGTTGGTTCCCTTCTACCCCGATGTCCACGAACAGCCCATGAAGAGGTGCTCTGCACCCCAATAGGCGTGCGTCCACTCTAACACATAGGCCATATTCTCTCATGTAGACGGGGCGGAGGCCCGCGGTTACATGCGCACTCCCCCAGTCGAGGAATCTGTTGCCGCGCATCTGTGTACTGCAACGACAAAGACCCTGGGCTCAGATATCAGCCTCCCGTCAAAGCCATGCAGGACCACCGCCCACCTCGCTAACAAGGCCTATGCAGCAGACGGTGAGGCAGCTTCAGCGCTGCATGCTATGGCAGTGCTGCAGGTGCTTCAGGCAAAACTCCTGCAGACGGCGGAGGGCGGAGCCCTCACACCGGACGCCGTCAAGGATCTGTACGCGGCAACGGACTTTGCTTTGATGGCCACGAAGTGCGCCGCCCAAGCAATCCCGCAGCAATATCCTAAAAACAATTCTATTTAAAATAATTAAAAAGCGTTACCAGCCTTCTGTAAAAACATTATTACCATAGATATGTATAGCAGGGTTGCCATGTTTTCACAACATTCTCAACAAAACCCGCCCAATTGCTACTCAAAACAAGGCCAAAACTAGCCCAATGGGGTTTTGAGGGGGATCCCCGTTAAAAATCACGTTATGTGGGATAAAATACAAGTTTTTGTTTTTTTTTTGTTCCCCTGGTAAATTAGCATTTCAGGGGCTAAATATAACATTATTGGGGTTGATTCAACCTGCAGACATCAAAAACAACCCGCGGCAACAGTGTTAAAGTACTCCAATTCCGCGGGAAAACCACGGACTTGGCAACACTGATGTATAGATGGCCTATTCAACCGCTCCAGAGCCGTTGACACGTCTGCCATTTTTGGAACGGTCAACTTGCCTTCATTCACCATATTAATCAATGCACAATCAAAGATATACAAGCTTATAACTTGATGTTGTAGACGCACAATGTGCTCAAAGGTTCATAGACCATTCCAAAAGTGGCAAATGGCTTACTTATCGTGGCCCATAGAAACAGTCGCTAATGTATATATATCTATGATTATTACTGAATTCACTCTTAGAATCATAATGTTTTTGAAGCCTGACGATTGACAGTCTCACCCATAGATATATAGACCTAGATGCCTCTTTAGCGACGGTTCCATTTTGGAACAGTCATAATAGTCTGCTAGATTAAGTAGGCTAAGGGATAATCAACGGTTTACTGTGCATTAAAGGATTTTAAATGCACGACGTGTAGGCAATAACCTTCTGATGCAAAGCGAATTTAAAATCCTTTAATGCACGGCAAGCCGTTGATTATCCCACTTATTCCATGGTCATCTGCATATTTATAGACAAGTTAAAACTAATATGCTCTTTGCAGCGCAGTATTAGAACGAATGAGTAGGTAGCTACATTATCTCTAGCATTCTGCCAGCATCAAATCAAACAAAGAGATGAAATAGTGCGGTAAGATCACATTTATTTGAATGAATTCTAGCACTTATTTGAATAAATTATCGATCTATCGAGGAAGAGAGAGAGAAAGAGAGAGAGATGACAGCTGTGCGCGTTACCTGAATGCTGCGCGTCTGCGCATCTCTCTCTACAAACAACCAATTAATTAAAAAAAAAAATGGTTTTACCACCTCGCTGCTGCGAAATATAAAATAGTGATCTTGTATCTAGTCTATTTTATTAAAAAGAACCGCGGGCAAGCTCTGACAACAAGTTTATGTATGTGCACAGCGAAATGCGATTTCCAACCTGTCTCTCTCTCTCTCTGTGCGATGTGTGCATCAATTAAAGCAGCGCATTAATATAGAACGGTGATTAAACTGACTTGGAACAACTTGTGCATTAAACAGTTTACTGCATACCTGTCAGTTAATCAGAATCCAGTATTCAGACATTCCATGGAATAAAAGAGGATACTACTTCTGTTATCTTCTAAAATGTGTCTGAAGTCCACGGTCTTTTGCTTGTATAAAATAGAATCTATATAATAGGTCTATATATCTATGCCTCCGAAGGCAGCATTTTAGAGCTTTCAGACACAGCCACAATTTTTATTTATTTATTTATTTTTTTTTAAATGAAAGCATCACTGAGCGTGAGTAAGAAAGTAAATAAATAAATCAATTCTTTAGAAAATTCTGATCTGCGCCAGTGTTATGGAGTTTTCTGATGAGCCCAGGCAAATCCTGGAACTTCCGTTCAGAAAGTATTTTTTCCCTCTTTTAATTAAAGAGCTATAGAGGGTTTGCATTTACGTCAAGATTTGGTCAGTTACCTGGATGTGCGGCCATTTTGGCGATGCTCCGATGTAAACAACAGCATGGATTGCATGTTTAATGTAGTACTGAATACGTTCTACTGCTAATGTAAGCTGTCTAAACCATGAAAAAAAAAAACGTGTGGAAGCTGCTAAATCAGTAGTAAGTAATAGTAATAGTAATTAGTAAGCAGGAAAGGGTGCAATATTTTGACAAACTAAAGTTAATAGGTGGTAAAGATATGTACGAGCAGTATTAATAAAAATATTAGCCTAATATTTCACCTACCTGACCAGTAATGAATAGAACAAACATGAATGTTGTCAAGAAACTTGCCCTGGAAATCCTGGTTCAGTTTAGCCAGCCATAAACACCTGAGAGTTTTGCATGCTTCTTCTTGATTTGTTCTAACTTTTAGTCCAAATGTTTTTCCCGGTCCGACCGATTAGTAAAGCCCAAAACATGGTGGATAAGGTTAGATAAGGTGGATAAGACAATGATAAACTAAACCAACAAGCAATGAGGTGAATCACATTACAAACTACTGAAGTGGAAAAAATGGCATTAACAAGGGAAAGAAATGCACTGCAAATGACAAATCAATTTTTAAATCAGTGGTTTTAGAATTATCTGTCAATTTTAATTTGATTATTTATACAGAAACAGTGTATTTTAGATTCATTGCAAAACGTGCATGTAAAATAAATGTACTTATGTGACTTTCACACAGGAATCAGGAAACAAAGAGGTGTTGTATATGCACTTGGATCTGGCCAGCTTGAAATCTGTGAGGTCTTTCGCTGAAAACTTTCTCAAGAAAGAATCTAGACTGGACATTCTTATCAACAATGCAGGTAGTTATCAAAAACATGCAACTGCAATTATACAATTACTGACTTTTTAAGATAACCAATTTAAAATCTGCCTTAGGTTTAAAAATGTTTTATTGATTTTTTTTTTTTTTCTGTGTTTGTAGGACTTGTAATTGATGGCAAGACTGAGGATGGCTTTGGAATGATCTTTGGCGTCAATCATCTCGGTCACTTTCTGTTAACCATCCTGCTGCTGGAAAGGTTAAAAGAGTGCGGCCCCAGCAGAATTGTGACAGTCTCCTCAATGGCCCATTGGTGGGGAAAAATTGATTTTGACTGCATCAACACTCATAAAGACGTGGGTTTAGGAAATTCCGCTATTGCTTTACTACGGTTGTACAGTCACAGCAAACTCTGCAATGTCCTCTTTACGCATGAACTAGCCAAGAGACTTAAAGGCACTAATGTCACCTGCTACAGTCTTCATCCAGGTCAATCTTTGTTCTTTAATCTATAAAAAGCAGTTCTTAATAAAATATCATAGGTCATAAGTGATCAATTCTGATTTATTTTGTAGGGGCCATCAAAACGGAAATCGGTCGGCACAGCAATCTATGGTGGCGGCTGTTCATGGCACCGATTTTGCTGCTTTTCTTTACGGACGTGGAATCTGGAGCTCAGACATCTCTGTACTGTGCACTTCAAGAGGGTATCACACCCCTGAGTGGACGCTACTTCTCTAGCTGTGCAGTGCAGAATGTTTCTGCTAAAGCCAAAGATGATGCAGTAGCCAAAAAGCTTTGGGAAGTCAGCGAGAGGCTGGTTGGTTTAGCGTGAGATCATCAGGTTCATTACACCCGTATGGATTGCACTTGCACAGTCTGTTTAGTGGCACCTGTGGTCAACGGTGTTGGATAAATCTGTTTATTCATATTATAAAAAGCCTGTGTTAAAACATTGCAGTTCATAACATGCTCTGACCGCAACAAACTAAAAATTGAATTCTTCTAATAAAAAAATGTTCTTTGATTGTTTTACAGATTGTGTTTGTGCAAATATTACTAATAAGCAAACTTATTTTGAATGTAACACAAACCACTGCAGTTGGAGACTAGGTTTCCACTGCATAAATCATGTTCGTTGTCATACCAGAGTAAAGACGCAACTCCCTGGGTGTGTCTGGGGATACCGAGGCTTTAACTGTGTCACCTCTGTCAGTTGGAGTATGTAATTGAAAGAAACAATATATGCACTATCACCTGCAGATTGCAGGTGTCAAAAAATACGTCAAGGGAGCCTAGTTTTTCAATATCTCCATGATAATGTTACTCAAAGTAGTTTGGCGCTGAGTTCTATGGTTATGTCATCCCAATTTTACCAATTACTACTACAAACTTAAGCTTTGCCTTCACCAGAATAAATCACACTGTATAATATATAGGGAGAAGCAAATGATTTAATTTTATCAATTTTAACACAAACTGTGGTATTTACTGTAATTGTTGATTTCAACATGTTACCAAATATTGTTGTAAGAAAACAATATATATACACATTTTAATTTTTAAAAAAGTAAATAATTGTATTTATTTTACAACCTTGTCACCTTGGCCAGTCTGTGTGTTTGAGTTCTATAAATTATCTTCACTTATAATGATTACTTAATATTTGTTGACAATTAAACAATTAAATTGTTTATACTCTTGCATGAGGTGACTTTTTTCTAGTTTATTTCATACTCTTTTGGCAGGTTGAATGTTTTCTTGTCTGATTTAAAAAAAAAAAAAAAAAAAAAACTTGATCAACTTGATCATCCTCTACACTCACAAACAATGAGCCATTTTCATGGCTTCTGTAGTACTGCCACAGAAGATAGTTACATGTTTCCCAGAAGACAAAATAAGTTATATTTACCTTGATCTTCAAATTTAAAAAGTTTTCAATCCTGGCTCTTAATGCATTGTGTTTCCTCCTGTAATAGTTGCATGAGAGTCCCTCAGTTGTCCTCAGTGTGAATAGACTGATCTCAAAATCATATATTGTTGGAAAGGGTTCAAATACACAAAAATGCTTGAAAATCAAAGGGGCTCATGAACAACTAAAAAAAAAAAAAAAAAGCAAAAAAAAAAAGCTGTGGATCATTCAAGTAACAACACAGCATTAAGAATCAAGTGTATGTAAACTTTTGAACAGGGTCATTTTTATAAATTCAACTATTATTATCTTTTATGTGAAATATCCTATTCAGGTCAGTACTAATTAAAACAAAATAACATGCATTTTGCATGATCCCTCTTACTTTGGTAAAATAGCCTAATTCACATTTTACAGATTCTGCAAGGTGTATGTAAACTTTTGGCAGGGCTCGCAAAATCGCTAGCCCGACGTCCCGGGGCTACTGTTTTTTCCAGTCGGGCTACCAAAATTTTTCACCGCCCTGCCCGACGGGCTATCTTAAAGTAAAGGG
This sequence comes from Cirrhinus molitorella, assembly GCA_033026305.1. Classification (NCBI taxonomy): domain Eukaryota; kingdom Metazoa; phylum Chordata; class Actinopteri; order Cypriniformes; family Cyprinidae; genus Cirrhinus; species Cirrhinus molitorella. The sequence goes on from CM065139.1 coordinate 13,677,222, forward strand.
CTCATGCAGGTCCTTAAATACTCCTCAATTTAGTTGTATAAAATTGAAGGCCATCAAACGTTTTCAGTACATTAAATAGTATAAAAAAAGTATTTTAATCATAATTTTAAGAGGTCTTACAGTTGGGGACGGAAAGACAAGAATCGCAATAGGGCTGGATTGAACTTCAAAAGGCAATGATGTCACTGAATAAATATAAGCGCTGCCAGTTTCAAAGTCAAAACGCGGCATGAATGTCTTTATATGAATGTATCTGAAGGGAAACGACTGTTTTTAGAAACGTGTCCTTTGTATTGTCATTTCATCTTACTTATAATGCCTGATAAAACAGCGTTAATGAGCGCGGTGCTGCTTTGTGTACAGCCATTTCTATGGAAACCGTAATATTTCAGCACTCCTAAAGCGCCAACACGTGGCAGAGAATAATTTTGCATTTCCAATCATTTTTGGTCAGATTATTGCAAATATCGACCCATGTTTATATGCAGCAAACACATTGAGTTATGTGAAAGAAGTTAATGTGCCTTCTAAAAATCTAAACGATTAAGACAGTAATATGGTATAAAGGCTAAAATGCTGTTGTATAACGTATTTGGTTTTTGTGAAAACCTGTATCTGAACTGTAAATCATAATTTCATGCCTCAATATGCTACCATACATCGTCCAACCCCACTCATATTGACCCAAATGGATATTTAAAAATTCTGCAGATACCCTGTAAATAGTGAAATAAAATTCCTTCTTTGATATTTGTTGATATTTGTGTATTGAAAATATGTTTGATTGACATTTAGACTCCTCTCTGATTTTCTATATTTTTTAAAAAAGGTATTTTTTTTATTTGGGCTAGTTAAATTATTTTCGGGCTACCAAAATCTAAAGAGTAGCCTACCTGTCCGACGGGCTACCAGAGATTTTGAAATTTTGCGAGCCCTGACTTTTGGCCTCAGCTCCATGTCCTCTAGAGCACGACATGTGTGATGAGACTCGTGTACATATATGCATCAATGTGAATAGCCAGAAAGCCAAATGATTCAGTGCGCAAAAGTGCTCCAGTTTGTATTATTTCTGTTGTGCTGATTGCTGTTCAGTCATTTTATTGAAGTTCTGTAATTAGTTTTCACCAGGTTATTGTGTCAAACTATGTAAATATAAACCAGATTTTATACATGTTGTCAACATGCTTTAGAAATCCCCCATCCTGTTTTCATGTGTCATGCTTACTGATTCGTTCACTAGTCTTCTCTAAAATTAGTAGAGTTTTCTGAAGTTAGCATTACTATTGCTTCTTTTTAGACTAAAGGGCTTCAAAGAATCTCCGCTGGGAATATTCAGGTGCCTAAAGTATTAGACACCATTGGCGCCTAAATGTTATTTACTTATTCAATTAAAAAAATTGTGTTTAAATGTTATTATTATTTCTTTTATTTAAGTCCATTTATCTGTCTAATCTCTAAACTTTGGACCCACTAACACTTCCTTGCTGCCTTTTAGTGGTCCTCAGACTTTAAACCCAGACCATATCAAGAGACCAGACCTAGAAACATGGACATGGTTTCAAAATGTTATCAACAGAAGCCAGTTAGCAACTTAATAGCAATGTGTTTGTGAGTTTTGTATGGGTTAAGCACTCATATTTTCCTTCAGTTATACTGTATAAAAACTGCTTTAAATATGTAAATGTCATATCAGTTAAGAAAATAAGAGCAGAGCAATAGTGGTGTAATGTTTAATAGCTGTGAGTGTTTGGACTTGAGTTTTCTTATCTGAATGGACTATATCCAGCAGGGCGTATTTGGCTCCAGCACCCAGTCTTTCCGTTGCCAGTTTGAAGGAAACAGGGCTGATTCATAAACAAATATAGCAGTTATTGCTTTGATCGTTTGAATAGCCTATAATGTTTACCGTTCTGCTCATTTGCGGAGGACTCGTCGGGCTTTACCTGCTGCTGTATGTGACGGTGTTAAAACAACCAAAATGTAAAAGTACTGCCAAGCTGCACGGGAAGACAGTGATCGTGACTGGTATGTGTTCGGTTTTACTCATTTTATCATTATTAACAGTTTTAGAACTATTAACTAAACATTTTTACTTTTACACTCCGTGCGTATTGACAACTCGTCCACTAACGTTCACACAGACATTTGTGATAAGCAACTAAACAGATAAGACTTATTTAAACTGGTTTACTTGCAGGAGCAAACACGGGTATCGGCAAAGCCACCGCGCTGGATCTGGCGAAAAGGGGAGCTCGTGTGATTCTAGCCTGCAGGGATGAAAGCAGAGCTCAGGCTGCTGTCACAGACATCCAGAGGGTGAGAGCGAGCATTGTATACTAACTGTTGAGTATAATGGCCGTTTCTAATAAGACGTAAATCAAAGTTCCACTAGGGGGCGCATGATGTCGCATTCAAAGCCACTGTCTTGTTTCACAAAAGTTTCATTTTATAACTTTGTTAATTGGTATCTTATATACAAAACCACAGCAATATAAAATATTATATTTAAAATAATTAGAAGGCATTAATAGTTTATAGGTACTGTTCAACAGTGGCTATATATTAAGGCTTAAAGTCCCAATGACATCAAAATCAAGTTTTTTAGCTTTTGGTATGAATATGTTAGCCTTAAGGTTATCTATAAGCTAGTGTTCTCCAAAACAATGACACAATTCGTGTTTACAAGATTTCAGACAAGCATTCAAAACCATAGACTGTAAAAAAAAAAAAGATGGACGACGCGTCTCCCATTCATTCCACTATTGAAAAGTGAAGCCAAAGCATCTTAATATGGCAGCTGCCATACTGGGGGAAATTACGTAATTTGGAGCCAGAGTCTGCGCACTAGAGTTTCGTTTGGAGCCAGAATCTGCGCAGTAGTGTGGTGAGGTGGAGCCGCGGTATCAAAGTCCCGCCCAAATTCCCGCAGACCCAATCGCAAGATGACAATCATGACTCCACACCCCGTTTTTATAGAATCTAATAACTACCTAAAAGCAAACTTATTAGAAAAACGAACACTTGAACATAAATCAGCATTATAAGAACTACCTCAAACGCTGAAAACCATCTTTGGAAAAAAAGTATTTGAAGTGTTATTTAATTATTTAGGTTGTCTCCAGTCCCGTTTGATTGCATGGAGAGGGCGGGGTTTATGACCTATACTGCAGCCACCCACCAGGGGGTCATCAAAGAGCCCGCAGCCACCCTTTTAGGACGTGTGAGGCACACCCGTTCAAAACTTACAGTGCCATCACTTCCGCCAATTTGAACGGTTTTGATGATATCACGCTGCACTTCAGCGTCTTGTCAAACTTTCTGTCCAATCAAATGCTCTCTAGAATCCGTAGCGTCCCGCCCCCTACACTATAAATAGATGCTGAAGCTGCGGCTGAGAACGATCACAGAGTTGTCTGCATGGTGAATGGCAGGTATTGCGCAATGTAGACCATAGGGAACGATTCAGATAGTGTGCTTTCCGTCGAGGCAAATGAGGTCTGGTTTCGCGTTTTGTCACGCGAACCGGGCAGCGCGCAGTCAAACATTACTCTGGACTTTGACCCCGGTCCAGAGAAGCGATAACAAGGAGCAAATCATATGCGCGAGTCCGCATGTACTAATAACTACACAGCCTCAACATGATGATGATCACTATTTTGTTTTAGTAAAAGTTTCATATTGAATCTAGGGGGTAATCTATTAGACTGTGGCTGTTCTAAACTGTCAAATGAGGCTACCGAGCTCAACGGCTCTGGCCCAACCAGATAAAAATGGAACGCAATGGCTATTTTAAAAAGTGGGCGGGGCTGCACGATATGGCTCGTCCTCTTTTCTTGTTTCAGTTGAAATTACGTCAGTGGACCTTTAAAACTTAAAACAGTGTTTTGTTTTTTTTTGACGCGTCATCAACGGCTGTTAGCGGCAATGAACTGTAAACAATGCTACTGAACCGAACCAAATTTTAGGCGAATATCTTAATGAATACTGCTCATACCTATCTTTACCACCTATTAACATTAGTTTGTCAAAATATTGCACCCTTTCCTGTTTACCAAGTCCTTCTCGATATGATTAAGAAGGTATGGTTTAGACAGAATATATTAGCAGAACAACATATTCAGTAGTACATTAACCATGCATTCCATGTTGTTCACATCTGAGTATTTCCAGTATGGCCAAGCAACTGACCAAATCGTGACTTAAGACACATTGTTTTAAAAATGCGGCACGAGAAGCTGAGAAAGCACTAGGCGACTTGGTTTTTAGACTTATGTTTAAAACTAGGGGTCTCCAAACTTAGAGTTTAGCTCCAGCTTGCCTCAACACACCTGCTTGGTGTTTCTAGTATGCAAGATTTTGTTTAGCTGATTCAGGTGTGTTTAACTAGGGTTGGAGCTAAACTCTGCAGGACACTGACCCTCCAGGACTGAGTTTGGAGACCCCTGGTTTAAGTCGAAAACATAATTTTTTCATCACCATTAGGTGAAAGTGCAATAGTTCATGTCAAAATGAATGTATGAAAACAAAGAATGCATGTATGTGAAATCAATGAACTGATGTGACTGGCACACAGGAATCAGGAAACAAAGAGGTGTTGTATATGCACTTAGATCTGGCCAGTTTGAAATCTGTGAGGTCTTTCGCTGAAAACTTTCTCAAGAGAGAATCCAGATTGGACATTCTTATCAACAATGCAGGTAGCTATCATAAATATGCAATTGCAATGCTACTACTATTAACGTTTTAATATAACCAATTCAAAACCTGCCTTATGTTTAAAAACTTAATATTGTTTTTTTCTGTGTTTGTAGGACTTGTAGTTGGTGGCAAGACTGAGGATGGCTTTGGAAGGATCTTTGGCGTCAATCACCTCGGTCACTTTCTGCTAACCACCCTGCTACTAGAAAGGTTAAAAGAGAGTGGCCCCAGCAGAATTGTGACAGTCTCTTCAAATGCCCATTGGTGGGGGAAAATTGATTTTGACTGCATCAACACTCATAAAGACTTGGGTTTAGGAAAATCAGCCGTGGCCATAATGAGGTTGTATGGTCACAGCAAACTCTGCAATGTCCTCTTTACGTATGAACTGGCCAAGAGACTCAAAGGCACAAACGTCACCTGCTACAGTCTCCATCCAGGTCAGTCTGTGTTCTTTAATCTCTAAGAAGTAGTTCTTAATAGAATATAATAGGTCATAAATGATTGATGCAGATTTACTTTGTAGGGGCCATCAAAACGGAAATCGGTCGCCACACCAGTATTTTGTGGCGTTTGGTTCTGGCACCATTTTTTCTGCTCTTCTTTTTTGATGTGGAATCTGGAGCTCAGACGTCTCTTTACTGTGCACTTCAACAGGGCATTGAATCCCTGAGTGGACGCTACTTCTCTGGCTGTGCAGTACAGAATGTTTCTGCTAAAGCCAGAGATGACGCAGTATCAAAAAAGCTTTGGGAAGTCAGCGAGAGGCTGGTTGGTTTAGCATGAGATCAGCAGGGTCAGTAACACTGTAGGGTGCCTTTTGGTGTCCTGTACATAAATAACTCATTTGCCATACTAATTAAACATAAAAATGACTATGAAAGGATGTGTTATATTAGGCTAAGTTTTTATATTCATAACAAAACCATTACTTGGCTCTTTGATACGTTTTTTACGTTTTGTGTAGGAGGATGTGTGTTATTTTGCTATGTCCCATGCACTGCTCATTAGAATTGAATAAGTAGAATATAGTCAAATCATGTAATTTTGAAATTTTCTCCCATTAAGATTTTGTTAAATATTAATAGGATATTTAACAAAATATCCTTAAAAGTCACCCTTTAGTGACATCAGGACATATCAGTGTGATTGAGAATGTAATTATATTTTTTTCCAAGTTGAATAAATGTTTCTTTAGAATATTCTGTCATGCTTTCTGTGTTCTGCTTTATGTGTCCACCCTGTCTTCTTGATATTTTAAAATGATTAATTAAATAATAATTTAATCATATCTATATAATTCAGTGTGTCCAATAGCTAGGTGTGGGGGCAATAATATACATCCAAATATCACCGTTTTCTCCAAATAAGAAAAAAATACATGTGCGAATTGTATAAGAATATGAAAGCAAACAAATAACCCTGTTAAGGAATGGGACATAACACCTTTCAGAAAATATAATTTGCAATCTTAATATTGCAATGAAAATGTATTTAACAGTAATATATATGTCCATGACAGGGTGGACATATCTTATGGTTTATGCTTCGAATAACAGCCCATAATTATCTAAAAAAAAAAATGTGTGGGAGCTCAGCTAATATGTTTGTATAGTACTTGAGTGTATACTATTTATGAATTGGAAATTAAAACCAAAATTTTGGACTATTGTGACGGATGAAAGGCACTATGATGATACTGACCCAGCAGTTTCATTACACCCTTATGTGGTACCTGTGTTTGATAAATCTGTTTTTGCATATTATAAAAATCCTGTGTTCAATGTTGTGGTTCATAACATGATCTGACCGCAACAAACAAGGTGTTTAATTCTTATAATAAAAATGTTCATTTTGCTGTACCTTGCCGACTCCTAATGGTTCCCGGACTTATGGTTCCCGGACTCCTTGACTTACAACCATATCAAGGAACCAGAATATCTTAAAATCACGAACACCCTAGAAACATGGACATGGTTTCAAAATTTCATCAACAGAAGCCAGTTAGCAGCTTAATAGCATTGTGGTCCTGTGTTTTGGGTAAGGAGCACTCATTTTCCCTCAGCCTAATGTAACAAATAGCTTTAAATATGTAAATGCAATTTCAGTCAGTGAATGTAACGCTCAATATAAAAGCAGAAAAAAAAGCGTTTGGACTTGGGTTTTGTAATCTGAATGAACTGAATCCGGGCGTGTTTGGCTCCAGCAACCAGTCTTCCTTTTACCATTTTGGAGGAAACCGAGCTCTTTCATAAACAAAAGCAGTTTTTGTTTTGATCGTATGAATATAATGTTTACTGTTCAGCTCATTTGCGGAGGACTTGTCGGGTTTTACCTGCTGCTGTGTGTGACTATGTTGCGACTGCCAAAATGTAAAAGTACAGCCAAGCTGCACGGGAAGACCGTAATAGTGACTGGTATGTTTTCGGTTTTAGTGTCTTTGATACACTTTTTAAACAGTATTTCCCTAATTTTATTATTATTTATTTTTATCATTATTAATAGTTTTAAAAGTATTAACTAGAGGCTTTTACACATTTGACGCTTCTCGTAAACACTCCATGCGTGTTGACAACTCGTCCACTAACGTTCGTGATAAGCAACTGTATAGATAAGATTGACATTTGAGCTGGTTTAATTGCAGGAGCAAACACGGGTATCGGCAAAGCCACCGCGCTGGATCTGGCGAAAAGGGGAGCTCGTGTGATTCTAGCCTGCAGGGATGAAAGCAGAGCTCAGGCTGCTGTCACGCACATCCAGAATGTGAGAGCAATGTGTATTAATATTACTGTTGAGGATAATGGATGTTTCTAATAAGACGAAAATCATAGTTCCACTAGGGAGCGCATGGTGTCATTCAAAGTCACTATGATATAAAAAATAGCATCTACATTTAAATAATAACTGTTTTTGTAGAAAGTTTTGAAATATTAGTCACCTACCCAAATTTGTCACTAACAAAACACAGTAATATATAATGTAATAAAAAGGGAGATATTGACCTATTAAAATTTAGCTTACGTTGCTTATAATTTATTTTAAACCAATAATTGTTACTATTTTAACAATATTTTAATTATGATTTATGACATTTGATGTATTTTGAATCCATTTTTATTTTTTAAAGGCAAAAAGTAGATCATACTGATTTCAAAATTTAAAAGAACACTCCACTTTTTTTGAAAATCGGCTCATTTTCCAACTCCCCTAGAGTTAAATAGACGAGTTGTACCGTTTTTGAATCCAGTCAGCCAATCTCTGGGTCTAAGCTATGCTAAAAGTGCTACCAGCAGACCTGGAGATCAGCTCAATGGATTCAAAAACGGTCATCTGTTTAACTCTAGAGGAGTTGGAAAATGAGCCTATTTTCAAAAAGTGTTCTAAAAAATGAGTGTTCCTTTAAGGAATTCATTAGTTTAAACACAGAAAAATCTTAGTTGATAATTCAGTATACTGTATTTTTGACAAAACATCCCATGTTTCGGTCATGACAGCACATTTTAGGTAGTGACAGTAATGTTTTGTTAGCGACCACATCACATCACAGAATTTTAACTCGCATATTAAAACACTACTAAAACATACAACTGCCGGTTCATCTGGCCAAGGAATAACTGGCCCCCCCGACTGAGCCTGGGTTCTCCCAAGGTTTTTTTTCTCCATTTCTGTCACCGATGGAGTTTTGGTTCCTTGCCACTGTTGCCTTTGGCTTGCTTAGTTGGGGACACTCAATTTCCAGCGATATCATATACTATTTGAACTGAACTGGATGATGACATCACTGAATTCAATGATGAACTTCCTTTAACTGAAAATGGATTTTTTACTGTTGTTTTGCACTATTGACACACTACTGTCCTATTTAATACTTTGAAGTTGCTTTGAAACAACCTGTATTGTTAAAGGCGCTATAAAAATAAAGACTTGACTACTAAAATATGAAAAAAAAAATTTCATAACCCATATACATTTGCAGAATTAATGCAGGAATGTATGAAATCAGTGAATGTATGCATACGAAATCAGTGAACTGATGTGACTGTCACACAGGAATCGGGAAACAAAGAGGTGTTGTATATGCACTTAGATCTGGCCAGTCTGAAATCTGTGAGGTCTTTCGTTGAAAACTTTCTCAAGAAAGAATCTAGACTGGACATTCTTATTAACAATGCAGGTAGCTATCAAATACATACAATTGAACTTACACAAATAGTTAACTAGATAACCAATTCAAGATGTGTTTTGCTGTGTTTGTAGGACTTGTAATGGGTGACAAGACTGAGGATGGCTTTGGAAGTATCTTTGGCATCAATCACCTCGGTCACTTTCTGTTAACCATCTTACTGCTGGAAAGGTTAAAACAGTGCGGCCCCAGTAGAGTTGTGACAGTCTCATCAAATTCCTATTCGTGGGGGAACATTGACTTTGACTGCATCAACACTCATAAAGATTTGGGTTTAGGAAATTCCACAGTGGCATTAATAAAGATGTACAATAACAGCAAACTCTGCAATGTCCTCTTTACGCATGAACTGGCCAAGAGACTCAAAGGCACAAATGTCACCTGTTACAGTCTTCATCCAGGTCAGTCTGTGTTCTTTAATCTTTAAGAAGGAGGACTTGATAAAATATCATAGGGCATAAGTGATCAATGTTGATTCATTTTGTAGGGGGCATCAAAACGGAAATCGGTCGCCACGTCAATATATGGTGGCAGCTGGTCTTGGTGCCGATTTTGCTGCTTTTCTTTTCGGATGTGGAATCTGGAGCTCAGACATCTCTTTACTGTGCACTTCAAGAGGGTATCGAACCCTTGAGTGGACGCTACTTCTCTAACTGTGCAGTACAGAATGTTTCTGCTAAAGCCAGAGATGACGCAGTAGCCAAAAAGCTTTGGGAAGTCAGCGAGCGGCTGGTTGGTTTAGCGTGAGATCATCAGTTTCAATATATTCTGTGTTTCTGCCTGTGTTCAATTTTGAGGTTCATAATGCTATGACTGCAACAAATGAGTGGTTTAATTCTTCTCAGAAAAATGTTTTTTGGCAAACATATTTTGAATGTAACACAAACCACTCCATATATGACACATTTTCACCTCCTGAAGTTTATGGGACCAGGTTTCCACCACATAAATATGTGTCATACCAGAGTAAAGACGTAACTCACTGGGTGTGTCTGGGGATTACGAGCCCTTACAGTGTTGAATGTGTCACCTCTCCCAGTTGGAGTATGTCACTGATTTAATAAAGGAACAACATGCACTATCACCTGCGCATTGCATGTGTCAAAAATACGTCAAGGGATGGCAAAACTTCAAACCCAGGTACTCAATAACTTCATGTGAGTCATAATAGTTTGGTGCTGAGTTCTATGGTTATGTCATCCCTACTAGGAAATTCAATCACTTCATTTAATTTCTTAAGATAACGCAAACTGTGGTGTTTACTGTATTGGTTAGTATTGGGGTATTGGTTGATGAAAAAAAAAACTGTAACTGTGATTTTTATGTTTTGGTGCAATACAAACAAGGATCAACACTGTATTTAGACCCATGTTTTTGTAAAATAAAATACAACAACTCGATTGTCATTTTGTGAATGTGAAAGCACCTTTAAATGACTTCTTGTGTACAAACCAACGTACTCCATTTTCAAGAGTTTCCAGCTCTACTCTGCGCCCCATTTCTTAATAAAAATGCCAAGATACTAAGCTAAATGAGCAGTATTTGGCCTTGAACGGTCTATTGTTCGCTTGAGCACGTGCAAACCGGTTTCGTTGAGAGCTCATGGGGTGATGGAGAAAAACCCCGGACCGGTTTATCAGGCTCTGGCCCGGGCGGAGTACATAAGAACCGCCCGCAAACTCCTGCATCGGTCACAATCATGATCTATCTCATCATTGCCGTTGCGTTCGTCGCAGCTCTTTATGTCGTCTTGGTGGAGACATTGTTTAAGTCGTCAAAATGTAAAGGAACCGCTGATATGACCGGGAAAACGGCTATTATTACAGGTGAGGTTTTGGATAAATATTGTTACCTAAGGTAAATGCAGCATACCTCTAGAAAACGTCGCGTTGTTGTCTTCACGTTGGCGTTCCTCTTCAAATTATAATTTGGGACACGGTGGAAAGCAGGCATGCGTTGTAGTTTTTCTCATGAGAGATGTTTGTTTTGATGTTTCAGGCGGGAATACTGGTATCGGTAAGGCCACAGCTCTAGATCTGGCTGGTCGTGGAGTAAGAGTAATTCTGGCCTGCAGAAACCAGAAGAAAGCAGAGGGAGCTATAAATGACATCAAAAAGGTGAGAACCATCACTTCTAACCACTGATTTAAAAGTTTTGAGTGTTTATTGAACCGTATTTGTTGTTCAGGCCACAGGAAGCAATGATATCCTGTTCATGGAGCTTGATCTTGGAAGCCTCAAATCTGTGCGAGCATTTGCTGAGAACTTCCTTAAATCTGAATCGAGACTGGATCTGCTTATCAATAATGCAGGTAAATAAACCCCTCAAAACTGTTTCAAATGTGACCTTGGACCATCATAAGGGTATTTTTTTTTTATTGATATTTATACATAATCTAAAAGCTGAACAAATAAACAAGCTTTCCATTCATGTATGGCTTGTTAAGATAGGACAAAAAAATCTGTTAATTTGTTCAAATGAAGTTCTTAGCAATACATATTACTAATCAAAAATGAAGTGTTTATATATTTACAGTAGCATAAATGAAAATCAATAATTTTGATCCATGCTATGTATTTTTGGCTATTGCTACAAATATACCCATGCTACTTAAGACTGGTTTTGTGGTCCAGGGTCACAGATTAGATTGTAAACGATGTGTGGAATGTTATGGGGAACTTATGGCACTGTATTAATTTAATTGTTTAGGTCTTGTGGCGGATGGTCGAACCGAGGATGGTTTTGGCATAGAGTTTGGTGTCAACCATCTTGGCCATTTCTTGCTCACGTGTCTTCTCCTGGACCGTCTAAAGGAGAGTCCTGCTGCTCGCGTCATCACTCTATCCTCCATGGCTCATCGTTGGGGCAAGATTGATTTTGATTCTCTTGTTGCCACCAAAGACCTGGGGTCAGGGAGATACAGTTGGCAGTTCTTCCAGGCCTACTGCAACAGCAAACTCTGTAACATCCTGTTCACTCACGAATTGGCCAAGAGACTGAAGGGCACAAATGTAACCTGCTACAGTGTTCATCCAGGTAAATCATACTTTAAGGAATAGTTGATGAGTTCTGTCATTATTTACCCACCCTCTTGTTGTTCAAAACATGTATGACTTTTATTTCCATTTGTTTGTACATCGTTCAAATTCCTCTTTTTGCATTCCACAAATGAAGAGTCATACAGGTTTGGAATGTCACAAGGGTTCATACTCTGTTTCAGGATGTTCATATTCAATTTATGAACAATCACATTCACTAAAAAATGATTTTTAATTAAAATTATTGGGGTACCTTTTACAAGAAAATACAAATTCAGTCCATCTACTTTCATGTTTTGTTGTGTTACCAAACGCACCAAATTTCTTTGTAATTGTGAATTTGACAAGCGCCAACACCATATATATATTTTTTTTCAGTGTTCTTAAGGCGAGGTCACATTAGTGAAATTTCAGCAAAATTTAGCTGTCAAAAAAGGTATATTGTCAATGTTCACACAGAAATTACTTTCAAACCAATCATCCAAAAAAGTTGACGTTTCCAAAAATGCATTTCTCTTTTGAAACAACTGGATTTTGTCCTCAAAAATTGGGAAATATGACTTCACTTTTTGACTGTGCATTGACAATAGCTCCATCTGAAAGCTAGTAGGTACTATGTTAGGTTTAAAACTTACTTCAAAAAAACTTAGTGTGTGTAGTATGAATATGGGTAGTGTAATTGAAATTCTGATGTACTACATTCATGTTGTCACCATCACGTGGCCTACCAGCATCAGTTGTGTCACTTGAGTGCCATTCACAACTTCTTGTGTACTAATCATGAATATGCACTTATTTGTGTATAAAAACCAGTATGTTTATGAACAACTGGAGGCACTGGAATGCAAAATTCCATTCCCGGTGGAATTAAACCATGTAAAATGACAAACAGTGAGAAGATTAATAATTATATAATTACTAAAATAAGAATGAATGAAACCCATAGTTTTGTGTGTGTGAGCTCGTGTGTGAATTCCAGATCACTGATACTAATCTAGCCTATCATCTGGAATGTTCAGAGCCATTTGCTGTTTTTTGTTTTGATAAACCTGATAAACGTGTGTCTTAAGTATTCTTTACTGAAGATATTAAATCACCAATCAGTTGTTCAGTTGGGTTAAACAAATGCATAATATTGTATTTTGCAGGTGTTGTAAAGACTGAGCTCTCCCGCCATGTGAGTCTCTGGCAAAAAGTGTTCATCGAGCCAGTAGCTAGACTGCTGTTCCTGGATCCAAAAACCGGAGCCCAAACGACTCTTCACTGTGCCAGTCAGGAAGGAATCGAGCATTTCAGTGGACGCTATTTCTCATGCTGCGCTGTGGAGGAAGTCAGTGCCAAAGCCAAAGATGACGCGGTGGCCAAAAAGCTTTGGGAAGTTAGTGAACGACTGAGCGGGCTTTCATAAAGCCAGAGGAACTGTTTTATTTCTAGTCTGTGAACTTTATTTATTCCTAAAAGGGGAAAAAAATGTATGAAGTGATGAAACTGATTGTGGCATTTGTGTTTACGGACGGACAATTATTTACAAGGTTTACAGTGTTTTATATGTATGTTTATGTTAACTGCTATATGCTGGTGTAAGTTTTTTTTACTGTATTAAAGTATGTAATGAAATCACTACTACTCCTGGATGGTTTATTGTATGAAATGTGAAATTATATTCAATATGAAAGTAAATCTCAAGCAAATGTGAATTGTATAGTAATTTTTGTTGGCATTGTTGCCAATTGGATTAAACATACAAACCTTTTCTTGCATATTAAGTGGTCAGAAGTTTACATACACCTTGCAGAATCTGCAAAATGTTCATTTTAGCAAAATAAGAGAAATCATACAAAAATGCATGTTATTTATTTTTTTATTTTTTTTTGTACTGACCTGAATAAGATATTTCACATAAAAGATGTTTACATATAGTCCACAAGAGAAAATAATAGTTGAATTTATAAAAATAAACCAGTTCAAAAGTTTACATTTCATTCTTAATACTGTTTTGCTACTTGAATGATCCAGTGCTGGGTTTTTTTAATGGTGATAGTTGTTCATGAGTCCCTTGTTTGTCCTGAACAGTTAAATTACCCATTGTTCTTCAGAAAAATCCTTCAGGTCCCACAAATGTTTTGCTTTTTCAGCATTTTTGCGTATTTGAACCCTTTCCAGCAATGCCTGTATGATTTTAGGACCCATCTTTTCACACTGAGAACAACTGAGGGACTCGTATGCAACTATTAGAGAAGGTTCAAATGCTCATTAATGCTTCAGAAGGAAAAACGATGCATTAAGGGCCACTGTTAAACTTTTGAACAGTGGTAGACGAAGTACACAAATCAAGTACTATCAAGTAAAAGTACTCCTTTTTCAATTTTTCTCGGGTGAAAGTACAAAAGTACTTAATTTTTAATGTACTGATATATAGATTTATTTTGTGATTTTATATTATTATATTAGCATATTATTTTTTATAATCCTACTGCTCAAAATACCTTTCCAAAAAATAACCACTAAATAAAGTCAAGATATATTTTTGTTGTTGATATGGAATACGTTGACAAGAGTGATGTAGTAATGTTCACTGTGAAGCTTCCAACTAATTTTCACCAGTAAGAACAAAAAGTGTATTAGAGCTTCTTGTTTTGCTGAACCTCACAGTTATATATGATATGAGAATACAGCTTTTAAGGAAAATATAATTATATTTTCATTGTGATTTTTCTTTTCAATCCTTGTCTGTGGTCTAAGAACACCCCTTGCCAAATTCCCCCAGGACATCACCACTTTGATAATTAGTGTTGTTACCATTTTTTTCCCCTCAGATGTAATCTATCTAATAAAAATATTTGGACTTTATATCTAAATTACCTCAACTTAGCACCAGCAAGCTTATTAGCTAGACAGTTAGCATCAGCTAACAATATTGACTTATTTTCAGTATGTTTATTCACATCTGTCTACTCGGCTAGTTGATCATATATATATATAATATAATATCAAACGTAACTTGAGGTCAAGTGCAAAATCCCCTTACAAATACAGCATAGATATAATCTTCGCTGTAAATCTTATCTCAAGCAGGTTTGTCTAGGCATAGTTAGGCGTACGTGATCTTAAGGTTTTCCCCACAGGCTTTTAACCCGCGCTCACCTGTTCAGGAGCATGCGTCTTAAACGCACGTCCCGCTATGAAGAGAATGAACAAATAATTTTCTTAAATGTGGTTAGAGGGTTAGCGAGTTTATGACTTCGGGCTAACACTGAAAACCTGAAGACGGCGCATCATAGCCTATTCTCTTTACTTCATTTACGGGCACATATCCACACCCTGTTTGGCAACACGGAGGCAAGCTGAAGCTGTTTATAATTATAACAATAAATTAGAATAATATGATAAAAAAAATATTAATTCATAATTTAAAGCATAGGATAACGGAATGTTTTTACATTTATTTTATGGGTCCGGCTTCCGGTATCCGTGTCCAGCTACTTTTTAGCTGTACAGAACAGCTTGTTTTGCTGCTTGATATTGCAAATTGGTGTCTTACCATATTATTGTAATGTATAATCTTAATTACGAACAGACTGGCCAAGGTGGATAAGGTAGATGAGGCATTTCTTATCCCTCTAAAGGATATAAGAAATTTGCATTGAAAATACAATACTAATTACAATATAAACTACATTTTGTTTTAGTGATGTCCAATGACTTCCCTTTCAACCAAAAAAAAAATATATATATATACAGGTCCTTCTCAAAAAATTAGCATATTGTGATAAAGTTCATTATTTTCTGTAATGTACTGATAAACATTAGACTTTCATATATTTTAGGTTCATTACACACAACTCGAAGTAGTTCAAGCCTTGTATTGTTTTAATATTGATGATTTTGGCATACAGCTCATGAAAACCCAAAATTCCTATCTCAAAAAATTAGCATATTTCATCCGACCAATAAAAGAAAAGTGTTTTTAATACAAAAAAAGTCAACCTTCAAATAATTATGTTCAGTTATGCACTCAATACTTGGTCGGGAATCCTTTTGCAGAAATGACTGCTTCAATGCGGCGTGGCATGGAGGCAATCAGCCTGTGGCACTGCTGAGGTGTTATGGAGGCCCAGGATGCTTCGATAGCGGCCATAAGCTCATCCAGAGTGTTGGGTCTTGCGTCTCTCAACTTTCTCTTCACAATATCCCACAGATTCTCTATGGGGTTCAGGTCAGGAGAGTTGGCAGGCCAATTGAGCACAGTAATACCATGGTCAGTAAACCATTTACCAGTGGTTTTGGCACTGTGAGCAGGTGCCAGGTCGTGCTGAAAAATGAAATCTTCATCTCCATAAAGCTTTTCAGCAGATGGAAGCATGAAGTGCTCCAAAATCTCCTGATAGCTAGCTGCATTGACCCTGCCCTTGATAAAACACAGTGGACCAACACCAGCAGCTGACATGGCACCCCAGACCATCACTGACTGTGGGTACTTGACACTGGACTTCAGGCATTTTGGCATTTCCCTCTCCCCAGTCTTCCTCCAGACTCTGGCACCTTGATTTCCGAATGACATGCAAAATTTGCTTTCATCCGAAAAAAGTACTTTGGACCACTGAGCAACAGTCCAGTGCTGCTTCTCTGTAGCCCAGGTCAGGCGCTTCTGCTGCTGTTTCTGGTTCAAAAGTGGCTTGACCTGGGGAATGCGGCACCTGTAGCCCATTTCCTGCACACGCCTGTACACGGTGGCTCTGGATGTTTCTACTCCAGACTCAGTCCACTGCTTCCGCAGGTCCCCCAAGGTCTGGAATCGGTCCTTCTCCACAATCTTCCTCAGGGTCCGGTCACCTCTTCTCGTTGTGCAGCATTTTCTGCCACACTTTTTCCTTCCCACAGACCTCTTGCTTGAGGGTGTCAATGATGGCCTTCTGGACAGCAGTCAGGTCGGCAGTCTTACCCATGATTGCGGTTTTGAGTAATGAACCAGGCTGGGAGTTTTTAAAAGCCTCAGGAATCTTTTGCAGGTGTTTAGAGTTAATTAGTTGATTCAGATGATTAGGTTAATAGCTCGTTTAGAGAACCTTTTCATGATATGCTAATTTTTTGAGATAGGAATTTTGGGTTTTCATGAGCTGTATGCCAAAATCATCAATATTAAAACAATAAAAGGCTTGAACTACTTCGAGTTGTGTGTAATGAATCTAAAATATATGAAAGTCTAATGTTTATCAGTACATTACAGAAAATAATGAACTTTATCACAATATGCTAATTTTTTGAGAAGGACCTGTATATATATCTGTTTACTTTGTATATTTATTATGTACATTTAAATACACACACATACATGTATATATTAAAACAAAATATTTATATGTATATATATTTATACCTGTATACATATTAGATTCTAAATAAATATAAATAATTTAGATATAAATCTAAAATATTTTTCATTAATCTATACATGCATTTGTGTGTATTTATATATACATAATAAATATACACAGTACACAAATATATAGTATGTAAACATGAACTTTTATTTTGGATGCGATTAATCGCGATTAATCGTTTGACAGCACTAATATATATATATATATATGTATATTAGGTCATGCTCTCAAAGCTCCATAGTAAGCTCATTTTATCTTTTTATCTAAAAGCTCATTTTAGACTAGAAAATCCATATAAATTCAAGGTATAAAAAATATAAATGTTTTTTTACATAAGTAAATATAAATGTAATTTTTTTGTCATTTTTACTGCACTTTTGAAAAAACAATAATCTGAGCATCATGCATAACTGAGAAAGTCCTATTATGGAATGCATATTTGGTGTAGCTGGCACTATTGACTAGCATTGGGATAGCCTTTATGTATGTGTTTTAGGTTCATTTTTGCAAGGTTTTTGGAAGATAAAACCACAAATCTGTACTTATTTCAGAAGGTAATGACGATAGTAATAGGAAGGCATCAGAAAATCAGGCTGTAGTAATAAAATAAGTTGTTGAGGACCAAAGGAGGATAGAAGCAATGAGGGTGAGGACAGTAATGAATAATAGGTTGTTGTGAAAGTCAGGCATTTGGGTACATTATTGGGAACCCTGACAAGAAGAAATCGAATGGTCATAAAGACTTTTTTTTTTACTTCTTTTCAGATAGTGAAAAAGCATTTGACTGTGTGTGAAGTTTCAGAGAATTTGTCAAAAATAATTTACCCTAATAGGACAAAGTCAGTTATAAATGATGGAACCGTAAAAGAAAGGTCAAAGGTCAGATGTAGAAAAAAAAAAATAGAATATGATCTTACTCCTAAAAATATGTCAAATGTAAAGTCCATTATTTTTTGAAGCTGTGAATTCACAATTAGTCCCATAGAGGGTTAGTAAAAGGTGTTACAGAAACTGAACAGTTTCATTTATCCAATTTTATTGTGATCCACTTCACAAGGTATGTTGACTGAAATGTTCTTACTTTCGCTTTGATCGGAAAAAAAAGTGCTTGTGGCAGCCTGGAAACATTAAAAACATGAAATCTGACAACATAAATCTGTGCACCATCCTGAGACATGATGTCAAAATGACACAAAACTGTGTGAAACAATATTTGTAAACCTCTGAATTTTACCTAAATGAAAAATTCTCTGTTCTTACATCATAAAATATAGTCTTTCCTCCCACTTTTCCAACTTTCCTTATGTACTCCACTGAAGAAATAGTAAAGTACGTTTAAAATAAGAAGATTCAATGCTCTGAAATTAAAAAATAATGTTTCTAACCATCTCCCCATGACTCTTTTAAAATGATCCACCTTTTTCTTCCCATAAGAGCATCTGCAGCCATTTGTAAATTTTATGGGTCTGGCTTCCAGTCTCATCTGCGTCCAACTATTTTTAGCTGTACAAAACAGCTCATTTTGCTGCTTAATATTGCAAATTACTGTCCTAAAATATTATTTTAATGTATTATCTTAATTATGAACACACTGGTTTGTAGTGCAGATAGTTTTACTGTTTACTGCACGTTGTTATTCTTCTCATTACTTCCCTATAGGGGATATGAACCGGAAGTTTCACCCATAGGCTTACTTCTGCATTAAAGAAAAAGGTGGATAAAGAACATGAAGAAAACAAGAATTACCAAAATAAAACAAAATACTGTAATGCATTACAAACTAAATCTAAAGTGCTCAGGTTGTGTTTAGCCTCCTGGAATTTGCAATACCTACAAAATATATGAATATTCATTCAAATAATGTCTGTAACAGATCAGACGATTAAAATACTGACAATAAAGTTATAGAAATGTTAAACTATAATACGCATCTAAACATGTTAGCCCTAAAATTGTTTATGCACAGAATATCTAATCATACATATAAAGCCAACACTGAAATTGCCACTTTTCCCTTTAAAGTCTCTTTGTATCTCTAGGTAAAGCCTTTTGCATGTCCATTTGTTAACACATTTGGGCCTTGAGTGTTTTAACTGCCCTCAACTGGAGGAGGAGGTTTGGAACCATTATGTACTGGTCAGCTTGTGCATCCACCTTGCATGGGACCAAATTCACGCAGTGCATCCAAGCATGGCAACGTCAATTTGTAAAATGCGACCTGAAATGTCAATCAAACTAGCGTGATCTCCACTTCTTCTCTCTTCTGCACCTGGCCCTGTGCCTGCTGTTTGGGTGGAGGAGGAGCAGCTCGTACCTGTAGAAAACAAAAACACCCATCAGATTTCACAGATGAGCGCCCATCATTGGCATGCTGCTTTAGAAGTGCAGATCTCACAGGTCTCAGGCCCGACCCGCCTTCTCCTGGGGATCTGGGTGATGGGGTGTGGGTGTGACCTGTGGAGAAGAAAACACAGATGATTATGATTCTGACAAAAGAAAAGAGCATAAAACTACAAATAGAACAATAGCCTCAGCAGTGTTGTTTCAGTACCATTGAGAGATTATTGTAATACTATTGAGATACTTATTGAGATTTTATTAATATTTTGAATTAGATTTTGTGTTTATATTTTCCATTTTAAAGTTTTAGTCATTTTGTATATATATATATATATATATTTTTTTTTTACATTTCTTACATTTTTATGTTTTTTTAATTATTTAATTTAAATTTTAGTTATTTTAGGTACAAGTTAATTAAAATGACAAACATTGCTTTGCAACTTAAAAAGTTTAAAAGAACAGCAATTATTCAAAATAGAAATCTTTTCTAACAATAGTCTTTATTTACTATCACTTTGTATGAATTTAACACATCCTAGCTGAATAAAAGTAATCATTTCTTTTAAAAAAGAAAATATTTTTTTTTACTTTTTAAGAATCTTTAAAAAACATCACAGGTACCAAAAAAATTAAAAACATCACAACTGTTTCCAACACTGATAATAATTCAGTTTTATATTTTATTTTATTTCAGTTAACATTTATTTAATTTCAAGTAACAAAACATTTATTTATTTATTTATTCTATTTATTTTAAGTAACAAAGCATTTATTTGTTTTTATTTTATTTTAAAATGTATTATTTTAAAACAATTTTTTATGGTATTATGGTATTAACCCTAGCCCTCAGTGTTGCAATTGTAAACTAAAGCTTTTTAGAAATCAATTTCTAATCATAAATCATATTATCAAAAATTGTTTGTTACGTTTAAGTAGTTTCGTTACTTAAAATAAGTTACAAATATAAAAAACATACATACGCTACCAGTCAAAAGATTCTGTTTTTTAAAGAAGTCTCTTCAGCTTACCAAGTCTGCATTTATTTGATCCAAAATTATTATTATTTAAAATAATTGTTTTCCATTTAAATAAATTAAAAATTTCATTTAAAAATGTATTCCTGTGTTTTCAAAGCTGATTTTTTTAGCATCATTACTCCAGTCACATGATCCTTCAGAAATCATTCCAACATTCTGATTTGCTCAAAAATGATTTATTATTATTATTATTATTATTATTATTATTATTATTATTATTATGTTGAAAACAGCTGAGTAGAATTTTTTCAGGTTTCTTTGATTACAATTTTTTTTTAAAGTATACTGACTCCAAGGTTTTGAATGGTATAGTGTATAATGTTACAAAATCTTTCTTTTTTTCAGATAAATGTTGATCTTTGGATCTTTCTATTTATCAAAGAATAAAAAATATACTGTTTTAAATACTGATATTAATAATAAACAAAAAATTTGAGCAGCAAATTAGTTTATTAGAATAATTTCTGAAAGATCATGTGACTAGAGTAATGATGCTAAAAATGCATCTTTTAAATTACAGGAATACATTTAATTTTAAATATATTCAAATAGAAAACAATTATTTTTAATAGTAGAAATATTTCAAAATTTGTATTTTGGATCAAATAAATGCAGCCTTGGTGAGCAGAAGAAACTTCTTTAAAAGACACTGAAAATTATACTATTCAAAAACTTTTGAGTGGTAATGTAAGTAAGTAACAAAAATAAGGTCAAGCACTAAAATGACCAAAACCAGCTAAATAGAATTATTTTAGAAAAATAATTAAAATGATAAAAGCACATAAAATTACAGAAACAGTGAAAACTGAAAATATACAAATAAAAGCTGATTCAAAATACTAATTATTACTAATATATGATAAAAGTATACTATAAAGTATATAAATAATATTAAAATAACAATGGTAGGCCAAAAAGTTCATTTGATTTTTTTCTTTAGAAAAAAAAAAATGTCATTTGTAAGTAGTTTTGCATATTAATATATGCAAATAACGTGCCTTTTTATTATTTATACATTCATACAATTTTTAAGACGATCAGGTTGTAAGAAGCATTATGGTTGGCTGTGGTGCTCTGTGTCTTACTGTGACTTAAGATTTTGGGGGCTTCTGGGGTTTGATAGCCATTTAAAGTGAGTGTGCTGGTCAAAGATGGCAGCGGAACGGACTCTGGACTGCTACAGGATGAAAACACAGAGTGTGGACAAGCTGCTTGATCCAAAACTGACAGAGACACCTGGTGGTAAGAAACAGCTATTACAAAAATATTTCAGCATTGAACATAGACTTACTTTAAACATAAACCAAGAAACTTTTTCAGTGTGGTCAGTGTTTTCCAGTAGTATGTGTTTAAACCTGCACATTCATGCTTTTGTGTGTTCGTGCACTCTCCGGCCTGCATAGATCCTCCACTAATACTGCGGGAAAGACGCCCACTGCGCCATTGAACTCGCCCTCCCAGAACCCGTCATCTTCTTGGTTGTGCTTGCTGAGAATGCAAATAACAGCTCCCTCTGGAAAAGACAACTCGTCCTCTGTCTGAGCCTCATAGGCATACAGAGCCCTGGCCAGATTTATGGCTGTGTAAAAGAGGAAGAGGGCAGAATATGTGGTTTATTTGTTCAATTATCTTAAGCATTCAAGATATAATACTATAAAATAGTATACTATAACTGGTGGTCTTACCACTGCCGTGAGTGTTCGGGCTGCTCTGGGTGAGTGTCTCTATTTCTGGCTCATGTTCTGCAGAAGTGCTGGAGGTGTGTGATTGAGAGTCCACACTGGAGAAAGACTGGAGCATCCTCAGTAGAGAGCTGGAGGTCGGGAGTTGCAAGTATTTCTCTGGCACATATCCCACCTGCCCTGCTCTGTTCCTTGCCTGAAAAATAAACTTGTCTAATAAATGGTGACATCATAAAAGGCATCTAGTTCAGCGGTTTTCAAAATAGGGTTCCTCAAACCTTATGGCAGTGTTTTCCCGTGGAACTGGGTTACTTTAGCACTGTTGCAGAGGACTGAAGCAACCCCGATAACGTGATATTTAGCTCTTATTTATATATTTAGCCAAAAAAAAAAGTGTATTTTACCTTTTTACCTCCTTGAGAGCAATTTTTCTCAGGGGACCCCCTCTGAAACATGATTGTGCTAGTTTTGAGTGGGAACTGGGCAGGTTTTGTTGTGAAAACCTGGCAACCCTGCCTTACGGGCCCCAACAGTATGTTAAAGGGTCAGTAGAAAATTAGAGATATAAAAAAAACACAAAGTATTTACTTTTTTTTTTTTTAAATATATAAATATTTTCTAAATATTTCAATAATTTTGTTTTTTATTTAGCAGATTTTTAAGAGTAAATTATTAACTAAATAAATGCTAATTATAATATAAACACTAATTATTCAAAAAATATAATTTATATATTATAAATAATTATATTTATAAACATACACTACTGTTCATAACTTTGGGATCAGTAAGATTTAAAGTCTCTCATACTTATCAAGGCTGTATTTATTTGATCAAAAATACAGAAAAAGCAGCAATATTCTCAAATATTGTTGCGATTCAAAATACCACTTATTTTATTTTTATTTTTTACTTGACTCTTACTGAAAATTTGTATTTTTATATATATTATTTATTTATTTTGTACGTAATTGTAATTTACTTCTTATGTTATTGTTAATGTTACCTGTATGTATCTAGGGTTTGAGAGTAACGCAATTTCAATTCTCTGTATGTATGTACTGTATATACAGCAGAATTGACAATAAAGCAGACTTTGACTTTGACTTTATTTTACCACTCTATTTTATTGTTCTTTAAAATCTAATTTATTCCTGTAATGTGAAAAGCCGAATTTTCAAAATCATTACTCCAGACTTCAGTGTCAAATGATCCTTTAGAAATCATTCTGATATGCTGATTTATTATTAATTATATACATATATATATATATATATATATTTTTTTTTTTTTTTTTTTTTTGTGGAATGAATAAAAAGTTTAAAAGAACAGCATTTATTCAAAATAGAAATCTTTTCTAACAATAGTCTTTATTTACGATCACTTTGTATCAATTTAACACATCCTAGCTGAATAAAGGTAATAATTTATTTTTTTTACTTTTTAAGAATCCTTAAAAAGCACCACAGGTACCAAAAAAATTAAAAGCATCACCACTGTTTCCAACATTGATAATAATTCAGCATATTAGAATGATTTCTGATGGATCATGTGACAATGAAGACTGGAGTAATGATGCTGAAAAATCAGCAGATCACAGAAATAAATTACATTTTAAAGTATATTAAAAGAGAAATCCATAATATTTTCACAATATTACAGTTTTTTCTGTATTTTTGATCAGCCTTGATGAGCATAAGAGACTTCTTTACATACATTAAAATCTTATTGATCCCAAACTTTTGAATGTTAGCGTATGTACACTACTGTTCAAAGGTTATGTTCAAAAGGTACATTCAAAAGAAGTCTGTTATGACTAATAATATTTTTTACATCATACCTTTGTTTTACATTATACACACACCTGTTCACAAGTTAAAAAAGTGAAAGATTTTATAAGTATTTCTGAAATCATGTCATTCTCACCAAGGCTTCAATTATTTAAAATGAAAATGCAGTAAAAACTGTAAAAATTTGATTTCAGCATTTTCTATTTTAATTAGTACTGTCAAACGATTAATCACGATTAATTGTATCTAAAATAAAAGTTTATGTTTACATACTATATGTTTGTGTACTATGTATATTTATTATGTATATATAAATACACACACACATACACATATATATTAAGGAAAAATATTTTTGATTTATATCTAAATGTTTATATTTATTTATAATCTATATTGTATACAGATATAAATATATATATACATATAAATATTTAGTTTTAATATATACATGTATTTGTGTGTATCTATATGTACATAATAAATATACAAAGTAAACACACATATAGTATGTAAACAAACTTTTATTTTGGATGTGATTAATCGTGATTAATCGTTTGACAGCCCTAATTTTAATGTATTTTTTTTAATCCTGTGATGCAAAGCTGTATTTTTAGCATTATTACCCCAGTCATTGGTGTCACAAGGTCCTTCAGAAATCATTATAGTATGCTGATCTGCTGCTATATAAGAATATAAGAATATTTATTATAACAAAATTTATAACAATTATTTATAACAAAATCTTACTGACCCCAAATTTTTGAAATGTAGTGTGTAATATTTACAGCAATTTTAAAGATAAATCAATTATATTTTCCTTGCACAGTACAAATGGATTTGTACATCTGAAATCTGAAATTATATATATATATATGTGGTATGCGTGTACCTTAACCCAGTCCTCCATGTCTCCATCATCAATAAGCTCCAGTATTTCCTGTTCCTGGATGGTGAGCTCATCAGGCTGGGATGCCTGGGGAAATAAAGTACAAGAAATGACATCACAAACGAATGAACAGATCCCTGAAAGTCCGGAGAACGACAGAATAGACTACACTAGGTGTGTACCTGATATGAGTACAGCACAGAGCAGGTAAGAGGGTAGTTTCTGTGAGTGCTGGAGGGGCTGGAGCTGCTGTCATCCAGCGTTTCTGTGTCCTCATCATCTTCCCTATCAAAATCTACAGAGTGCTTGAAACATTTTTTGTAAAACATGATTAGAATGGGTTATAGGGGTCTGCGCAAATCTGGCTTTGACTGTAAGAGATTCAGGCTTACAGAGAATGACGCATCGTGGGTATTAAGGGCCGCCCATCTCTCGTTCTCCAGTTCCTCCATCACTTGGTTCATGGCACTCTTTAGCCAAACGTCTACAGCCACACCAACATCTCTGAGGAGGTTCAGACGCGCCTCCGCCTTAAGTTTCACCGTCTACATGAAGAGTGGACTCATTATCTACCAACTTCCTATTTTATAGCACACTGTTTATGTGCATCAACTATTCCAACAACATTTGATACAATAACGGGTACTATTTCAAATTTTACCGAACTGAATGCACAGCTTCAGTTTGAAGGATTAGTTCACCTCCAGAATAAAAATTACCTTATAATTTACTTACCCCCATGTCATCCAAGATGTTCATGTCTGTCTTTCTTCAGTTGCAAAGAAATTAAGTTTTTTGGGGAAAACATTTCCAAGATTTTTTGCCATATGTAGACATCAGTGGGAGCCAACAGGCTGAAGGTCTAAATTGCATTTTCAATGAGCTTCAAAATAGAAACCTGCGCAGGACGGATTTATATCATAACATAATAGTAACCTATATAGATTTTTTTCAGTACATCGATGGAATTTACATGAAACAGTTTTGTAACATCTCATAAATTCTACAAGATCCCAGCATAAACGCTCCCAATAAAATATTTGTTATTTAGGCTAAGCAAGAACATTCACAAACCACTGTTATTTTTAACAGAAAAGCAAGCATCGGCTGCTGTGTGCAATGCATCCATGGCAGAAATCAAGCAAACAAAGATCCCTTAAAGCTGACATCTCAGTTTATCGCGATCTCATAAAGCTCTTATAACACAAGGAATATCATGCACAATGAACCTTTCACAACGTCTACACTTCGTGTGTTGTAATGAGAGGATTTATGAGCGTGCAATATTCAGTACTGTGCTTTTGAGTAGTGGGTGAATTTACACACCGCTGATTGGCCGATGCATTCCAGAAATCAACAGATGGCTACATCATGCTGCTTAAATCAAAACTGCCTATTCTTGCGCTTTCTAATCATTATTTTATATTAGTTGTTCTTGCTGCTTTTGTGCAATAGATGAATAACAATTTATTTGTTTTTAGATATTTTATCTTTAGATAATTCTAGTTTGCGGGAGTCTGCGAATCATTTTATTTTCCCGCATCCCGCAAACACGAGGCTCTACCCACCTGCTCCCACACTCGCCCATCAAGTTTTGCCCGTGTCGCACTCCGTTGCGGGTGCAAGTCTCTACTTCAAAGGGCTCTACACGATCCCAGCTAAAGATCAAGGCTTTTATCTAGCAAAACGATCATCATTTTCTTACAAAAATACATGTAATATTTATGTATTTCTATACTTTGTAAACTACAAATGCTTGTCTTGCACTAGGTCTGGAAAGATTAGAAAGGTCATGCACTGTTAGTTCTTCATCTATGTACTTCGGTTCAAAAAGGTAGGGTAAAAAAAAAAAAAAACTATTTTTTTCCTACAACTTCAGAATTGTCTGACATGTTAGAGGTCAAGCTAATGCAAGATGAACATTAATTGTTATAAAATACATAAATTTGTATTTTTCCTATAAAAAAAAACTGTTTCACTAGATACAACTCTTATTCTTTGGCTTATCAGTGTAGAGGCCTTTGAAGCTGCATTGAAACTGCAGTTTGGACTTTCAACCTATTGGCTCCCATTGAAGTCCACTATATAGAGAAATATCCCGGAACATTTTCCACTTCTTTTGACTGAATAAAGGAAGACATAAACATCTTGGATGACATGGGGGTAAGTAAATTATCAGGAAATTTTAATTCTGGAAGTGAACTTCTCCGTTAAGGAGTAGCAACCAGCAGAGGCTGTGAGACACCACAAAGTTTTTCCCAAAAGTGATTACAACTTCTAATGTGGACCGATATACAAACACTTCTCACCTCTGATTTCCGAATGCATTCTCTCGCATTGTCCATTTTCAGTTCCAGCTCATTGTTATTCTGGTCCTGTAGATGTGAATCTTCATACTCCGAAAGAGTCTAAAAAAAACATCACACAAACTTCATATTGTACATTATAATGTTATGATGGCAAATTTTGAAATTATTCAATCTATTTTAAAATGGCTTATGTTGGAATTCTAGTTCATATAATAGCACAGTCAGAGGGAAAAATAAACCATGAAACCATCAGAATCCTAAAACAAACCGTGATACAGACTTTTGGTCAAACCGCCCAGCCATATAATCTTATAATATTTCATGGCCATTTATCAGCCAGGATTGCCATGATATATAAATAAATATATAAATATCTAAATTATTAATTATGTAAAAAAATATAATGTTGTATTAATATAAAAAGAAAATCTATGACAAATCAACACGCTAAAACGTTCTATTGTTTCAGGACCCCTTACCCGCTGCGTGAGGATGATGTTCTTGTGTTCTCTGGCCACACGTGTGGCCCATTTCCGTGCTTCCTTATTCAGACTGTGTTCTTCAGCTGTGCCACTCTCCTTCAGCAGTTCCCTGACCTAAAGAGATCAAGAGAGAGAGAGTTGACAAACAACACAGACCCTATTTCTGCATATGAAACCTAGCTTCTCAATACCCATGTGTACACAAAAATTACAGCATAACTTGGAACAACATCAGTCTCTCATAATCAAATCATTGTGCAACAACACTCTTAAAATATTATGTCAGTAAATATGGACTGACTAAATGATTAAGTGAGTAAGTAAACTCTTAATGGACTTGCCAGGGAGTGAGAAAACAGAGCTCTGCAGGCAAATACTGATGATTAAACATCCAATAAATGCAATAAAACTATTTCTAATAATACAAAGTATTTTTTTTTTTTAAAGCTTTATATATTAGGGACGGGGAATGGGAGGTATATGTAAAGAGTGCAGGAGGTGGGGCAGGTTCACTGGTTCATTTCTCAATGCCCTCTTTTCACAGGCCGTGTTGCTTCCTGCCTGCACTGACGCCCAGTTTTCCCTGGTCTTTCCGCCCCACCAGCGCTGAGGACTGCATCTCTAATGTTTTCTTTAGGAACAGGCTAATGCTTGTTTGACTCACAAACAAAAAGAGGTTTAGCGAACAAACTGGCCACTATGCTGGCATGGTAAGGGGGGAGATGACATACCGGCAGCAGGGGGCGCTATTGCATATTTGAAAAATAGTTGCACTGTCATGGAAGAACACATTTGGCCTTCATTACAGCACTTTTCCTCTTTGTCAGACTGATTAATGAGCAAAAAAAGAACATTATGACAAGATTTTAAGTGACATTATAAGTTTTTGGTTAAGATTATGTAATGAACTTTTATTTAAAACACTGAATTCACTATAAATATAAACTCTGGTCAAATCTTGGACAGGGAAAAGAATTTAGCATGTTTTCTGAGTGACTATTAGATGCTATATAAGTATAATTCATGGTTAGTTGCTGTTAGTACAAATGAAACCTTACTGTAAAATATTACTTTCATTAGCGTCATCGTTATTTATATTATTTGATTGAATTTAGTTATAGCTAAAGATTAGATCATACAATAATTCATTTTATTGTAAAGTTTTAATTTTATTTTTTAAATAGAATAATCTTATTTTATATTCAGTTTAATATCTGCCATTTAGACAAAATATATTTTGGATTAGATAACACAATAATTAATTTTATTAATTTCAATAAAATAATAATTAATTACTTAATATTTATTTTAATATCAGCAATTTATCAACCAGAAATATAATATTGGTGCAACCCTAATATATAAATGCAAGTTGAATAAATGTATAAATAATATAAAAACATTATAAAAATATAGAAATATTTTTACTCTCAAAAACACGTCTAGTAAATGGAGAAAAGGAGTTTTGCATCTCCATTTTGAGCGATTTTTAGTATGTTCTTGAGTTGGAGGCAACATACCGAATCATTTTCACAGGGCTGATACCGAAAGGGGGTGGCTTTCTGAAACACTGGGTTATCCTGAATGAATATCTGTTGGTGACTATCCTGTGTCACCTATAGAGGGGCACACAAAAACACACACAAACAAACACACAAGGACAATAAATTTATGTAAACTACTTAACTAATGTCAAGATGTCACATTAACAATAGCACAGCTAACATAATCTATCACCTGGAGGAACGACAGACCATCAGAACAGGTAATTCATGAATAGTATGTGTGTGTGTTGTAACCTGATGCTGGAGCTGGACTAGAGACATTAAACCTGAGTCCCAC
Organism: Cirrhinus molitorella; assembly: GCA_033026305.1. Lineage (NCBI taxonomy): Eukaryota > Metazoa > Chordata > Actinopteri > Cypriniformes > Cyprinidae > Cirrhinus > Cirrhinus molitorella. Next base: position 13,706,896 of record CM065139.1, read on the forward strand.
AAACTGAATGGAAACACTGTGAGAATCATCGAATTACAACAACACAGGACTACAACCAGACCTAATGACACAACATAAAGGCCGTCACTACTGAAATTCAGTCGATTCTCTTCAAATGTACACATTTGTAATATCAAAGTCATATTTCTAATTTTAAAATGAATGATGTTTCACCCAGTTATTGTCGACTTGAAACATCAATACACCTTAAAAAGCTTGTCTGCTCTAGCATAACATAAAGATCTCATTCCTAAACCACTGCAAACTCTCTAAAGCAGGTACATTTCTCTCTTTAAGGTCAGTATTAACTGCTTGAGCTGGGATTTGATCCAATAACCCTCCAGTGGCAGATCATATTACCTGCTCTACATTTGGCCACTGTGGTTCATGTGTGTTTTTCCACGGCAGTGTATACTCAAGTGTGTGTGTAACTCACCCCACTGGACGTCTCCAGCAGGCACTGAAAAGTGTCCTGGATGCTTTGAGACGTCTCAAGCTCTGTCTGACACAGTGAAATGAGAAAACTCTGTACGTGATCGTAGAAACCGCCATCTAGAACCTGGACTCAAAAATAGCAAACAATAGTTTTATTTTTTCCACATACAAAAGATTCTTATTGTTTTTTAAAGAAGTCTCTTCTGCAAGACTGCATTTATGTGATCCACAGTACAGCAAAAACAGTACAATTTTGAAATATTTTTACTATTTAAAATAACTGTTTTCTATTTGAACGTTTTAAAATGTAATTTATTTCTAAGCTGAATTTTTAGCCTAATTTCTCCAGTCACATGATCCTTCAGAAATCATTTGCTGCTCAAAAAACATGTACTATTATTATGATGTTGAAAACAGTTGAGTAGAATTTTTTCGGGTTTCTTTGGTGAGTAGAAAGTTCAGAAGAACAGCATTTATCTGAAATAAAACTATTTTGTAACATAAATGCCTTTATCATCAATTTTCAGATAAATGCTGATCTTTGGATCTTTCTATTCATCAAAGAATATTATATATATTGATAACAAATGTTTCTTTAACAGCAAATCAGCATATTAGAATGATTTTTGAAGAATCATGTTACACTGAAGACTGGATTAATGAAGCTGAAATGTTAGCTTTGATCACAGGAATAAATTACATTTTAAAATATATTCAAATAATTATTTTGCGTGCAAAAAATGCTGGCTTGGTAAGAGAATTCTTTAAAAGACACTAAAAAACAGTTGTGCTTGAAAAAAAAAACCTGAGCAACATTTGGCCTCACCCTTATGCAGCTGATCAGATCCGTCTCATAATAGCGGTCCTGATGAGCGTTAGTGGCTGAAACTGTAAGCAGGTAATCATTCCTTGCTTGTGTGGCTTTGGACTTCCATTCGTTCTTCTTGGCTTTCAGCTGAAATTAACAGAAAACGTTCACATGTGCACTTGTTACCATGATTCGCAAGCAAATTTTACATGAAGATTTTTACATTAATTTTTCATGAAGATCACAAAACATCACACACAGTTAAACATCATCCTAATTAAACAGATCATATCCTTATATATATATATATATATATATATTTGTTTTTCACTTATGTTACTTAATTTTTTAATAACAATTTTCCACTTTTTTCTTCCTCTCTTTTTTAATTAAAAAAGTAATATATTACTTGATATTATGTCCAATAAAGAATAAATATTTATTATTAAAATTCCATCATATTTTGTCAAAGTAAATAAAAAATAAAAGACCAAAAAATATAATATTTTTTAATGCTACAACTGAATCACAACATTTTAATGTACCGTGTGACACATGTATAATCATTTTGGTATTTGCTAAAGATTGTGTAATTAGTGTGCTCTCATTCCGGCGTAATAATCAAGGAACTTTGCTTACTGCTGGTCACGCTGGAAGTAGGGCTGTCGCGGTTATGAAATTTGGCTGACGATTAATTGTCTAGGAAATAATCACCTCTTTGTACGTTCTCGCCGCATACACTGCAACTAAATTCGGTTGTACAGCTAATGTTAGAAGAAATGCTTTGTTGTGAAAAGTAGCCTACTGCAGTTTATCTTTTTGATGACCCAATTTTCACGTCATAGTTCAGACGCGGGCCGGGCGTCGGTCGTGTTTTAGGCTTCTTCTTTATTTTTATATTTTATACATACATCGGTTATAATTCATCAATTATGGTGATGAAAAAAACTTGGCACAACACAAGATTTCACGTTTGCTTTTGCTTTCGTTTTCACTTCCGTGCCTTCAGCGCAGCTGGAAGAGATCCGCGTTCAAGTGGAAAAAAATACAAGCGTTTGCGCTGGCGCCTCAATGTAAAGCGCGCAGCTTCCACTCTCTACACAAACGATTGAATATGCACCTATTTTAATAGCTGAACGTGCTGTTTTGAGAGAATGAGGAAAAAATGACAGACTCGGGTCGGATGGGCTCTAATGCAGTGTGTGCGAAACTAAACTGAACAACTAGTTCAAAGTCATAGGGATAGCAGTAGAGCAACACTTCTTCTGTACATGTGGATTGATGTAGCATAATTTAAGGGATTTCAATCCCACATTTAAAGGCGGGTGTCATTCCTGAAACTTACAGTGCATATATGAACACAGCCCTTTTTGCGCAATAACTGCGGTTGTCTGAATTGACCGCGGTTAGACAAAATAATCGCGATCAGACGGTTATTTAATAATCGTGACAGGCCTAGTTGGAAGTTATATAGCTGGGGACAATTTTCAGGCGCTGCTTAATATCATTTGGCCTGCTGCACCCATGGTACGGCAGCAAAGTTCCCTGATTATTACGCCAGAATAAGAGTATAGTTCCTATCCATACCAGCCTCGAAAATCGCAACTTTTCATTTTCTGCCGGTCTTAGTACACAATGTAACTACAGAAGAGTCAAGTTTTAAACAGGAAAAATATCTAAAATATTTGGTCATTTTTGAACGAGTTGCTAATGGTCTAATCAGATTCAATGATTTATGCTAAGATATGCTAAAAGTGCTACCGCCAAACCTGGAGATCAGCTGAATGGATTCAAAATGGTAAAACTCATCTGTTTAACTCTAGGGGAGTTGGAAAATGAGCCTATTTTCAAAAAAAGTGGAGAGTCCTTTAACCATGGGTGAGTGTTAGATGTAATCTAAATGTAAAAATAGGAGAAATGAGCATGCACTATCAAATATACAATCTCTACCAATTAACCAATATGGTACTGATATATTGTGAATTGTACCTTCACACTCGCCCTCTTCAAACTGGAGCGTGACTGAAACAGACTGAGCTTCGACCTTGTATTGCACAAGCCAACAGGAATAAGAGAAAATACCATAAGAAAACAAGAGTAAAGAAAAACAACTAATCAGCATTTAAAACTGAAAAACATGATAACCCTCTGCCCTGTTCCTGTGTACAGCTGATGTCACTTCACATGTGACAGGTCAGTGAACGTACTTGGCCTCCATATCAGCTTTCTCTCTCACGGTCTGCGCTGTTTGTTCCGCCTCCTGGTAGGTCTTCCTGCTCTTCTCCAGGTCTCTGATCGTGACCTGCAGATCAGCCTGAGCTCTTGCCAGCTGTTCACAGCACTGAGAAAGGACAGATGAATAAACACTTTCACAAATGACCACTGTTAAGCTTTAGTGCAGAGTATCTGTTAATGCACTTACCTTCTTCAGTTGCAAGTCTTTCTGCGCTCTAAACGTCTTCACAGGATCTGAGATCTGGCTCCTGTAGTTCTCACATCCATTGATACGAGACTGGCTCACTTTCATCACACCGTCCAAGTAGGATTTCCATACGGCCCAAACATTTCTGGATGATGATCAACACAAATAGACAATGTGATTGAAAATCAATCATATATGTGATCTAGGATGACAAAACCAGTTTTAAGTAGCACAGATATATTTGTAGCAATAGGCAAAAATACATTGTATTGGTTCCTACTGTAAATATGCCAAAAATATTTTTTGATTAGTAATATGCATTGTTAAGAACTTAATTTGGACAACTATAAAGTAGGTTTCGATATTTAGTTGTTGTTTTTTTGCACCCTCAGAATTCCAGATATTCAAATTTTCAAAAATTTTATCTCAGCCAAATATTGCCCTATCCTAACAAACCAAACCATACATGAATAGAAAGCTTATTTTATTCAGCTTTCAGATGATGTATAAATCTCAATTTCAAAAAATTGACCCTTACTACTGGTTTTGTGGTCCAGGGTCACATATGCTCTTTTTTTGCTCTTCTTATCTCTCCTATTACCTGGAGTCTCTCTGGTCTTCTGATGGGGCTCCAGACCATTCTCGCTTCAAGTACTGTGATGCAAGCTTATGCAAAGCCTAAAAAAAGCAAGCCCCATTTATTTATATAGCACTTCATACAATACTGATGGCCAAAATAACAGTCCATAATAACACTTCTTCTAATGAAAAGGTTCATCCCCTGTTGTCCGCTCACATCAAAATCCACCAACACATTTGTTCAGAACTGTTTTCGCTCGAGAATGGTGCTTGATTTGTGCATATTTCCCTTAAGACTTAAGACAAGATGCCATTTTATGGATAGAGGACTCGCATTTTAGTTGGAAACGATGGTTAGAAAACAACTTGATGGATTTTGTTTCTTACAAACACACAGATTTTTAACAAGATGTTAATTTATAGACTGCAGTTTTTTTGTTGTTGATTATTGTGATGTTTTTAACAGCTCTCATTCTGACGGCACCCATTCATCACAGAGGATCCTCTGGTGAGCAAGTGATGTAACGCTAAATTTCTCCAAATCTGGTCATCTTGAATGGCCTGAGGATGAGTACATTTTCCTATTTATCCAATATAATCTTATTAAACATTTCTGAAAGTTTAGATTCAGAGCTTCCGAGTGCCGTTTTAAATTTCCACTTCTGTCGTCGCCACAAAATAAAACAGATGCCTGAGAGGAGAAGTTTCTCTTTTTATCCCAATGCTTAAGATCAGTACAAATGTGGAAAACATGGAGGACAACTTTCAGTCTGTAAAAGCGAAACCCACATGGGTATTTCTGTCTGTCTGCTTGACACTTAAATGCCAGACAGCAGTACAAACTGCGCCAACGTTTAGATTTACAAGTGAGTAAGCAACTGGCTGCTTCTAAAACAGAAGAAAGGAGAAAACAGCACTCACTTTCCACCGCACGTCAAGTAAATGTCACTGTATTGGACTGATCTCCAAAAGTCACGAACAATTTTAGTAAAATATCAGAGCGAAAAGAACCTAAACCAGAAACTGAAAAATAACTAAGCTGGTACAAATTTCCGTTCAGTAATTTACCATTACTCTCTTAAAGGTAAAGGTTCTTTATTGGCATTGATAGTTCCATTATGAACCTTTAACATCAGTAGAATCTTTCCATTCCACAAAAGGTTCCTCATAATCTAAAATGTAGAAATGGTTCCAAAAATGGTTCTTCTATGGGACTGCTGTGAAACCGCCTTTGGGAAACTTTATATTTAAAGGTGAACTGATGATAATTCCAACAAACTGAGAAATGAGTGAACCGTAATAAGTTCCACAATGGACAGAGAGTGACCAGCATTTTCTCAAAACTGAGAGGATTTGCTTCCTGGCCCTCAGACTACAATTTGGCACTGTCAACTCAGTCCTATGAGCTGCCAGCTCTAAAGAGTCGACTCAGGAAGAGACTCTGAGAAAAAGAGAGATTCCTGTCTTCATGAGCCAATCAGCATGCAGAAGCCCTGCAGGTGCACAAGCTTCAGATCCAACAGAAAAGAACCTCTCACTCACACACACATACTGGGAGTGATTCAGACAGCTGGGCTCTCTATTCACTAAGATCTTATAGTTTATAATGTATAGTTTATAATGTTACAAAAGCTTTTTATTTCAGATAAATGCTGATCTTTGGATCTTTCTATTCATCAAAGAATCCTGAAAAAAGTAACTGTTTTAAATATTGATAATAATAATAATAATAATAATAATAATAATAATAATAAATGTTTCCTGAACAACAAATCAACATATTAGAATTATTTCGGAAGGATTGTGCGACACTGAAGACTGGTGTAATGATGCTGAAATGTAGCTTTGATCACAAAAATAAATTACATTTTAAAATATATTAAAATAGAAAGCAGTTATTTTAAATGGTAAAAATATTTTAAAATTGTACTGTTTTTGCTGCACTTTGGATCAAATAAATGCAGGCTTGGTGAGCAGAAGAGACTTCTTTAAAAAACATTACAAATCTTACAATTCAAACACTTTTGACTGGTAGTGTATGCAACTCTGACTGACCCCAAAGTTATTTATCCAACATTTATCTCAGTTTTGTAGTTTTAAAGACAAAATAGGTGAAAATGCATATGCCCCAAATATATGAAATCATATTTATAAAGTGACATAGCATTGAGAGATCCATAGACATCAATCATAATTCAGTCTGTCCCACAGCTGATGTCACATGGATCTTCTTCAGCAGCATATTTAAGAGACAAGAAAATCAGTTTCGACTAAAAATCCATGAAACCAACCACCTGCAGGTCATTAAGAACCACAGTATTTTCCACTGAGTCACTAAATCTACCTCTCTACAAAAACAAACCAATTCACACATAAAATGTCAGTAATCAGTGGAAGACGCAAAACATCTGTTCATCAGTATTAATGCATTTGTTCATTATTCTGACCATAAAATCTTTCAAACGTTTGTTTAATAAAACATAAACATGAACTCATGAATATGACGGCCACAGCTCACCTGTGAGTAATCTTTCTCAATTAGTGCTTTCTTCTGGCTGTAAGTCCTGAGGATTAAAAACACACACACAGACACACACACAAAAAAAATCAAGCAGTTTAGCACTAATATACCACCAGACAGTCCGAAAATAGCTTGATGGGTATTTAAAAAAGAAGTGAAATGCAAATCAAACTTAACCTCAGATCTTCCAGGAAGTCCAAGTCTGTCTGGTGTTTGAGCTGGAGTCTGTTCAGCTGCTCTGCGTGAGTGTGTTTCACTTCTTGTGTGACTTTTACCTGCAACACACACAATGACAACCTCTGAAGAACCAAGACTGACCCGGATCACACAAACCTGAAAGAGGAACCCATGTCTGGCATAGTCAAGTCAATGGAGACATATGCTGGAACTCGACATAAACATTACGTATTATGTATGTGTTGTATGTGAACACATACAGACATTACATAAAATATATTTACTAGTATTTTAAGATGTTTCAATTATCCAAATTAACAGATAATTAACTGGCAATAAAAAGATGATAAGGATGGTTAGACAACTAGACAACATCTATTTATCTATCTATCTATCTATTAGTTTAAGTCAAACAAACACATGCTGAGTACTGACATGACAACAAAATATCGTAAACACTTAGACTTGGATCAATTAAAGAAGCAGGTCGACTCACCTTTCTTGGAGGAGGCTGCATTGTCTGGATCTAGATATACAGGACAAAACTCTTAAAAAATCACCCCTTGAAACCCAAACACATCTGTGGGACGGAGAAATGCAGTGCAGAATAGTCTGTTTAGGTTTAAGAAGGGAAAAAAGACCACTGAAATACTTCCAGACCCCTCCGTTGAGCTGCTCACGTAAAAAGCTGTGAAGTGAAGCGAACTCTTGTGAGAACTTGTCGGTGGAAGAGAATTAAGAAGAACAGCGCCCTCCAGTGAAGGCATTTGTGACAACGTGTGTGTATGTGCTGTTGTTTATGAATGTGTTATTATTTATAAATGTGATACATGTTTCCTTTAGAATATGAGGCTAAATGTATACAGACTAGCGTGTAGCATTTAAGTGTGTGTACAAAGATACATGAGAAAAATCTCCGGTTTACAGTTTCAGACTCTTATTTTGCCAATCTCATTCTACATATAATTGCAGTGATGATGATGAACATTTTATCCACTGTCACTTAATTAAATTTAGCATATCTTCATCATAAAGTAATCACAGGATTGTAAAAAGTCAAAGCCCCTGCGTTATATGTTGTTAGTTTGATGTGGCCATCTAGTGTTGGGCATATGTAAAAATAAAGTGGGACACCTCAATATTACAAATAATAATTTACTTTGTATATAACCCAGCATTTTTAGTGTACAGGTACTAAATGTGTTACTAGCTGTTCAAGCTGTTTGCGTTTAAAGCATGTTTAAAACCAGTGAAAACCAGTAGAATTAACATAGATGAGAGTGTTTACTACAGATTAAGGGTAATTCCTGATTTAGAAAAATTGCAGTGTCATCCAGTGATGACAGAACTACTAATTACAGGTTGGTTTCACAGCTTCTGTGATAAATTTGTTTATAGGTCAGGTTATAAAAACAGATAATTGGCTTGATACTACTACAATTACTCAGTGTTTGCTAAATTTAGCCAAAGGTAAGATTAAGGAGAGATGTGCTGTGCCTCTCCACCAAATTACAAACTCTTTGGAAAGAAATAAGTTTGTAAAGACATTCATCTTAATTCAAACCTAAAAAAAAAATGCAAATTGTGTATGTTAGTCTGTTTACCCAAAAGTGTGATTTAGATGAGTGCGCTTCAGTATGCATTAGCATTCAGTCTGAGCAAGGAGGCTGTTATAATACACAACATGAAGCACAGATTGAGAAACACAAGAAAAGAAGAGAATATTCTATGTACAACCAGTACAAACTCACACAGTGCTTTAATCTGAGATTACTGGTCAAGCGAAGCTTCACTTTGGCCTGTTTAAAGGATTAGAGGAAGAGTCATCAAACGATTCCAGCACTACAAAACCCCCTCCATCTGCTGAGACGTCTCACAGTCACTGTCATCGCTCACAAACAAGCGGCCAAACTCTGCGGTCAAATCAAAGAAGCAACACAACCTTAGGAGTATAGCTGTTGTTACTTTGGCAGTTGACTGATCAGGCCCAATGGCTCTGCTCAAATCTGGCTGGCTCTGGAGACAGTGTAAGTGGAAGATTAATCATTTATATATGTTTATATAAGAGTTTTCTAATCTTCTCAAGGTACCTCTGAAAAATAGTAGTTGTTTAAGTTTTTAACAACAGAAGAATTTTAAATAAATAGATAAAATATTTTATATTGTTACAGTATATTCCAGAAGGTTTGTTATGAAACTCAGGGCGTGACACTGTTTGTAGTAATCCTCTTACGGTCAGTGTTGCAGTACAGTACAATAGCTGCTAGTTATGGACTCCAGGTTGTTTTGTGCTCACCTAGAGACTCAAAATAACACATTACATAAAAAAATAATAAATAGATGCTGACAGGATTACATTTATAACATTTTGAACATTAAATACTTCCCCAAAATAACATCATACTTTGCAAATAAGGTCGTTGTTTGATTTAAGAATGTTCGCTTGGAATCCGGAATCAATGGAGTCGACTCCTAGCTAATTGTCTTATTAAAATAAGCATAAAACAATAGTTATGATTGATAGTATAAATGACAAATAAATTTAATTGTATTCTTCGTTAGAGCGCAGTCTGATAACTTTAGGATGTCTGAATTGCCAATGCTAACTGTGGTTGAGCTCCGTAAAGCATCTCTGAAATAAATAAACTACGTTTTTATGCATGGTTATTCTTGTGTTCCCTTTGTATTAAAGACACAAGAGCTGTTCTGAACAGTCAGGGACTGTTTTATCTCTCGTTGAAATCTGTATAGAGTGTTTTCACAATACGGGTCATCAGTCGGCCATATTGGCAGCACTGAACATAAACAATGCCACTGAAACAAACAAAACTTACAAATTTTGAGATCATTGCTGCTGAAAATGCCAATTATTGTCATGTTTTGGCTCTACTAATCGCTCAGACTGGGAAAAACATTTGGAGTAAACTGCCAAAAGTTATAACAAATCATGAAGAAGAGTGCAAAAACTGTCTAAAAGCTGAACCAGGATTTCCAGGGCAAGAATCTTGATAACATTTGTGTTTGTTCTCATCATTTTCAGTCAGGTACGTGAAATATTAGGCTAATATCTTAATTAATGCTGCTCATACATATCTTTACCACCTATTAACTTTAATTTGTCAAAATATAGCACCCTTTTCTGCTTACTAAGTCCATGCAATCCATGCTTTTGTTTACATCCGAGTATTGCCAATATGGCACATCCAGGTAACTGACCAAACCGTGATGTAAGTGCAAACCCTCTATTAGTAATCTAGGCAATGAACTGTTAAGAGCTGACTGTACATTCCCAACTGAGCATTATTAAACGGACAGTAGTTTGTTTTTGTGTAGTACTGTCAATCCCACAAAAGACAAAAGGAAATTGAAGACAGATAATCTATCATATTATGGATTTTTACTATTATTTTATTAAAAACTTTCACAGCTTCAATCCTCAAACGCTGGAAGCTAAACTGGTGTGACCTGTGGATAGATGGGAGCTTTGTTTTTTACAAAACTGAATCCAGACGAGACTACGAGACCAAAGTGAATCTGAAGGCCACCTGTGTCAATGTGAAGTCTGGACTGGAGTGTCCAAGTAGGAAGGAACTTTTTCAACCTTTCAATTTAGTTGGTCATGTAGAAAGGACATGTGTGTGGATGAAAATGCTTGCTATGTTAACAGATTGTGTCTTTGTCAGCAGATGTATGTCCACCTGAGAGTCACCCCAGAGAGAATCTGCTGGTTGTGTATATGAGGGATGGTAATATGCTGATCCTGTGTGCCAACAGTGAAGATGAGGCACTGTAAGTCTTGACCTTTGACATTTTAAAGAAATAGTTCACCCAAAAATGAAAATTATGTCATTAATTACTCACTCTCATGCCGCTTCAAACACATTACACCGTTGCGGTGCCGTGACACACGATAAAATATATCTTTTCCATGTTAATTTTGTCCTAACTAGCTGCAATGGCGACACACAAAATTTCTATTTTAGAAACCTTTTCTATTTCCGCAACGTCGCAGCTGGAACAACAGCATTCAAACTAATGACAGTGATAAACTCTGGTACTGATTATGTGCTTTATTCAAAGTTAAATGTGTCTAATATGAGTTTGAATATCATTTTGTGTGACCTTTACAGCCATACTGAAAGCAACAACGGATACTTTACCTCAGATCTTGAAAATTAATGAACGCAAAGATGTACGTTCAAACTGTGAACTCAGTGTGAATTAACAAGTGTATTCCATAACAAAGATGGTATCAGCCACTCAGTATGTATATTTAATTATGTTAAAAAGGTTTAATATTTATGAATTAGATTATAAACATGTCAATTTCTTTGTGAGTGCAGTGCGCTTCCAGGGAGAGCCCGCCCACAAGCGCTTCTGATTGGCTTTGATATTTTGTTTTTGTTTGTTGCTGGAATCTTGTTGCGTCGTGTGTAGTTAGGACACAGTGTTAGACCTTCATTCATCTTCACAATACAAATTAAGATATTTTTGATAAAATCCGAGAGCTTTCTGACCCTGCATAGACAGCAATGCAATTACCATGTTCAAGGCCTAGAAAGGTAGTAAAGACATTGTTAAAATAGTCCATGTGAAATCAGTGGTTCAACTGTAATGTTATGAAGCTATGAAAATATTTTTTTGTGTGCAAAGAAAACAAAAAAAGGCTTTATTTAACAACTTATTTCTTCTCAGTCTTCGATGCATGTTCACAAGAGTTCTATCTTAGTTCATTGTCTGTACGCAAAAAATTGCAAGCCATCATCTCTGTCAGAATCTTCAAACATGTTTACGAAGACCGTTTTATGTACAGTGTGCGTCTTCCTCTGCTTGTAAACAAGGCGCAGCACATCTGGGTTCTTTGTCAGAATGCTGGCTCCTTCATCACAGCACCATACACATGCGTCGTAAATGCAAATAGAAGACTAACACAAAAGAGAAGAAATTGTTGGAAAAAGTTGATATTTTTGTTTTCTTTGTGCAGAAATTTAAATTAAATTAAAATTAAGGTTGAACCATTGATGTCACATTGATTATTTAATAACAATGTCCTTACTGACTCAAACATGGTAGTTGCACTGCTGTCTTTGCAGGGTAAGAAAGCTCTTGGATTTCAACAAAAAATATCTTAATTTGTGTTCCGAAGATGAACGAAGGTCTTACAGGTTTGGAACAAAAATGAGAGTGAGAAATTAATAACAGAATTTTAATTTTTGGATGAACTAACTCTTTAACTTTACCCCTCCCACAACAAATTAAGCTCTGCACACTTTCCTCTGTAATTTATTTTCGTTTTGTCACTTTACAGGGCCTGGAAACTCACACTCATGGAGGCGAAAAGAAATCCTGTTAGTGTTATCCTTGACACGCAAGATGGTTTTATCTATTTATTGTAATTGAGTATATATTTTACTCAATTTCTTTTCACTCTCATAGGTTTTCACATACAATCCCTATGACGATACATACCAGACCGTTCCGATTAACAGTCATAATGCAGTTTACATCATGCCAAGTACAGGTAACGGAGGTAATTATACAAACACTTTGTAATTTATTCTCCGCAATGAATTTAAGTGAAAAAATAAATAAAAATAGTTCAGCCCAAAATACAAATTTTTAACCAGGGATGTACCTCTAATCCAGATGTGTTTCCCTGCAGGGACTCAGCATGTCTATGTACACAGAGGCTCCTATGACGACAATTTCGGCGAGCAGATTGCGTTGGGCCTCCTGGCTGGAATGGCTGCAGGCGCAGCGATGCGTTCTCTTCTATGGATGCCCTTCTGGTTCTGCTGAGGACCGGTTAGATAACTAGATGATCAACAAAATCCAACAGAGAACAGAGACGTCCATAAAGCTCAGCGATAGGAAATGCTCCTGTTCCTGCATATAAATATGTAAATATGAGAATAGCTGCAGCTGTTTTAAACTCAGTGGGCATTAAGTGTTCAATCAGTGTGTAAAGAAGGAATTCTTCCTTTTTAATTGTTTACAGCCTTTTATTAGCTGCTCAAATGTATTAATCTATAAAACTAAACACCTTATTTTTCACATTAGAGTGGGCGCGGCAATTCCATTTAATGGGTCTGGCTATTTTTAGCTGGACAAAACAACTAATTTTGCTGCTTGATAGCGCAAATTAGTGTGTCTTAAAGTATTATTTTAACGTATTATCTTAATTATGAACACACTGGTTTGTAAGGCAAACACCTTTACCTTTACTGCACGCTGTTATTCATCTGGTTATCTTACAGTGCTAATTAACCGGAAGTCTCGCCCATAGGCTTACTTTCGCGTTGAAGAATAAGGTAGATAAAAATTCTGCACACAGCTAGATGTTATTATTTTGCTTTGTGTACAGTGTACAAGTAGTTTTTCGAACTTGTTCAGGGTTTTGTCCATTATCATGTTATTTTTCTCAGACTCCTATTATTATACATGAATAGCTCCAATATTTTTTTTATCTATAAACCACTAAAGCCATGAATTTGTTATGTTCAGTAGCATGAGGTTTGGGAGTAATCATCAGACCGTTGAATGCTATCCAGATACTGATAAACTTCTGCTTACAAGTGTTTTCTCTGAAATGCAATGTTGAAGTAGCCAGCAAATATGTAATATATAAATATATTACTATATTGAAGGCAGTATTATGAAATTAGTTCTCATGACTTATGGCCCGTTTATGCACTACTATGCTACCTTGCAAGTATAAGTTATCAACTTTGTATTGTTGTGTAATACTTTAAAATAAAATGCTGCTATTATGTAGACTCATGTAAAATGGCCTTTCTTTTTTGTGCTGATGAACAAAGTTATACATTATCCATCAAGAAAAACACTTTTGCTAAATACAGGATTTTATTAGGGACGTCTCAAGATGCTGATCAATTTTAGCAGTGCAAATAATGAGCATTGGTGTCAATCAGTGTCGCCAGACGAAACTGGTTAAAATCCATTTGAAATGCATGGGACCGTTTCAAGAAAATCAAACAACAGACACAAAATGCACTATATCTTAAAAACGTTTAGATCAGTCTGGAACGAAGTTATCACCGTACATTTAAAAAAATCAAAAACAAATGTGGCAGGTGCATTGGGCCAGAATATCTAAACGTCTCCATCTACAAATTATGAAAAACCAAACAGTGTTTAAAAACAAAACAAAGACATTACAAATAAATATTAGGGTTCATGGTTGATTCAAAACAAACCATATCTAGTGTGTCATTATTACAATAAATCAAACTTTACAATGCTAAAAAATAAAAACCCAAAGAAACCAGTGGAAGCCCAATAAAACAAACCATCAAAGGCAATGTCTGCATATTATCTGTTAAACTGGATCTGATACTTCCCTTAATATACATATTTCTTTACAATAACTGTATCTCTCTTTGACTAAGCTATTGGCTTTCTAATTCTCAAAATAAGAATAAAAAAAAAAAACTAAATGGCATCTAAAGAGAAAAAAACAAAAAAGCAATGCTTGAGGGTCAACTGAGCTAAAAGCAGCACTTGTTCCTCCCAAATTCCAAAAACATTTGTTTTTACACTTTCCTTTCTTCCTTATGAAGAAGAGACATTAGCAACGTCACAGATGTAACGCCCTGTAGCCACATATGATATTTCCAAACATCCATCTCTGCATCATGAATCTGGATCGATGTTTAGCAAGTCCTCCCATATTCAAATCTGGATATCCTTTTCACATTAGTTCTGTAATTTCATTTATTTATCTGGTTTTGTTCCTATTCACGTTAATTATTACAGTAATATAAGTATTATTTCACATAAAACGAAACATGGACAAAAACAACACTTGATAAAGTGTTTTGAGAGTGAAAAACTAAAACACCACAAAAGGTGTACGCTTAACGGAAACAATTAATAGAAAAGCAACAGCACACACATCCACACTGTGCTTCCAAAATGTAAAGTCATTTGAGTGGGTCAACGTTAACCACTATAACGAGGGTGATGGGCAAGTAGTGTTCTACTCCTTCCGGGTGGGCGGAGCTTCTGCAGAATATCCAGAGAGATGCTGTGAGTGCGACTAAGAGCGTCTGAAAAAGCGACAATAAGAGACACGGCACAGAAATATCGACTGAAGCCTCAGCATGAACAGCCACCCTCGCTGACCGGCTGCTCAGGCGGCTTTTCCAATTTTATGTCGATCACTGAGGAAAAAAGAAATTAAGGAAAAAAAACAAAGTACTGTAGTGTATTTACACTGCAACATTTATACAGATGGACAATCAAATACTAAAACAAGTGAAAAGCTCAATTATACAGTTGAAGTCAAAAAAGTTTACATACACCTTGCAGAATCTGCTAAATGTTAATTATTTTACCATAATAAGAGAGAACGTACAAAATGCATGTTATTTATTTAGTACTGACCTGAATAACATATTTCGTATTTCAAGATGTTTACATATAGTCCCACAGGAGTAAATAATAGTTGAAATTATAAAAACGACCCCGTTCAAAAGTTTCAAAAAGTGATCCTTAATACTGAGTTGTTACCTGAATGATCCACAGCTGTTTTTTTTGTTTGTTTAGTGATAGATGTTCATGAGTCCCTTGTTTGTCCTGAACAGTTAAACTGGCCACTGTTCTTCAGAAAAGTCCTTCAGGTCTCAAAGATTCTTTGGGTTTTCAACTGAAGGGACTCATATGCAACTATTACAAAAGGTTCAAACACTCACTGATGCTTCAGAATGAAAAACGATGCATTAAGAGTCAGGGATGTAAACTTCTGAACAGATGTGTACATTTTTCTTATTTTGCCTGAATATCATATTTTTTCCATTTAGTACTGCCCTTCAGAAGCTACAGAAGATACTTACATGTTTCCCAGTTGACAAAATAAGTTAAATCTACCCTGATCTTCAAAAAAAGCTCCTAATGCATTGTTTTTCCTACAGAAGCATCAGTGAGTGTTTGAACCTTCTGTAATAGTTGCATATGAGTCCCTCAGTTGTCCTGCTGAAAAACCAAAGAATTTGTGGGACTAAACCTAACTAATATTTTCTCTTGTGGACTATATGTAAATGCATTTTATGTGAAATATCTTATTGAGGTCAGTACTAAAAAACAAATAACATGCATTTTGTATGATCCCGCTTGTTTTGGTAAAATAATTAACATTTTGCAGGTTCTGCGAGATGTATGTAAACGTTTGACTTCAACTGTATATTTAAATGCATATATTTGTATTTGTGTAGGATACTGTCCTCTCTGCTCTTGTCTTGTGTGCTCTCCATGCCAGGAAGAGCTGCTGCAACACGCCGGAAAAGCTAGGCGAGACAAACACAAGCGCTATTATTAAACTCTCACACCAGGATCAGAAAAAACAAGCAGTTTGTGGGTGTATTTGAGATGGTTTGCATTCAGAAAAGTTGAATATTTAATCAACTGGATTCTTCTGAAGATTCTGATATGAGAGAAATGCTCAGTAATGCTGTTTTTGAATAATCATGCAAATATCAAAAAGATAGTTCATCCAAAAATAGCAATTTTGTCATCATGTCATTCAAAACCTGTATGCGTTTCTTTCTTTTGTTAAAAATAAAATAAGATATTTCAAAGAATGTTGAGAATCAAATGGTTGATGGTCTCCATTGACTTCCAAAGTATTTCCTTCCTTTCCTTCCTATGGAGGTCAATGGGGACCAACAACTTGGTTCGGTTCTTCAAAATTCTTCCAAAACATCTTTTGTGTTTAACATAAGAAAGAAACTTATATAGGTTTAGAATGACATGAGGGCGAGTAAATGACAAAATGTTCATTTTTGGGTGAATCATTTAATGCTGTGTTTGATTTTTTTTTTTTTTTAATCAATAAAGCACATATTTCTGTTGATTCAAGTCAAATCTCAGTCACACTCACCTGCTTAACGTTGTATCCGGCTTTAGCGCTAGTTTCAATAAACATTACATTCAGTTCTTTGGCTTTCCTCTCTCCTTCCTCAATAGAAACTTGCCTGAAATTACCCCAAAACACACATCATTAATATTTGCCTACTGTCGATATTTTGCTATTTTGAGCAGATTAAGAGAGTATTAGTATTCGTTTTTATCATTTAAAAAAGGTGCTTTTGTCAATAGATGTATTCTGCTTGTTTAGTACATTTTATGTAAATATTGCATAAAATACAATTTAATTGCAGCAATACTGTGCACACAAATTGCATTATTTAAAAGTTCGGGATCTGTAAGATTTTGTTCTCTTATACAAGTCTTATTTCTTATTTTCAACAATCCTGCATTAATTTGATCAAAAGTACAGTAAAATACTTTGAAATATTATTACAATTTAAATCTATATTAATTATATTTAAAGCTATATTAATATAATTTAAAATGGAATTAATTTCTGTGATGGGAAAGCTGAATTTTTGATTATCTTCAGTGTCACATGATCCTTCAGAAATCATTCTAATATGCTGATTGCTCAATAAACATTTTTTTTAATCAATGCTGAAAATAGTTGTTCTGACTAATATTTTTGCTGAAAACCATGATGCATTTTTTCAGGATTCTTCGATGAAGCAATAGTTTAAAAGAACAGCATTTATTTTAAATTGAAATCTTCTGTAATATTATAAATGTCTCTGAAATTTTTTATCAATTTAATGCACCCTTCCTGAATAAAAGTATAAACATATGATCAACCAATATAAAAATATATTGTTAGAACACCATTTAATAGAAGTGTAACAAACCAGGTCATAACGTCCCTAAATGCAACCATTCAAACGTACCTTTTATCTGCAAGATCTGTTTTGTTCCCCACCAGCATGATTATAACATCACTTCCTCTTTCCGTCCGAACATCATCGATCCATTTGGTGGTCTGCTGGAACGAGTTGACATCTGTCGGGGGGGATTTCAGAAACACTGGGTTAATACTGAAGATGAGTCTTAGGGGGGTCTGTGAGGGAATCCCAGGAACATAAAACAGGGAGACATAACTCGCAGGTAGAAAAAAAACAAAGGGATAAAATAAGAGGAAAGAAAGGAGGAAGTTCTAAAGCTGGAAGCGTCTCTGTGCTCATGAATGTGCCACAGGAACTTGGCCTGCAGAAAGAGTTCATCTGAAAAGAAACAGACAGATCATCTCCCATCTAAATCAACTACAATTCATCAGTCTGTATATGATGAAAGACTGCATATTAATTTTTTTATTAAGAAAACAACATTTAACAAAGAATAAATTGCTAAGATAAAAGAAATGATCGGACTAGAAGGAACGTTAGAAGGAACTTACTTTTGAGTGCTGACAGTTTTACACATTAAAGTTTGGCCATTAAACTATACTTTGGATTCTTTTCAGAAAAATATATATTTTCTGTCTCTATGAAAATTTTATAATTTCGTTTTTTTTTCCCATTAGCAGCTATAGTGAAGCCCAGATCTGTTAACCTTTGGACTAGTGAAAATGTTAGAAGGAACTTACTTTTGAGTGCTGAAGGTGTAAAATTAACTTTTTGGCCATTAAACTATACTTTGCATTCTTTTCAGAAAAATATATATTTTCTGTCTCTTTGAAAATTCTATAATAATTTTTTTTTTCATTAGCAGCTACAGTGAAGTGCAGATCTGTTAACCTTTGGACTACTGAAAATGTTAGAAGGAACTTACTTTTGAGTGCTGAGGGTGTAAAATTAACTTGCCCATTAAACTATACTTTGCATTCTTTTCAGAAAAAATATACATGTTCGGTCTCTATGAAAATGTTTTCCCCATTAGCAGCTACAGTGAAGCGCAGATCTGTTAACCTTTAAATGTAAATATATTCAAAACAAAGGCGTCTAATCAGTTTTTAGCTCTGAATTGCAATGCAAAAAACAAGATAAAAAAAGAAGACAGAGAATGAAGTCACATAGAAACACAAAGGATGGGAAACAGAAAAAGAGTGACTGCGTTGAGATGACAGACAGCTTTCCTCTTCCTTAAGCTCTCCTGCTGAGGATCCACACTCACTTGTGATGTCATAGACTACCACGGCAACCGTAGAGTCCCGGATATAGCTGGGAATCAGACTGCGGAAACGCTCCTGTCCTGCTGTGTCCCAAAGCTGGAGCCGCACCTGGCCAAATATTTTAGCACCAGAGATCCAGCAGAGAGAGAGAGAGAGAGAGAGAGAGAGAGAGAGAGAGAGAGAGAGTGGGGGAGAAAGGGGAAGAGGAAGAGGTAAGAGGAGGGGAACTGGACGCAGAGCGGGTCTCAGATACCTACTTGTGATGTCGTAAACTACAACAGCAGCAGCAGAGTCTCTGATGTAACTGGGAATGAGGCTACGGAAACGCTCCTGTCCTGCTGTGTCCCAAAGCTGCAGCCTGATCTGTGTGAATGGAGAACAAACAAAAGAAAAGGAGGAGAATAAAGGAAAAAAGGGGGAAAATAAAACATTCAAAAGGGGAAATGATAGATAAAAAAGGAGTGGAATGAAATGTAAGAAATAAGAAAAAGCAAAGTGGACTGAAAGGATTTCTCAAATTCAGTATTCGGGTTAGGGAACGGATTAAGTTTAAGGGTTAAATTGGGCTCTTCAGATGGGCTCATGTTAGTAGGGTTATGGTATGGGTTAGTTTTGGGTTATGTTATCAAGACTGCAGATCTTCAGAGTCAAACTTTCCCACTCAAAAACAATCAAAAAGAACATTCTTTACAGAAGGAAACACACATGTGAACAAATAACTAGTGAGAGAGTGAAAGAATCACATCATTGGGAAAGAGGCACAGAAATTTCTCATAAATGTTCAACAAAGAAAATAAAAATACTTCACAAGGAGAAAAATGTAATTTCACGCATGATGCAATTATAACACACACTGCAGTTCAAAGGTTTGGGACCAGTAAGTTTTTTTGCGTTTATAAAAAAGCATTTACTGCTCATCAAGGCTGTTTTTATTTGATTACAAATACAAAAATGTCATATTGTGAAATATATTATTGCAATTTAAAATAGTGGTTTTCTGTTTTATATGCTTTAACATTGAATTTATTCCTGTGATCAAATCTAAATTTTCAGCATCATTACTCAAGTCTTCAGTGTCACACGATCCTTCAGAAATCAATCTAATATGCTGATATTTTTGTATCAATGTTGGAAGCAGTTGAATATTTTGTTGGAACCTGTGATACTTTTGTCAGGATTCTTTAATGAACAAAAAGTTAACAAACTAATACTTTTATTCAGCAAGGATGTTACATTTGTAAAAAGTGATAGTAAAGACTTATATTGCTAGAAAAGATTTCTATTTTGAATAAACGCTGTTCTTTAAAAAAATATATATATATATTTAGCAGCACAAGTGTTTTCAACACTGATAATAAATTAGCATCATAAAGATAATAAATAGATAATAAATCAGAATGATTTCTGAAGGATCATGTGACACTAAAGATTAGAGTAATGGCTGATTAAAATTCAGCTTTGAATCAGCTTTGAAGTATAGTAAAATAGAAAAGCTTTTTTTTTTTTTTCCCTGTATTATCAAATAAATGGAACTTTGATGAGCAAAAAAAAAAAAAACATAAAAAATCTTACTGAGTTTTGTACGGCATAAAAAGAACCAAACATTAATATGTCAAATAAATTCAAAATTATTTTCTATAATAACAGTGATAGTTAACTACATGTAGATGTAAAGTAGAATGCATTACAATTATTGTTTATTTAATCATTCACCATCAGTTAACACCATATCAGCAGCAATGTTAATGCTAAACTTAGTTTTATAAATTAAAATAATTATAATAAAAATATAACTTAAAGAATAATAACAATGTAACAGTATTGTATAAAAAGAAAATAGCAATTTGATTAAAATCCATATGTTAACTGACTTTAAAATGTTTTCAAAAATGACACAATGTGCAGTCATATAAAGTATTGACCAGTGTAAACCATACAAATCCCTAAGTCGACAATCAATAGTATCCCAGACACTTACACACTGGTAAAATTATTTTACAGGGCTAATATTTTCATGCATTTAGTACTTTTAAAACACTGAAAGGCATGTGTATTTAATGTTAGAACAAGAAACATTTTACTTACTGTTCTGTCCTCAAGATACATTGTTTTCGACAAGAAATCGATTCCTATTGTGGCCTGAAAATTAAAAGCAAGGAAACTTTAAGGATAAAATACACTAATCCATGCATGTGATCAGAAAAACCCATCAGAATAGCTTCACTCACCTGGTAGGTGTTATCGAAGCTGTCATACATAAATCTGGTAATCAACGATGTCTTTCCCACTGCAAAATCAAATTAAAAATTAGAGTTACTAATAGTTATTATGAAATATTAGATATCTTTATCTTGTGAACTTGTGATCTGTATGACAATTTTTGTTCAGAGACATTTCGGCATCAATGATCATCACTTATAATGCCACTAAATTTTCCTAGAAGGAACAGATCCAACCAGTTACACAAATTAAATGTCCATTTCATGTGTGACCATTCTTTAAAATATTGACAAGCTAATAGTAGATTCCATCTACTAAAAAAACTGACTGAAGCAAAGGTCTGCATGAATGCATAAATCTGTCCACATTTATTTCAAATTCAGATTGGACTCTTTTCCCCATGTATGGAAACATGAATTAATTGTAAAACAGATGCAGTAGTGTCTATGCAAATACATGCAAACAGTTTGAATATTTGTGATGTTTATTTACTATTCAAATTTAAGACATCCAAGAAAAGGCCAGGCTATTTTTACACAAAAGTAGTCTTACTAAAGTTCAAAAAATGCCATGTGATCTTTGTTTATGCCTTATACTGATCACTTATTCACATATAACCCAGTCATGAGGTGCTGTTGAATTCTAGGACTAGTTATTTTTCTGTTTGTAAGAACACTGACAGGCCACCTGTGACAGGGATAGATATCTCAGAAAGCGAAATAGATCTTCATACCGAGACTTTAGTGATATTCACAAGTCAGTGTTGGTGTTTATATCTTATGAGCACACTTAAGTTCTCCCAAGCTGAAATGTGAGAGTTTAAATAGTTTCGGCATTTTAGCAAAACAGTGTCAAAGATGTGAATATCATGTTTACGCTGGAGACAGACAAAAATATCCTGTGAGAAGAATATGAAATGCAGTTCAAGACCAGACTTTATGGTAAC
This sequence comes from Cirrhinus molitorella, assembly GCA_033026305.1. Classification (NCBI taxonomy): domain Eukaryota; kingdom Metazoa; phylum Chordata; class Actinopteri; order Cypriniformes; family Cyprinidae; genus Cirrhinus; species Cirrhinus molitorella. The sequence continues at coordinate 13,728,996 of CM065139.1, forward strand.
AGAGCCTAAATTTGATTTTCAATCTTAGTGATTAAATCTCATAGACATTGTGGATTTTACATGGAGATGATGATATTTGCTAAAACCTTAATCCTAAACCGAACTCTCATAAACCTGTTCATTCTAAAAGCTTTAAATAAAACAAGTTTTACTATATTTGTGAGCATATTTTAAAGGTACAGCCAAATATAGACACACATTGCAGGACATACATTTCTATTTAGAAAATTTCAGATATTTGTCATAGTCTACAGCATATACATACATATACACACATTCACTCATAATGTTACATACACACATAGACATGTAAGCAGACACTCAGACTTTCACATATACAAAAAAATACACGCTTATGAAGAAAGACAGACAAGACCAGTAACGTTCGGTTCGGTTGGGTTCGGCACTCACCGCTCTGTTCTCCCAGAAACACCAGCTTGAATTTGCGAAGCGGATTGCCGAAATCTCCTGTTGCAGACATGCTGCCGGTTCCGCTGGGCTTAATGTGGGTGTGAATGTGCTGCTGAATGTGTATCAAAATACTCCAAACAAAAATATAAAGCCGCTAGTATCCCTGTTTCTCTAAATCCGTTCGGTTTCAGACTCTCAGCCGCCTATTCAGGCCCAGTTCTACGCCGCAACCTAACGTGATACTCACAGAGGCGTGATTGACAGCTGAGCTCAGCCTACAGAAATGGAGAGAATACAATGGAATGCGTCCATTCAACACGTCGTTCTGTCAAATTATTTACACAGTAGTGGATTGGGTTTTATATATGATCTCAATAACGATATCTTTTTTTTACTGCTGAGATGTTTGTATATTCTGAGCATTACAATTCTTATATATATATATATATATATATATATATATATATATATATACAACGTACAGTTTATTCCATATTCAAATGTGAATTATGTTTTTAAGTTCTTAAAACGTATTTGCCTGTGGAACTGAAATTGAATTATTTGAGTATGTACTGGTCTGGACCGAGCCAGCGGAATGTTGTCTATATATGGAAACAGGGCGGGGCACAAACAAGTTAGATTGAGCTTTGCAAGCGCCACGTCACGTTCCTCACTGCCCTGCATCATCGCGTTCCGTTAACCCTTGAGCTGTGCAGAGTGGGAGTTTGTCACGATTGAATTACACTGTCGATGCTAATTTTAAAATATGAAACAGTTATATGTAAACAGAGGATAAATTACACGAATGTTTACTTTCTGTATCAGTGGTTATTTATGATGATTTCAAGTACCTAGTGTAGAATAGGTTGATGTTAGGACAATTTTGTGAATTCTGTTTTTTGAACTAATATTTGAACATTATAAGTTTTCCTAAAATGCTAAAATAAAAAACTTATTTTAACCGCAAAACTATGTGACGCGTGTGCTCCAGCAGGCGGCAGCAATGCTTCGAACGAGCGTCAATTTACCTGCTGCAGTCCGTGAAGAAGAACGGGCGCAGTACATGCGCCTCTCTGTTTGATATTTACTGGTTTTGGATATTTGTCTTCAAACGTTACTACTGAATTAAAATTTTAGGGTGAAACAATGAACACTTTATTGAACAAGGTGCGTTTTTTAGAGTATAGCATCTCAGTTGTTGATGTATTGCAGTGGTATATGCTGTTGATATGAGTCAAGGTCGTAGAGAAAATAGACCTGAGTGAGTTAATAAAAAAAATGGTTACTGTATTTCCAATAATATTTTTGTCCGATTCTTTGCTTCAGGCTTTATTGCTTCAGAACACACGGGCGCTGGTGTGTGCAGCATCATCGGTTCAGTAAGTGTCATTTTATTGTTAGATACAGTTGAGGTCAAAAGTTTACATATACCTTTCAGAATCTGCACAATGGAGTTTATTTTTTATTCAGTACTGAACTGAATAAGATATCTTTTTGTTGTTGTTTTGTTTAGTGATAGTTGTTTGTCCTAAACGGTTAAACTGCCCACTGTTCTTCAGAAAAATCCTTCAGGTCCCACAAATTCCGTGGTTAATCAGCATTTATGCATATTTGAAACCTTTCCAACAATGACTGTATGATTTTGAGATCTATCTTTTCACACTGAGGACAACTAAGGGACTCATATGCAAGAGGGTTCAAACACTTACTGATGCTCTATTCTAGAAGGAAACACAATGCATTATGAAGCAGGGGTGTAAACCTTTGAACAAAATGAAGGTGTGTACATTTTTCTTATTTTGCCTAAATCTATTTTTTTTATTTTAATTTAGTACTGCCCTTTAGAAGCTACAGAAGATACATACATGTGCCCCAGAAGACAAAATAAGTTAAATTTATCCCCAACCTGGCACTTAATGCATTGTGTTTCCTTCTAAAATATCAGTGACCATTTGAACCTTCTGTTCAATGAAAAACCAAAGAATTTGTGGGACCTGAAGAATTTTTCGGAAGAACAGTGGGAAGTTTAACTGTTCTGGACAAACAAGCTACTCATGAATAACTATCACTAAACAACAAAAAGAAAGAAAAAAAAAAAAAGCTGTTGATCATTCAGGTGACAACACAGTATTAAGAATCAAGCGTAAATAAACTTTTGAACAGGGACGTTCTTATAAATTCAACTAATGTTGTCTCTTGTGGACTATATGTAAACATCTTTTATGTGAAATATCTTATTCAGGTCAGTACTAAATGAGAAATAACATGCATTTTGTATGATCCCTCTTATTTTGGTAAAATAATTAACATTTTGCAGTTTCTGCCAGGTGTATGTAAACTTTTGACCTCAACTGTATATTAATCTTAGATATCTATTTATCTATCTATCTATTCTATGCATGTGTGTATATATATATTAAGGTGATGTTGTAAAACTGATCAGTGTTTTTGCTGTGATGTCACAGAAGTCAAGTGTTAACTACACAGATGCCTTTGGGTAAGAGAATATTTTGTTAAATGTTTAATTTTCACGTATATATTATATTATATTATAAAATATTCATATGTGTACAAGTTTAAGTAACTGAGAGTAATCAAGTCATGTTTTTGTGTCTAATCAGGTTTATTGCTGACTAACAGACAGTATAGATCAATGCCCACACATGGCATTGGAAAATACAGACATCTTCTTCCAAAAGCATTGGTAAGACCGGCTGTCATCTGTATAAAAATGTTTTAAAGGGTACATAACATACACAGTTTCACCTAATCTCATGTTATTCCTGAGTACCTATAGAGTAGTACTGTATCCTTATCTCCAAAAAGTCTTTAGTTTTCTAAAAGAAAAATACAGCTTTCTGATTTTGTCCGGAAAAACCCGAGCTTCTGGAGGTGCGCCGTGGGCGGAGCTAAGTTCGATGATCACTTGCGCTGGGATTGGCAATAAAACACACATTTCACAAGTTTCACTTACCATCTGCAGTTCTGAATCATGACCGGGATCTTTTACAGCTGGGACCGCTCCATCTCTCAGGATCAAACAATGTGCAAATCCAGCGTCGAACTGGGCCTTGTATATGAAACGTTCGTCAACAAACACACACTTGCTAAACTCCATTACTGCCCCGGAAAAAGGAACTGCATCCATTGTTCACATAATGCTGGGTTCTTCTGGAAGCTTTGCCTGTCTTTGCCTTACAACCAAAACTACACTTCTTTAGAGACATTCTTCCAGAGTAAATCCCTTGCAGCAGTGCACTGAGTGCAGCCGAATGAACCGCATTGATGTGCGCGCTCTTTCTCACGGCCTAGCAGACGTGAGCGCGGGCGCCATGGGCACGCTTTTCCGGGAGAAATGCTCATATAAGGAGTTCCACCACTGTCTACGTCATTAAAGCCACGATCGAAAAAAAACAGCCGAAACTTGTACCAACCCGGAAGTAAGATTTTCGGCAAAGAAATTCTCTGTCATTCGTCTAAATTATTTTTTTAAACTTTGGCCATGTTTAGCATGAGAATCCAACTCTTTAACACTGTAAACAACTCTGAATATACGAAACACCATTGTACCCCCCCCCCCCCCCTTTAATGCATGTTAGTAACATTCTAATTAATTTCTTTTTAGCCAAAGAAGAAGAAGGACAGAGTCCAGGCAAAGCAGATCAAAGCGGCGACGGCAACAGAGTTTGGTGTGTTTAATGTGTGTGTTTCCGGTTATGACATGACTCTAGTGGAACATTATTCCCAGTACATCCACAATCTCTGCAATCATTTAGACATCAAAGCCGATGAAAGGTGGGATAAAGTGGATTTTTTTTTTCTTACCATCTTAAGAAAATATGCACCCACAAAAGACATATTCTCAAGATCATGTTTTTAACATTACATCCTATTAATTATTTTAAATGAGTGATCTGTCATTTATGTTTTAAAGCTATGCCCTGCCTACGAAAAGCACAGAGGTCATGGTGATGCAGGAACAAGGCACTAAGATGTATGTAGACGCCGTCCTGAAAACCCATGAACGTGTTGTTCAGGTAAAATGAATGCTTTAAGCTTGTGATTGGTCATATGAATAAATTAGGAAAATGTTTGATCGAATGTAATTAATATAGACGTCCTATATGTATTGCACTTATTTCACAGTTTGGTCAGTTACCCAGATGCACGGCCATATTGGAGATACTCGGATGTAAACAGCAGCACTGATTGCACGTTAATATACTACTGAATACGTTGTTCTGCTAATTTATGCTGCCTAAACCATGGAACGTGTGAAAGCTGCTAAATCATATAGAGAAGGACTTGGTAACAGTGTTAATTTCATTGACGAATGATTTTCGTCATAATTTTGGTCAACAACATTTTTTTCACAGACGAAAACGAAACGATAACAAAGTAAAATTATTTTTGAATGACAAAAACTATGACAAAAATCTACTGGCATTTTCGTCAACGAATAAAAACGAGATGAAAATGTTAGGGAGGGACAATTTGGAAAGAGATTCATTCAGAAAAATCTGTTGCGTAGTAGGAGGTTAGATGCGTACAAACCGGCGGGACACAAGCTAATATACACTTGACGAGTATTCAAATAAACACAGCCATATACGTCTTAATGAACATAAAGAGTAGGGAGAAAGTGCATCACTACATTGCATCCATTGCATTCAATTTTAAAGGAATAGCAATCACATTTAGTTGCTATTGTCCGAGTCACTGATGTTAATCAAGCAACAAAAAACAGAAAACCACTCACTGCTCTTGACTGAATCACTTACGTAGCCCTAAAGATGAATCTAAATTCATTTATAGAAATAAATGTTTGTTTGAAAGAATGAAGAATATGGTAAACAAGTTACTATAAAGAAAACATAATTAGCCTATATAACCATTGGAATTTCATTGAAAAAGTCCATGTTCTTTATGAGAAGTGGTTTTATTTCATTTTAATATTAAGGCATGTTGTGTATCACCACAGTTAAACTGTGTTTATCATGATAAAATTTTAATATCAAACCTATATAATGAGTTTGGAAAGTTTAGAGAAATGCTTAATAAATGCATTGCACTGTCATTAACCAATTAAATTTTAGCCAACTAAATTTACTGTAGATTTAGTCAACTAAAATCTTATGATATTTAGTCGACTAAAACTAGACTAAAACTAAAAACAATTCAGATGACTAAAATATGACTAAAACTAAATGGCATTTTAGTCAAAAAACTATGACTAAAACTAAATCAAAATTTGCTGTCAAACTTAAAACTGCTTGGTAAGCATGAAAGAGTGCATGAAAGAATTAATAGGTGGTAAAGATGCATTATTATACAGTATTAATTAAGATATTAGCCTAATATTTCACCTGCCTGACTGGAAATGATAAGAACAAAAATGAATGTTGTCAAGTTTCTTGCCCTGGAAATCCTGGTTCAGTAGCCAACCACAAACGCTTTTTGTCGTTAATTTTTTTGCACTCTTCTCCTTGATTAGTACTCCAAATGGTTTTTCCCGGTTCGACCAATTAATACAGCGCAAAACATGACAATAATTGACCATTTTCAGGTGCAATAATCAGCAAAATATGCAAGTTTTGTTCAGTTCAGTGGCATTGTATACATTCAGTGCCGCCAATATGGCCGATTGATTGACGTGTTGTATAAACTCTTTATAACAGATTTATTGGTGGTGTGTTTTTAGATCAGTGAAATGAAGGCAACGCTTCTTCCCATACTTATGGAAGTTGTTCTGAAGAATCAGCCTGAGGGGGTGCAACTCTGTGTAAAGCAGGTTAGAAAATTATACCTTATACATATTGACACTATTCTTATTTTTATTTTAAATCTGTCTGGCTGCATTTGACACTTTCTTTTGATGGAAACTGTAATGCTAAATTCGTTGTGTTGTTTTTTTTTTTCCAGCACACAGAAGTAGATTTTCAATCCCGGTTCAAAACGAGACCTGAGCTTGAGGGGCTTCTCGCAAAAATTAACAATTAATAAATTATTTAAAAATGTTTTTCTTATGAAATAATGTGTCGACAGTTTGCTACCCCATGTGTGCTGTAATAAATCTGTGAAGCAATAAACTATCCCATGAATGTTTTCCATATTGAGTGATTTTGTCTTCTTTTGAATGTAGTAACAGAAATGTGAGGACTGTTGAAATTCATTCTCTGTCATTGTGCTGTGATGTTGTTGACAAGATCCCAATATTTTATTTAAAATGATTCAGCAGCTGTTTAAAGGGAACCCCAAGTATTAAGACTTGTATGGCTTAATATAATATAAATGATGTCTCTTACTGAAATATGTCATAAAAAAAAAAAAATTAAAGATTTATCTTAAAAAAAATAATAAAAATCCACATCAATATATATTTTGGACTATGGGGGCGCCTTTATTTCGTTGACGTGAAATGGTTGCTCTTGGTGAGCTACTGATGCTACCTGTTGCTATTTTTAGCACAACACAACTCAGAAAATAAAATACTGATACGATGTGCACAGCTACTAAAAGTGCTTACAGGTGGTGATGGATATAACTGTAGACTTAAACCAAATGTCGTACCATCATGTGTGTTTTTCCCCCACAAGACGTCTAAACGCCCCGGATATCGAGTGAAATCCGTGCTGAGAAACTCCAAATCCTGAAGACTTACATCACTTCTCTTGTTGCCCTCCGACTGAAAATTATAAGCAAAAGCAGCACAATGTGGCATTGTATCAGTATTTTATTTTCTGAGTTGTGCTGTGGTAAAAATAGCAACAGCGCCAGTAAGTGACAGAGTGCAACCATTTCACGTCAACAAAATAATAGCACCCTCCATAGTCCAAAATATCTATAAAACAATATGGATTTTTTTTAAATAACCTAAATCTTTCATGGGTTTCAGTAAGAGAAGTAATTTATATTATAAGCCATACAAGTTTTAATGCCCTGGGTTCTCTTTAATAAAAGACTGCATTACCCAGAGTTCCAGGCACTGTTTCCATAACAACCATTTTGACAACAGTAAACTAACTTAACAGATTTAACAACAAGAGCTCATGTTCATTTTGTTCTTTGATACGGTTAAAGTGTAAAGATTAGGTTAGATAAACCATGGGAAGAGACTACTACGCTATTTTGGAAGTAAACCGCAACGCCACTGATGCTGACATAAAGAAAGCGTAAGTTACGATTTGTTTTGCTTATAAGTAATACATACACTTCATTAAAAGCAGAAACTATATGATTTACCATCAGTATGAGGATGTTTTATCTTTGTATCAGTTACCGACGGCTCGCATTGAAGCATCACCCGCGCAGCAGCAGCCACGCGAGCGCCGCCGAGCGCTTCACTCTGCTTGCTGAGGCTTTTGACGTGCTGAGTGACCGTAAGTTAACAAAACAAAATATGCTATACAAACCTAAAATAAAACACACTAAACCGCGCTAGAACATCCAACACAGTGTTAAAATACTTACTATAAACGATTATGTATTACAACGGCAGTGTACAACAGTTTTTGGTTCCCAGAGCATTCTGGCAAGGTTAGTTTATGGTTTTAAAAGTAAAACTTAGCCGTTAGAGAACGCTGTGTAGCTATAAATTCTTATTGTTGTCACATAGAAGTTAATGTTCATAAAACGTTAACATTTGGTTCCCCAAAACAACCAAAATGGAACCATACGTTACTATCGTTAGGGGAACATTCCCTGTTTGGGGATTACAGATTACATGATGAAAACTGTGGTTAGTAACGTAATCTAGATTAGGTATTTTAGGTAATGTATTTGACTACTTTTAGGTTACTTTTGATCTAACTTGCAATTAAACATACCATACTAATATAAAAAAAAGCAAAGAGAAAGAAAATATGTAGGCTACTTAAATATTGCTTAAACACTAAAAATATAGTGGTGGCCAAAATTATTAGAACACTAGTATTTTCACCAGCTAAAACATGGTTTTAAGTCAGTTATTTCTATTTTTTGCTATCTTTTGTCAGCAGGAAATATCAGTTTACATTTCCAAACAATAATTTTGCCATTAATTATAATAATACAGTGAGATTTCTGTTTGCACAAGGAGTCTGACAACAGCCAGTGCTACACACAGAGATCTGATCTCATCATCATCCAGTCTGTCTGGATTGACATGAAGAAACAGAACAAACTGAGACAGACTAAATCCAGGAGAACTGCGGCAAAATTCTCCAAGATGCTTCACCTAGGGCAAAATCTGCTTTAAACACAAAGGATGGTCACACCAAATGTTGATTTAATTTTAACTTAATAGAAGTTAATTGATAAAGAAAATCTATTTATGACATTATTTTTACAGCATCTTCATTTTACAGCATTTTTACACAAGTGCCTAAAACGTTTAACAGTACTGTAGCTTTGCAGGTAGGTTTCTTGAAGCAACTTGGAGGCGTTGCCACAGTTCTTCTGGATTATTCTGTCTCAGTTTGTTCTGTTTCTAAATGGTAAAAATAATAGTGTTCTGATAATTTTAGCCACCACTAAATAAATATTTTGTTTACCTGTATGTCAGTGTGACCAGTAAGCAACATTGAATTGTAAACATGCAAATGTGTTTCTAAATTATTGAAATATTAACTTCAGAAATATTTCAAGTAAATACCTCATGTCAAACAAGTATTGCTGACAAAAACATTTACTAAATAAATCCTTAATGTATTTTGGGTTTGAACATTTTTCCAGAATGAACAGTAAACTTACACTAACTGTAATCTTAATTAATTAATTAGTCTAATTAAACCATATGTGACACAAAATCAGTCATAAGGGTACATTTTTGGAAATAGGTATTGATACATCATCTGAAAGCTGAATAAATATGCTTTCCATTGTTGTATGGTTTGTTATATTTGGTCGAGATACAACTATTTAAAAAAATGGAATCTAAGGGTACAAAAAATCAAAAACACTGAGAAAATCGCCTTTAAAGTTGTCCAAATGAAGTTCCTAGTAATGCATATTACTAATTAAAAATTAAGTTTTGATATATTTATGGTAGGAAATTTACAAAATATCTTCATGGACCATGATCTTTACTTAATATCCTAAAGATTTTTGGCATAAAAGTAAAATTGGTCATTTTATACTGTATTTTTTACACCTGTATTTTTGGCTATTGCTACAAATGGTATATTTGTCGTGCTACTTAAGACTGGCTTTATGGTCCAGGGTCGCATATCATTATTTTTAATTAATACTTGGATCAAAACAGGATAGTATTACTATATCATACTATGACTCTACCATGATATTAAAAAACAGAATCAGATTCTGTTTCCTGTAAGCTGGTCACTATGTTTCTGTTTTTTTATCCAATGCAGCACGTAAAAAGGCTACATATGATAAGTTTGGAGAGGAGGGTTTAAAAGGAGGGATCCCATCTGAGCTGGGAGTGAACGGCGCCTGGTCGTCAGGATATGTGTACCACGGAAACGCAGATGAAACATTCAGACAGTTTTTCGGAGGAGATAATCCTTTTGCAGGTTATTTTTGTGGGATGACAAAGCTGTGTTGTTGTTTCTTCAATAAATGAGCTAATTTATGTATTTAAAATTCAAGAGACAGTCTGGTGCAAGCAAGACTTATAAGACTTATGTTTATAATGGTGTTTTAAAGAATCCCAGTGCTGATTAGTAATGTCTATCATAGATTTCTTTACCAGTGATGGCAATGAGGACAACACAGATTTTAAGAGCTTGCGTGGGCAAAAAGAAAAGCTACAAGATCCACCAATAGAGAGAGACCTTCATCTCGCCTTGGAGGACCTTTATTATGGATGCACTAAAAAAATTAAGATATCACGTAGGGTAAGTTCTGCAAAATTGGGTACAAATACCATCATTTGGACTCTTGAGAAATGAATTTCAGCAAAGAGATGTGTTTGACACAGGTCATGAATGAGGATGGACACACATCTAGCATCAGGGACAAAATCTTAACCTTCACTGTAAAAGCAGGATGGAACGAAGAGACAAGGATCACATTTCCAAAAGAGGGAGACCAGGCATGAACAAACACATTTTTATCACAATTTTATTTAATGTTGTTTGTAAACTGATATTGGTCATCTCAGAATATACCTTTTTCTCTACAGGGACCAAACAACATCCCAGCTGATATTGTGTTTGTCATACGCCAGAAGCATCACCCACGTTTTGTCCGACAAAACAATGATCTGTACTACACAGCACATATTTCTCTTGAGAAGGTAAAGATTTTATATAAATATATCATGACTGAAGATATTTTCCTTTTTTGGTCTAGTTTTAATGCTGGGTTTTCAATCGTTTCAATGTTAAAAACGACTAGCTCCATATTATAAGACGCTACTTGAATTTAATAATCATTATATTTTAGTTTGATATGATTTTGAATATATGTTTTTCTGATAACTCTGCAGGCTTTGACTGGTTTCTCAGTAGAAGTTGAGACACTAGATGGCAGGCTTCTCAACATCCCCATCAATGACATTGTGCAGTGAGTTTCTTTATCATACACAGGTCAAATAATTATGAAAGCATGTTTCCACCACCGAATAAAAACTCTCAGTTGAGTGTTGAAAAGTCAGAATTAAGAGAAATAAACTTGCAATTCTGTGAACTTAAGTAAGAATTGCAAGATATATACTTGCAAGTGAGTTATAAAGTGAGAATTGCAAGATATAGTGTCTCAATCCTGACTTTTCTCAGAATTGTGTGATATAAATGAAATTATGAGAAATAAAGGTAAACTGAGATTCTAAACTCACAATTTTGACCTTTTCCTCAGAATTTTAGGTTTGTATAGTCGAGTTATAAAGTCTTTCAGTTTTGGAAGTTTAACAAAGACTGTTTGTTCTCAGAATTGCAAGTTTACATCTGACAATTCTGACTGCATTTTGCATTTTATATTTTATAAAATCAGAATTGCGAGTTTATATTTCGTAATTATAACTTTTTTTTTAGAATTGCTCATGTCATTTAATTCTGATTGTATTTATATCTCACAATTAGGAGAAAAAAGTCTGAATTACGAGTACAAATCACATAATTCTGCAAAAAAGTTAGAATTGCAAGATACAAACTTGCAGTTGTGAGAAAAAAAAAAAAGTTTTCAATTTGCAGTTGACTTTATTTCTCGCAATTGTGTTTAGATAACAGTTCTGAGAAAAGTCAGAACTGTGACTTTATATCACACAGTCCAGAGCAAAGTCCAAATTGTAACAAAGTTTATAGCTCACAATTCTGCGGAAAAAAGGAAAAAAAAAAAAAGTTAGAATTGCACATTTTTATCATGCAACTCAGAGTTAGAATTGTGAGATATAAACTCACAGTTGCAAGAAAAAGTCAGAATTGTGAGATACAAACTACCATAAATATTAGACAAATCGGCACATTTAAAAGTTACTCAGAACTTTTGAATGTGGTTTTCATATTTAAGGCAGTGTTTGTTTTTTTTCCCTCTTTACACTGCAGCCCTCAGTACACCAAGGTTGTGACTGGAGAGGGAATGCCGCTAGCCAACAACCAGTCCATAAGAGGGGATCTGATCATTTGCTTCATTACCCAATTCCCAGAGAAGCTCTCACCTGAAAAGAAACAGCTTCTGAAACAAGCGCTCTCATCAAAACTCATCCAGGCATCTTAAAGTCCACTCAGTCACAAAGACAAACATTCATTATAGAAATTAAACTTGAGCTCAAAATAGTTTTGAAATTGATGTTAAGAGCCTCATTTCATTGGCACAAGAAAGACACAAGAATAGAGTAAAAGGAGAAATCAAGTTTAATAGACATGGAGAAATCAAGGTTAATAGACATGTAAACAATTCTTACAGAAATACTTAAGAAAAAAAAAAAAAAAAACACCAAGAGAAAGTCAGAACCACATCAGCATAGGCTCAACTAACTGCATTCGCTGCTTAAAGAGGAGTGACCCAGTTATGGCGCGCTGCCATCAGGGCCCGTTTCAGCTGTTCATAGGTGACAAACATAACCACATTCCAGGAGCCCAGCCTCAGGAATGATGGCATGAATCTATAAAGAACACAAACATAAGTCAATTCAACATTCATCCTCAAATCATTACAGTAAAGCTATAGTGGTAAAGAGAACTGACCCCTTGTAAAAAGCCTTTGGTCCCTCCTTAGCCAGCATGGCTACAGCACAGTTGAGGGCACTGCTGTACTGGCCCGGGGCGGAGTTCATGTATCTTGTCTTCACAACATCAACAGGAGAAGCAATAACTGTAGTACAGAAACCAGCTCCAAATGCAGATGTGAAGTGGCAGGGAAGATCATCTGTGAGGGGGAAAAAAAGATAAAATAATATAAATGAGTTATAAATATTAGTCTTAGTCTGACACTTGTGTGGTTTCCACTTGAATGGTTGCAATCAATTTTTTTGTCATCTCATCTTACCAGTCATCAGTGATGATTTTAGAAGTGCATCTTTGATAAGGTCATAGGTCACCAGTTCAGTGCAATTCACAATGGCATTGCGAGTGATGTTTGGGCCAGTTCCTATATTAAAAAAAAAAAATAAAAAAAATAAATAAATAAATAAATAAATAAAAATAATAATAATAATAATAATAATAATAATAATAATAATAATAATAATAATAATAATAATAATAATTTGTGTGTGTTTTTTTTGGTTTTTTTTTTTTTTTTTAAATATAAACTATATACCAATTAAAAATACATTAAAATTAGTTTAATATAAACTGAATAGATGTCAATAAGAAAATTGTTAAAATAAAGTTGTATTAGTTTTTATTTTAACAATTTCTTATTGAAATCCATGTAGTTAATTTAAAAATGACTTTTATGGGTAATGGTCATAGTCTAATTAAAAATAGATTTTAGAAGTTAATCTATATTTTATATTATAAACTAAGAATTATTAAAAGATGAAAAAGTTGGTTTATATAATGATATAGTTTATAAATTAATAGTAATACAATAAGTAAGCCATTAATATATAATATAAACAATGCATTTACTAGTGTATTATATTTTATACTAATAATTAATATATATATTTATATTTATCACTACTACTACTACATTTTATTTGATATATTTTATTGTATTTCATTTTTTTAAATATTTTATTTAATATTTTATATTATTTTAATTTATTGTATTTTTATTTTATATTTTATTGTATTTTTTATTTTATTGCATTTATTTTTTTTATTTTACTGTATTTGATTTTTTTTATTTTAATATTATTTTATTTTTTATATTTTATTGTATTTATTTATATTTTATTGCATTTTTTATTGTATTTATTTATATTTTATTTTATTTTATTTTCCTAAAGTTACCCAAGCTCACCTTTCCACAAACCACGAAACCCTTCTTCCTTTGCAATGGTCCGATATGCATCCATAGTACCATGGTAACGTTTATTGGCCCCGGCGCTGATCTGAGCCTGAAATCGTACCTTCACCACATCAGTGGGTTGAGCCATAGCCACTGCCATGGCTCCAGTCGTACAGCCAGCCATCAGCCGACTGCCAATCCCGACATCTAAGGAAACAATGCATTGAATGCCGTTAATGAGAGGTCTTGCTTAACATGCTTTCCAATCATCCCTGCACAAGCATTTGGCAACTTACGATCGGAACCCTTGGTGTAGAACTGCTTGACAGAATCATAGAGGCCAATGCGTACAGAGGCAAAGCTCATCTGACGCTGCAGTCCCGCAACCAACCCGCTGTAGAGACTGCGCGGCCCCTCGACACGCACCATGGTGCTGATCGTGCCAAACACGCCACGATACTTCACCGGACCATGTCCTGTGTTCGCGGGACTTTTGGTCTCCCCCTGAATCTGTACAGAACAAAAGGTGGATGGAGAAACTTTACAGAATCACAGGGGAAGGAAGCAGCATCTTCAGCTTAAAAGGGTCCATGATCCTGGGTCAGCAAGGACAATCATCATCGCCTGGACCTGCTTACGCTGCTAGTGTAGCGTCAAGAGAAATGGATAAAGCTGACGTCAGTATGGGTGTGATTTTAAACTTTCCACCAGAAATGAAAAGTTAGCTTTTTTATTGCTGCTGAGAGTTGATCTGGGTCATGTCGTGATGTGCATCTGTCGTCTCAACCGCTGGCTCAGCTGTCACTCAAGCAACAATTCATCATTTAAACAGATTACTCAAATTCCACACAAGAGACTCACCTGAAGTCTAACTTTTGCGGTGTCCAGTGGAAATGTGAAGAGGTCTGCAATGCAGGCTGCAGTTCCTGCACCAATAAACTTTACGGTGGCTGTAGGAGGCACATCACCAGCTCTGAATCCAACCATGTTTAGTTGCAGTGGGAATCACGTGAACGTAAAGGTGAAGCGGAATGCGTTGAAAACCAATGAAGTGAACACAAGATAGGTGAACTCCACCCTAACCTGGATTAAAAAGACACATAATGGATTACTTTATTTTGAAGCTTATGGTATGCATTTAATACCTTAGCTTTATGGTGCAAATGTAAGTCTTTTGGGATGTAACAATGGATGTGCTGTGTACAGACAGTCAACAAACAAAAACGGAACATCATGTTCTCTGTGACATGCTAATCTATATGCTGACGTCATCATCCTGTTTACATCTGGTGCGGTTTTGTTGACTTTCTACCACACAAAGGAGCTTCGATAAAGGAAGTGCAGATACTCATAATTACACACAATAAACAATATATGTAACGCTGGGATAATATTAAAAGCAACTACACAATTGGCATTAATTAAAACAAATAAATAAACGCTTTCGGTAAACTTTTTGTAGGCTACCAACCGGTTTGGATGAGAACTTCAAGCTTCTCTGAAAGCGTCCCTCTGGTTGAAATGACTTTCAACTTGAATTTTCTTGCCGCGTTCTTCCATAGAAAAACGTTTAGAACCGGTACAAATCAAAAACATGCTCCAAAGTCTGAAAGACAAGTATATTTCCGTGTTACACACATCTCAACATCACTTCAAATTATTTAAGAAAATACTTTAAAAAGTAGCGGAGAAAGCCTATTCATAACATGTACGTTCACAATACTCACCTTAAACAAAAACGTATAAAATGTCTACAGATAAAAGTGTTTTCTGACTGAAAAATAACTTCCGCGGACCGCAAACAGTTAAAACCCTCAGGTGCTCTGTTCTATTCTGAAAGCCGCAGCGACCCTTTTAAACGCCTCAGAGGGAGTCACGTGATTTACGGGACACGTCATTCACCGCATAAATTAACGCCTCTGCTGGTTTCGCTGATAAAACCAGGTTTCTAATGCGCAGCTTTGTTTTCGGTTTAAGTTGTTAAACTAGAAAAGGAAATGCTGTTCACGCTATTTTTTTTTACATATAGCCACAAGGGCTTTGTCTTGGTACATATGAGAATTCGAGTCAAAATGCTGTTACACAATTGTGTTTTTATTGTATTAGATTAATAGCATATATTTTGTATTTCTGAATTATTTTCATGTTTAATATTACATGCATGGCAGGTTGTATTGTGACAGCTTACCTCATTTACTGCCAACATGCCAAGGCTTTAAGGTAAGTGTTTATACACATGTGACCCTGAACCACAAATACATTGTATGGGTCGAAATTATCGTTTTTTCTTTTATGCCAAAAATCATTAGGATATTAAGTAAAGATCATGTTCCATGAAGATAGTTTGTAAATTTTCTACCGTAAATATATCAAAACTTATTTTTTTGCTTAGTAATATGCATTGCTAAGACCTTCATTTGGACAACTTTAATTTGATTTCCTCAATATTTAGAATTTTTTTTTGCACCCTCAGGTTCCAGAATTTCAAATAGCTGTATCTCGGTCAATGTGATGCTTATTTATTTAACTTTCAGATCATGTATAAATCTCAGTTTTAAAAACTGGCCATTATGACTGGTTTTGTGGCCCAGGATCATATATGAAACTGACTTTTTCAAACACAAATCTACCCTCAGAAATGTGTTTGTTGGAGTAAGTGTGACAACTAGCCCCAATCTCCCCTATTTAACTCACACGCTGAGTCATTCTGAATCAGTGTGTGTAGTTGCACATATGTTATTCATAAAGAGGACCTCAGCTCTCCCTCTTTTGGATGCGCTTTTTCATATGGATTGGCATTCATAGTTACATAATAACCCTCACAGATCCGTTTTTCATCAGATACAAAAACCAAAACTAAACTTCCCTTTACCAGCAGGAAGACAGTTCTGCTGTTATTTAAGTTTCACATAGATATGTCACCACAGTATTGTACTGGAGAATGTATAGCCTACTACCAGTCAAAAGTTTTTGAGCAGTAAGATTTGACATGTTTTTTAAAGAAGTCTCTTTTGCTCACCAAGTCTGCATTTATTTGATCTAAAGTATAGCAAAAACAGTACAATTTAAAATATATTACTTATTAAAATAACTGTTTTCTATTTGAATATATTTGAAAATATAATTTATTACTTTTTAGCATCATTACTCCAGTCACGATCCTTCAGAAATCATTCTGAAATTCTGATTTGCTGCTCAAAAACCTGCTTAAAAACCACTAAGTAGAATTTTTTTCAGGGTTTTTTGATAAATAGAAAGTTCAGATGAACAGCATTTATCTGACATGGAAATCATTTGCAACATTATAAATGTCTTTATCGTCATGTTTGATCAATTTAAAGCATCCTTGCTAAATAAAAGTATTCATTTCTATAATTTCTCTACCCCAAAAAAGTAGATAAATAAATTGTACTGACTCCAAGCTTTTAAATGGTATAATGTTACAAAAGGTTTTTATTTCATGTAAATGCTAATCTTTGGATCCTTCTACTCATCAAAGAATCCTGAAAAAGTACTCAACTGTTTTAAATATTGATAATATTAAGAAATGTTTCTTGAACAGCAAATCAGCGTATTAGAATGATTTCTGAAGGATCAAATGACGCTGAAGACTGATTCTGAAAATGTAGCTTTGATCACAGGAATAAATTACATTTTAAAATATATACAAATAGAAAGCAGTCATTGTGTTGACCCGAGCCATAGGTTATGAACTGCACACTGCTGCTTATTAGGTCAATTCAAGGGTCACATGTACACGGAAGCCTTTAGAAAGCATCAGGCATCTTTTCTATCATACTTCCTGGCTATTCTGAAACATGTGAGTGCTTTTTGACAGTCACATTTCACATATTTGCATTTGCCTTCATGGTAATTTGCCACATGCACTTCCTCTTTCCCTCAAGTGAACTTCACAGCTCTGTTCTAACGAAGATTTTGTTTGTCTATCTTTTAATAGGTCAGCAAGAGAGCACAGAAAAGCAGTTTGAAGCCACTTTCAGATTCTTTTGTCATGTGAAAGCCATTTGTATTTTAAGTTTCCCTTTTGGTGTTGTCAGGCTCACAGTTAATTTGATCATCTTTTGATTAAAAGACTCTTTTGAGTTAATCTAAATAATCTAAATGATTTGCATGTACCTAGCTTGATACTTAAAACAGTTTAGGTCTCATTAATGGAAACAGATGTATCATAAAAAAGCTTTATTTTCCAATAAAGCACAGTTCCTAGTTTATAGTATAAATATACAATCATTCACCAAAGCTATGGACCCGTTTTCATGACATATTTAAAAGTATACACATATACAATGATCACACATCCTTACAACTGTTAATACCACTTTAGTATCCAGTTACATTGAAACTAAGACAAAAATGTGCATTTTGCTTTCTTAGTCCAGCGTCTTATGATTTGTCAACTCGTCTTTCAATTTTTGATGAGCTTGATCTTTGGCCTTAAAAAGTTCCAGCACTTTTTTAGTGATAAGACTTAACCCGGGAATCCCTTTCTTCTCGTGCACTCTCTGTTTAATCAGAAGATGCTGACAATGTCCATTTAGAAAGGTGATTCCCATGAGACCTGCATTCTAGTCAGACCTCTTTTGATTTGCTCATAGGAGACGAACATCACAATGTTCCAGGATCCCAAGCGCAGAAAGGAGGGCATAAAGCTGTTAGGGAAGATGAAGATGGCAAATTCATGGTACTGGAAATACAACTTTGTGCCTTGTTATTAAAAAGAATGTTTCACTGCATGTTTCTCTTACCCCTTATAGAAAGCTTTTGGTCCCTCTTTGGTCAACATAGTGAGGGCACAGTTAAGTGCACTGTTGTATTGGCCTGCAGATGAGTTCATGAAGCGGGTCTTTACCACGTCGACTGGAGACGCCACAATCGTGGTGCAGAAACCAGCTCCAAATGCAGCAGTAAAGTGGCAGGGTAGGTTATCTAATGAGGGCATATGTATTAGACAACAAGAACATGCAAATAGTAATAATGAAAGTGTAGGGTTCATAGGTTTCATACCTGTCATGAGGTCATATTTTATTATGAGTTCCTTGATGATGTCGTATGTGACCAGCTCTGCACAGTTCACAATGGCGTTCCTTGTGATGTTTGGCATGCAGCCTAAAATAGAGAAACACATGCATGTTTATCTCCACCAGAACACCTCCACTTAGAATGGCATGTGAAAGTTGAATTTAAAGGGATAGTGACTCATGTTTTTCTGTAACTTTTATTCTGTGTAACGAAAAAAGATATTTTGTATGTGTATTTTTATCCAAATAGTGAAAGTCAGTGGGGTCAAATATTCCTTTGGACAGTGCTATTTTAGTATTCATTAATATTTGAAATAAAATGGTATTTAGTGTATTTTAATAATTTTGGTTTTAATTTTAGTTCAAGTGTTCTGTCTTTTTCATTACTTTTTGTTTTTTTTTAGTACCAGTCAAAAGTTTTTTAATGTTTTTTTTTTTTTTAAAGAAGTCTCTTCTGCTTACCAAGCCTGCATTTATTTGATCTAAAGTACAGGAAGAGCTGTAAAATTTTATATATATTTTTAAATGTAATTTATTCCTGTGATTTCAAAGCTGAATTTTTAGCATCATTACTTCAGTCACATGATCCTTCAGAATCATTCTGATATTCTGATTAGCTGTTCAAAATCATTTATTATTAAGTTGAAAACAGACATTATAAATGTGACATGTGACATCTTTTGATCAATATAAAGCATCCTTGCTAAATAAAAGTATTAGTTTTTACAAAAAAAAAATAAAAATTATACTGACTCCAAGCTTTTGAATGGTATTGTGTATAATGTTACCAAAGCTTTTTATTTCCAAATTGATCTTTGTATCTTTCTATACATTATAGAATCCTTAAAAAATACTTATCTATTTTACATAATAATAAATGTTTCTTGAACAGTAAATCAGCATATTGGAATGATTTATGAGGGATCATGTGACACTGAAGCCTGCTTTGATCACAGGAATAAATTACATTTTCAAAATATTTTAAATAGAAAACAGTTATTTTAAATTGTACAAATATTTTACTGTTTTTGCTGTACTTTTGATCAATTTTTAATTACATTTTTAATCAAAATTTTGATCAAAGCAGGCTTGGTGAGTATAAGAGACTTCTTACTGTTCAAAAACTTTTGACTTTAGAGAGTACTTTATTTTAGTTTTTTTATCTAATATTTTATTTTATTTATTTTAACCTTTATAGTTAGCAATAACAACACTGGTTTGAACCCTGATGACTTACAATGTGTGTACAAAAGCAATTAAAAAAATTCAAACTATCCCTTAAGAACTCTTGCTCACCCTTCCAAAGCCCCCGAACACCCTCATCCCGCGCAATAGTCCGATATGCATCCATTGTGCCATTGTATCTCTTTAATCCATCGGACTGACGCACTTGAGCCTGGAAACGCACTTTTACGACATCTGTGGGCTGTGCGAACGCGACAGCCATGGCACCGGTGGTGCAGCCAGCCAGCAGGCGCGTCACAATATTTGCATCTGAGAAGAACAGAGCAGAGTGTTTGGATCAGTATCACCACTATTATTTCTGTCTCTATTCCAACCAACAGCCTGACACTCACTCTCAGATCCTCTGGTGTAGAATTGCTTCATTGAGTCATAAAGCCCAATACGAACAGATGCGAAGCTCATTTGACGTTGTAGTCCTGCCACCAGGCCGTTGTACAGACTTCTTGCACCCTCTGTACGCACCATAGTGGTGATGGTGCCAAATACACCACGATATTTCACCACAGCTGATCCTGAGGCAGCTGTAGACTCTCCCTGAATCTGAAATAAGACGGATGAATGATCAAAATGTGCTTTTGTGTCGTTATTTGAATGTTTCAATCACATAAAGTCAATGCAAACTAAATTCTAAAACTATTTGCTTATATAGCTTATGTATTATTAATATTATTAACATCATATTTATTTTTTCTTCAGTCCTCACCTGAAGTCTCACTTTTGCTGTGTCCAGGGGGAAAGTGACCAGATCAGCAATACATGCTGCTGTACCAGCTCCAAAAAACTTGACAGCAGCAGTTGGCGGCAAGTCGGTAGGTTTAATTCCAACCATTTTTTCTGAATTTCTGACAGGATTTTACTTGTTTTTTTTTTTTATTTAGAGCTTCTTGTGTTTCCCCACCTGAGGGAGAATAAGATGCAGGCCATAACTGATTAAGATTCATCATCGCAAATGAATCATTTTGATTCAAATTCAGGAATTTAAAGTAAACATTGAGGCTTTGGTTTACCTTAGTTGACTACTGTTTCAAGATCAAGTTTCTTCCAAAGGAATAACTCTCTTGTCTTTTGTTTTAAATGTTTCAATACTTTTGGCCATAAACAACTGTGGCTCAATGTCCCAAAGAAGCATTACAGCAACACAACGCTATAGGGAAAAATTGGGATCAATTCATAGATAAAGCTTGATTGTAAAATCAATATTTGTAACTGTAACTTCAGCTTTGGATACTCAGAAGCATAGAAATCAGCATACAAAATCATGTACAATAAAATAAAATACAGTGTGCTCACAAACCTTCTGGTAATATGAAATTGTTAGTCCAGACTGTACCGACAAAAAGCAAAACAATTATTTCCATCCAGAGTTTAATCCAGCGAGTGTGTTTTCCACCTGATTATGGTGGAACCGGTCTGTCAAACCTGAATTTATAGCTGTGTGTGCCGGTCACAGCCAGTCCAATGTATTTCTTTCGTCACACATTACTCTAATTTTAACTATGTGTGGCGGGAGAACGTGTACACTTGTTTACTAGTTGTCAACAGGGTTGTTGTCTGTTCTCAAATTCAATATACACGCATATCAGTAAAAAAATATATAAACAACGCAATTAATCATAGTGGAAATAATTTGTATATATATTTTACACACACACACACACACACACATATATATATATATATATATATATATATAATTGTTTTTTTTTTTTTTTACCTTTTAAAATTATATACAAAAAATGTGTTTGTGTGTGTGTGTGTGTGTATATATATATATATATGTATATGTGATATATAGCATTTTTTTCCTAATCATTTTACGTTTTTTATAAATAAATTAACAAATTCTTTATATATATCCATATATATATATATATATATATATATACACACACAGACACCATATCAAATGTACACACATATCAGTAAAATTAATATATACAATTTTATATGTATATTTACATTTGTTATAAAAACAAACAAAAAAACAATACACTTAATCATAGTAGAAATTAAAAAGAAAATATATAAACAATTATTAATTTATTTTATAAAATAATTTGAAAAGTTATATATATATATATATATATATTTTTTTTTTTTAATTGATATTTTTTTTTAATTTTTAAAATTAATTATAATTTCACTTTTTAAATTGATGTGTGTGTGTGTGTGTGTGTGTGTGTATAGACACACACACACACACACACACACACACACATAATTTAATTTAATTATATATATTAAAAAATGGAACCTCTATGTGTATATATATATACACACACACATTGGCAACGTGTCATTTTGGAATGCTTAGAGCTAATTTACAGTGAATCATTACAGTGAATTTTATTTTTCTATATATTTCCTTGTTCGTTTCTTCTTAAAATTATTAATTGTATTGTTTATTTATTGTTATTTACAAAAATAGATGTTCATAAACTCACATGTCGCAGTCATGTGTTGCTTTGTCAACTTTCCCCTGCTTCCCAAAACTCCTCTGGAAGGTGGCCAGCTGGAATTTTGCTCTGTAATCTGAGTGCGATCTCATTGGCTGTTGAGGATTTAAGTTCATCCTATGAAAGAGGGGGCTTGTCACTTTGACCTAATCACTTACACTTAGGGATCATTTTCATGTCTGCTCTTTACAGAGAAGGGATCAGTGTTTCAGGTAATGCTGCCATCTGTTTATTAAAAAACACAATGGTTTTTCCATTTACTTTGCATTTGTCAGATAAATAGAAACCAACACCTTACATAACTACGTCTGGCATCCATGCTAGAGGAAAACAATATGCACCAAGATGCTGCTCCGAGTCAAACTTGTTAAGGCTGTAAAAGCTGTTTGGGGAACGCCACCCTTAACAGCCAATCTGTGTGTGTCACGGAGTAGGAATGAATGTGAGACATATGCTAACATTAAAGCAGGAACTTCCGTAGTCAAGATGAATTCAGATCAGGTCTAGAACAGACAGAAGCTCTCAGTGAGAGAGGATACAGGCCGCACTTTTTTGTCCTTAAAAAATAATCAATATTACAAAATAAAACAAACCAAATATTACTAAATATGGCATAAAAAGTATAAAAGTCACTGGTTTTTATAAAGTAACACTGTCCAAGAGCGACACCTGCAGGTGTCGTTACAGCAGAGGCTTGCCTCCCTTCAGCCCATAGAATTTTAACAGAGACTCCATAGCGTGCTGCGAGTGGGGGGTAATTGAGAATGAATGGGGGAAAGTAACGTCAGAGGAGGCAATGCCTCTATCACTCTAATAATTGGATATTATCGGTTATGATTGGATGTGTTCATGCGATAAATCCCACCTCTCTTATTTGTTAATGTTAATGTGTTAATCTGTTAACTATTGTGAACAAATAAATATTATTACAGTGTTTATTAATCTTTGTTAACATTAGTTAATAAAAATTCAGTTAGTTCACAGTGCATTAACTAATGTTAACAAACACAACTTTTGATTTTAATAATGCATTAGTAAATGTTGAAATTAATATTAACTAAGATTAGTACATGCTGTAGAAGTATTGTTCATTCTTAGTTTATGTTAAATACTAATGTTAGCTAATAAAACCCTATAGTAAAGTGTAAAAACTAATATACCCTTATTGTAAAGTGTTTCCCAAATATAACTGTTAATTAATGTTATTGCTTTTAGTTATTATTTTGGAATAAATGTAAAAATGCACAAAAACACTACAATTTGTTCTGTCTTTTTTATGTAATGTCTAAATATTATGTGTAACAGGGACATGAATGTGTGTGTGTGTGTGTGTGTGTGTCTCTGTATATATACCACAAGATAAAAATAAATACAATTAATATTGTTGTTATTTAAAATGCAGTAAATTGTTAAACATTTCTTTGTCCTATACGGACTGTTGTTATAAAAGCTGCAGTGTTATTAGAATTTATTTATTTATTTAATTTTTATTTTGGTGTGACTGTCTCAAGCATGGTTCAATAAACTTTACAACTTTTATGTTAAC
Source organism: Cirrhinus molitorella (assembly GCA_033026305.1). NCBI lineage: Eukaryota > Metazoa > Chordata > Actinopteri > Cypriniformes > Cyprinidae > Cirrhinus > Cirrhinus molitorella. The sequence continues at coordinate 13,753,031 of CM065139.1, forward strand.
AACTACCTCTGGCATAATTGTGCAAGTGTCTATTCTAGTAAATGGCAATCTTTTTTCTTTTTATCCATATATTTCTGAACGTGTAGGAACTTGATATGGTTTGTCTCTGAAAACCATGCCCTCTGGTGTGCCTCTATATCCTGACTTTAAATCGGCCAATTCCAGAGAAAATATGAATTAGCTGAAGGACCCCATTTATGATCATATTACTGAAGCCCCCTGTCAAGCCCATGACATGTGCACATGGCAAATTTTTGTTTCTGGACTTTTTTGGAACCACTACAAAAGTGTTGGCCTTTGTCTTTTAATTAAAAACTATGTTAAACTACATAATTTACATTATGGAAAATTATGCAAATGTGTCTCGCTAACCACTAATGATGCGTTAGCTTAGAATAGCAAGGTCATTAATTGACACAAAAGGCTGAAACGCCCTTTGGTGTGGCAGATAATCAGATAATTTCCACAGGACAAAGATGTCACACCAGAGGACAAGGTCACTTTAAGAAGCATTTTAGATAATTAAGATTTAACTCAATTTCATTATTTTTCAACATTTTCAGTGGTCTTAAATGCAATAATTACATTAATTAAACTAAATAAACGGTAGACTTTCAGACTTTAAGGTGAAACAACTGTTTTTTACAGTGTAAACTGTGCGTAAATAGAAATGATATGTATTATATATTATTTTTTCTGGACATAAGTGTATGCAGTAATCTAAGAGGAACAGAGGTTAGTATTAAAAAAGATTTTGAAATTAAACTTAAAATAGTCCATGGTTAATCTGAATCTGTCCGTTCATTCTGGTCTGCGAATCTGATTCGGCTGAGAAGAGTGTGTTATTCTAGTGATATCAGAACTCTGTATCACTTCGCTTGCAGTATTTCTCACAGCAAATATCATGGTGGATGCCCAAATCCACAGTTTTTGTGTCACAGAATGTGGTTTTAAGATTTTTTTAGGCAAGAATGTTCTTGTTTAGACTTTAAATATGCAGTTTTGTTAATAAAGGTAACTATTTGAAAATTAGCTTTGACGTTTTCAGAGATGTAAGCTCCAGGGTGTCATCGGGCATTCAGTGCCTATGAACCTGCTGAGAGCAGCCTCACTTGGCCAGTTCTTCTGGAATATACAGCTGGCTCTTATGGCTCTATAGTGGTTACACATGAGATATAATCACGGATCTATATAATGATCAGTAAACATAATTCATTGGTATGATTTCGTTAATTATTTCTTCCAAAGCAGATATATATATATATACAGGTCCTTCTCAAAAAATTAGCATATTGTGATAAAGTTCATTATTTTCTGTAATGTACTGATAATAATTAGACTTTCATATATTTTAGATTCATTACACACAACTCGAAGTAGTTCAAGCCTTTTATTGTTTTAATATTGATGATTTTGGCATACAGCTCATGAAAACCCAAAATTCCTATCTCAAAAAATTAGCATATCATGAAAAGGTTCTCTAAACGAGCTATTAACCTAATCATCTGAATCAACTAATTAACTCTAAACACCTGCAAAAGATTCCTGAGGCTTTTAAAAACTCCCAGCCTGGTTCATTACTCAAAACCGCAATCATGGGTAAGACTGCCGACCTGACTGCTGTCCAGAAGGCCATCATTGACACCCTCAAGCAAGAGGTCTGTGGGAAGGAAAAAGTGTGGCAGAAAACGCTGCACAACGAGAAGAGGCGACCGGACCCTGAGGAAGATTGTGGAGAAGGACCGATTCCAGACCTTGGGGAACCTGCGGAAGCAGTGGACTGGGTCTGGAGTAGAAACATCCAGAGCCACCGTGTACAGGCGTGTGCAGGAAATGGGCTACAGGTGCCGCATTCCCCAGGTCAAGCCACTTTTGAACCAGAAACAGCGGCAGAAGCGCCTGACCTGGGCTACAGAGAAGCAGCACTGGACTGTTGCTCAGTGGTCCAAAGTACTTTTTTCGGATGAAAGCAAATTTTGCATGTCATTCAGAAAGCAAGGTGCCAGAGTCTGGAGGAAGACTGGGGAGAGGGAAATGCCAAAATGCCTGAAGTCCAGTGTCAAGTACCCACAGTCAGTGATGGTCTGGGGTGCCATGTCAGCTGCTGGTGTTGGTCCACTGTGTTTTATCAAGGGCAGGGTCAATGCAGCTAGCTATCAGGAGATTTTGGAGCACTTCATGCTTCCATCTGCTGAAAAGCTTTATGGAGATGAAGATTTCATTTTTCAGCACGACCTGGCACCTGCTCACAGTGCCAAAACCACTGGTAAATGGTTTACTGACCATGGTATTACTGTGCTCAATTGGCCTGCCAACTCTCCTGACCTGAACCCTATAGAGAATCTGTGGGATATTGTGAAGAGAAAGTTGAGAGACGCAAGACCCAACACTCTGGATGAGCTTAAGGCCGCTATCGAAGCATCCTGGGCCTCCATAACACCTCAGCAGTGCCACAGGCTGATTGCCTCCATGCCACGCCGCATTGAAGCAGTCATTTCTGCAAAAGGATTCCCGACCAAGTATTGAGTGCATAACTGAACATAATTATTTGAAGGTTGACTTTTTTTGTATTAAAAACACTTTTCTTTTATTGGTCGGATGAAATATGCTAATTTTTTGAGATAGGAATTTTGGGTTTTCATGAGCTGTATGCCAAAATCATCAATATTAAAACAATAAAAGGCTTGAACTACTTCAGTTGTGTGTAATGAATCTAAAATATATGAAAGTCTAATGTTTATCAGTACATTACAGAAAATAATGAACTTTATCACAATATGCTAATTTTTTGAGAAGGACCTGTATATAAACTCAGCACGAACACTTATTTTATTGTTTTATTTTATTTATTTTTTTTACAGTGTAAACTGTGTATTATATGTATTATTATATTTTTTCTGGACGTAAGTATATGCAGCGATCTAACAGGAACATAAAAGTTAGTATTAAAAATATATATATGTTTAAACCTAAATTTAAAACAGTCTGTTAATCTGATCATTTATTATCGTTTGGCTGCTATTTAGTCTTTGGCTTTGAAGAAACGCCAAATAGCGGTTACGTGACAGTGGCATTATCATGTTTCAATAAATGGTGAGAAATATTTGCTGTCTATGCTTGCAGTCTTACAGCTGCAGTAGACAGAGCAAAATCAGCTGAGAATGAAAGCAAAATATCCTTCACAGACATGTTTGTGCGAGTACATGAGATCAGAACATTCCTCTTATGAAAGCTCTGCGTTATTATGATGTATCTGGCACAGCAGCTATTGCACCATTCAGATAAACAGCCTGCTGCTTTTTGCCACTGTCATAAACCCACTAAAGTCTATTATATGAATGAGTGACCTATGAGCTCCTAAAATGGGTTTGCATCACTGTTGGCCAATACCATTTTGTGCTTTATATCTTTGTAAACCTTACTCATTGGAGAACCATGTTGTTTGGTTATCTTACCTTCTGTATTTTCAAGATTTGTTTGTGTGTTTGTGTCTAGACTGGAATCCCTTGTACCTTTTCCACATTGTTTGATCAGTAAACTTAATGTGCTACCTTTGCTGTCCGCATCCAGCTAGAACCAGTTTCTTCAATGTACCCTGTGATCTTTCGGCTTCTGAAAGAGGTAAACAACCCCATGTGTCCTTCTAGACACGCACTCGCCCCACCCGCTACTGAAAGCAGATACATCCATGACTGACGCAGACGCAGACATGAATTCATGTCTAACACAGACAGCTGGCGCTGAGACCTGCCTTATGTATGAAAAAATACTTCCTCTAAAAGCACAGGCACATCTAAAAATATACCTCCCTGTATTCAAGCAAAGGTCAGTAGGTCACACTCAGTGTATGGAAAGGTATGTAATTATATCATCAAAAGTCCATATGTGGTCATTCATCATACGACAGCCCACCAAAAGTATTGGCACCCATGAGACTTAGAAATAATAAAACGGCACATTAAGCGGCACGGAAGAGAAAAAAAATTGATGAATAAAGTGGTTATTTTTGTTTTCTTTCCACACAAAAGTATTCTCGTAGCTTCATAAAATTAAGGTTAAACCACTGATGTCACATGGACTATTTTAACAATGTCCTTGCTACCTTTCTGGGCCTTGAATGTGGTAGTTGCATTGCTGTCTATGGAGATTCAGACAGCTTGTGGGTTTTATCAAAAATATCTTAATTTGTGTTCCGAAGATGAACAAAGGTCTTACAGGATTGGAACGACCCGCGGGTGAGTGATTAATGACAGAATTTTCACTTTTGGGTGAACTAACATTTTCATTTTTTGTATATTTATTGATTTGTGCATGATACAAAATATAAGCTTTTAAAAAAATTTTGTTTGAAAAATAACAAAAAACAATCTAGTTTAACTGTTTGAGAACCATAAAATGTCTATTTTCTTATTTTTGAATTTTATTTATTGTTTAATGTGCATTCTGCTGTTTTTCTTTAAATAAATCCCACTGGGCTGTATTGTAGAGTGCAAATACATTAATGTTTTTTAAAGAAGAAGTTCACTTCTAGAACAAAAATGTACAGATAATTTACTCACCCCCTTGTCATCCAAGACTGTTCATGTCTTTCGTTCTTCGGTCATGTTCGGTCTTCGTTTGGTAAAAAATAACCAATCGTTTCACTAGATAAGACCCTTCTTCCTTGGTTGGGATCATTTAGAGCCATTTTGAAGCTGCATTTAAACTGCATTTTGGAAGTTCAAACTTACGGACAGCTGTGCACCATAGAAGTCCATTATATGGAGAGAAATCCTAAAGTGTTTTCCTCAAAAAACATAATTACTTTACGACTGAAGAAACAAAGACATGAGCATCTTGGATGACAAGGAAGTGAGTAAATTATCTGTAAATTTTTGTTCCGGAAGTAAACTTCTCCTTTAAGCAGCTAAGCATACACTGAGTATAGTACACTAAACATTTCAGGCCATAATTTTCTACAGTAGTTTGAATCATGTAGCACTAATCATTTTCTTGACCTCATGAAGGTCCTAAAACGTGTCTCAGAGGAGTGCATTTAAAAACCCGACCAATAAGAAGGTGGTGCGTTAATGTCACTGCTGACTCCAGAAATGCCGTTCCGTATTTCTCCTGTCATTCTTAATATGGCTGTCCCATCATGCCACATCATTCTGTGCAGGCTATTGCTGTGTCAGCTGGCTGACTGCATGGAAATCAGAAGCACTTTTGCCCTTTATACTCAACTATTAGTTAGTGGCGATTATATAATATTTGCACCTTCTGATGCAAAAGCCTCTAAATCCATCTGACATCTTTCTTCAAAAAATACATTTTTATCAGGCGCCAATGTATAGGTTTCTATGTAAGTACTGGTACTTCTGATTGGGCTGAGGGTGGGATTTTAACGAATTTGAAGTAAAAGTATTTGATGGATGTATATATATATATATATATATAGTTATGTTCAAGTGCCTGCTAGTGTGTGTGATAAGGAAAAATTTGCATGTTTCCAATACAGAATAAAAAGATTAACCACAGGGAGAGAGAGAAATGGGGAATTGCCTGGGGTTGTGAATGTAACTGGTCTAGTCAACAAATACAAATAAAATTTAATCCATCTTTTTTAATTATTATTATTTACTTTTTTGCTGAGAATGCATTATATGATAGATCAAAACGGCCACACCCTGATGTTCTCACACACTAAAGTAGACATTTATTAAACAATAAGGCAGCAAAAGAGCTTCAGTTTGTATGTACAAAGCAATCAAAGTGTCACATGATTGTTCTATAATGTCAAATTGCTTGGCGCATCATAAACTTTCCCACCATGCCCGTTATGACTCAGCAGACTGATCCAGACTGATCCAATGAAATAGCTGCATTTTGGTCAGTCCACAATTCTCTCTTTAAAAAGAGACTGTAAATCCACTTTTATTGTTTAAATGGCTTACAGACCTACATATCAAGCTCATAAATGTATTATGGAACACTTGCTAAGTGGCAGACAGCATCTGGAATGATTTTAGCTCTAGCCAATGGGCTGTTTTAAACACATCCTGCCCTCCTCATTATTCAGTCTTCATTGAAAGGAAAAGACCACCTCAGTACACAGTGCATAAATAGCTCCACTTCCAAAATTCATATGAATTAGCCAAATAGAATAGGCATTGTGGATCACCAAGTACAATAAATATGTTCCCCATTGAAAAAAAAACAGCATGGTAGCTGGTTTTAGCTGGTCCTTAGTTGGTCATGAGCTGGTTTAAGCTCAGGACCAGCTTATAACCAGCTCAGGACCAACTTAAAACAACTCATGACCAACTAAGAACCAGCTAAAACCAGCTCAAACCAGCCAGCATATACTGTTTTTTTAACAGGGTTGTCTTAATTTATCACGTTCTTTTTGATTTGAATGTCACAGATATACAGTTGAAGTCAAACGTTTACATACACCTTGCAGAGCCAAGGGGTGAAACTTTTTGAATTTGAAGATCAGGGTAAATGTCATTTTGTCCTCTAGGAAACATGTAAATATCTTCTGTAGCTTCTGAAGGGCAGTACTAAATGGGAAAAAAATTATATTTAGGCAAAATAAGACAAATTTACACATCTTCATTCTGTTCAAAAGTTTACACCCGTGGCTCTTAATGGATCGTGTGTTGTTGTTGTTGTTTTCTAAAGCATCAGTGAGTGTTTGAACCTTCTGTAATAGTTGCATGTGAGTCCCTCAGTTGTCTTTAGTGTGAAAAGATGGATGTCAAATCATACAGTCATTGTTGGAAAGGGTTCAAATACACAAAATTCTGAAAAACTAAAGAATTTGTTGGACCTGGAGGATTTTTCTGAAGAACAGCAGGCAGTTTAACTGTTCTGGACAAACAAGGGGCCCATGAACAACTATCACTAAAAAAAAAAACAACAACTGTGGATCATTCAGGTAACAACACAGGATTAAGAATCAAGTGTATGTAAACTTTTGAACAGGAACATTTTTATAAATTAAACTATTATTTACTTTGAATAAACTTTTACTTGTGGACTATATGTAAACATCTTTAATGTGAAAGATCTTATTCAGGTCAGTACTAAATAAAAAATAACATGCATTTTGTATGATCCCTCTTATTTTGGCAAAATAATAACAATTTTGCAAATTCTGCAAGGTGTATGTAAACTTTTGACTTCAACTGAATAAGTTTAATGTTAAACATTTATTTAAGTTGACAATTTATGCTAAACCTCAACTGACTTGAACAGAAACCGTTGGCTTTCATTTTTGTTTAGTTAGCCTTTTATTTTAACAAGGCACTGTACAAAAATTGTGCTGACTTTATGAATGTCTCAGTTACAATGAGGAAATCTGACACAAAATAAGCCAGGGCTGAACTCTCCAAACCAGGCAGTTTTCTCTCCTGTCTGATTACCTAGATTATCGCTTCAAATTTTTACTGACCATTAATATACTTGGAAATATACATAAATACATTCTCACGTAAAATACTAAGCCAGAAGAAAATGTTTGAATGTGATGTTTCACACAAGATTTTTAGTTTCCCAGGGGCCTGTTTCAGAAAGGAGGTTAAGTGAAAACTCTGAGTATGTCAACCCTGAAATGAGGGTAACTCTGGGTTTTCTGTTTCAGAATGGGAGGTTTGTCAAACCTGAGAAAGCAGGGTAAGTCAAGCCTGTTTCTGAAAGAGAGCTAACTTATATTCAAAGTCAGTTACCTTGGTAACTTACTCTGTGAACCTAACCTGGTCAGCAGCAGGTTTTCTTCGTTAAACCCAGAGTTTCTTTCGGTCTTCTCCCCCTTTTTAAATTGTAAGCGATGTTAAAATGCCTCATTCAATCATTTACACTGCAAAAATGCTTTTCTTAGTGAGTATTTTGGAATGTAAATTTAGTGCATTTTACTTGAAACAAACAGAATAGTCTTAATACAAATGGAAACAAGATTATTTTTCTTACCCATAGATGGCAGATAATTTGCACAATAAGAAAAATATTCTTAAACGACTAAATACCTTGTGTCATATGATGATCATGATATAACATCAGGGATGCAGAGCACACATCAGTATGGCCGTTGTATGCAGATGCTGGTGAAGAAAGTGTGCCTCGCTCTCACGCTCTTCGTGAAAATTTTTGTGTAGCTTCCTGAGCACAAACCCACCGAAAATTAAGCTGATTACTGAGATATATGTCGTAACCACCACCACAGCTGTTAAATTGACTTGTTATTTCCTACGAATACAAAAGCAACATTTATTATTTTTCATGTTGGATTTTAATATTCTTCCAATACTTGGTATTGTGGAAATCTCCTTTTCAACTGTTCTTCATTCTTTTGCAAGCCTTCTTGCTATTGGCTAAGTAGAATTGAAATGTTAATTGTGTTACTTTAAAAAAATGCAACTGTTTGGATTAGAGAGTATTTAATTATATGAAAAACTGCTGTACATTGAAATAGACACTAGATGATATTTATTTAATATGTCACATGTTTGTAAAGTCATGTAGCCTACACCAATGAACCTTTTATGGTTAAAGCTTTACCTGATTGAATTGTGTTTTTGTACTTCATAGCTGTTGTATTTGTTTTTCTTTTGCCTGTGGAATATCATGGCAATTAATATTAGTTTAGTAATTTACTGTTATGCCAGTTTTAACCTTTGGTATTATAATATATAGTGATTGCAGTAATATATAGTAATATACAGTGATTCAGAATTAAAGTTAAGCAGAGGTCTTTTTGCCGGGATCTGTTGCCATGGTGAATCATAATTTTGGAGCTCCATTGGTCAGGGCTTTTTTATAGTTGTGATGCACACTTAAACTCAGTCAACCTACTCAGAGTAGATTGAACTAACTCAGTTCAGCTCTTCTGAAACCGAAAACTCAGAGTTTCCCATCTCATGGTAATTCAACCCAGAGTTCAAGTTTAAACTTAGAGTTGGTTGAACCCCCTTATTGAAACAGGCCCCAGGAATGGCAAAGTGATTGGTTTTATTATGAAATAGTTGGTTTTGAAACAACAGCAGAATGAATTTCAGAATAAACAGTACACTGGAAAAAAAACGGTAACCTTAAAATAATATAAATCAAGCTGACAATATAATGCAACATCACTGAATCAACCTAAATACATGAAATAATACCAACAAAACTCATTCTTGGTCTAAATCAGGTAGAAATAGCTATTTATGGCAACTGGAGCTTACCACTTTTTACATTGTACACAAAACCCATTAAACTGTCCAATTAATAAATTAAATCTGTTCCTACTGTATATGAAAGCCTGTGTGGGAAAGACAGTGCAAATATCATATAGTTAACCGACAGCGCCCTCTGCTGATAACCTATGACATTTACAGTTCATTAAGTCACCTGGCCTCATTATGAATGCATGAGATGTATTCATAAACATGAGTTCACTTTGTTAGTGGTCAGTGCTCACTACAATACTTTAATATAAAAATTACTGATTACTGTTTATCACTCTTGCTTTCACAGTGCTTTCCCTTTCTGGATTTCTTTCATGTTCTCTTTTTTCCAAAAGCTCTCACTCTCAAAGTCCCTAAATGCAGTTCACCAGTGTTGCAGCGTCATATGTTCATTTTATTTTGTTTGTCTATGTGTTTATCTCGTTTTTACCTAATATCTGGAATATAAACATTGTGGCATTTGAAGTGTTTGGTTTATAGGCCTTTGTTTGTTTTCCTCTCTCCTTTTCTCCCGCTTTCCGTCTCTCTGCTGCTGCTGCTGGTTTGTTTACATCAGTTCAGTGTCTGTGGCGCAAGGGGTTCTGGGCCATGTGTCTGCCATAGTCGCGGTGCATTGTGGGAAGGTTGTGGTCCTCCAGCGGCTCGGTTCGGAATAATGTCTGCCTCGGAGGCAGCGGACGGTTCTTCCCCGGAATTATGCCCGAGCTTCGCCGTGATCTGCTCGTTTCTGGAGCGGTATGGAGCTCTGCTGGACCTGCCGGAGGTGTCGTTCCCGGTGCTGGAGCGCAGTCTGCAGGAGAGCAGCGCGGGTGAGCCGCTCCTCCATTGTTGCTCCATAGCCGCTTTACATGCGTTTAAACAGGCCGTTAGGTACTCCACACGCGGGTGTCGGTGTTCTTGTCGCCGTTTGTGTCTTTAAAGCGCCGTTTCTGCCGTTAATTTCGGCGTTTTGCCCGACTGAAGGTTTTATTCCGCTTTATTTACTCATCACAGCGCACAGGAACGCATTGCTGCTTTATTTGCGTTTATATGCGATCGTTTACTTATGGAAAATCACTTGTGTTTTCATATAACTACACGCATATCGAGAAGAATGAAATAATCATGTTTATTTACAGTTAAATAATAATTTGGCATGAATTGGTGCGATGTGAGAAGCGCGCATGCGCAGAACGTGTAAACTTCCTGCTCGCGCTGGTGAGAGGGAGAAATGACAATATGGGATTATTTTGATTATCAAACTTTGGTGAAAGTTAACAATAAGCCCTTTTTTGGTATCTGTGATGGTTTTGCTGCATTATAAACGTGTTGGGTGTGTGTAAGGTGGCGTTGAATTATTGAGCAGTGTGTTATATCCCAGCATTCCCTTTAAAGTAAGTGATGAAATATATGTAACTGTAGGTTTCCCCTAAAATGTCTCAGTTGTAGTACACTTAATTAGAATTTAGTACACTAAGCTGTAATAAGTATGTATATTTGTATACACACATACTACCAGTCAAAAGTTTTTGAACAGTAATTTTTTTTTAAAGAAGTCTCTTCTGCTACCATTGCCTGCATTTGTTTAATCCAACATACAGCAAAATATTGTAAAATATTTGTGCTATTTACAGTAACTCTTTTCTGTGATCAATTTTTTTTTCAACATCATTACTCTAGTCTTCAGTGTCACATGAAAAAAAAAAAATATATATATATAATAATATGCTGATTTGCTGTTCTAGAAACATTTGATGATGATGATGATCATGATTATTATTATTAATAATAATAATATTAATATCATTATTAATTTTAATATCAGTATTTAAAACAGTACATTTTTCAGGATTCTTTGATGAATAAAAAGATCCAAAGATCAGAATTTATCTGAAATAAAAAGCTTTTGTAACATTATGCACTATACCATTCAAAAGCGTGGAGTCAGTATAATTGTATTATTATTTTGGAAAATAAATTACTAAAATTAATACTTTTATTAAGCAAGGATGCTTTGAATTGATCAAAGGTTAAAAAAAAAAAATTTCTATTTTAGATAAATGCTGTTCTTCTGAACTTTCTATTCATCGAAGAAACCTAAAAAAATTATACTTAGCTGGTTTCAACATAATAATAATAATAAATGTTTTTTGAACAGCAAATCAGAGTATTAGAATGATTTCTGAAGGATCATGTGACTAGAGTAATGATGCTAAAAAAATCACAATAACATTTTAAAATATATTCAAATAGAAAACAGTTATTTTAAATAGTACAAATATTTCATAGTTTTACTATGTTTGCTGTCCTATAAATAAAAGCAGGCTTGGTGAGCAGAAGAGACTTCTTTAAAAAATATGAAACATCTTACTGTTTAAAAACTTTCGACTGGTAGTGTATATAATGTTTTGTTAATAGTATCTCACCCTAAAATTCTTTACTCACCCTCATGTTGTTCCTCCATAGAGTTATTTAAAAAAATATATTTTTATTTTTTGGATAAAGAATTTCTTTACATTACTACAGCTCTGTTGTCATAACAATAAATGTAGTTATGTTTTTGTTTTTTTTTTTGGTCAGAAACTATAGCTGCTTTGGCACATTTACAGTAGACACTGATAGATTCTGCCAGTCATAAACATAATATGAATACTTCAATGAAGCATGTTGGGGACTACGGCAGTACAAGAACAACACCAATATTAAATGTCCAGTAATGCGTTTATCATTGTGCAGTTGCACAATGATAAAATGCACTTTATCTTGCAAGTGCAAATGCAAATTTAATGTTCATGCATGCGTAAGTTCCACCTAAAGCAATAAAATATAAATATAAATAATCCAACTGTGGCTACTTAAGAAGTTGGACAATTAAACAATTAAGATTAACAACAGATGTATTACTGTTAGTTATGCTACTGAATGAACAAATGCACAAATCAGTTAACAATTCACAGTCATGTGTCATTTATCATTTTTATAAACTGTTTGAACAGTTTTAGAACCACTGGCCTAAAAACTTGTGGTAAGGTGTGTTATGGTTGTGTAAATTATTATGTTTTACGTGTTGCTTTAATATCGAAATACTAATGTCCCCAGTACCCAAACTCCTTGTGGACCTTCACGTGAAGTTACTGAGGAAAATTGGCAAGTCTGTATCTGCAGACAGATGGGAGAAGAATCTAATTAAGGTGAGTAAATCGGCGTTCACTATGGATTATTGGATGTCATAAGCTGCACATTCAGCTTTTAACAATCACATTCAAGCAGCTGTGAATTATGGATCATTTAATAATGAATATGTGAATAGCTGTGAGCACAATATGCAGCTGACAGTGTTAAGTCAATAGTCGTCTCATCAGTGTTTAATTTTTGATGTCTTTATTACTCTAGATATGTCAGGAGTTTAACACCACATGGGCATGGGAGCTGGAAAAGAAGGGTTATCGAGAGATGACAGTGGAGTGTAAGACAGGAATATTGAAGGTAAAATGGCCTAATCATAAGTAAAATCTGTAGTTGCATTTATAATGTGTGTGTATAATTCTGTTTTTATTAACCCAATGAAACCTGACAATGTTTTGGTTTTCAAACAGTACTTGTGTGAATGCCAGTTTGATGACAATGTCAAGTTTAAAACTGCTATCAATGAAGAGGACCCGGATAAAATGCGTCTTCAGCCCATCGGCAGAGACAAAGATGGCCTCATGTACTGGTTCCAGCTAGATCAAGATCATAATGTGAGGGTCTACGTAGAAGAACAGGATGATCTGGATGGGTCATCTTGGAAGTGTATAGTAAGGTAGGCATTCTGCAATCAATTTCCAGTTGAATGAAATCCACTTCTTTATAATGTTTCATAGCAGGAGTATATGTTCACTTCTGAAAAATAAATCTTTTATTTTCCATTTCAGAAATAGAGAAGACCTTGCTCAAATCCTTGGATTGTTGAAGACTCAGATTGATCCAGCGCTTTTGGTAAAAAAGGATCAGGAGGAGGGCTCATCTAGTAACAGTCCGAACCCAGACAATGAAGAGAACAAGAAAAAAGAGGGAGCTGAATGTATGTAAAAAGAAAAAGTAATATTAAGTATTAACTGAAGACAGATTGTTTACTGATTTGTTTCATCTGTGTGTCTTTTGATTCTAGCGGAGATCAGAGATGAGAAGTCACAAAATGATTTATCCACATCTGAAAATAAGGAAAACATGCTGGAGAAGAACAATGCAAAGCAAGAAGATACAGAGACCACAGATGGACTGTCGGAAAAAGACTTGAAGGTGAAAGAAGAGCTGCAGAAACATTCTGAGACGGCAAACGACACGGGCGTTATTATTGGATCGATCAAAGAAGAGCCACAGGATGAGGAGGAGAAAGCTAAGAACTTGTCAACACCTTCACAGAATGCAGAACAGACAGAGGACGTGAAAAGAAAAACTTTAGAAGAGACTCAGAGAGCTTTGAAAAATGACCTTCAAGCTAAAATCCCTCTGAAAAAGCGGGAAATGAAACTAAGTGAAGACTTCGATAGCAACAGCATGGGAGTACGAAATGCTCCTGTCGCTCTGGTGAAAGAATCACGGACATGTTTCGACGACAGCAGATCGAGTGCTGAAAAGATCAACGGCCACGTCCCTCACCTTACATCATCTGAGAGTGAATCGCAAAAAGGGTCAGAGAGTCTTCAAAAAGACAGCACAGATAAGAACGTCGGAATGTCGGAATGTCTCCCTCTTGGTTTAGATAAATCCAAAGAGAGAAAAAAGGAGAGAAAGAATGACCAGACGGAAGAGAAGAAGGACACAAATGAAGCCAGATCGTGTGCTGAAGAGCAAATGGAAGTGAAGAAGCCTGAAGAATCCTGTGCTGAGGAAAACAAGGAAAAATCAGAAACTTCTCAATCTCACAATAAGACCCCTGGAGAAGAAAAGTCCCCATCAGTTAGTAAACAATCAGAAAAGACACCTGAAGAAGTAACTGACAATAAAAAATCTCTCAATGCTGACAATTTGGATGCTACAGAAGTAAATACATCAACACTGCCTGAAGAGTCAACAAAAGAAGAATCAACACAAGATCTCGCAAACAAGGAGTCCACGAAAGAGCTCTCAAAAGAAGCCACGAAAGATCTCCCGAACAAAGAATCATCAAAAGAAGTTGCAAGAGATGAGTCAGTGAAAATTCCCTTAAAGGATGAACCAACAAAAGATCAGTCAGTGAAACATCTCCCAGAAGAAGAGAAATCAATTGAAAAATCAACGAAAGATGCCTCAAAGGAAGCAATAAGAGATCTCCTGGACACAGAATCATCAAAAGAGTTAGTAAAAGATCTTTCAAAAAATGAGCCAGTTAAAGAAGAGTCAATTAAAGATCTCTCGAAAGAAGAGACATCCAAGGGGCAATCCGAGAAAGATCTTACAGAAGAAAAGTCACAGAAAGTTCTTACAGAAAAAGGTCAGCAATCTCCCAAAGACCACGAAAAACCAGATCCAACTGCTTCCATGCCAATGGAAACTGAACCATTCCAGTCATCTAAAACAGAAGAATCCTCTTCCCCTGAGGTAATCAAATCACATTCTGGCACAGAAAAGCCAGAAAACACAGAAAAAATGAAACCTCATAACAGCTCTGGAGACACTACCACAGCAAAAGAGCCAACTGCCATTATCCCAAAAACTGAAGGTGACAAACTCTCAACCACTGGAGAAAGTGAGTCCATTGCCTCTAAACCTTCTGAAGATTTAGATGGCCCTCAAGATAAAGTGCAGGAGCAGTCTGCCTCCCCTAAGTCTGCATCAAGTGATCTTGAAAAATCATCTGTTTCTGATTCAACGAAGAAGCCAAGCACACCAAAAACCACAGAGAAAGGAGACGGTGAGGAAAAATGTGATACAGCTGAAACTGATAAAAATGAGAATCTGGAAACGTCAAAAGACAAGGATGAAATGGGTGAAGCTGCAAACGGCTCTGAAGAATCTGCTGCAAAAAAATCGGAAGAAGTTAAAGCTACAGAACAACCCAGTAAATCCAAGAGGTTGGAGAAACCTCCTTCGGACAGAGAACATGAAAAGAAACCCGATTCCGAGGAAGGGAGCGAAGAGAAGCCGATGGAAGTTGATTCAGAGATCAGTAAAGCTGATCAAATTCAGTCTGAGACTACAACAGCAAGTAAAAAGGAAACTGATGTTCCTGTGGATCAAAACACCACCTCAAGCAAACAATCTAAGCAAGACGCAACTTCTGAAGAATGTGAGGCTTCCGGGGATGTTCAAGAAAAAAACAACGCTGCTGTAAAAAGCAGTAAAAGACCAGGCCGGCCTCCAAAGAAAGCTCAGGAGAGTCAGGATGAGGAGAAAACAGGCGAAGAACAAGAAGAAAAAGCACGGCAGGAAGGAATTCGCATGAAGATCAAAATCCCAGCTCACAGGCGGAAGGCAAAACTTCAGAGGGAGGAGGTGAAGGCAGATTCAGAGTCTGAGGTGACTGACGGCAGGTGCTTAAGGAGATCTCCGAGAATCTGCAGACCCACTGCTAAAGCTGTGGAGATCCAGGACAGGAGGGCGGAACGGAAGCAGGCGACTCCGGTGTCGGAGAAAGAAAAGGATGACAATGAAGATAAAGAGGAGGAGGAGGATTCTGTACAGAGGAAACCAAGGAAAGTTGAGCCAGATGGCCAAACAAAACCAAAGGTACATTTTATTTATTTATTTATTTAATTTATTTTTTTTATTATTTTATTTAATTTATTTAATGTACATTGTAATGTTATGAGGACTAAATTCACTTATAGCAATAAAATGATTGATTTTTAGTATTTTGTTTCCCAATGATTGAGGTAAAATGGTGTAGAAGTAATATCTGCAATTTGTTGGCCATAACATTACAATTTTCAGTAAAACAGTATTGTTTGCATTTGCAGTTTAAAATGGCTGTTTTCTATGGAAGCCCATGTCTGCCACTGTATAAAAACAAAAAAATGTAATTGCGATTTTTCTTTATCTCATAATTCAGACTTTTTTCACCCAAGTGTACATCTCTCAATTCTGACTTTTTTTCTTAGAATTGCGTGGTATAAACTATAAACTCACAACTGCAAGATTAAAAACTTTGCAATTCTGACATTTTTATTTCAAATGCAAGTTTAAATCCCGCTATTCAGAGAAAAAAGTATTGTGAAATACAGTGAGAACTGTGAGATAATAACTTGAAATTCAGACTTTTTTCGTGCAATTGCGAGTTTATGTCCTGCTATTCTGAGAAAGTCAGTTTTGCGTATAAACATATAATTGCGAGAAATATAGTCAGAGCTCAACTGTGAGATAACTCGCAATTCAGAGTTTTTTTGCAAATGCAATTTTGTATCTCTCAATTCTAACTTTTTTCTTGCATTTGTGAGTTTATATCCCACAATTCTGAGAAAAAAGTAGAAGTTTTGCGTGGTATAAACTTGAGGTTGCGAGAAATACAGTCAGAAACCGTTCTGACTGTATTTCTCGCAACCTCAAGTAAAAACTCGCCAAAAAAAAAAGAGAACTGAAGATAAAAAGAGGTAAAAGTCACAATTACCTATTATTTATTTTTTAATTCAGTGGTGGAGATGGGATCTATAGTTTTCAATTTTAATATGTATTAAAATGTTATTTTCTTCAATGTCACATGATCCTTAAAAAGCATTCATATATGCTTGATTGGTGCTTAAGAAACATTTCTTGTTATTATAAATGTTGAAAACAGTTGTGCTGCTCAGTATTTTGTTGATCTTTCATAGCATTATAAATGAATAGTACAGCCATGAAACTCTATTTGCGCTCTAATTGGTTTGTTCAATTCAGTGTTCAGGTTCACTTAATCATTATTGTGTGCCTATATAAACCGAACGTATTCGATGTATGCCACGTCTGTGTTTTTCAATCCTTTCTGAGAGCTGTCATGACTGAATTGTCTTTGTGTCTTTTGATTTATTTAATGGGTCCTTGCTGAATAAATGTATTCATTTTTAAACGTCAGTAATTTCTTTGTTCATAGTTGAAGATCATTCACAATGCAACTCATCATTCAGCAGGTGGGGAGACGTCGGAAACGACAACCATGGTCTCGCATGAGACGTAAAAAGAAATGCTCTGATGACGACGACGATGTCGAGGAGAGCGAGAGTGAGGAAGAGGAGACAGAGGAGGATGACAGCGACGAAGATTACAAGGTGGAGAAGAACAGAAAGAGAAGGAGAAACCGAAACCGAGAGCGGAACAGCTCTGACTCCTCTACCTCTTCATCAGAAGATGAACCCAATGACGACCCCTGCAAACACTGTGGCCTTCCCAACCACCCCGAGCTGGTGCGATGCTCTTCTGCAAAATATCTTCAACTTCAAGTCAGAAGGGCTGCTTTTAACACCTCATTTCTGTTCCCCTAGATACTCCTGTGTGATTCCTGTGACAGCGGCTACCACACTGCCTGTCTGCGGCCTCCGCTCATGATCATTCCAGACGGGGAATGGTTCTGCCCTCCCTGCCAGCATGTGAGTCAATTCAGATTTCAAGAAGCGCTTTATAGAAATGCACAATCCTGGCTATTCAAATGCTGATGTTCCACATTACTTTTGCAGAAGCAACTTTGCGACAGACTAGAAGAGCAGTTGCAGAATTTGGATGCCGCCCTCAAAAAGAAAGAACGTGCAGAGCGAAGGTGAATAAAGAGATATGTAGACCAGCTCAAGTGAATTAGTTTGAACCAGTTGCAGAAAAGTTCCTGAATTAATCCAGTTAACCTCTTTCAGTCTGTTAACAATGTACATTTCTTGTGCTGTGGCATGATGGCCTATTTGAGAAATTATGTTCATGCAAGAAACACTGATTTTTGTTCCTTCGCAGGAAAGAGCGATTGGTGTATGTTGGCATCAGTGTAGAAAACATCATCACACCATCCGTAAGTGCCTTAAGTTTTGTTTTTTTGTTTTTTTCTTCTTGAAGTAGTACAAAACATAACCAATCTGCTGTCACAAAGCTAAACTATAATTTAAGGATAAAAGTTTATTTTGACCCTTTAAGCATAATTGCCATGTTTAATTAAGAATAAATATTTTAAATATTTTAAATTCTGTAATGCATAATCATCATTTTCACTTTCGTTCAAAAGTTTAGGGTTAGTATAATTTTTTTTTTTTATAAAGAAGCGGCTTACGCTCACCAAGACTGCATTTATCTGATCAAAGTACAGTAAAAACAGCAATATTGAGAATTATTTAAATTCTGTTTTCTATTTTAGTATATTTTAAAATGCGTTTTATTCCTGTGATGATAAAGCTTAATTTTTTCAGCATTTTTTCTTAATTTGGTTCCTCAGAAACATTTATTATCATTAAACAGTTGTGGAAGCTAAAATGCATTTTTCAGGATTCTTTGATGAACAGAAAGTAGAAAAACAGCATTTATTCGACATTGAAATCTCGTATAACATTATAAATGTTTTTACTGTCACTTTTGATCAATTTAATGCATCAAGTATTAATTTCTTTAAATGACTTTTGAATTGAAGTTAGGGCCCTATTATTTCCGCGATGCGGAAAACGCGGACGGAATCACGGAATCCTGTTATAAAAACGGAATGTATTATTAAACGTGGAGTGTCACAGAATTTGTCAAAGTTTAGAAGAATTCATCAAAAGTATGTATAGAAGTTAAACCAAATCGCGTTTTGAATTAGTATGTGTAAATATTAAGCCGCAAAAAGACTATTTAAATATGAATCCTGGATGCTCCGCTTGTCTCTGCTTTTATGAATGGTGCAGATGCGCAAGTTTGTTTACTACACATTATGACGCATGCGTAAAGCTCGCGTGATTTCAGCATCTGACGCGTCAACAAATGAGGACATAAATACCTGAACAACATCTCTAGAACTGCTCTGAGAGTCACTTCATTCGCATTTGACCGTTCCATTTGAGTAAAATTCATTGTTAGCTTCCAGACTCAACTGTATTCAATCTAGCAACAACCAGCGTCAGTTACAGGTATTCACGACAACCCGTCAAAATAAAAGTTTGTTTATCTTAAAGACGACAGGAATATATTTTTAATATTTAGAATGTAAGTAATAACACTACTACTACTACTACTGTTGAAAAATTAATAAAACTTTCTTTTTTAAAGAATAGTTACACAATATTTCTTTCATGTTTGAATTTTAATAGTAAATCCCCTTTACTTGCCAAAAATAAAATCTGTTTAATTTTCATTAATTAAAAGATACATTCAATTATTTTGTATGCCTTCTGTTAATATAAATACACAACACAGAATAAAAAAAAAATAGACATATTAAAACCAGAATTTGGTAACAATAAAATACAGTATTTCATAGGACCCTAAACATGTCATTTTTGTTAAACCTTTAATAAATTGATGTTAAATTGTATAAGTTTCATGATCTTAATTAATTAGACATGCTTTTTTGATTAATAACATTTTATTTAACCATTAAAAAAGGAGTCCAGAAAAAAATAAAATGGAAAAAAAATGGAATCCAGAAAAATTAAAACGGAATTTGGAAAAAAAAAAAAAAAGGAATTTGGGAAAAAATAAAATGGATTTCATAGGAAGTGTACCTCTGTGGTAAAAGTTTGTAAATGTATGTGTGTGTGTGTGTGTGTGTGTGTATATATATATATATATATATATATATATATATATATATATATATATATATATATATATATATATATATATATATATATATATATAAATTATTATTATTATATTTTTTTTTTTTTTGAAGGTGGAAGTGGAAGAAGAAAAGGAGGAGGTGGTAAAGGAGAAGAACGATGTAAAGAAGAGCAAAAGTTGGGGACGGAGATCAACCAGGGCAAAGAAATCCATAAGCTACAGGTATGTCAATCAACATAATTGTTATTATCTTATGCTGTTTATACATGGTTTATTCACTGTTTTTTTTTTTTTATTACATTTTTGTCAGATTTGATGAGTTTGATGAAGCGATCGAAGAGGCAATTGAGGAAGACATTAAGGAGGCAGAGGGTGGAGGTAGGGGAGCATTTTCATACAATACACTAATGTTGATATTTGAGCTTAAAGGGATAATTCACCCAAAAATTAAAATTCTGTCATTAATTACTCACCTTCATTCCAAACCCGTAGGACCTTTGTTTATCTTTGGAACACAAATTAAGATATTTTTGACAGCAATCCAATTGAAATGTTCCCAGGCCCAGAAAGGTAGTAAGGACATCCTTAAAATAGTCTGTGTGACATCAGTGATTCAACCATAATTTTTTAAAACTACGAGGATACTTTTTGTGTGCAAAGAAAACAAAAAGAACAACTTTATTTGACAATTCTTCACTTCCGCATAACCGTCCACTGCTATTCACAGCACCACACACTTCCGGATTTCATTAGAAGTATCTTAATTTGTGTTCTTAAGATGAATGAAGGTCTTACAGGTTTGGTACGACATGAGGGTAAATAAATTTATGACAGAATTTTACTATCCTTTTAAACAAGGGAATTTAGACTGATCAAATGTGTTAATACACAGGAGCAGGCCGGGGTAAGGACATGGCGAACATCACAGGTCACAGAGAGAAAGACATGTCCACCATCCTACAGGAGGACGGGAAGGAGAATGGGCGGCCGCGGCGAACCAGCGCAGCTCAGAAGAAGAAGCGGCGGCGTCTTAACGATCTAGACAGCGACAGCACCGTAGACGAGGAAGAGAGTGAAGATGAGTTCCGTCTCAGCGACAGGTAATGTTTAAAAACAGCTTTTCATTTAAGAGAATCACAGAATTCTGTCAATGAAATAACACTTACTCTGGTCCGTTTGGTCAACAGTTCAGAGGATGAGGAGTTTGTGGCCTCAGATAATGAGGCAGAGAGCGAAGCAGAAGTCCCATCCTATGAGGACAGTGACTTCGGAAGCGACGTTGACCGCCCACGGAGGAGACAGCCGCCGCGCAGGAGACGCAAACCCAAAGGATACTCTGACGAGGAGGAACTGGAAACTGACGAAGAAGAGGAAGAGGAGGAGATGGGTAAGGCATTTCTAAAGAAAAATTGACCCAACAGAAAATTCTGCCATTGGTTACTCATTCTCATGTCGTTCCAAACCTGTAAGACCTTTGTTCATCTTCTGAACACAAATTAAGATATTTTTGATGAAATCCAAGAGCTTTCTGACCCTGCATAGACAGCAGCACAACTGACACATTCAAGACCCAGAAAGGTAGTAAGGATATGTTGTGGTACTCTTGTGAACGTGCATCGAAGACTGACATGGAAGAGAAGAAATTGTTAAATAAAGTTATTTTTGTTTTTCTTTGTGAACACAAAATTACCCTTGTAGCTTAATAACATTAAGGTTGAACCACAGACTATTTTAACCAACATGCTTACTACCTTTCTGGACTTTGAACGTGGTAGTTGCGTTGCTGTCTATGCAGAGTCAGAAAGCTCTTGGACTTGTGAAAAATATAATTTGTGCTCTGAAGGTTTACGGGTTTGAAATGACATGATAGTAAGTAATTAATCACAGAAATTCCTTTTTTTGTGAGCTATCTCTTTAATAAACTATTTTAATACAAAAATACTATACTATATATGGAACCCTGTTATGTATTTTGTATTTTATATATATATATATATTTTTTTTTTTTCTTTTTTATTTTATATAACGTTTTTTTTTTTTATGATGGTGTTTTAGTGCCACATAAAAAAAAAAGATTGCGAGATTGAAGTCATAATATGCCAAGAATGTAGTCAAAATATTATGAGAATACAGTTGAAATATTAGAGAATAAAGTAAAAATATTCAAGAATAAAGTCAGAATATTTCTTGAATAAAGTCAAAGTGTTTTGAGAATAAAGACGAAATGTTTAGAGACTTAATTCGTAGCAATTACGAGGTTAAAGTATATTTTGAGAGTATATTCTAGCCTATTGCACATTCCAGTGGCCTGGATTGGGAGCACCAGGAGATATTCCAAGTCTCATTTTTCAAAATCTGTCAGTTTTTTATAGTAAAATACAAATGTTGTGTATTACAATAATGTGTTTTTCACTCTTTAATGGGCTTGACAGTTGTATTCGCATTATTTTAAGCGGTATGTGAATCAGTCGTCTTTCTGATTACAATGAAACATTCGTTTCATTAAATTAGGCTATACTGTTTTTTTTCATTCCTTCTGATGTCCCTTTACATTTATATCATGCTAAACTAGAAATAAAGAGGAAAAACACATTTCTTATATTAAAAAGCAAACAAAGATTGATTCACATAAATACAGCAGTCTGTCCCAACACATTAAAGCATGAAAAACACATTGCAAGACACAGTGTTTGTATTTCGCTATAAAACTGACAGATTTTGAAAGCTGAGACTTTGTTTTATATTAAAAGTACCAAAAGCACAAAACTTATTTCTATTATTGGGTGACTGGCACACTACAAATAGGCCTTATGAATGTGAAAAACGTGAAATATTATTTCCAAGCATACGGTCCCTGCAAATATAACACACGGTACGATTTCTGTTAATAATCCCACATATATTCAAATAAATTCCGGTGGCCTTCTCCCCAGTCAGGGCCATTTGCATGTGCAGGCTATACTCTCAAAATATTATAACTTTAATTGCTATAATTTAATTCTCAAACATTTTGACTTTATTCTCAAAACATTTCGTCTTTATTCTCATAATGTTGTTTAATCTCGTAATTCTAGATTTTTTATTTTTTAACGTGGCACTACAACACTGTTGTAATTTTCTGTTTATTTAATTGCTTAAAAAATATATATAGAATATTACAAATGAAGTGTCAGATCATTAAAAAAGTAAAAGCTGATATAATATTTATGTTTGAACTGCTGAGGTAGACGAATAATGTTTTCTGAAGATTAAAAACCTTTTGTAAAAAAAAAAAAAAAAAAAAAATAGTGATTTAAAAAATAAATTTTTAGACAATTTGTACCATACCTGTGGTTTACTGTTCATTCACTGATATATTTCCACGTTTGTTTGTCTTATTTTGTGTTTGCATGCAGTGACAGAAGGCTCTAGCGAATTCAGCGCCAGCGATCTGGACGTCCGCTGTCGGCGGTCCTATCGGAGTCGTAAACAAGAGGTGAATTACTGTGAAAGCTCTGATTCTGACGGCTCACAGGCCAGCACCAACAAAGACAAAAAGAAGAAACGCAGACGTCTTTCCAGCTCTGACAGCGAAGGTCAGTGCCATTTACATCTACGTGTATTCACAGCAGAAGTCTTGAAAGAGAGAGTTCACCCAAAAATGAAAATTCTGTCAGTAATTACTCACCCTCATGTTGTTCTAAACTCATAAGACATTCATTTTCAGAACACAATTTTTTGATGAAATCTGAGAGTTTTTTGACCCTGTATAGACAGCAGTGCAACTGACACCAGGGTTCGAACAAGGTGCTTAAAGTACTTGAATTTGACTTTTTGAAAAGTCCTGGAAAGCCCTTGAAAACAGCCATATTTTTGAGAAGGTACTTGAAAAGTACTTGAATTTTTAAAAGGCAGTATACAGGTCCTTCTCAAAAAATTAGCATATTGTGATAAAGTTCATTATTTTCTGTAATGTACTGATAAACATTAGACTTTCATATATTTTAGATTCATTACACACAACTGAAGTAGTTCAAGCCTTTTTTTGTTTTAATATTGATGATTTTGGCATACAGCTCATGAAAACCCAAAATTCCTATCTCAAAAAATTAGCATATCATGAAAAGGTTCTCTAAACGAGCTATTAACCTAATCATCTGAATCAACTAATTAACTCTAAGCACCTGCAAAAGATTCCTGAGGCTTTTAAAAACTCCCAGCCTGGTTCATTACTCAAAACCGCAATCATGGGTAAGACTGCCGACCTGACTGCTGTCCAGAAGGCCATCATTGACACCCTCAAGCAAGAGGTCTGTGGGAAGGAAAAAGTGTGGCAGAAAACGCTGCACAACGAGAAGAGGTGACCGGACCCTGAGGAAGATTGTGGAGAAGGACCGATTCCAGACCTTGGGGGACCTGCGGAAGCAGTGGACTGAGTCTGGAGTAGAAACATCCAGAGCCACCGTGTACAGGCGTGTGCAGGAAATGGGCTACAGGTGCCGCATTCCCCAGGTCAAACCACTTTTGAACCAGAAACAGCGGCAGAAGCGCCTGACCTGGGCTACAGAGAAGCAGCACTGGACTGTTGCTCAGTGGTCCAAAGTACTTTTTTCGGATGAAAGCAAATTTTGCATGTCATTCGGAAATCAAGGTGCCAGAGTCTGGAGGAAGACTGGGGAGAGGGAAATGCCAAAATGCCAAAGTCCAAAAGCCAAAAGTCCAGTGTCAAGTACCCACAGTCAGTGATGGTCTGGGGTGCCATGTCAGCTGCTGGTGTTGGTCCACTGTGTTTTATCAAGGGCAGGGTCAATGCAGCTAGCTATCAGGAGATTTTGGAGCACTTCATGCTTCCATCTGCTGAAAAGCTTTATGGAGATGAAGATTTCATTTTTCATTACTGTGCTCAATTGGCCTGCCAACTCTCCTGACCTGAACCCCATAGAGAATCTGTGGGATATTGTGAAGAGAAAGTTGAGAGACGCAAGACCCAACACTCTGGATGAGCTTAAGGCCGCTATCGAAGCATCCTGGGCCTCCATAACACCTCAGCAGTGCCACAGGCTGATTGCCTCCATGCCACGCCGCACTGAAGCAGTCATTTCTGCAAAAGGATTCCCGACCAAGTATTGAGTGCATAACTGAACATAATTATTTGAAGGTTGACTTTTTTGTATTAAAAACACTTTTCTTTTATTGGTCGGATGAAATATGCTAATTTTTTGAGATAGGAATTTTGGGTTTTCATGAGCTGTATGCCAAAATCATCAATATTAAAACAAAAAAAAGGCTTGAACTACTTCAGTTGTGTGTAATGAATCTAAAATATATGAAAGTCTAATGTTTATCAGTACATTACAGAAAATAATGAACTTTATCACAATATGCTAATTTTTTGAGAAGGACCTGTATCTAAAATTATTTTTTAGATAATACAATCTTAAATCGCAAAATTAACAATGCAGCAGATCTAATGTAAACACAAAGCCAATTCGGGAGCGTGCACAAGATCTCACAATATTAAATGTGACGATACGTCTTGAGGTGAAAAGTAGTAGGTATAAAGTTGAGTTTGTGGTAAAAATCTTTGATAGTGCTTGCATTGTATATTTCATTGCACGTGCCATTTGTTTGGGTTTCCAATCATGCACATTTAGGAAGGCATATAAAGACTGACACTCTTTGTGTTTCACTGTTATCATTCACAAGCGTGCAGCACATCTCCATCTCAGCAGTTTGCTCAGCAGACTCCCCATATGCTGTGAGTTTGGATTGTGTAACGTTTATTTGGGAAAACAGCGTGTGTGGTCACACTAGATTTGTAATGTAAATCATTTATACACCTATGCCACCACAGAGAATACATCAACACATTTCTAAATATACAAATTGTTGTACATCGCGATTTCAAAATAAAAGTTTAAACCCTCCCTCCCGTTTGCATGTGAACAGATATTTAAATACATTTAAACGTCCTTGAATCACACTGTAAAGTGAAACATCAACAGGTCTCTGGCACCATCTGCTAAAAATTCAGAATGTGTAACTAGTTTATTTATAACATGATGCAGTTCAGGAACATACCAATGGAGCTTTGCTGAATATCCTCACGATTGCAAATGTTCCATTGATTTTAGTTAAGTAAGTAAGTAGTTAGTCAAGTAATTAAGTTACTTACATTTTAAACACAGTATTACTGTTCCATTTAACCAACGTAAATAGTTCCAAACAAGGATCACAGCAGCACATTCTCTGAGCAACACTCGGCTGTGTTTTGTTATTGAATTATTGAATGATTCAGCATTTTGAACGAATCAGTTGAAATAACTCATATTGACTCACACATTAAGTGATTTACCGCCACCTACTAGTAGTGTAGTAAAAGTATGCATTCCCCCAACATTTCTTAGTTGTATATTCATACATGTATTTAAAATATTAATCTCATAAGATCATTTATTGCAGTGTAAATTACGCAACAGCTCTATAGAATTTATTCATAAATTGTAATAATTTGACACAGAAGGTGATGCATACATTTCAAAAGTTTAAAAAATGGGCCTTTTATGTAGGTAAATAAAAATATGCACATTTAAATATGTAAAAGCTGATAGAACACTGATGAAAATATTGCTTCAGAATAATCGTTTACACCACCAAAAATCTCAGAGATGTGGTACTTTTATGGGGATATTTTGTGTGGAATATTGTCTGATGATATGAAAAGATCACTGTATACCATAGTAATAAATATAATTTATGACAGCGATGAAATTGTTTTCTTTTTACATTTAAACACATTAGCTATTACATATACATATGCAATATAATGTGTATTTCCATTAGAGGTTTAGGTCTTAAATTTCATATAAGTTGGTATTAAAAAGGTTATTAAAAAGTCTTAAATTTCACTTGTTCATATCTGCAGAAACCCTGTATTTGTCTTACTCAAAAAATATTAGATTACTTGATTATCAAAATAATCATTAGTTACAGTCCTAGATTTGTTAAAATGGTTCAGAATACAACTGCATTGTTTGCTTTGTGTGATTAAAGAACAAATATTTTGTCATTAAAAAAATCTTAAAAATAATATTATAATGTCTCGTTTTAGTGAACCAAGTATCTGTATTGTCTTATCTCATGAGCTAAGGTTATTGTCACTCTCCTAGTGTCTATGAGCGTGATATAGCTCATCGTTGTAGGGTGTAGCTGTCATTCTTCAAGTCAAATAGTATCTGTGCAATCAAGTCGATGATATCGCTTTAAATTAAGTCCCAAACTAAGCAAGCCAGAGGCACGGAACAAAAACTACATCAATGACAGAAATGGAAAAGAAAAAAAAACTTTAGAGAAACCAGGCTCAGTCAGGGGTCCAGTTCTCCTCTGGCCAGATAACTTTGCCAGTATCCTTTCAAATGTTAATGTTGCCACAGTCATTGCATGCTTCTGTGCTGCTCTTTATTTGTACTATTTTGTTGTATTAGTTGTAAGAATTTGATGGATAATAATGTTGTTTGATAGGAGAGATCTATGACTTTAGCCCTTGAAAACCAAAAAAGTAGTGCTTGAAAAGTCCTTGAAAGTCCTGGAATTTCATTTTGCATTTACTGTACGAACGCTGTGACACGTTCAGTACTTTTTGTTGGTAAAAAAAGCAAAAATAATCTGTCTGATATATCAGACTATGACCAACAATTCCATGTTTTAAATGTGAGTTTGATGCATGACTCATAACACAAATGATTTTGTTTTTTGCTCTTCCAGCTAGTTTCCAGTCCGCTGAATCTGATGAAGAAGACCGGAAGCCCAAGAAGATAAGAGCGGACTCGTCCGAGGAAGAATCCCGGAAACGTCGCAGACGCCTGTCCCTTAAACGGCGGAGGGAGTCGGAGGATGACGACGACGATGACGATTCAGATGAATCAGAGGAAGAGGAGCGGCCCATCCGGAAGCGCGTGAACCGCATTGACTCTGACGACAGCGAGAGCGAAGAAGAGGTGAAGAAGAGCCCGTCGGAGAAGGAGAAAGAGAAAGAGAAAGACACAGAGGAGACCGTTGCCAAAGGGCCCAGTCCACTGGACTACAACTTGGTGGAGCTTCCTCCAACTAACGGACAGAGCCCGATGAAGGGTTTGGAGGGTCTCATCCCTCGACCCGGGGCGGGAGTGACACCTAAAAATGGCAACGCCCCATCAGCTGTATCAATAGCGCCGAATGGCATGGAGATTCCCGCGCAGGACGAAGACGAAGATGACCTTTTGGGCGTCACAGACCTCGTAGACTATGTATGCAACAGTGAACAGTTATAACTTGGTATTCTTTTTTGTTTTGTTTTTTTACATTTTCTCCTTTTTTTCCGACCCTCATCCTGTTTTTACCACAGTCAGCACAGATCACGTCAAACGTGCCAGATCGGGTGGCACATTAATAATAGCTGTAAATATTTTACTGAGCAAAAGTATCAAGGGAAGGAAAACACAATCCTTCCAAGAGACTCCCAGAGATATTCCTATTCCTAAAATATTGTTTTCGCTCGATAAGAAACAAACCCTCTCTGGAAACAACCTCGAAGACCTCTTTTTACACTAATCACACAGCCATGCTCACACTCACAGTCTAACCTAGAGACGTTTGTCCAGTTTATGTGCGTTTTGACCTCCACTGCTGTCGGTTGCACATTTCAGAGAGAACCAGAAGTGGGTGGAGTCAGTGCAAAGGGGGCGGAGCCTTTCATTCAGCGAGGTTCCCAACACCGTTTCCACTCCGAAGGCCATTTTTAACGCTCATCTTTTATAATCTAATTGGAGTGGAAGTTGAATTTCTACCGATTGGTTTCATAGTGTCATTTGATGGGGATAAAAGGAAACGTTTTTATTAAGTGATGTCATTATAAGCTTTGTTTTGTTATACTATTTATTATAGAATTGTAATTTGTACCTGAAATTCTCACAGCTGCTCGCATCATTAGTGCTGAAGATTCCTGGAAGTTTCTACGAGATGTCTAATGGTGAAAAATTGCTCATTGCTTACTTATGCCAACGTACGTACTAAAATTCTGTTACTTTGGACTGTTTTAGCACCACATTTTGATTTGAATTCAAACACTATTTGCTCTGGCAGCTTTTCAATGCCTCAAATGCCAAATCTTCCACTTGAGGATGATAAAATGCTGAGGACTCTCACCCACACCGATGCGCAGTTAGGGATTCCTTCATCATCTCATTTTAGTGCTTTAGATATTCCATCAGAGGGATTCTTCTTTGCTCATCATGTCCTGCTTATTTCTGTTTCAGTGCACTATATTCATTTTCTTTATATAAAAATATAAATATAACCATTATAATGTTTTCCTTTTTTTTTGTTTGTTTTAGACATACTAATGATGCATATGATTTGTTTGTTCTTCATCAATTACAAAGCAATACATTTTCTTACAAG
Organism: Cirrhinus molitorella; assembly: GCA_033026305.1. Classification (NCBI taxonomy): domain Eukaryota; kingdom Metazoa; phylum Chordata; class Actinopteri; order Cypriniformes; family Cyprinidae; genus Cirrhinus; species Cirrhinus molitorella. Next base: position 13,782,295 of record CM065139.1, read on the forward strand.
ACATGCAGGAAGAGATTCGTCATCTCCTGGTTTTGTCTATTTTTAAAGACCGAAATTTACGTTGCTGGTGACATTTCCGACCTTTCCGAGAGCAGCGTGAGGTGAGATACCCGAACACGACTGAAACGCATTGTATAATCTTGCATTATCCCTGGTGTGTATATCTGTAGTTTTCTGCTGTAACATATTAGAAGCATTTTTAAATCATTTAAAGTATACATAGCAGTCCTTTTATGATTGCAGCTGTTTATAATTTGTTTCGTAGGTACATTTGTACCACTCCAAAGTGGCACGTCTGTCTCATTTTCATTTAGTGCGTTTATTTCGGTTTTGTCGTCTTTGAGTAGAGGGTTTTGAGTCTCCACTGATTGCTAAATTCCAAGAATGGTCTGTTTTTTTTTTTTACTATAGGAAAAAGCATTTGATATAAAGCCCAACAGACAGTTTCAATGTTTCAATGTCAGCATTGATCGACAAAAGCGGTGTAAAAATGTCTTGTACATTAATGTTTATGCTTGGCATGCACATATATTCTAGTCTGATTCATTTGCTCTTGCAGCATTAGGGCATTGGATTTTGAGAATAAACCTCCCTGATTTTTTACAAATATAGTTTTAGACAAGAGCATCATTAGGTACCGGACTACAATGCATTTCTCCCCGAAGTGGTCTATTAACAGTATTGGGCCGATGTGTAATTTACGAATTAAAGGTACAGACATTCATTTGAAATTGAGGCCCAGCTTATAATGACACAGTATATATTTATATTTCTCATAAAAAAAATGCTTAATTTGATATTATGTCATGAGGGATGCCGACACCAGTGTTTGAAGATATTTGGCCTGATGTAGTTTGACAGCAGATGGACAGATGCCGTCTGGTTTTAGCTTTTAGAAACGTCCTTTGTGTTCGTCTGTTCCTCTTTTGGATGTTTTTGTTAACTGTATTGTAATTTCTTTCATATGATTTACTATCTTGTACATTTGTCATAATAAAAATGAAATGAAACCTGTATAATGATGGTGTAATGCTTTTATATGTGCACTGATTTGTCTTGGTTGTAATTACGACAGTCAGCTTTTACATTTTCTGTTTGTTGGAGACAATTTATTGTGACTGAAGCAGTTTTGCCTTGAATATTTTGGATAAAGCTGTTTTGCAAACATGGTAAAATGTTATTTTCTCCTGTGATTTGTTTTTTTTTTCAGTTTCTTGTAGATAGCAGTAATAGACAAGGAGCAAGAAAGGAGAACACTGAACGCAAGGTGGGTACTGAGTCTGATACAGCAGTTCTTAATGTGACCACATGGTGGCGACCAATTTGTGAGAATAGATAAGAATGGACATCCATCTATGTTCTATCCATCCATCCATCCATCCATCCATGATCTATCTATCTATTATCCATCCATCTATGTTCTGTCTACATATCTTAACTGTTATATCCATCTATCTACATATACACTACCTGTCAAAAGTTTGGACACACCCTCTCATTTAATGTTTTTTCATTATTTTCATGAGTATTTACATTGTAGATGTCACTGAAGACATCAAAACTATGAATGAACACCTATGGAATTATGTAGTAAACAAAAAAAAGTGTGAAATAACTAAAAACATGTTTTATATTTTAGATTCTTCAAAATGGCCACCCTTTGCTTTAAATACTGCTTTGCACACTCTTGGCATTCTTGTGATGAGCTTCATGAGGTAGTCACCTGAAATGGTTTTCCAACAGTCTTGAAGGAGTTCCCAGAGATGCTGAGCACTTGTTGGCCCTTTTGCCTTCACTCTGCGGTCTATCTCATCCCAAATCTTCTCACTTGGGTTTAGGTCAGGTGACTGTGGTGGCCGGGTCATCTGGTCAAAATAGCTCTTACACAGCCTGGAGGTGTGTTTGGGGTCATTGTCCTGTTGAAAAATAAATGATGGTCCAACTAAATGCAAAGCGAATGGGATGGCATGTCACTGCAGGATGCTGTGGTAGCCATGCTGGTTCAGTGTGCCTTCGATTTAGAATAAATCCCCAACAGTGCACCAGCAAAGCACCATCACACCTCCTCCTCCATGCTTCAATGTGGGAACCATGCATGTAGAGACCATCCGTTCACCTTTTCTGTGTCGTACAAAGACACGGCGGGTGGAACCAAAGATCTCAAATTTGGACTCATCAGACCAAAGCACAGATTTCCACTGGTCTAATGTCCATTCCTTGTGTTTCTTGGTCCAAACACATCTCTCCTGCTTGTTGCTTTTCATTAGCAGCTGTTTGACCATAAAGGCCTGATTCGCGCAGTCTCCTCTGAACAGTTGATGGTAGAGATGTGTCTGCTACTAGAACTCTGTGTGGCATTAATCTGGGCTCTAATCTGAGGTGCTGTTAATTTGTGATTTCTGAGGCTGGTGACTCTGGAGAAACTTATCCTCAGCAGCAGAGGTGACTCTTGGTCTTCCTTTCCTGAGGCGGTCCTCATGTGAGCCAGTTTCGTCGTAGCGCTTGATGGTTTTTGCAACTGCACTTGAGGACACATTCAAAGTTTTTGCAATTTTCCAGACTGACTGACCTTCTGTTCTTAAAGTAATGATGGACTGTCGTTTCTCTTTACTTACCTGATTGGTTCTTGCCATAATATGAATTCTAACAGTTGTCACTTTGGGCTGTCAGCTGTTTACTAACCTGACCTCTGCACAACACAACTGATGGTCCCAACCCCATTAAGAAGGCAAGAAATTCCACAAATAAACCCTGACAAGGCACACCTGTGAAGTGAAAATCATTTCAGGTGACTACATCATGAAGCTCAAGGGTTTGCAGCGCTGTCAACAAAGCAAAGGGTGGCTACTTTGAGGAATCTAACATATAAAAACATATCTAAAGTTATTTCACACTTTTTTGTTTACTACATAATTCCATATGTGTTCATTCATAGTTTTGATGTCTTCACTGAGAATCTACAATGCAAATAGCCATGAAAATAAAGAAAAAACATAAAATGAGAGTGTGTCCTAACATTTGACTGGTAGTGTGTGTGTGTATAATATATATATATATATATATATATAAACAATTATATCCATCAGTCCATTTATCCATCCATCCATCTTAACCCTTTATAGTACAGAGTTGCCATATGCCAACAATTAATTTCTACTGATTTCCTTGTTATTCTAAATTAAATACAATATATTGGAATATGGTCATTAAAATAATCAGCCTTAAGGTAGTCAGTGATGTGCTGTTTTTAAGTCAAATGACATTTGAATATTCCTCCAAAACACTTTTTTTCCCCACTGTCACCCTCACATAGAAGGCACCCATTGAAGTGCACCAAAAATGGCTGTTAACCTCATTTCTGAACATCTCTTCTCAAGGAGGATTTTTTTTTTTTTTTTTTTTTTTGCATCATCTTTAGTAAATTTGGTATTAAATTACTAACTATTTACTTATGGCAACACTGTACCACTACAGAAAAATATGTTGCCATATGGCAACGCTATACCACCGTGGAATCTGTCTAACTATGGTCTAGTTCAGGCTGCATGGTCTATAGCTGGTTTTAGAGTGTTTTTGACCACTTTTCACCTGGGAAACCATCTTAAATCCTCTTAGACCAGCAAACTAGTTTAGTCTGGGTTAAGCAGTGAGAGTCATCCTTAACTCGTTTACAGCCAAGAGTGATGCGTTCCTCTTCAATCAGTTCATGTTTAATTCTTTATGAGTTTTTGGCATTCACTTCAAAACTCCCTGCGGGAATTCCTGTTAGTTGGAGACTTTCCCCTAAACCGTCCTGTGTGTCTCCTTAACTTTAACCATCTGATCCCGCATTGTATCTTAAGCAAGTGGCATCACCACGGCAACACCGAAATTAGAAACAGGCAACACTTCTTACGTTGTCACATTTCTCGCATCTTTCGCTCAGAATCGACGTTTCGATCAGACAAGGAGTTTTTGTTAACATACATAACTTTTATTATGAGATCTGCTAACATGGAGACCAGCTGTGAAAGAGGATTTACTCATTCGGATCTCATTACCGCAGAGTCTGGCCGATGCTGTCTGAGCGGAATACTAATGCCGCTTCTCTCTGCATGTTAACAGTCCTCACATATTCAAACTTTTGAGTTTGTATAGAAGAATGAGTGTTAGGGGATGGAGAATAGAGCATGAGGGTGATGGGAGGGGAACAGATATAATGCCTCGGGTGAGAACCCTCTGAATTTGGCCCCTTCAAAAAAGCCCACTTGTTGTGGTGAAATACTCAGGCTTGACGATTAAATGTAAATTTATGGGACATTTTCTTCCGGCTTTACGTGTCACAGTCTTTTCTATTGAAGATAATAACCTCTGTGTGATTTTAAATACTTCGTCAAGTACATAAATCCAGAATTAGTTCTGTCTTTTTTTTGATCACATTATCAGTGTTGGGGGTAACGCATTACAAGTAACGTGAGTTACGTAATCAGACCACTTTTTTAAGTAACTAGTAAAGTAACACATTACTTTTTAATTTACAAGAAAATATTTTTCAAAAAAGTTAACACCAGCTACTTTTTGTTTTCTTTTATGTCCTATTTAATCCCATTTTATTAACCAAACCTTTGTTCATCCAATTCAACCATACTAATAAGCAAAACTTACTTTAGATTAACTAAAATTTGTGCTTAGTTTTTCTCATTGCTGAAGAATGTTGAACTTCCTTTACATTTGTTAAAAATCAAACATTTTTTATATTAAAAACAAACATGTAAGCCCTGCCCAGGTTTAAAAAGTAACGAAAAAGTAATGTAACGGATTACTTTCCATAAAAAGTAACAAAGCAATGTAATTAGTTACTTTTTTAGGGAGTAACGCAATATTGTAATGCATTACTTTTAAAGAGGGGGTACAATGGTGTTTCGTATATTCAGAGTTGTTTATAGTGTTAAAGAGTTGGATTCTCATGCTAAACATGGCCAAAGTTTAAAAAAATTATTTGGACAAATGAAAATCTTACTTCCGGTTGGTACAAGTTTCGGCTGATTTTTTTTCGATCGTGGCATTAATGACGTAATCGGTGGTGGAACTTATATGAGCATTTCTCCCGGAAAAGTGCGCCTGTGATCACGTCGGCCATTCCGTGAGAAAGAGAGCGCGCCCATCAACGTGCTTCATTCCGCTGCACTCTGCAAGGGATTCACTCGGGAAGAATGTCTCTAAAGAAGTGTGGTTATGGTTGTAAGGCAAAGACAACTTTGCTCAGCTTCCTGAAGAACCCAGCGTTGCGTGAACAGTGGATGCAGTTCCTTTTTCTAGGGCAGCAATGGAGTTTGTTGATGAATGTTTCATATACGAGGACCAGTTCGACGCTGGATTTGCACATTGTTTGATACTGAAAGATGGAGTGGTCCCAGCTAGAAAAGATCCCGGTAATGATTCAGAACTGCAGATGGTAAGTGAAACGGCATCAGATGTCTGTTTTATTGGCAATCCTAATGCAAGTGATCGTCAAACTTAGCTCCGCCCACAGCGCGCCTCCAGAAGTTGGGCTTTTTCCGGAGAAAATCGGAAAGCTGTATTTTTCTTTTTATAAATATAATAAAACTAAAGACTTTTTGGAGATATTAAGGATGTATTACTACTCTATAGGTACTCAGGATTAACATGAGATTAGGTAAAACTGTGTATGTTATGTACCCTTTAAAAGTAACTTTCCCCAACACTGCACATTACAAAAAAGTGTGACCTTTATCTCAGAGTTTCACGATTTCTTTTTATCTGAGTTTACATTTCACTATTCTGACATTGTTTCTCGCAACTCTGTGGGGAAAAAAGGATATAAACTTGCAATTCTGAGGGGAAATAATTGACCCTTTGGAAACAGCTTGACAGGTGATCTGAACAATCATAACGCCAAATCTGCCATTTTGTCCCACAAACAAGTAGATTAACTTCGGTGGTATTAATTGTGTGTATTGATGTCTTTCTGCAGTTGAAATAAAATACGTTCTGATTTTCATTCATGCTTATGTCATAAATAGGAAAAGATGTTCGGTTCATGTGTCGATTGATATAATAAGGCAGGTACACACATACAACATCTCTCTCTTTTTCCCTCTCTCTCTCTCTTTCTCTCGAATTAATCGACAATGGACTTGCACAACTACTTCCGCGTTCTACCCGATAAGGTTCGGTAGTTTCCGGTTAGCGTTCAGCGCACCTACATACAGACAGTTTCTCATGAGAACTAAGATTATTATTACATTTTAGGGCTGCCATTAACCTCTCTGCGTTAAACTGAATTATCTTCAACCTGCTGAAATGTTACTATTTCCCTTTCGTATGTGCATTCTGAATAATATACATATATTTCCTCACTAACCTGCCGCATTCTCACGAGCAGGATTTTTCTTTTACAGATCATATTTCATACCTGTTGAATGTACAGTTTTAAATTTTCAGTTTGGCTGATAAACACCCTTACGAAAATAGTAAAAGTACCATGTTTTCTCCATTTTTACCATTTGTACAATAACACTTTTACTACATATACCCTTTTGCTAAACTATGGTCATTCTAGTAAACCCCGAGTTAATTTGTGGTTATATGGTTTAACTTAAGTTGCTATTTTTAGTTTTATTTAACCATGGCTAATTTGTTTGTGTGTGTTGGTGCTCTTATTCCGAGCCCCTACTGCTTATTTCATTGTTAAAAATGGCTGAATGTATGTGCGGTAATTGCCTTATTTAACAAAGTTTTATTTAAATAATGTTTAACAGTAAAGTTAACAGTGCGACTACTAATATTCATATTTTGGCATTAGGATACATACAGTGAAATGATGACAGAATATGACTCAGAATAGTGACTAAAAATACAGATAAATAAAGGTTCATTATGATCTTATTAATCAGAGATCTCACAAACACTGCAGCGTCGCAATTAGACCACTAGAGCACTGACACCCTGTGGTGAAAGCTAGCGGTGGCTTTAGATCAGTATATATTGGATTATACCTTCAAGTTCCGTTGAGTTTGGAAAATTCTGTACACAGTTATCATCAGAATGTCTTCTCCTGTCTCTGAAAATTCCGGATTTTGAAAATCATCCCGCGATTTTTCATTTTATTAGGCATTTAAGTCAACTAGTACACTGAAAATGTACATAACCGGAAATAACTGAGCCGTAACATTTCAAAACGGAAGTGCGTCACGAGGCTCAGTGCAATTAGTCCATTAATTTAAATAAATGCTATAATTAATTCAAATAAATGTGATCTTACCGCACTATTTCATCTCTGTGATTTGAATCGGACAGAATGATAGAACTAGAGCTGTAACTGACCAAAAATAACTGTCATTTTTACCCTTTTGGTCAAATATTGCGCCGCAAAGAGCAATACTAGTTGTAATTTGTCTACAAATTTGCAAGTGACCATGGAATAAGCGTGATAATCAACGCTTAGCATCGGGCAGTTATTAGCCTCCACATCGTGCATTTAAAATCCTGTAAAGCATGGCAAACCAATTATCCCTTAATGTGCTAGCCTACTGAATATGATGTTCTGCTAATTTATGCTGTCTAAACCACAGAAAACGTGTGGAAGCTGCCAAATCATATAGAGAAGGAATTAGTAAGCAGGAAAGGGCGCAATATTTTGACAAACTAAAGTTAATAGGTGGTAAAGATACGTACAAGCAGGCTATTAATTATAAAGACAGTAGCCTAATGTTTTCAAAACTGACTGGAAATGATGAGAACAAATACAAATGTTGTCAAGATTCTTTCCCTGGAAATCCTGATTTGGCCAACCACAAACACCTTTTGTTCCTCAGACAGTTTTTTGCACTCTTCTTCTTGATTTGTTATAACTTTTGGCAGTCTCTACTACTGTTTTTCCTGATTCAACCGTTTAGTACAGCCCAAAAAATGACAATAATTGATCATTTTCATCAGCAATAATCAGCAAAATACGCAAGTTTCATTCATTTAGGTGGCATTGTTTACGTTAAGTGCCGCCAATATGGTCAGTTGATGATACTCTATACAGTGATCTGTCAAAACACAGTAAAGAGCCACAAAACAGTATTTATTATTTGAATTTCTTTAAAAAATTACATTTTAAAGCGGAGATCTTGTTTTATACCAAAAGTAACCTGCTCTGTCTTGTCTGTCGGTATGTTGTGAGTTTCCTTTGTTCCGCAAGATAACACGATGTGTAGTGTGAGAGCGGCATTGTTTGCCAAATTTTACTTCGTTAAGGTGGATCTCCATATTAGTGCCGTTTTCATTTTTAGTTCCTTTTGTGTCTGGCTGCTCCGTACGATGAACCACTCCCAAGTGTGTGAACTCGGAAGTGTCTTTTGTTTTCTTTTGATTCCGTTCCATCAACTGGCCTTGAACAAAACAGGCAGCTCCATGCTTTCAGAGTGATTTTCTTTCCTTGAATAACATGGTGGTGTGAATATGGTTATGGGGGGGAAGTGATTGCTCATGGTCACACTGAGGTCATCGAGAGGTCATGTGAAGAGTGAAATGTCCACTCAAGTTCACCAGAATTACAAGCGTGCAAATTCCCTTTTGCCCTCTTTGAATGAACTGCAGGAGCTCCAAGAAAAGAACACGTTAATTTAATTACATGAAAACTATTTAAATAAATAAAAATAACGTTTATAAAATATTTGTTTTAAAATAATTACAATTAAAATATTGATTTAAAATGATAAAATATATTTGAAATTTATTGTATTCGGTATTATTTCATTTAGTTAAGCTCATTTGATTTCAAGAATTTAAAGTTTAGCAAAACTGTGTATATATTTTGACATGGCTGCAGATTATTAAAATGAGAAATAAAATAATGTTTACTAAAACAGTGTTATAATTTCTAAATTACATTTAAATAAATAATAAAGTCCAAAAACTTTCAATGTAGTTCTGTTTAATTCATTTTCATTTTTTTTCAAGACAGACATAATAGTGTAAAAAAAAAAAAATTTCATCTGCCACTAGCTTAGTGTAACACTGTAAACACATTCTACCACAGAACCAAGTCTTTGACCGAGTATTTTGCATAAAACTCTCATAAATAAAGACACAGTGACATATATGGATTATTCTCTTCCTGCTTCCATTTTGATTATCTGGTGTGTTTTTTTTTTTTCTATATGATGTTTTGTTTTGTGAGGGCAAAGAGGCTCTTTGCACAAAGCGGCATCCCTGTGGACCTGCTGAATGCATGGTGAATGAGCAGAATCTCTGCTAATGGCTTGAATGGTTGCTGGGTGATAAGCCATTGATGCCGGCAGACACACTGAGTTTGCTCATCACAGTGGGTCTCTAAAAGCCCCTCAGCTCACAGAGACACTGGAAAACCCTTGCTTCTGTCATCCTGACACTTTCATCTTATGTCAGCTACAGATTATGGCCAATTTATTTTGTCTAATGATGAATAAAATGGTGTTTTAAAATACATTTATTTAAAATCTCACACATCTCTCTCTGTGTGTAAAGTTTAAAGACTCAAGTGCTTCAAGAAAAAAAAAGAAATGTTAATATTTAATTATATATATATAATTTAATTTAATTTAATTTATATATATATATATATATAAACAAGAAAATAAATAAAGAAAATTAATTAAAATAACTTTTTATTTTAATTTATTTAAATAAAATATATGAATACATTTTTAACCCTTTAACTGTCACTCCCTTTTGTGAACATAGACATGAAAATGCACTATCCAAATGTAATTTTTTATAATTCATGAACAAAAACATTTTGTAATATGATTTTCATGTACAATTTCCATGATAATGCAATGTCTGATTTTAAAATGGTTTCCAAAGGATGAATTTTGAAATTTTAAGTCTTCAAGTGATATATAATTTCTTATGATTTCTAAAGCGTGATAGAAAAAAAGGCAACAAAGAAAGTCTTTTTGTGAAAAAGGTCTGAACTCCTGTTATGAAGTAAATTTTTTGAGGTGCACTCTTGTCATAAATTAATCTATTACTTTTCCTACATAATTTGTAACACAAAACAGTGGTAAAATATCAATTTAGGAGTCTTAGACCTTTCCAACGATATATAATTTGTCATGATTAGATTAGGATTTATTTGAAATATGGTGAAGTAAACGTAGGCGTCCCGGTGACGGGACGGTGACAGTTAAAGGGTTAAATACATACATACATATATACATACGTACAAACAAACTATGGAACAGAGTGTAGATCTCCAATATATATATATATATATATATATATATATAGTTAATTTAATAAAATGTATAGATCAATAAATCTAATTAACAAAAAAAATATATAGTTTTAAATTCATTTAATATAGTTAATTTAATAAAATGTATAGTTCAATAAATTTAATTAACATAAAAATATATATTTTTAAATTCATTTAAAATAAATAAATAAAAGCAGTAATAGTAAGTTAATCTAGTTTTCTCAAGAGGATAAGCTAAATAAATACATTTATGAAAAAAGTATTTGTATAAAATTTAAAAAATACATTTTACAAATAAAAAATACTTTTTTATTAATAAACAAATAAATACAAGTAGTAATATTTAGTTAATTTAGTCAAGATGAATGAATGAATGAATAAATAAATAAATAAATGAAAATTTTGAACAAAGTGTAGAGCAGCAGGATCTTCAAGAAAATACATTTTTCCAAATTAATAAAATGTATAGTTAAATTAAAATAAAATTTAAGAAATTAAATATTTGTATAAATTATTAGTTTTTAAAAATAAATTTTAAATAAATAAACAAAAGTATTAATATTTAGTTAATCTAGTTTGTCAAGAGAATAAGGTAAATAAATACTTGAATAAATACATTTATGAAATAAAATATTTGTATAAAGTATTATTTTAAAAAAAAATAAAGTAGTAATATTTAATTAATTTAGTTTCAAAAGAATGAGGTAAATAAATAAATAAATTGGAACAAAGTGTAGCGATGCAGGATATTGAAGAAAATAAAATTTGTTCATTTAATTAAATTTATAGTTAAACTAAAATAAAATGTATTAAATAAAATATTTGCATAAAATATATATATATATATATATTTTTTTTTTTTTTTTTTTTTTTAAATACATTTTAAATAAATAAATAAAAGTAGTAAGATTTAGGTAGGTAAATAAATAAATACATTTTGGAAATATGTATAGAGATGCAGGATCTCCAAATGGAAAGGAAATTAAGATAATGATAATAATAATTTAATAAAATGTATTTTTAAATAAATTAAAATAAAATGAATCAAACTAAATATAATAAATAAAAATATAATAAAGAAATACATTTAAAAAGTAGTAATATTTATTCAATCTAGTTTGTCAAAAGAATCAAGAGAATAAGATATCATGCAAAATTATAGTTTTTTTTGAAGGAAAAAAGTCTTTATAAAATGTAACTTATTAGTTCAAGTTTGTTAGGTAAAACTAGTTTTAGTATCAAGATAAAAGCATCTGCTAAATGCCCAAATGTAATTTGTGTGTGTTTTTTTGTTCTCCTGGGGAATTTTAGATACACATCACCAGATATTCATGCACACACTTACATTTGCTGCAGTCATTTATTTATAAAATCTTCTTAAAATATTTATAATAATAATTTAGAAATGAAAGATGCCCGTTACGGTTTTTCTTTAAAGTTCCTCGGCTGACAGTTGAACATCAGGAGAAAATGTGCATGAAACAAGCGACATCAGATGTTTTAAGTGAGTTCATCTGTTTCATATGGACTGTAAAACTGATACCTTCAGGCGCTGGCTGCTCTATTCTACTCCATCCAAACTCTCAGACTCAACAAGTTCTGGGAACGCAGTGCACTCACCCAACTGCCCTGCTTCCCCAAAATCTATGAGTCTTCAAATGCTCTCCCTCAAAACTGTAAGCAGAAAGGCTGAAAGCATCTTTTGTGCTTCATCTCTTTTGTATGTCGGGAAGAGAGAGGGAACGGGTGGGTGATGGGGAAGAGGAGGAGGGAGGGGGGTTACTGGTCTGGAAGTGTTTGGTCCAAATTACACATTCAAGGCGAGCACTGTTTATGATTACTCTCACAGAGGCCAGACAAAAGCAGAGACATTCCAAGAGCCCAGTGAAGAGGACCAACTTATTCGGAGAAAAGGACAGAGACCTACATCATAACCTCATTCACATGAACTCAGGCCTGAAGAGACCGTATCATCTGCACACATAAACCTTTATGCCTCTGGATTACTGTGCAATAAAACAAAAATGATATGAAATGATATTTTAAAACCGATTTTCCAGACACATATCCAACTTCTTCTTCCCGTAAGAGTGGGTGCAGCCATTTGTAAATGTTCTGGTCTCATCAGCATCCAGCTATTTTTAGCTGTACACACAAATTGATGTGTCTTACCATATTATTTTAATGTATTATCTTAATTATTGAGCACACTTATCGCTTACTGCAAAAAGTCAGAATTGCGAGATATAAAATCGTAATTGTGAGAAAAAAATTCAGAATTGTGAGAAAAAAGTCGCAAATACCTTTTTTTTATTATTATTCAGTGGTGGAAACGAGTTTCCAAACCTTGCTGTGGCAAGCTTTTTTTGACTGCACTTGATTGCACTGTAAAAAGATTGCTGTAAATTTTACAGTAACTTACTGGCAGCTGGTATTATTACTGTAATTGCATTTACAATACTATAATGTCTTTACTGTAATTTAATTTACATTATGTTTACTGTATTTTCAATTACAGTATCAGTATGGTCTTTACTGTAGTTTAATTTACAGTATTTTTGCTGTATTTTCAATTACAGTATTAGTACTGCAGAATTTATTTTCATTTAGTTGTATTTATTTTTTTTACCTGTAACAAATAATCCAATTGTGGTACAGCACTGTAATTCAAGATGATTTTTACCACCCTAACCTCATAAAGAGCACAATAACTTATGAGGATTAGTTCTGATAATATTCTTTTTAATTGTTGAACATTTTCTTTTTAAACGTATTAGGCTATGCAGGCAATTAAAGCCTCATTATTATGATTTATATGGTTTATTGTTAAACATGCAACTAATAGTCAACTGTTGCTTAAATTGAACGACCACTAGTCAACCAAAAGAATCTTTAGTCGAGGGTTAGCCCTAATTTTTGATCATGTAAAATGCATTGCTAAGTACTTAATTTGGACAACTTTTAAGGCGTTTTTCTTAATATTTTGACTTTTTTTGCACCTTTAGATTCCAGATTGTCAAATAGTTGTATTTATTTATTAATGATGTATCTCAGTTTCAGAAAATTTACCCTTATGACTGGTTTTGTGGTCCAGGGTCACATATTGGCAATGAATACGTTGTTCTGCTAAGTTTTGCTGTCTAAACCACTGAAAAAAGTGTCATGACATGTGGAAACTGCTAAATCATATACAGAAGGACTTAGTAAGCTGGAAAGGGTGCAATAGTTTTACAAACTAAAGTTATTAGGTCGTGAAGATTTAAGGGATTAAAGAAGGTATTATCTTAATATTTCACCTACCTGACAGGAAAGAGAAGAATGAGAACAAACATAAATGTTGTCAAGATTCTTGCCCTGGAAATCCTGGTTCGTTCGGCCAACCACAAATGACTTTTGTTCCTCAGACAGTTTTTTGCACTCCTCTCTTGGATTTGTTGTAACTTTTGGCAGTCTAGTACTCCAAATGTTGACCATTGACAATTGACCATTTTCAGCTGCAATAATCAGTAAAATATACGAATTTCATTCTGTTCAGTGGCATTTACGTTCAGTGCAGCTAATATGGCCGATTGATGAAGCATGTGAAAACACTCTTATATATACATAGATATGCTTATATATATACTTTATATTGGCACCCTGTTTTTATATTTGTTATATTTAGTTTATATATATATATATATATATATATATATATATATATTGTCTCCTGTGGTATCTTGATGCTTAATTTGATGCGCGAACAATAAATAAACCCGTTAAATGGTTTAAATCACTCCATATGTAAATAGCACTGAGGTGACGTCACCTCATGGGACGGGAACGGTTCACACACTAAATGAGGGAAGTTCTGTTTGTCGGGCCTGTGGGAGAGGTGAGTGTGTGAAACAACTCTCACCCCGCAGGAAGTCCCATCACGAGTGTCATCTGAATAGTTTAAAGATATTATCGGAGGCTCTGCGGTGGGCGGCGTTATTCCTCGAAATGACAGAACGCGTTCGTTCTCAGGCATTGAAACCGTCTCTCAGGATTAAATGTCAAACACGAAGTGAGTTCTGAACGCTTAGCGTTGAATGAGGCTCACCACATGTGTGCCCTCAAAGAAACCTTGGAAAGTTGACAGAATTTGTACAACATTAGCAGCGGAGTGATTATTTTAGCTTTTTGCAAATTGTATTTTTTTTTAATGTCGGTATTTTTAACAATCTTATATATTTTAATGTAGAATCAAATAAGAACCCTCCTGCCATTCCATCATGTACCACCATTGGGCCCCCCTTTGAAGTGTCTTGAGCATCTCCTCTTTAGAGTTGAAAAGCTCCTCCCCTTCTGAGATCCTGAGTATCAGAAGCTTCTTACTGGTGGAAGGTTATTAAATTCCCAGCACAGACTGGCTAACTCTGATCACTCAGGGCATCTCTCAATCTCTCAGCACAAGAGCTCACTGGAAGCAGGTAAGCAGCTCTTCTTCAGCTACTTGTAGCTGTGGAGCATTTTTTATTTTTTATTTTTGGCTGAGCCCCATTTGCCTAGAAATCAGTTAGACAAGGTTGTTCGTAGCTAAAATGCCTACATATTTCGTGAAAAATGACAATATTTGCATTCTGTAGCTTTTACATATACAGAAAGATTCACAGTGATTTGATGAATCTCAATGACAAGCTATTAGATGAAATAACTGTGGTCTTATGGATTTAAATGTAATTCAATTGCATATATCATATATTATTTAATTGCATTTATTTGTGTGTGTGTGTGTGTGTGTGTGTGTATTTATATATTATATACATATATATATATATATATATATATATATATATATATATATAATATATGTAGTGGAAATTGAAATTTAATTGAATGTAACATTTAATTACATATATTACAAATTCAAATTTAATTACATTTAATAATTACATATTACATATTATAATGTGTATGTATGCATATATAAAATTTTAGTAAAAAGATTAGTAGGATTACTTTTTATTTGTAGAATAAAAAAGTTGAAATTGCATATATATATATATATATATATATATATAATTTTAGTAATAAAAGATTTAATTAATTAGTATTTTTTATTTGTAGAATTACATGTAAATGACATTTAATTGAATATATATATATATATATATATATATATATATATATATATGTATATGTACACACACACACACACACACACACACACACACACACATATATATATATAACATTTAATTGCGTGTAACATATAACTTAATTACTGAACTTTTATGTGTATATATATATATTTATTTATTTATTTATTATTATTATTAATAAATGATTTCATTTTTTTCTGTGTAGAATAAAAAAGCATGACATTTAATTGTAACAGAAAATTTAATTACATCAAAAATGTTTTTGCATATGTTATTATGTGTATGTATGTGTGTGTGTGTGTGTGTGTGTGTGTGTGTGTGTATATATGTATGTATGTATGTATATATATATATATATATATATATATAGTATTTTATTTCAATAATAAAAAAGCTTTCATTTACATGGAGTATATTTAATATATGCTTAAAATATGCTTATAATTACTTGTGCTAATTATTTAAGTTAATTCCCATTTATTTCACTACTGCATATTTTTTAGGTTGCATTTTGGTTGTCCAGTATTTTTTGTTGTCTTTTCTATTTTAACTCGAGGATTTGGGATTTAGATCAGTGGGTGTGCTAAATAGCGTTTGTCTCATTTTCTCTTCTTCTTGTGTAGGGTCTCTTTTGGGTTACCGGTTCAGCCCAGTTAGCTTGATCTGACACCGCCAGCATGACCAAAAGCACCGGGGAGAAGCCGCGGTCGCGCAACCGCGTGCAGCAGATCCGAGAAGGGATTCACCTGCGTTCCCTAAAGGCGAGGAAGAAAGTGGAGGACATTACTAAAGATGACGTGAAGACCTTTCTGAGAAAAAATGCTTTTGTGCTCTTCACCATTGGAGCTGTAGTCTTTGGTCAGTGCACCTGGTTTAGTGAAAATACATTTACTCAGGAAGTTTTCAAGTATGAATAGTTATTCTAATCATCTAAAGAAGTCATCTAACCTGTAAGCTACTGTACAACCTACCAACCTTCCACTTTTGACAATGGATGCCTTTTGATTAATGAGAGAAAATGGTTTTTAACAGTTCTGTGCATCTGAAGTGTTTTTATTCAATTTTTCAGGCATCATGCTGGGTTTTGGTCTGAGGTCGTATAACATGTCATACCGAGAAGTGAAGTATTTCTCCTTTCCTGGTGAACTATTGATGCGTATGCTCCAGATGCTGGTGCTTCCCCTACTAGTCTCAAGTTTGATTACAGGTATGATATTTTATTTTTTTTTTTTAAACCCTGAAAATGTAACATGCAACAGTTTGACTGCAGGTTTTAAATTGAATATGTTGCAGTGATGATATAAAATATAAATACTATCTACAACAAAAACTAGGAACTTAAATCTGAAGTCTTAACTGAAAATCTTAATGCATTTAATAATTCATAAATCATGAAGATGTACTAAATACAATCTCTGTTGCGCACATTATGAAAGCAATAATTAAAAAAAAAAACATTTCCTTGCCTAAAATCATTACTAAAATCAAAATTTAATTCAATACCCATCTCTTAAAAAAAATAAAATATATATATATATATATATAAGATAGTCGAGCTGCTCATAAAAATGTTGTCCCAGGCCCTGTGAATTTTATTGACAGAAAAAAGGGTAAAACAGTAATGTGAAGACATATTAAAACATTCAGTCATTCATCGAATGAGAACGTGAGAATGACGTGAATTTGGAACTGTGGGAGTGGCTGGACTTTAGAATGAATTCTATAGGATGTGAAAGAGAAAAGGGATGAAGGGAAGCATGGAAAGGAAGGAAATTAGTGGCCAATTAATGCCAACACAAAGAACAGGCAGCTCAAGAAGTAATGGGCCAATGTACACTACCAGTCAAACGTTTTTGAGCAGTAAGAATTTTAATGTTTTTTAAAGAAGTCACTTCTGCTCACCAAGCCTGCATTTATTTGATCCAAAGTACAGCAAAAACAGTACAATTTTGAAATATTTTTACTGTTTAAAATAACTCTTTTGAATTTGAATATATTTTAAAAAATGTCATTTATTCCTGTGATCAAAGCTGAATGTTCAGCATCATTACCTGAAATTGATCAAAAGTGATAATAAAGACATTTATAATGTTTCAAACGATTTCTGTTTCAGATAAATGCTGTTCCTCTAAACTTTCTATTCATTAAAGAAACCTTAAAACATTTTTACTCGGCTGTTTTCAGCATAATAATAATATTCAATATTTTTTGAACAGCAAATCAGAATATTAGAATGATTTCTGAAGGATCATGTGGCTGGAGTAATGATGCTAAAAATTCAGCTTTGAAATCACAGGAATAAATAACACTTTAAATTCTATTCAAATAGAAAACAGTTGTTTTAATGCTCTGGATCAAATAAATGCAGGCTTGTTGAGCAAACAGACTTCTTTAAGAATATCTTACTGTTCAAAAACTTTTGACTGGTATGTTTAAGGCACTGACACAAAAAGGCTTAACATAAAGCTGACAGAACAGCAGTGAAGTCATCATGTTTTTGTTCAGATTTCATCAGTTAATCAAAATTAGTAGCAACTTTCAATGAAACAGGTGTTACAGCTGTGCCTCTGAGAAGCATAGCATTCTCAGAGCTCCATTTTCTGATTTGTAGACAGTGACCTCTTTGTGCTTCTATTAAAAGTGGCTTTGAGAATGAGGCAGAGGTTGTAAAGATGAGTTCAGCCCCTCCCACCCCTGCTGCTTCACTTCACATAAATAAAGGAATGAGAGGGCCTGCTTTAAACTCATATTTTAAATATACCTATACAAACTGTAATATTACATCATATTAAATAAAATAAAATTACAATTATTATTTATTGCCTTTTTTTCGATAATTGTGGCACACTTGGGTGTAAGGGGGGCTGTTTTGTTTATTCACTTCTTTGTGACTGCACAACATGAGTCACTTCTTTAGTTTGATACAAGTGCATTGGGAGACTGTTTGCTGTTGCTGTGGAGACATAGAGAGGGTGGCATGACCGCTGAAACACGGGCAGGTGGAGGAATTTCCCAGGCCTGTCTGAGAGAAAGAGAGATGAACGAATGCTGATCAAGGGAGAGAGAGAGAGATGGAGTATGAACAGAGGAAACTGTGAAGTGAGAGGCTGAACTTTAAAAGATGCTGAAGTTTGGGCCCCCAGGAGAACGAGAGGACCAAACAATGGTTGCTTTCTCTTTCTGCTCTAGGGATCAGGGCTGCAGAAAGGCCCCTGACTCGTTCAAAATTCAAACCTTAATTTGTTTTGGCAAGTCAAAGTCTTTTTGCTCCATTGACTCCTTCAGTGATTGCAATTAATACTTAGAGACTTTAAAGTCAGACTTCATAGTGCTTTTTAGCCACATGAAGATTAAGTCGTTAATTTGTTATTCACCACCACCACCAGTCTTTGTCTAGTGAGATTATATGTATTTGTTTCATTCTCATTAAAAAAAGGCTAAATTCGAATTCATTCTGTCTAGGCATGGCAGCATTGGACCGTCGCGCTTCTGGGAAGATGGGTATGCGTGCGGTCATATACTACATGACCACCACTTTCATCGCAGTGTTTATCGGCATCATTATGGTTTTGATTATCCACCCGGGCAAAGGCTCAAAGGATGAATTCACCAAACAGCAGAAAATCGAGCAGGTCAGCCCAGCTGATGCCTTCCTTGACCTCATCAGGTAATGGACAGGTGTAGTCCACCAGTTTCTCCAAAGTACTGATATGAACCAGTGACTTTATTCATTATATACACTCTTTTGCAGAAACATGTTTCCTCCTAATCTGGTTCAGGCCTGCACTCAACAGGTGAGAATGTTTTCTTTAAATACTATTCTAGATAATCATAAAAATGAATTCAATACTACCTTTTTATTGCACATATGCAATGGTAAAAAAATAAAAAGTAAAATAAAATAAATAATTTTCTTGGCTAAAATCTTCATTACAAAAAAATAACAAACAAAAAAAATAAAACACGGTAATGCAGTGTCTGGTTTTAAAATGGTTTTCAAAGGATGAATTTTGAGATTTTAAGTTTTTCAAGTATATATATATAATTTCTTTCTAAAGGATTTCTAAAGGCAACGAAGAAAGTCTTTTTTTGACAAAAATCAGAACTCCTGTTATGAAGTAGATTTTTGAGGTGCACTCTTGTCATAAGATATGTCATATGTTTCCTACATAATTTCTAACACAAAAAAATGGCAAAATATCTATTTGAGAGTCTTAGACCTTTCCAACAATATATAGTTTGTCATGATAAAATTAGGATTTATTTGTAAAATGGTGAAGTAAATTTCAAGTAAAGTCCCACTGAGGGGACGGGCGGCAATTAAGGAATTAGGAAATAATGACACAAGAAGATCGAAAAGAAATTCTCCAATATAAAATGTCTCTGTAATTGTTTTACTGTCACACAATGTTGTTTCTTTGCAAAAAATAAATAAATAATAAATAATTCTCTCTGTTGCACACATTATGAAAGCAATGGTAAAAATAAATAAATAAAAAAATCTTCATTACTTAAAACTCAAATTTTATTTTATTTTTTTTTCTATTTTGTACTAAAACAGCATTTAAGAATTAATGACATTGATGAAAAGAAAATCTAAAAGAAATCCTCCAATAATAAATGTGGCTCCGTAATTGTTTCACTGTCACACAATGTTGTTTCTTCACACAAAATAAATAATAAATGTATTCAAAATAATAATCATAAAAATAAAATAAAACTGAAAAGGTATTTTAAGCATTATTGACACAAGAGCATCTAAAAGAAATTCTCCAATATTAAATGTGTCTCTGTAATTGTTTTACTGTCACACAATGTTGTTTCTTTGCAAAAAATAAATAAATAATAAATAATTCTCTCTGTTGCACACATTATGAAAGCAATGGTAAAAATAAATACAAAAATCTTCATTACTAAAAACTAAAATTGTATTATTATTATTATTATTTTTTGTACTAAAAAGGTATTTAAGAATTAATGACATTAATGACAAGAACATCTAAAAGAAATTCTCCAATATTAAATGTGGCTCCGTAATTGTTTCACTGTCACACAGTGTTGTTTCTTCACAAATAAATAAATAATAAATGTGTTCAAAATAATAATCATAAACATAAACTAAAATACTATTTCTCTGCTGCACACATTGTGAAAGCAATGTTAAATAAATATGACATTTTCTTGCCTAAAATCTTCATTACTAAAAACAACAAAAAAATAATAATTTTATTTATTTATATTGAAAAGGTGTTTAAGAATTAATAACACAAGAGTATCTAAAAGAAATTCTCCAATATTAAATGTGGCTCTGTAGTTGTTTTACTGTCACACAGTGTTGTTGTTGTTGTTGTTGTTGTTTTTGCAAAAAAAAAAAATTATTTAAAATAATAATTATAACAATAACATGAAATAAAATACTCTCTATTACACGCATTATGTGCATCACGCATAAAAAAAAAGGTTTACATTTTCTTGCCTAAAATCTTCATTACTAAAAACTAAACTATTTTATTTTATAATTTTAAACTAAAAAGTAAAAAATTAATAAACATCCAAAAGAAATTCTCCAATACTCCAATTATGGCTTCATAATTGTTTCACTGTCACACAATGTTGTTTCTTCTCAAAACATAATAATTGTAGCAATAAAATATTAAAAAGATTTTATATAAAAAGGAAATTATTTTTTTTTCATGTCACTCTAAATTGTTACAAAAAGGTTTAAAAATTGTAAATTTTAACATTTAAATTTTTTTATTTTTATGAGGGTAAAAATGTACAAAACTGTGTGGTGCACCATTGCAGAACTTTAAAAAGTTTTGTTGGGTTGTTTAAGGTCATTCCTCAGTTATTAACCACTAACAAAATATATAAATATTCTATATGAATATAAAGACTCATATTCATATAGACAGACAGGGTTCAAGAAGTTCAAGAGCAGTTTGGGGTGAAATTCCTAAATGTGTCACTGTTCAGCAGGAAATCAATTTATCATTAGACTTGATGAGACTTTGTGACATCTCAAAGGACAAAAACGTATAATTTATCACTTTTGGATCCAGAATGTTTTGCTGGGAGGCCTTGAATTTATAATCGTATCAATACTGCTCACAAGTCTTGACAACATTTCATTTCTCCTACTGCTGGCCCAAGCGTGTAAGAAACAGACATTTTCCATTTAGAAATAGAGAGTCTGGCTTGAGTTCGACCCACAGCTGTGTTTGGACCGACTGAGAGCTTTGGCAAAGCTGTAATGGTGCCACAGTCGAATATAACAGGACAGAAATGCCCAGACAATGACACTGAAGAGTCCGACAGTGGCTCACAGTCTGTCCGGACACACTCCGCAGGGACTCCCTGTAGTCAACCAGATCTAAAAAAAAAAAAAAAAACATATTTCAGACATATTAAACAAAAGTTTTTCTGTGGAAAATGTTTCTTGCAATCCAAATCTCTGCATCAGAATAACACAAACTGGATCAGATTCCTACAAGTTTTTAAAACTACGTTCCTTTTTCTCTTCTTTCTCCTGTAGTTCAAGACTCAATATGGCAAGAGGGTCATTCACGTGAAGGTGATCGTGAACGATTCGATATTCAACCTAACTAACGCCACCCAGGAGATTGCCAAAGAGGAAGTGATCCCTCTCTCGGGCACCACCAGTGGGGTTAATGCCCTTGGGCTGGTGGTGTTTTCAATGTGCTTCGGCTTGATCATTGGGAATATGAAGGAACAGGGACAGGCTCTCAGAGACTTCTTCGACTCCCTCAACGAGGCCATCATGCGACTTGTTGCTATTATTATGTGGTGAGTGATTCCAGACACAAACAGAAAAGTAGATTAAAAAACTGTGTTAATGTAGCCTAGTGCTTATTTTAGAGTTCGGAATAAACTTTAAGAGCGAACATAAAATTTTATCAAGTGTTTCCTAACTCTTAATTCTGTTATCCTAACACTTTAAAAAATAAAAAGAGATTATGTTGAAAAATATTATCCTGAAAGGAAATGTATCATGGTTTTCTTAAAAATATTAAGCAGAACAACTGTTTTTAACATGGATAATAATAAGAAATGTTCATGAACACCTAATCAGCATATTAGAATGATTTCTGAAGGATCATGTGACTCTGAAGACTGGAGTAATGATCCTGAAAATTCAGCTTTGCATGACAGGAATAAATTACATTTTAACATATATTCAAATAGAAAATGGTTATTTTAAACTGTAATAATATTTCACAATATTACTGCTTTTACTGTATTTTTTTTTTCAGATAAATGATGCCTTGCTGAGCTCTTCTTTCAAAAACATTCAACTTTTAAATGACAGTGTATATGTAAATATTAACCATTATAATTTAAAAACTATAATAAATATTTAGTAGAATTTTTTGGTGTTTATTTATTGGAATTTCATCTGTTTTTCAAACAACAAAAATCAACCTCAAAATTAAATTGTTTTTTACTTCATGCCATGTAAGTAACTTACAAAAAGTCATTCATCATAATTCATCACAGAAACACCTCATCATAATTTCACCTTACTATAAAAATAGAAGAGGTTCCCGTTTGTCTGGACAGAAATGTGCCCTGTGCTCTCATTTTCTGTGACCCTTTTTCATGACCCCTTTTTCATCCTCATGTGTGATTCATTGACATTTTGGGAAACCTTATTAACAAGTGATGCCTCTGAATGCAGATCCTTGATTCTTAACCAGTTTCTTTTCCATTGTTTGATAGTCTGCTGTTTTCAACATTGATAATAATAAGAAATGTTTCTTGAAGAGCAAATCAGCATATTATAATGATTTCTTCTGAAGAATCATGTGACTCTAAAATAGAAAAATAGAAAATGGTTATTTTAAATTGTAATGTTTTCTAATGTTGTTACAACATTACTGTTTTTACTGTATTTTTAATCAGATAAATGCAACCCTTTTTGAGCTTTCAGAAACATAAAAAAGACCTTAAACTTTTGAATTATAGTGTATTTGTAAATATGAACCATTATAATTTCAAAACTATAATAAATATTTATAAATAGTTTAAAATATAACAGAAATATAGAGGTACAGTAAATGTTTATTTAAAAACCATATCCTATTCCCAGGTATGCACCTATTGGTATCCTCTTTCTGATTGCTGGAAAAATTGTGGAGATGGATGACATCACCGAAATGGGCGGTCAGCTTGGCATGTATACGATAACAGTCATAATCGGCCTCATGATACACGGCATGATTATTCTACCGACTTTGTACTTCGTCATCACACGGAAAAACCCTTTCATCTTCATCACGGGTTTGCTGCAGGCCCTCATCACGGCTCTCGGCACCTCTTCCAGGTAAGTCCAACAACGTCAAGCTTGCAAAATCAGGAATCTTCTTCTCTCCTTTTAACTTTTTTATATTTTTTATTTATCTCCCAGCTCAGCCACTCTTCCGATTACCTTCAAATGCCTTGAGGAGAATAACAAAGTCGACAAACGTGTGACTCGATTCGTGCTGCCTGTTGGAGCAACAATCAACATGGACGGAACAGCATTGTATGAAGCCCTGGCAGCCATCTTTATCGCCCAGGTTAACAACATGGACATGAACTTTGGGCAGATCATAACCATTAGGTGGGTTATTTTGAAATATACGCTACCAGTCAAGATTTTTAATGTTTTTTAAAGAAGTCTCTTCAAGCTGAAGATCCAAAATACAGCAAAAAAAAGTAACATTTTGAAATATTTTTAGCATTTAGAATAACTTTTTTTATTTGAATGTAGTTTAAAATGTAATTTATTCATTTATTCTTTTCTTAAGTGTCATGATCCTTCAGAAATCATTTTAATATGCTGATTTGCTGTTTAAGAAACATATTATTATTATTATTATTATTATTATCAATATTTAAAACAGTACAAAAAAAAGTTCTACTCAGCTGTTTTCAACATAAATATAATAATAATAATAATCTGAATATTAGAATGGTTTCTGAAGTAATGATGCTAAAAAAAATCAGTTTTGAAATCACAGGAATATATAAAATTTTTAAATATATTGAAATGGAAAACTGTATTTTAAATAGTACAAATATTTCCAAAAATATTAGTTTTTTATGTTTTTGCTGTACTTTGGATCAAATAAATGCAGGCTTGGTAAACAAAACATTTTACTGTTCAAAAACTTTTGACTGGTAGTGTAAATAATTTATTAAGAAAACAAGAATTACATTCCTGAGTATGATATTCTTTTTAATAATACAGCATCACAGCCACTGCTGCAAGTATCGGCGCAGCAGGAATCCCTCAGGCTGGTCTGGTCACGATGGTGATTGTGCTGACCTCTGTCGGACTCCCAACCGATGACATCACCCTCATCATTGCAGTTGATTGGTTCTTGTGAGTGACTGTTTGTAGAATTTTGATTTGGTTTACAAGCAAAAAACAATACTAATAATATTTACTAAAGGGAAAAAAAATCTTTTACTAAAGTGACTGCGTTTGACACTTCATCCTCCCTTTTATTTGGGACTCCCTTCTTTTTTTTCCATTATCAACCCAGGTGACACACTTTGATATGTTCCCATGAGACTTGCTCCATTTTTTTTTCCGTGAATTTCATGTAATTCAATTGGTTTTAACATAGAAACGTAATTAGGTTGGCCAAATTAATCATTCCAGATAGATCCCCACAAGTTACACTGCTAAAAGAGCCTCTTTTTAAACTAGGATGAAAACTGAGATGAAAGTAGGAAACTTTCTGACGACTAAACAAGTATTGCCAATATTTAATGGATTCCACATTTCCTAATACACAGGGATCGGCTGCGCACAACAACTAACGTCCTGGGAGACTCTATAGGAGCTGGAATCATAGAGTTCCTGTCCAAAGATGAGCTTCAGAATGGCGATGTGGAGTTGGGGAGCTCGGTGCTGGAGGAGAACGAAGTGAAGAAACCATATCAGATGATCCCTCAGGAGAACGAATATGAGAATGAGAAACCGCCAGACAGCGAGACCAAGATGTAGAGGTTGAATATTAAACACCCAACCAAGGATTTTTTTTTGTGTTTGCATTTGTTTACAGTGGACCTAAAAATACATGAACACTTAAGATACACTAAAAAATGTACGAGTTTAATTGCTTTTAAGTATTTGGACACTTTCTGGTTGTCGAACTTTGAATAATGTTTATAAGTTCATATAATTCATAGAAATTACTAAAAAAGTGAAGTCAGTTTTAAGAGGAGCTACTCAAAGTTTGATATTTTACTGTCTATGCGATAAAATTCATACATTTTTGAAGTGTTCCATAAGTGTCCAAATATTTTTGAGCCCATTGTATATTAAGTTTTGTTTCTGAATATTTCATTTTCAAACTTCGTTTGACCTTTTACTGTAATTTTGTTTTTGTGCTTTGTCTCCGGGTCATACGGATTGTTGATTTGATTTGGCAGGAGAGTTTTACCTTGACAAAAATATATAATAATCACATTTTGTATCGCTTTTTCATTATTTTAATAATGTGAATCTATGTGGAAGGCATTGGTATGTTGTCAAGCAGCAAGACAAGAGTGTTAAAACGAACAGGGTCATGAATGTACACAGGACTGATTTTAAGCAGAAATGAATGTCAGTAAATTATTCATCAGAAGTTCATTACACTTTATGCCAAGTTGAGTATAACATGGGCAGGATTCCAAGATTAAAAACTTTTGGGCTCCGTATATAAAGGTAAAAAAATGGAGTATAAGATATATAAAACTGTAAATATCAAGAGAAAATTATGTTTAGCTTTGAAAGCTGCTTTACACATCTTTATGTGGAGTGTTTCAGCAGCTATTACAGCAGATTATTTGCATTTTCTCAGCAGTTCCACACAACTAATCTTAACTGAACACACATACTTTTTTTTATTGTTTTCTATTGTGCTATAGTTCATCCACTGACCCGTTTTATTTCCATTTGCTAACATTAATGATAAATAGAAATAATATGTAGCTGCTACTGAGTATTAATTGTAGGAAAATGGACTGAATGTTTACAGTCCTCCGGTTGCAATGACATACAGAACTGAGTCATTTTGAAAACTGTAAATCTTTTGAAAACACGCTATAGTCAGGTTGGACTCACAAGTACTCAGCTGGAAACTGTGATCTTCCTTTGCCTTTTTAAAAATGCTTAGTTTTTTTTTTTCATGTTGCTGTATATTTCTTTTCAAGTCCATAAGAAGCAAAATGGGTGAGTAGAACTATAGAATAAAGAGCATACGGATGTTGTGTGTTAAATATAGTTTTGAATAAAATGGAGAGTGGCGATGCATTGTGTGGGAATTTTTGTTTGATTATAGACGAGTAGTCTACTTTGATATTGGATCACTCCGCTGTGATAAAGACAGCAAGCCGAAGGAGAGAGAGGGAGAGTCCACTTTGATATTGGAGAATTCATGAATAGAATGTTGGATATCATTAATTTAAAATATGTATTAAAAATCCTAAGAACAACTTGGATAATAGAGTCTACTAATAAAGGAAATACTAAATAATAAAATAAAAGGACTACTAAACCTATACTGGATCATTTTAAATGGACTTCTGCTGCCATCTGGTGGACAATGATTTTCTTCAGGCAAAAAAAGCTACTTTACAACAGTCTAGTTGTTAAAAAGTGTATTTTCAATGACTGTCTAAATTGGCAGAAAGCATTTATATTAAAACAATGATGAACATATTTGTTGTAGTTAAGGAAAAAGTGCACTTGCCACTGTAACGACAGTTTAGAAGAATCTGCAAAATGTTATTTTACCAAAATAAGAGGGATCATACAAGATGCATGTTATTATTATTTTTATTTAGTACTGACCTGAGTAATATATTTCACATAAAAGATGTTTACATATAGTCCACAAGAGAAAATAATAGCTGAATTTATAAAAATTACTCTGTTCAAAAGTTTACATACACTTTTTTCCTAATACTGTGTTGTTACCGGAATGATCCACAGTTGTGTGTTTTTTTAGTGATAGTTGTTCATGAGTCCCTTGTTTGTCCTGTGAAAGTTAAACTGCCTGCTGTTCTTCAGAAAAATCCTTCAGGTCCTACGAATTATTTGATTTTTCATAATTTTTGTGTATTTGAACCCTTTCCAACAATGACTGTATGACCGTATGATTTTGAGTCACATCTTTTCCCACTGAGGACAACTGAGGGACTCATATGCAACTATTACAGAAGGTTCTAATGCTCACTGATGCTTCAGAAGGAAACATGATGCATTAAGAGCCGGGGGGTGAAAACTTTTTGAATTTGAAGATCAGGGTAAATTTTACTTAATTTGTCTTCTGGGAAACATGTAAGTATCTTCTGTAGCTTCTGAAGGGCAGTACTAAATGTAAAAAATATGATATTTAGGCAAAATAAGAAAAATGTACACCCCCGACTTTTAATGCATCGTGTTTCCTTCTGGAGCATCAGTAAGCGTTTGAACCTTCTGTAATAGTGGCATATGAGTCCCTCAGTTGTCCTTAGTATGAAAAGATGGATCTT
Organism: Cirrhinus molitorella; assembly: GCA_033026305.1. Classification (NCBI taxonomy): domain Eukaryota; kingdom Metazoa; phylum Chordata; class Actinopteri; order Cypriniformes; family Cyprinidae; genus Cirrhinus; species Cirrhinus molitorella. The sequence continues at coordinate 13,810,183 of CM065139.1, forward strand.
AAAATCATCCAAAGGGTTCAAATACACAAAAATGCTGAAAAACCAAAGAATTTGTGGGACCTGTTCATGAACAACTATCACTAAACAACAACACAAAAACACAGCTGTGGATCATTCAGGTAACAACACAGTATTAAGAACCAAGCGTATGTAAACTTTTGAACAGAGTATTTTTTATAAATTCAATGCAAACTATGTAAATGTCTTTTATGTGAAATATTTTATTCAGGTCAGTGCTAAATAAAAATAACATGCATTTTTATGATCCCTCTTATTTTGGTAAAATAATTAACATTTTGCAAATTCCACAAGGTGTATACAAACTGTTGACTTCAACTATATTTTTGAGAATTCTGTCCTCAAGACTAAAATTCTAATATGCACATAATTTACGCTAATGGCTTTTCATTTTGCTCCTTACCGTTTTACAGTTTTAGAATCGTTTTAACATTTAAAATTAGGCTAAAAGCATATATATGTTATTTAATAGCAGGCTAGTTTATAGTTCGTCACAAATGGTCAGTGTAGGCGTTTAATGAACTGCATCGTTTTTCCACGTGGAAATGTTTAATAATCAATATGTCATACAATCATGTTATATGGCTATACTGAGGTGCCTAAAATAACGGCCATTTTAGTTTAGTACCGTGAGAGGGCGCAATTGAGCTCGCATCCAGATGCATATACTAGTGTGAACAAAAAGACCTTGGTTCAAAATTAACAGATATTCATGTAATAACCATGTTCCTAAAAAAAACAAAAACTCTGATTGTAGTAAGTCAATCAATTTTCTGATAGTAATTTAAAAAGTTAAACGGCAAGGGCAAACGTCAAACCAGTCAAAAGATTTTGATTTTAAGATTTTAAATGTTTTTAAAGAAGTCTCTTCTGCTCACCAAGCCTGCATTTATTTGATCCAAAGTACAGCAAAAACAGTATTTTACTCCTGTGATTTCAAAGCTGAATATTTAGCATCATTACTCCAGTTACATGATCCTTCAGAAATCATCCTAATATTGTGATTTGCTGAAAACACTGTAAAAATAGTAACAATATTACACAGTATTACTACTTTTGCTGTATTTTGAATCAAATAAATTCAGGCTTTGTGAGAATTATTTAAAAAACATTAAAAATCTTGCTGTTCAAAAACTTTTGACTGGTAGTGTATATCACCATACTTTCCCAGAAATTAAACTATATATTAGAAGGTTTCTATAACCTCATATAAATATGCAAATATTTAATATGTTATATTTGAATATGCAAAATATATAAAAATATATATTTAATTAAAAATGCACTGATTTGCATACATTTCCCAAGCAGAAATCTGCAATTTACAAAAAACGAGGTTGATTTTATTATTTTATTTATTAAAAATAAAATAAAACACATGTATTGCAATCGAAATCGCTAATAAATCAAATAAAATAATAATTGAAACACTTAAAAATGTGTGTGTTGGTTTTGTTTTGTTTTCGCTAGTTTGATTGTTATGAAAGCAAAATAGACCGAACCCCCAAAATTGACCAGTGCGTGAAAAAACAAAACAAAACAAAGGTTCTTGCTGTAAATTTAAAAAATGTATTTTCCTTTTAAGCCTTTAAGTTATTCACATGCATTTAATGAACACACGCCTCGGGCATTTGAATTACTCTGATATTAGAAAGCAAAAGCGTGAATGAGGAGAGAAGAAGAGGAAAGCAGAGTGGAGGATGATAGAGCAGAGGATGGGAAGCAGCGGATGGAAGAAGGAGGGAAGGGGAGGAGAGCAGCCAGCGGAAGTCGGCGGGTCGCTGCTGGTTGGTTCGGCGCCGGTGGAGGGAGTCATTCCTGCAGCAGTGCTTCCGGTCGGCATTTTGTTCTGCGAGAGAGAGAGAGTCTGTGTGGATCCTTTTATGAGCGCCCAGGAGCCGTTCGGCACCGAATCCTTTTTGCCATCGTCCGGAGTAAAGTGCGAGCTTCCGCGGACGCCTACGAGAGGAATGACCGCCGCCCGTCCGTATTCATGTTCGCAGTGAGAGGAAGCGGTGCGACCCGGATTATTGTTGTGAGAGGGACACAGCGAGCCCGAACCCCTCCACCTTCACCTTTCAACAACAGAGCCTCAGGTAAATGCGCCCGACCCGTTTCGCTGGTTCCGAGCGGGAAAGCACACTAGCCCGGTGTCGGGGTGGGACGTGCTTCGGACTTTCCGAAAGGTTATCGGTGTTGTGCAGCCCTCGCTCAGTGTTAGCATACGCGTTAGCTCGGTGCGGGCCCGCAGGCGAATCCGCGGTTCGGATGCTTCGCGAACGAAAGGCCAAAACGGGCCGTTTAAACGGACTCAACCGGTCCAGGGGGCTCATCTGGAGATGCAGGTGTGCAGCTCAACCTGAAGACCGTAGATCAGAGTCATACAGGCCTGCAGCTCCGCAGACCAGGGTAAACAATACTGCCCTCTCAGAGTAAACCTCATTCACCTTCCATCAGAGTAAACAATACTGTGCTTGTAGAGTAAAACCGTTTTCAGCATCTGTCAGAGCACATAAAATCATACCAGCACAATCCTTGTTAACTAGAAATGCGAATAAACATTACTCTCAAATTAGAGCAAAACTTAGTAGCTTTCAGAGTATAAACAATAGTCATAGTAAGCAATTCTCATAAGCCGTCTGACAGAATAAACAAAACTCTCGTCGTATTTACCATTTAGCATCTAGATCAGATTAACTGATTAACTATCCATCAGAGTAAACAATACTCCCTTAATAAAACTTAATTTATAAGACATCAAACTAGTTGTGTTAATGAGATTCACAACGTCTAGGTAAAACAAACATTTGAGAATCATTTGATTAAGAATAAACAATACACTCTTGTATTCAATAATACAAACCTTTATTAATCAGAGAAAATCTATAATGAGATATCTATAAGTCATGCTTTTGGCAGAATGATTATCCAAATATTTATAGCTAGCTGGCCGTGTGAAGGGAATATAATGAATTATACTTTACCTGTAGCCCAGTGTACTTTTCATTTACTAATGCAAATGTAAAATGAGTTTCTATGCTTGTTTACTGTTAATTATCTTTAAGTATAAGCTAGATAATGTAATATGTGACCCTGGACCACAAAACCAGTCTTAAGTAACATTGGTATATTTGTAAGCAATAGCCAAAAATGCATTGTTAGGGTTAAAATTATCGATTTTTCTTTTATGCCAAAAATCATTAGGATGTTAAGATCATGTTCCATGAAGATATTTTGTTAATTTCCTACTGTAAATATATCAAAACTTAAACTTTGATTAGTAATGTGCATTGCTAAGAACTTAATTCTGACCATTTTAATGCTTGCGGTTAGGGTTTGATTTATTATAATTTAAAAAAATACAGCTAAGATTGATTGAATGAATGAATGAATGAATGAAATGCTGCAAGGATTCAGTTAGCTTTAGCAGTTTGTCTCCAAAACATGCACAAATCAAAACCCAAAAGTAAATTTAAAGTTCTGTGTCTGTTGACGAGATTCTGAGAAGGGATTACGATTGAAATCGCTCACATTTATGACAAGACTGTCAGATTTGTTGCTTTAAATTGCTGTGGTGTTTTATTGGAGCAGCTGGTGCTGGAGAAACATTGAGCTGTGGCTCTAATCTGGGAATGAGATTTCACATAGGAAACCTATATTAATATATTTACCTTTAAAAAAAACAACAGACATAATAAAGCTTGTCCTGAGCTGAACTTTAGTGTTTTTAAATGACTTGCCAGTTCACTATGTATTGATGCTTTTGTTCATTTGTTCCATCGTCTTTCATTTTTACTTGGTAAAATGTTTGGGTAATAACAAGTATATTCACAGTACTTTCCCTGGATTTGTTGTACTTTTGCACTCTTGTCTAGTCTGTCAAAACGGCAACACGATGAGTCACCCATACTATATATGTTTGTATACATATGAATTAGTGTTGCACAATCCTATGGGTCCTTTAACATTTGTTGTTGTTAAATTATGACCCTCAATTAGAGATGACCCACCTGTAGGATTAGTGGATTGTTCTCCAAGTTCTTAGTTGGACTGTTTATATACAATTTTACCTAATTTTCTTGAATATTAAAGTTTCATTACAAGAAACTAAAAATGCTGATTCTTCAAATATGTTGCTAAATGTAAATAAAAACTTTAATTCCTTATTTTTCAATTGCAAAACATTTGTGTACAATAATTAGTGTAGTAATAGTAATAATAATAAATAGTGTATAGTTAATAGTAATATTAATGTAGTTAATAATAATAATAATAAAATTTATATAATGTATAAAATATGATACAAATAAATATTTAAATAGTTTGTTATTAATAATAATAATAAAATAATATTATAATATTAATATTATAATAATAATAAATAAAAAATTGGCCGTGAATATTATTTATTAAACCATTTAAAAATAATCAGTAATGGTTTTGGGGGGGGGGGGGGATATTATTGATCGGTTTGTTATTGTTTACATAGGCCATTACCATTGGGGAAAAAAATGCAATTCATCTTAAGCAATTTTTTCTTTTCAGTTGTATTTTCTCAATGTTTCCTCCGTTCCACTGCTTCCAGTTGCTCTTATAGCCGTAAATCACGGGGCATCCACAGGCAGCTGCACGTCTTTTATGTTTTGGAATTGATGTTGGAGTCTCACTGAGACTCTGGTGGTTTACTAGAGGAAACGATTGGCTCTCGAGCAGCTGAATGCAGCCAAAGCCAAACTCTAGGTCCTTCCAAATTTGTTGCAACTGTCTGGGGAAGACCTTCCTGTTTCAACAGGACCGTGTCTCCTGCAGCCTGTCCCACTGCCTGATGGGAAACCCTCCTAGAGGAGTGGAGGCTGTTTTAGAAGCACGGGGGGGAGGGGCAACTACAAAATAAAGCCCATTTGATGAGCAGATGCGCGTGTAGTTTTGGCCTTGCTTGGTGCCTCTTTTGTTCAGTGCATAATGCATATGCTAAGTTTAAAATGAAGGTTTTTGTTTTCATGTATATAGCTCCATGGCTCTGTTTTTTTTTTCTTTTATGGGTAGTTGCCTCCTTTGGTATTTCCATGTTTTAAACTCCAGATTTCCAGATGTCAGTGCTAGCAATCAGTGTCATGTTTTTTAAAACATTAAGGTATGCTGAGCTAGTAGTCATGTTGTGAGGAAAAAAAGTGTTTGATAAAAAAGTTATCAAACACTACTATTAGCCTGGGGATGGTAAGATTTATTTTTAATGTTTTTAAAACTAGCCTTATACTTGGAACAGCTGTATATATTTGGTCAAAAATACTGTACAAACTGTAATATTGTTACATATTATTACACTTTAAAATGACTGTTTTTTTAAATTAATATATTTAAAATGTAATTAATTCATGTGATGCAAAGCTGACTTTTCAGCATCATCACTCCAGTCTTCAGTGTCACATGACCCTTCAGAAATATGCTGGTTTGATGCTCAAGAAACATGTATAGATTTGTGTTGCTTAATATTGTTTTTTCAGGATTCTTTGGTGAATAGAAAATTTAAAAGGACTGCATTTGAATTTTTTTAAATTTGAAAAGATTGTCACTTTTAATTAAGTGAATGCATGCATGTTGAATAAAAGTATTTATTTATTTTAATGGTAGTATAAAAAAAAATAAACTAAAGCTAGTGATTTTGGTCAATGATGCAAACACAATAAAAATCTTTTTATTAACAATTAAAAGTAAACTGACAACTAGTGTCATCGGGCACTGCTGTTTTCTGGTTTTCCTTGCTTCTCGTCTACTTTTTTCTAGCATCATAGCACTTAAATGAAATATTTCTAAAAGTGTTTTAATTGCAATATTGTGCATTTGTTTCCATATGTCCCAAAAGAAAGTGCTCATAACGGTAAACCCGATGATGCTGATGATAATGTCCTCTTCTTCCTCTTCCTTTTGCAGCAAAAGATGTAAAGGTGGATCAGTGAGCAGTGACACTGAGCGACCTGTGCATCCACGCGAGCTCCCTTCCCTTCTTCAGCATGAATGGGGATATGCCTCATGTTCCTATCACCACTCTCGCTGGGATCGCAAGCCTCACTGACCGTAAGTTTCACGAATGTTTGGTACCTGATCTTGTATAGTTCCCTTAACAAATTATTTATACACTTCCTGTCAAAAGTTTTTAAACAGTAAGTTTTTCAATTATTTTTAAAGAAGTCTCTTCTGCTCATCAAGCCTGCATTTTCAAAGCTAAATTTTTCGCAGTGTTCTTCAGTGTCACATGATACTTCAGAAATCATTCTAATATGCTGATTTGCTGATTATCAATATTTAAAACAGTTGAGTACTTTTTTTTTTCTTCTCTTTATTCTTTGATGAATAGAAAGATCCAAAGATCAGCATTTATCTGAAATAAAAAGCTAAACATACACTACACTATACACTAAACAAAAGTCAGTATGTGTGTGTATATATTAGAGGTCGACCGATATTGGATGTTACAGATACTGATTAATCGACCGATAGTTTTTAAAATGGATACTGAATGGAAACTAAAACAGTGGTCTACTATTTAAAAAAAAAGGGACTGAACCATACTTTGTAAAAGAATAAATGTATTAATATAACTGTATATTTAAAAATATCAGTCAATGTTGAAATAAACACACTAACAAGGAACAATACTTACATTCTACAGCTTTTATTAATCTTATGTAATGCTACAAATGGACTCTTATTGTGAAGTGTTACCATTTCATATCAACAGTCTTTAAACATCTACACAAAAGCCATAGTATTGAAATTACATCATATGGATATTTTAAGTATAGTCTCACAGTTTAACTAGTTCTTTTCTAGAACACTTGATAAATATTTAATCAAAAACATCTTTTGCGTCTAGAGATCTTGTGTCGGTTATGATACACACCGGATGCGTCGTGTTCATTTCAAACAGCAGTCTAAAATGGTTTATTTAATCACCAAACGGACATAAGTTTACTTCAAGAATTATCAAAAAGTGGCATAGATGAGCTTGAAGTTTAGTGTTGAAAACAACAGAGGAAACGAAAAGAGAAAGCAAGATCTGTATTATAGCTCTCTATATGAAACATACAGACTTTATTAAAGCCACAGAAAGAAAAATGTTTTGCTAAAAAATGCACAGTACACACAGTAATCTTCCAGCCCATGGTGAAATCTTTATGTACATTTACATCGATTTGTATTTAATGTATTTAATGTAAAACTCGGTGATAGCGCTTTGTGATGCGGCATAATTTCTGTCGGCTGAATGAACGCTTTTTTTGTTTGCTGTCCCACATCACTATCAGCTGTTGTCCCTGATCAGCTGGATATAAACTAATGCAAATAGATTGTAACAATTGTGACTTACTGATTTGGTCCCATTGTTTTAACCTCTTGAAGTGTGGCTACTGTCAGCCTTGATAGCAAACATACTGCCGTCCTTTCTCTGCTAATGCAACATCTAGTCAAAAAAGTAATGAAATGAAAACATGTATTATAGTTCGTTGTTAATGTTTTAAATCCGCATTTGAAATGTCCCGTTCTGTTCATCGCACAGTATTGCATGTGTAAACAAACAGCACTTCTTGTCATTGATTTCCGCCTCTAGAAGCCGCTCTCAACATACATATCTATGGCTCTTATACTGTATAATGACAGCGGAACCTTCTCAGATGCTTCAGCAATGGACTTAACTCGGAAAAACTGTCGCCATGGATTTTTATCGATAACTGATTGTTCCGTCGGCAAAACGGTTATATCGGTCGACCTCTAGTAAATAAATATTTATATAAGGAATTAATACTTTCATCAAAGAAACCTGAACAAATTCTACTCATCTGTTTTCAATGTAATTATAATAAATGAGCCGATTTGAGCAGAAATGCTACAATGATTTCTGAAGGATCATGAGACTGGAGTAATGATGGTAAAAATTCAGCTTTGAAATCACAGGAATAAATAAAATACGAATACATCAAAATAGATAAGTTACTTTAAATAGTAAAAATATTTCAAAATTTTGCTGTTTTTGCTGTACTTTGGGTCAAATAAATGCAGGCTTGGTGAGTAGAAGAGACAAATCTTAGTATTAAAAACGTTTGACTGATAGTGTACACATTGTATCTCTAAAAGATGGATTCAGAAATGTAACGTAAATAATTTAATATTTATCACCTTCAGATAATAGAAATGCTATCAAGAGTTAGTAGTGTTCAGCTAATCATTTGCCACCATAAAAAGAAGACCACCCTAACGCAGAATAAAACCTCTTTTTGTTGTACACACAAATGCATTTATCGAAAAGTACTATTGATTTCTCTATGGGTGTTAAAATTACTTGGTGTGCCTTCAAAGTCAGTTTTGATATTCATCCAGATGGTATTTACTGATGAATGCCCTTTTTTGAATGGCTATCGAAGATGTTGATTAAATGTCTGTTCATACCTTTTAAATCGATAGGGCTTGGACTTGATTTGCACAGGCAATAATTTTCTTTGTGACTGGATCGAAACGGGACGTCCTGAAGAAATTAGTGAAATATTTCACGACTCCTGTTGTGATAAGGAATCTCTCATTTTTTTGGTTTATTTTTCAGTGTTAAATCAGCTGCCTCTCCCTTCCCCTCTACCTGCCACCACCACTAAGAGCCTGCTGTATAATGGGAGGATCGCCGAGGAGGTCACCTGTCTGCTGTCCCGGCGGGATGACACTCTCGTGTCCCAGCTGGCCCACAGCCTCAACCAGGTGTCCACCGAGCACATGTGTGTATCTCACCTCGACCTCCTCTCTACAGTACATCCTCACCAAATGTGTTTATCTTACATGATGTGAAATATCTGTGAATCTTGTTCCATCTTACATGCAGAGAGCTGAAGGACAATTTGGGCAGTGATGACCCGGAAGGAGATGTGCCTCTACTGCTACAGACGGTGCTGTCCAGGAACCCCAATGTCTTCAGGGAGAAAAGTACGCCCACCCGATACGGGGTTCAGGGCGGTAAGGAGAAACTGCAGAAATAAAGCTGTTTAGTCTGGGCATGCTTTTATTCTGTGATCTCTGCTTGAGCTCCCTGGATTACAAAAACCCGTTTTTTTTTTTTTTCTAGTTTCCAGACTGTAGCTGTTAATTAGTGATCCAAATATCTTAGAAACTGGCATAATGTAATCTTTTTACATTTTGGTCCGAGTTTGCACTATTGTTCAACAGTTTGGGATCGGAACAATTTTATTTTTTCTCTCTTACGCTCACTAAGGCTTTTATTTATTTCATCAAGCATATAGAGTAATATTATGAAATATGATTAAAATTTTAAATAAGTTTAAAATCATTCTAATATGTTAATTTGGTGATCAAGAAACATTTCTTATTATTATCACAGTTGAAAAGAGTTGTTCTGCTTATTATTTTTGTGAAATATAAGTCTTTATCAGTTTATATAAACTATCAGTTTAGATAAATTTAATGCATCCTTGCTGCAAAAAAAAATATACATTTATTTTAAAAAGTGTTACTGACCCCAAACATTTGAACAGTAGTGTATATTTGCAAGTATTGTTTAATCTATTTTACATGTACAACGTTGTTTTATTGCTCAGTAAAAACTAATCTAACTTACTGGATTTTAGTCAGATAGCATGAAGTTAACATTTTAAGCCATGATTTCCTGACACTCTTTGTTTTATGTTTTAAAGGTTTATTGCAACAGCCAATGATACCACCGTACAAGATGCCTCAGAATTCAATGCATGGAAGTCCGGCGTCAAACTACCAGCAAACCACTATAACTCCGAGCCCTCCCAGGTACTGTTCCAGTTTCCTTTTTATTTGGGTTAGATAGGTAAGTGTGATTAACGGAATTAAAATATGCAGAAAAACCTGGTTCCATTTCCAGTCTGTATACTGACCAGTTCTGCTCTTGCTCGACAGCCGATATGTTCAACCTCAGGCGGGTTCTGGGACCAGGTACATGCCCCAGCAGAACAGCCCAGTGCCCAGTCCGTATGCGCCACAAAGCCCGGCAGGCTACATGCAGTACAACCACCCACCCAGCTACCCTCAACACCAACAGATCCAGCAAGGTGAGTCCTCGCTCTCCTCTCTGAAGAGAACCTCAAGAGGATTGTCACCATTTTCTATGGTCTTAGAACACCTCAAGGCTCAAAGAAAAGTGGTTTTAATAGGATTTGTTCTTTTATCCCCATCCCTTACTGAATGATTTGACTGAAAACACATCCCTGGCTGTTAAAATCAAAAACTGAAATGTGTATTTAATTTCTTAATGCATATTCTTGTTCTTATTGTGAACAATTAATCATTGCAGATTTTTCAGAATGAAAATAAATCAACAATAAATCAATGTGTTGCAGTATCCGTATCCAGTCCAATAGTTCCTGGTGGCATGAGAAACATCCATGACAACAAGGTCTCCTGTCAAGTGTCGGGTAACTCCAACCATAATGCGAGGCATTGCTCCAGCGATGAGTACATCAGCATCGTCCAGAGACTCGGAAATGATGTGAGTGCTTGCCAGCAGAAGTTTTTATAACCCTACATTTATTTCTGCCTCCAAATAATATTTATTAATTCAATTGAGCCTGGATCTGTATTAACAGCATATTTTTCAACCCATGTTTTTTTTTTATACAGGAGAGTGACCCCGCTATGAGAAACACCTCCTTTCCTGTACGCTCCGTCTGCTCCCCTGCTGGAAGTGAAGGAACTCCGAAAGGTAGATTGAACCTCCATTTATGTACATATGCCATTTTTAGATGGGGTATGCTTTTAGACCCCTACTTTAACCACCACTGTCTCTTTTCACATTGTACTTTGGATCGATTCACGGCATCAACATGACAACCACAGTGTTTACTAGCGGCTTTTGTATACAGGTGTAAGTAGGTAGCAACTCAGGGTGAGAAAATGCCAGAATCACGGTTTAATTTGTGTTTTTGTCACTTTGAGCATACACCCTTTACACATACGCTTGAGTATGATATGTATGTATAGCATGAGTATGCTGTTCTCCAAAGAAAATATATTCAGAGACAAGCTGTGAGAAATGATACTCTCCTCCACTAAGATGTGATGTAAGGAATACTGTTTCCTGGTCCAGGTCTTTACTCTTTTGATTATCTCATTATTATTATTACATTATCTAAACAGACATTTATTAGCACTGTTTATTTATAGCACACATTTAAACTAAGCTTTTAAAAATCCACAGTGTACACTACAGTCTCTGAGATTGCAATTCATGAAAGATCAATCACTATTTGGTTAACTATTTGGAAATTTCAGTAGTATTACAGTACAGGGTGACTGTTTATTATCATCGTATGTTGTTTGCTTTTGGGATCTTATAGAGTGTTTGGACTCAAAGTTAGACCTTACAAAGGGATATGGAGGGTGAATGTGGGTGTGCAAAGATGCAGAAATTAAAGCATTCAAACTTGGACAAACTGGTTCATTCCTAAAGCTCTAAATATGTTGCCATATTGCTGATTTGCACAGAAGTATGACTTTTCTGGTTCAATTTCAGTTGTATCTCGGCCGTCCTTGATTCTTCAGTCTCCTCCTCCCTACACCTCCCCAAGAGATGCTGCTCCTGACCTCCTGTTGGACTCTCCTGAACGGAAAAAGAAGCAGAAAAAGTTAATGAAAGAGGAGGGGGGTAAAGGTGCCATGTATGACATCGTCAGCTCACCCACTAAAGACTCCACAAAGCTAACAATAAAGTTGTCTCGAGTGAAGTCTTCTGAGACTGAGCAGTCAGCTGAGCCATTGTCAGCGGTAGAGCATGGCTCAGATGCTGAGAATGAACTATCATGCAATAGCTTACCATACCACCGGAACACCCAGGAACGGCTCTCCGCAGGACAGTGTCTTTCGGGTGAGCAGTCGGCCTACCAGCAGGTTCCCGTACTACAGAACACTGGGGCACTTGCAGCCAAGCAACCCGGGGTAGTTAGTGGAACCCCCTACGACGAGGCAGAGCTGGACGCTCTTGCTGAGATCGAAAGGATTGAGAGGGAATCCGCTATAGAACGAGAACGCTGCTCTAAGGAAGTTCAAGATAAAGGTTGTTTATTTTATAGTTGTCACTTGACGTGCATGCTTTTTAATCCATTTTCTGAATGCCTTAATCTGTATGACAGCTTATATTAATGGTGTTTCTAAAGGTGTAACATTCTAGCAACAGTCATAACTACAACTGCGAGCAATACCCTGGCACCCACTCAGAGCATCCAAGTAACTGCATAGTAACACCTTACCTTAGCAACCACTAGCACCCACCCAGAAAATCCTAGCAACCACATTGTTATATAGTAACAACTTACCTTTCCAATTGCAAGGGAGAACCCTGGCAACCCAGAGCATCATCCCAGAGCATCCTAGAATACCGCATTGTAATATAGAAACAATTTACCTTACCAATTGCAAAGCCAGACCCTTGCAATCATCTTAGAACATCCTAGCAACCACGTCATAATATAGTAACAACTTACCTTACCAATTACAAAGTAGGACACTGGCAACCACCCCAAAACATCCTAGGAACCGCACTGTAAAACAGTAACACCTTACCAATTGCAAAGCAGGACCCCGACAACCACCCCAGAACATCCTAGCAACCACATAGTAACTTAGCAACCACAAAGCAATACCCTAGCAACCATCCACAACCACATTGTAACTGCTGTTAGAACGACCATGCAGAATACTTTAGAAACCACATAGTAGCATCCTGGGAACCACTCTGAACATCCTAGCAATGCAGAGTATCATAGTAACACCCTACCTTAGCAATTGCACAGCAGTTCCCGGGCACCCTCCCAGAACATCCTAGCAACCACATAGTAAAATGATAGGAACCAATCAGAAAAGCAATTAGCAACCACAAAGCAATGTCCTGGCAACCATCCAAAACCATGTAGTAACTTTTTGACAACCATTCAGAATACCTTAAGAACCACATAGCAGCATCCTGGCAACCACGCTGAACTTCCCAGTAACACCTTCTTCGGGAACTGCAAAGAAACACCAGGGCAAACATCCTGAACGTCCTAGCAACCACTAACAACGAACACTTTACAAACCACAAAGCAGGATCCCAGCATCTACCCAGAACATCCGAAGGGTTACTTGCTTAATGCCAATATGATCACATTAGCAATCACAAAGCAGCACCCTGGTAACCACCTAGAGTAGGGGTTCTCAACTCTGGCCCTCAAGGTCCACTTTCTTGCAAACTTTCTAGTGATCCTGAAGACCTTGATTAGCTTGTTCTGGTGTGTTTGATTAGGGTTGGACCTAAACTCTGCAGGAAAGTGGACCCCGAGGGCTAGTTGAGTACCTCCGACCTAAAGAATCCTAGCAACTGTTTAGTAACAGCTGCATAAGCAACCACATAGTAACAAGCGTACAACCAATCAGCAGCTTTTGAGAACCATTCTAACAATCACACAATAATGTTGTAACACCTTACCTGAGCAACTACAAAACCAAAAGCATTCCGGTAACCACCCAGAACATTTTATATGTTAACTACTTAGAACAGCTTTACAACCACACAGCAGTGCCCTGGCAACCAGAGGTTTGCACGGGCAAGCTTCACTCAAAAATGTGTTGAATACTGGTTCTCACCTGTGTATTTCTAACTCTGCAGACAAACCTCTGAAGAAGAGAAAGCAGGATTCATACCCTCAGGAACCAGGAGCTGCGGGCACCGCAGGCGCTTCTGGAACACCTGGCGTGGGTGGCGGATGCAATGCTGGGAACAAATTGGTACCTCAAGAGGCTTGTGCTGCTAGTAACGGAGCCAGTCGGCCAGCCTTGATGGTCAGTATAGACCTGCAGCAGGCAGGCAGGGTGGAAGGGCCTGTGGACTCCTGTCCTGTCCCTGCAACAGAGGCCCAGCGCTGGCCAGAAGATGGTTCTGAATCCACTGGGGTCTTGCGGCTCAAATCAAAGACTGATGGAGAAGTTCAGAGGATGGTAGATGGTCGTCCAGAAGTCATCAAACAACGGGTGGAAACTACGCCACAGAAAATGGCTTCAGATGGGCGACCAGAGACTCCTAAACACAAGCACGAGAACCGCCGGGAGATCTCCAACAAAGTGAGTTCGGAAAAGAGATCGGATCTTTCCAAGCACAGACATGACGGTAAACCTGACAAAGTGAGGCCTGAGGGAAAAGGTAATGAAACTTCCAGAAAACAGGAAGGACGGTCGGAGAGTAAAGAGACTCGAGAGAGCAAAGATGAGAGACAAAAAGATCGGGACAGTGAAGGCTCCAAAGTCCGACGACCAGACACACCTAAGTCCAGCCGGGTTGAGCACAACAGGGATGTAGATCGGGACCAGGAACGGGAAAAGGAAGGGGAAACTCGGGACAAGGAGCGAGAGAAAGGTCGGGACAAAGTGCGGGACAAGGAGCAGGAGAAAGATCGGGACAAGGTGCGGGACAAGGACCAGGAGAAAGATCGGGACAAGGTCCGGGACAAGATGCGGGACAAGGACCTGGAGAAAGATCGGGACAAGGTCCGGGAGAAGGTGCGGGACAAGGACCAAGAGAAAGATCGGGACAAGGTCCGGGACAAGGTGCGGGACAAGGACCAGGAGAAAGATCGGGACAAGGTCCGGGAGAAGGATCGGGACAAGGTCCGGGAGAAGGATCGGGACAAGGTCCGGGAGAAGGAGCGGGACAAGGTCCGGGAGAAGGATCGGGACAAGGTCCGGGAGAAGGATCGGGACAAGGTCCGGGAGAAAGATCGGGACAAGGAGCGGGTTAAAAATCGAGACAAGGAGCGGGAGAAAGACCGGGACAAGGAGCGGGAGAAAGACCGGGACAAGGAGCGGGAGAAAGATCGGGACAAAGAGCAGGAAAAAGATCGTGACAAGGAGCGGGTAAAAGATCGGGACAGGGAACGAGAGAAAGATCAGGACAAGGAACAGGAGAGGGTCCGGGACAAAGATCGAGACAGGGATCAAGAACAAGAAAAGAAACGCCACACAGAATCAATAGAGTCCCGGGACAAGCGGTCTCCTGAGCAGCGCTCCCGTCCTGACAGTCCTCGGGTGAAGCAGGAATCTCGTAGCGGAGCAGATTTCAAAACAAAACCTGAACGGTCAGTCCACAAAACTTCCAACAACAAAGATGAGAAACGGAGTGGAGACAAGAACCGACTCGATGGACACAAGCCTCCGTCCTCAGAGAGTAAAGCGGCGGAGTTTCCCAACTACCTACTGGGGGGCAAATCGGGTGCATTGAAGAACTTTGTCATTCCCAAGTTGAAACGGGACAAAGATGGTAACGTGATGCAGGAAATGCGACGAGAGCTGTTTGCTGAGCCACTTGTGAAATTGGAAAAACTGGACCTGGTGGAGGACCTCAATAAGGGTGCCAAACCTGTTGTTGTTTTAAAGAAACTTTCCATTGATGAAGTCCAGAAGTTAATCAGTAATTCGCGCAAGTCAAGCAAGAGCAGGTCGTCTTATGGAAAATCACATGGAGGTAAGTCCCTGTGACCCCTGTTTTCATTACCACTGAGTTTTTTTTTTAGTTTGTTGTGCACCTTGAAAGACTGTCTGAAAATGCTTTTGAAGAGTTTTAAGTGGACTCTATGTAGGGGGCTTCAGTGATTCAGTGTTAACGAATCTTCCTCATCATGTGCTGGCAGAGACTGATTCCCGTATGCCACTGTGTGAGAGAGTGAAAATGAATAAACGCAGACGCAGCTCCACTAATGAGAAGCCCAAGTATGCAGAAGTCAGCTCTGATGATGACAGTAGCTCTGTAGAATGTAAGTAAATATACTGAATCTAATTTTGTTTTCACACTGAATGTGCCTGCTTGATCTGAATCAGGATCAAGAATAATCAAACCCATGTTTGCATGAAAACCTAAAGTGTTATTGACTTTTGAGTTTTTCTGGCAGTCACCAATATTTCTTCTGAATTATAGTGTCTCCTCTGCTTAATTACTTGGAGTTGAAATATATTTAAGTTGCTTTTGATAAAAATGTCTTTCTGGCTTTTAGTGCCCTCAAAGCGTTCAAAAAAGGACAGAGACAAAACATGGGAATGTGAAGAAAAGGACCGGAGGGCTTCTGGAGATCATCGGCGAAGTGGAGGTCACTTCGATAACCGTAGAGGTTCAGGCAGTCGATACAGAGAACGCAGTCCCGAGGACTCAGACGAAGATTCACCCCCGCCCAGCCTCAGTGATCGTAAGTGACCAGTTGTATTCTTTAGCATTTGTTATGCTGGCAGTGTTGACAGTTATGTTGCTCAAATGGTTTGAGGTGTGGATATCGAATAACTCTGACCTTTGGCATCCTTCAAAAACAGTCGCTAGAAAGTTGAAGAAGAAGGAAAAGCAGAAAAAGAGGAAAGCCTACGAGCCCAAACTGACTGAAGACGGTATGTTTGCAGTTTCTAATCAGCGTTAAGCAATCTGAGATGCCGAGATCTTTAGTAATCCACCTTGTGCTCCACAGAAATGATGGACTCCTCCACGTTTAAGAGATTTTCTACCAGTGTTGACAACATTCTTGAAAACCTTGAAGATGTGGACTTGACATCGTTAGGTAAATGTGCAAATGTGGAGAAATTATTACACTTGACATTGAAGGTTCAAATTATTTCAGATTCTGTTGAACCGGAATGCTTCTGCAAGTTTGATGGTAATTGATTTAATGAATGCAGATGATGACGAGATTCCTCAGGAGCTGCTCCTTGGCAAACACCAGCTCTCAGAGTTGAGCAGTGAATCAGCCAAAATAAAGGCAATGGGCATCATGCATAAGGTAGGTCGGAATCACTTGGGACCAGCCTCAAAAGACAGGACACAACATGAATACCTTATCTTTTAATGCTTCAACTGTTTTTATTTTCAGATTCCAACTGATAAGATGGTGAAGGTCCAGAGTATTTTGGAAAAGAACATTCAGGATGGTGCGAAGCTCTCCACCCTCATGAATCATGTAAGCATCATTGTAGTTTCTATCGATGGAATGGCTCTGCCGTCGACTCTCGCTGACAGCTTCCCTGTCCTTGTGATTTCAGGACAACGACAGGGACGACGAGGAGCGCTTGTGGCGTGACCTCATCATGGAACGTGTCACCAAATCTGCTGATGCTTGTCTGACGGCTCTTAACATCATGACCTCAGCACGAATGCCGAAGGCCGTTTACATTGAGGATGTTATCGAGAGGGTCGTGCAGTACACCAAGTTCCATCTACAGAACACACTGTACCCACAGTACGACCCCGTCTATAGGGTGGACCCTCATGGCGGTCAGTCCTACACCGTAACACAGTGTCCTAATCCTTTCTAGTGAAATCTCATTGGTCCCTCATTATCAGATATGTTCTGATTGGCTGTAATGTTATCATATGTGACCCTGTGCCACAAAACCAGTCATAAGGGTATTTTTTTATTGAGTCTTCCATTGATATATGGTTTGTTTGGATAGGACAATATTTGGCCGAGATAAAACTATTCGAAACTCTCGGAATCTGAGGGTGCAAAAAAATCCAAATATTGAGAAAATCGCCTTATAAAGTTTTCCAAATGAAGTTGCATAATCCATATTACTAATCAAAAATTAAGTTTTTGTAAATTTACGGTAGCACATTTACAAAATATCTTCATTTAACATGATCTTTACGTAATATCCTATTGATTTTTGGCATAAAAGAAAAATCTATAATTTTCACCCATACAATGTATTTTTGTCTATTGCTACAAATATACCCATGCTACTTAAGACTGGATTTGTGGTCCAGGGTCACATATTGCTTTCATTTTGGACTTAAAAATGCTTGATGTTGGAAACTTTACTAGTGAGGACCAGGTGGTTGTTTGTTATGTTATTCAAGGATGTTTTTTCCTATATTTATACAGATTTGTATATTTGCAAAACTAAAGTATGACTTGCAGGAATTTTAGGAAAAAATGCTGCATTTTCAAATACATTTAAAATGCATGCATTTCAATTTTAATGGTGTTCTATAAAAAAAAGATTTATAAAATGATTAATATATATTTGTTTATTTTATAGTACAATAGTATTATTGCAATAATAAGATATTTTTTCTTTTATTTAACAATATTTTTAATAGTAACTTTGTTGTTGTTATTGAATGGATAAAAAAACCTTGATAGATTCTCCTTAGCTGATCACATGTTTGGTCATCACAACAATTGTCCAAATTATTTGTCTGTTTCAGGTGGAACGCTAAGCTCAAAAGCCAAGCGAGCAAAGTGCTCAACACACAAGCAGAGAGTTACTGTCATGCTCTACAACAAAGTTTGTGACATTATCAGTAACCTGTCTGAACTCTTGGAGATTCAGCTGTTGACTGACACGACCATCCTTCAGGTGAGATTCTGATACCTGACCTAAGCTTCTGAATAAAATTCGCTAGTTTTTTGCTATAGTCAGCCCTCGCAGTTACAAAAGTTATAACATTTTGGCAAAATACTATGAAGACGTACATTTCATGCAGTAATTAATCGAGCAGAATAAGGCCAGAAACATGAATTTTGAATGCAGATGTAGTCAATTATTAAATCCGCACTTTTTTATCTCTCCCTACAGGTCTCGTCTCTAGGTATCACTCCATTCTTTGTTGAGAATGTGAGTGAGCTGCAGCTTTGTGCCATTAAACTAGTGACGGCTGTAAGTATCAGTGCAGTTCAGCTTTCTTTATGCTATGCTTTGCTGTGCTAACTGCTTCTAACACTGTTGTTATGCAAATTATTTTTTTAGGTGTTTTCTAGATATGAGAAGCACAGGCAGCTGATCCTGGAGGAGATCTTCACATCTCTAGCCAGACTGCCAACCAGCAAGAGAAACTTAAGAAACTTCAGGTATATGCTGCAGTCTGGTCTATCAGTTGACAAGGGCGCTTTTTGAGCATGTGTATTGACTATATTCTGTGTTCAGACTGAACAGCAGTGACGTGGATGGGGAGCCCATGTACATTCAAATGGTGACAGCGCTGGTTCTGCAGCTCATTCAGTGTGTGGTCCATCTGCCTTCTGATAAGGACTCGGATGATGATCATGACAGAAAGGTAAGAGTCAAGTTAATATTGATATTGAACAAGATGTCGAAACAGGAATTTTCTTGCTCTTTTGATCAACTATGTAGACATACCTTGATGTTCACTGAAGCTGCACTACTAGTCAAAAGTTTTTGAACTTGAATTTTTTTTTTTTTTTTTTAAGAAGTCTCTTCTGCTCACTACACCTGCATTTATTTGATCCAAAGTATAGCAAAAAATGTACAATTATTAAATATTTGCACTATTTAAAATAATGGTTTTCTATTTTAATATATATTAAAATGTAATTTATTCCTGTGATCAAAGCTACATTTTCCGCATCATTACTCCATTCTTCAGTGTCACATGATCATTCAGAAATCATTCTAATATGCTGATTTGCTATTCAAGAAACATTTATTGTTATTATCAATATTTACAGTTTTTTTCTATGAATAGAAGGATCCAAAGATCAGCATTTATCCGAAATTTGTATTTTATTATAGAAATTATTATTTTTATTTAACAAGGATGCTTTAAATTGATCAAAAGTTATGATACTTATTACGTGATAACATTTATAATGTTACAAAAGATTTCTATTTCAGATAAATGCTGTTCTTCATTATTTTACAGAAGCGCAATGTTTTGTTTGTTATCAGGAGTTTACACAAATAAACGTCTTTACAGATTCAAAAGATGTTTTACTCATACCTGTATGCCCAAAAATGAGGGAGTAGGCTATTTTAAGAGCAAATCACAATTTGTACTGGTTGTGTACTTTTGCAATCCACCCAAAACATTTCTGGGGGGGGAAAAAAAACATACGACTTAAACTACCGTTCAAATGTTTTGGGTTGGTAAGACTTTTTTAATGTTTTTATGTCTCTTATGTTCACCAAGGCTGCATTTATTTGATCATAAATACAGCAAAACAGCAATATTTTGAAATATTAATACAGTTTAAAATAGTTGTTTTCTGTTTTAAAATGTCATTTATTCTTGTGATGCAAAATTGAATTTTCAGTAGTCATTAATCCAGTGTTCCATGTCGCATGATCATTCTGAAACTTTTGAGGTCATTTGTTTAAGGCATTTGTATATTTTAGTTCTTGGTTTGTATTCTTAGTTAATAGCTACATAATGAAACTGAAGTGCTTTCCAAGAATGTCTAAAAATGTTTTTCTTTATTTAAGCTGTTTAGTCTTATTCTATAATGCTGTTGCTTTTTTCAGGTTGATCAGGATGTATTAATCACAAACTCGTATGAGACGGCAATGAGGACAGCACAAAACTTCCTCTCTGTTTTTCTCAAGAAGTAAGAAAAGCCCCTGACATAATTGCAACCACACACTTTAACCCATTTATATTGTGGAAAAATGAACTTTTAAGCCATTTATATTGAAGCTGTGTGCTTCTGGGATAAGTAATGCATGTTTTTTTGTCGACATGCTGTGTACTGAAGCTGAGCATGTACACTGTCTCAGGAAACACCTGTTTTACTCTCATTTGATGCTTTTCAAAAGGGCTTAACCATGCCATCTCAGGCCAAACAACACCTGCATCATTAAATTACTGTTGCAGTTTAACTTAAAAATTTTGTACTGTCTCTAAATGTTTTCATTTATTTCCATGGTTTATTTGGCAGGGACAATGCTGAATAATATAACTACAAAGGGTTAAGCATATACAGTTAAACCAACATTTATTCAGACACCGACAACATTTCTCACGTTTTCATAGTTTATTCGCTATAGTTTAGAAAATGGTAATAAAATATGGCAAAACTGTGTCAGAACAAATTCATCCTGATAATGTCAGTTAACTTTGATAGAGGTATGTAACAAAACATGGTCAGGTCAAAGTGTCAAATAAAATTTTTGGTCCCAAATTATTTGTCAGTTTTACTGGTAGTCCACTGTATGAAGAATTTTTGGGTATAATGTGTCACTTTATTTTGCTATCCTTACTTACATAAACTATATGTAAAGGTGTAATGTCCTGCACCCACTAGTAAAAAATTTAAAAAAATGATATCTGGTGTCTGAATAATTTTTGGTTTGGTTCTATATGTGTGTAAATAGATACCTCTAAAGAAACCTTGTAATTCTTAGAAAATTAAGCTCCACTGTAATGTTTATTTATATATTTATATTTTCAATTTCAGGTGTGGTAGTAAGCAAGGTGAGGACGACTACAGGCCGCTATTTGAGAACTTTGTTCAGGATCTGCTGTCCACAGTAAATAAACCTGATTGGCCAGCTGCAGAGCTGCTGCTGAGCCTTCTGGGAAGGCTGCTGGTGAGTTTCAGATTGATATTTCACAAGTAGCGTGTGCTCCGTTACATCATATAAAAACTCACACAGCATTCTGGTTTCTCTTGGTAGGTTCACCAGTTCAGTAATAAGCAGACAGAGATGGCTTTAAGAGTGGCCTCTTTGGATTATCTGGGCACAGTGGCTGCGCGTCTTCGCAAAGATGCCGTCACCAGCAAAATGGACCAGCGTTCAATCAACCGCATCCTCGGAGAGGTAAACAGCAGAGTCCATCCATCACATGTATGAATCCCTTCTGGTCTGAAAGAAACTCATGCCAGTTTATGTTTTTACAGAGCTCAGGTGGTGATGAGATTCAGCAGCTGCAGAAAGCTCTGCTGAATTACCTGAACGAGAACGTAGAGACTGACCCGTCGCTATTGGTGAGAAAATTCAGACATATTATTGTGACAAGAGAAAAAGCTCTGAGAATCTCAGCTGGTTTTAATGTTGTTGTGATGTCTTTGTTTCCAAAAGTTTGCACGGAAGTTCTACATCGCGCAGTGGTTTAGGGACACCAGCACTGAGACGGAGAAAGCCATGAAATCGCAGAGTCAGAGGGATGACGACTCGTCCGATGGGCCGCACCATGCCAGGGACGTCGAGACCACTAGTGAGATCTTGCAGAAAGCAGAAGCACGCAAGAAGTTCCTCCGGTCTGTTATCAAGACCTCGGCATCGAAATTCAGCTCACTAAGGTATGAAACAACAGTGATTTTTGCCAAAACAATAGTTTTGTTAAAGGAATAGTTGAGTCAAAAATGAATGCTATGACACCATTTACTCATTTACTGTATGAGTTTCCTTCTTCTGTTAAACAAAAAAAAAAGATATTTTGAAGATTGTACATAACCAACTAGTTATTCTCCCTCTAACTTCCATAGTGTGCAAAAAAAAAAAAAACATTACTAGGGTTTGTACTAGGGCTGGGCAAAAAAAATTAATAGTTTGTTTGAAATGATGTCGATTTAATATCGATTCTCAAAAGCCGTGAAATTATCTTTTCCGATATATTTATTTCATCAAACATTTAAAACTATCTGATTAATATGAATTTTATCATTGGTCTTCTCCACTAGATGTCACCCTCTTATTTACATTGCGCAAATACAATAGAAATCATGTCATTCATTCAGTGCTTATGATGGAGAAACTATTGACAAGAACCAAGAACAAAGGAATATGCTTGATTTGCAATGCTCAGGTAAAATACTATAGTAATACTACAAATCTGCAGAAGCATTTGACATCATGCGTAAAGGCACTATAAGTTTAGTTTAACGTTAAAAAAACTGTCAGAAATATACTATTTAGCAGTCTTAAGACTAAAGGCCCCGATATACTTCAAACGAAATCGAAGAACAAACTGAAATGACGTCATTTCGAACAAAATCAGGCCAAAACGAAGTTCGTTTTGAGTTCGTTTCGGCAGTTCGAAACAGCTCACCAACTTTTTCAAGTGGTACTCGCTGCAGAGCCAAATGGGAGGAGCTAGAGCTCTAGCTCCCCCTCGCTGGATCTAGGGGGCGGGGCTTGAGGTGCTATCAAGCGCCATCAAGTGCCTGTTAATGTTATTGCGAGTTCATCCGTAATGGAAGTAAATGCTTGTTTTGATGCGCAGGATGCTTTTTTTAATCATATTGTAATTTTAGATGGAATATTGACTAATTTTAGATAGACTTGTTTTGAGATTAGTGATGCGTCCTCTCCAACAACATTTGGGATAAGATGTAAGATGTAATTTAATAGTCACATACTCACATACACTGTCCTACAAGTGTTGCACTGGATTTATTTGTTTCTATTAACCCAAATGTGCAAAATGTGCATCTAAACATAAAATAAACCTTAAATCTAGATAAAATGTAGTAATAATAATAATAATAATAATAATAATAATTATCATAAATATATTTCAAGAACACAACACTTCTTTCATACAACATTTTAATGGTATAACAATAAAATAATAAATATATTTCAAGAACACATAAAACATTTTACAGAGTCAAAATTTTAGGAACACCTTCTAATCAATAATCAAATAATCTCATCAAACATTTGCCTTCAGATTACGAGGTGATATTTAACTCCTTAAAGTGATTTAAGTTTATTAAAAGTATGTCTTCTTTTATGTCAGTTTTAATTTTTTATATATATATATATATATATATATATATATATATATATATATATATATATATATATATATATATATATATATATATATATATATAATAAAAATGTATATATAACATTTTGAATATAGAAATATTAAATGATTTAAATAGGCTAACTTAAAATATAATTTAAAAATTAAAATAATGCCACTGATTTAATTACTGAATCATATTCATTTGATTCGTTCGAACGGCTTATTCTTTATAAACGCTCATTCCTTCATAAACGAAACGAAACTGTGTTTGAATGTAGATGCGCAGTTTTGACTTCTTTCAGACCATTTTTGGCAACAAAACAGAGCAACATCAGGCAATAGTGTTATAGTCAGACAAAGTAAATCACTTAATATTAACTTTTTGTTTAACTGTTGTATTAAAATAATATCTCATTTACAAACTACCTTAAAATCATTAAAAGCTGTCACTCATCATTGTTAATAGCAATTTCACAAAGTTCCATTATAATCAACGAAGCTCTATACACTCCACAATCAATATCTTATTTACTCTCTCTCTACACTTTGTTTATGAAAGGATTCGTGAAGTATGTCCGTGATACATTACTCAACGTTGCAAAACACGTAGAAACCTTTGAGGCTCCCCTCAGTGCAAACACAAATATGCTGATCGGCTCACATATTTTTTTCATAGTCGCAAATGCGTTTGAAATGATCGCACTCTAGAGCCCTGTTGTATACATCTCAAAATTCAGTTTATTTTTAAGGTACAGTTTTCATACAGGTTGTTTGAATGGACTCTACTTGCGTGCGCGGTAGTACGTCTGGACCTATGACGTCTCAAGCCCCGCCCCCTAGATCCAGCGAGGGGGAGCTGGAGCTCCAGCGAGGGGGAGCTTGAGCTCTAGCTCCTCCCATTTGGCTCTGCAGCGAGCACCCTCTCAACTTTTTGGGGGAGTTCGTTTTGGCTCCTAAACACCTTTGAGCGTCCATTGGTCCACGGCGATTATGCAGTCGATGGGCATGTTCTGGAACTCCGCCTGCTTTGACGCGTTAATTTTTTTTCCCCGGTTTGTTCCTCATTCAGCGGCAGGCAGACAGGAGAACAACATCCAAAACAACAACTCCAAGGTAGCAACATGAATACACTGGAGAGTCGAGTAGCAGAGCTGGTACAGCTGTATCCACACCTGTACAATCGCTCGTGGAGAGATTTTAAAGACGCGAGCGGCGTGACACGTTTAAAAAAACCCACCTCCAGCAGCGGAGGGTGTCCGAATGTTTGAAAACAGTATACCGTCCCTCGGCCTTTTCAAACTTCTTTTTGCCCTCAAACGAACAACGAAAACGAACTTCGTTTGAAGTATATCGGGGCCTTTAATGTAACAACAATGCCACTACTATTACTACTATTACTGAATGTTAATAAGTCTTTATTTTTAAATGAGTAATCTCTTGTTTTCTTTTTCATTTTTACAGTAAACCTTATTGTGCAGCACTTTGCCCCAAAATAAAAGGGTTTAATTTTCACTTGATCAGGATAAATTAAATTAATGTTTTATGCTTTCATCTGATTACCAGAAAAATTAAGATGCACATTTTATGGCCTTATTATTGTTTAAAAAAGGACCCAAACAAAAAAAGAATAGATTTAAAATACAGGCCTGTGGCTCTTAATTTCTTTTTATTAATTCACCAATTTTAAACTGATATTAACTGTTAATTTTTTTTAGAAATATCAATAGCACTTGTATTATTCACTGAATGTAATAAAAACATCGAGAACTGAATCAAATTGAGAGCTTGAGAATCAAAACGATACCAGCCCTAGCTTGCACAAGGTACTTAAAGTGTTGAATTTGACTTTTTGAATTTTAAGGCCTGCAAAACCCTTGAAAATAGCAATAATGCTTGAATTATTGAAAGACAATGTGTGTAAAGAGGTGTATAATCATTAGATTGGAACTTTGTGTATCGCGAATAATTTCTTTCAGATCGGGTCTTCAAATTGCGCATCACAAATTTTTAAATAAAAGATTCCAATTAAATGCTTCAAATCAAATGATTTGTGATATGCGATTTGAAGTCCTGATCTAAATCAAGTGATTTGCGATATGCAAAGTTACAATCTATGTCCTATGATTTGCGATCTGTGCTCCGAGTCCTGATCTGAAATGATGGTTCGCGAATCATTATTCAGATCGGGAGTTTAGAGCATGGATCGCAAATCTTTTGCTTTAGATCAGAACTTTGGAGCGCAGATCGCGAATCATTTGATTTAGATCCAAACTTCGGAGCGGTTTCGCAAATCTTTTGCTTTAGGTCAGAATGTTGTATCGCAAATCATTTGATTTAGGTTGAAACGTCGGGCCACGGATCGCAAATCATTTGATGTAGATCGGAACTTCAGCAGGTGGATCAAAATAGCGGTGCTTGAAGTCCTGGAATTTCGTTTTACAGTATCTGCATGAACCCTGCATGAAAGTCAAGGGGGACCAGAAACTGTTTGGTTATGTACTTTTTTTTTTTTTTAAATATCTTCTTTTGTGTTCAGCTGAAGGAAAGCATGTATACATTTAGCACAATATGAGGGTAAATAAATGAGTTGTTTAAATAAATAATTGTTTAAAAACTTTCAATATGTTTAGAAGTGTTTTGAGGCCTGTTATGTGTTTTTTTTCTCACAGAGTAAATTCGGATACTGTCGACTATGAGGACTCGTGTCTTATTGTGCGATATCTGGCCTCCATGAGGCCGTTTGCACAGAGCTTTGATATTTATCTCACACAGGTTAGAGGTTATCACATTTATCAGCATTTTTCTTTGAATTTGCATCTCAATAACACATCGCCCCATTTGTGTCTGTAGATTTTGAGAGTTCTAGGTGAAAGTGCCATTGCGGTGAGGACTAAAGCGATGAAATGTCTTTCTGAAGTGGTTGCGGTGGATCCGAGTATTCTGGCACGGGTAAATGCAGTTTCCATAAAAACTAAGCTTTTTAGTGTTTTCATTTGCATACTTTTAATTCTCATTTGCATGTTTTGATTCAGTCGGACATGCAGCGGGGAGTTCATGGCCGACTGATGGATAATTCCACCAGTGTGAGAGAGGCTGCTGTAGAGCTGCTGGGGCGCTTCGTATTGAGTCGACCGCAGCTAACTGAACAGTATTATGACATGCTGATTGAGCGCATCCTGGTTTGTGCTTTTCTTTGCATGTATAATTGTCTGTATTGCAGAATTATTTGCAGTCAAATACGTGTAGAGTATTATGATTGAAAAAAATTATTTGACCTTTGTCTCTAACAGATGTCTGATGTCAGGAGGCAGTTTCTTTGTTCTCAAGTAGTAATTTAATCAATATTTCAGTACTTAAATCAATATTTTTGATTTAATTACTGATTATTACAAAAACATTACCAGTCAGAAGTGTTTTTTAAAGAAGTCTCTTATGCTCATCAAGGCTGCATTTATTTGGTCAAAAATACAGAAAAAATAAAATAATATTGCAAAATGTTATTACAATATCAAATAATGTTTTTTATTTTAATATACTTTACAAGATAATTTATTCCTGTAATGCAAACCTGAACTTTCATCAGCTGTTACTCCAGGCTTAAGTGTCACATTATCCTTCAGAAATCATTCTAATGTGTTGATTTATTATTAGAATTATCAATGTTGGAAACAGTTGCCAATTATTTTTTTGCAACCTGTGATTCTTTTTTTTCAGGATTCTTTGATGAATAACAATTTAAAAAGAATAACATTTATTCAAAATATAAATCTTTTCTAACAATGTAAATCTATGCTATCACTTTTTATTAATTTAACACATCCTTTGTGAATAAAAGTATTAATTTCTTTCAAAAAAAGAAAGAATAAACATTTACTGACCCCAAACTTTTGAACAGTAGTGTATATTGTTAGAAAAAAGTAAATGCTGTTCTTTTTTACCCTTTTATTGATCAACTGTTTCCAGCACTGATAATAAATCATCATATTAGAATGATTTTTGAAGGATCATGTGACACTGAAGACTGGAGTAATGATTCTGGAAATTCAACTTTAATTACAGATATAAATACAATTTTAATGTATATTAATATAGAAAAACATTGATTCACATCGTAATAATATTCCACAATATTACTTTTTTTTCCCGTATGTTTGATCAAGTGAAAACAGCATTGATGAGCATAAGAAACTTCTTTAAAAAACATTAAATGAGAGGATGTGTCCAAACTTTTGACTGGTAGTGTATGTCATCAATCTTGAAAACAACATTTTTTAATTTTCCAAATGTTTTGTATTTCCCCCATTTCCAAGAACTATATGCAAAACAATATTTCATGTCCATCCATTTATTTATGTATTTATTTGCCAATTCCCATTAAATAAACCGGTTTAGTTTAATACAAGACCCCTCCACTTTATTTTGATTACCTCGTCTGGGTTTATATAGCAGTAATATATATTTGTATTTCCAGTTAGCAGTGATTATTTTGAAATAATTGTGTAAGCTAATTTGTGTGGCAAATGTTTTCTGCAGGACACAGGCATCAGTGTGAGAAAGAGAGTTATTAAAATCCTGCGGGACATCTGTCTGGAGCAGCCTACCTTTATCAAGATCACAGAAATGTGTGTAAAGATGATCAGGAGGGTCAATGACGAAGAAGGCATCAAGGTTAGTTGCGATTTCCTTTTAAAACCATTCATGTGTATGTTTTGCATTCTGTGTTTTGTTGGAATTTTTTTTTTTTTTTTAATTAAAGCATTAGTTCGCTGCTGAATTAAAATGTCCTGATATTTTACTCACCCTGATGCCATCCAAGATGTTCATGTCTTTTTTTTCTTCAGTCGAAAAGAAATAAAGGCTTTTGAGGAAAACATTACAGGATTTTTCTCCATATAATGGACTTCAATGGAAACCAGTGGGTTGAAGGTCCAAATTGTAGTTTTAATGCAGCTTCAAAGAGCTCTACATGATCCCAGCCGAGGAATAAGTGTCTTATATATGCCATTTTCAAAATAATAAATAAATGCTCATCTTGCCCTAGCTCTGCAATGCATGTCTACGACTTCACGCATTATGTAATCACTTTGGAAAAGTCATGCATGGTTGGTTCTTTGTCTGTGTACTCCAGTTCTAGCTCCAGCAGCCATATCACCCTGCAGCCCAAGACTGGTTGCCCACTGAAGCTAAGCAGGGTTGAGCCTGGTTAGTACCTGGATGGGAGACCTCCTGGGAAAACAAGGTTGCTGCTGGTAGAGGTGTTAGTAAGGCCAGCAGGGGGTGCTCACCCTGTGGTCTGTGTGGGTCCTAGCACCCCAGTATAGTGATAGGGACACTATACTGTCAAAAAGCACCGTCCTTCGGATGAGACGTTAAACCAAGGTCCTGACTCTCTGTGGTCTTTAAAAATCCCAGGATGTCTTTCGAAAAGAGTGGAGGTGTGACCTCGGCATCCTGGCCAAATTTGCCCATTGGCCTCCTAACCATCCCCATACTCTGATTGGCTTCATCACACTGTCTCCTCTCCACCAGTAAGCTGGTGTGTGGTGGGCGTTCTGGCACAATATGGCTGCCGTTGCATCATCCAGGTGGATGCTGCACACTGGTGGTGGATAAGGAGACCCCCCTCACAATGTAAAGTGCTTTGAGTGTCTAGAAAAGCACTATATAAATGTAACATTATTATTATTATTATTATTATTATTATTATTATTTAAAAGGCAGGGTAGGCCGGAAACTCCATCTCATTTTGTCCTCCAACTCATTTGAGGTTAAAAAGTATATAAATTGTACTAAAAAAAAAAAAAAATGACCAGTCGTTTTGCTAGATAAGACCCTTATTCCTCGGCTGGGATCTTGTAGAGCCCTTTGAAGCTGCATTGAAACTGCAATTTGGGCCTTCAACCAGTGGATCCCCATAAAAGTCCACTATATGGAGAGAAATCCTGGAAATTTTTCTTCAAAAACCTTAATTCATTTTTAACTGAAGAAAGAAATCCCTGTTATAACCAATTTATTTTCGCTGTCTCTTCTTTAGAAATTGGTAAACGAGACATTTCAGAAGCTCTGGTTCACCCCTACACCTAATCATGATAAAGAGGCCATGACTCGCAAGATTCTCAACATCACAGATGTGGTAAGGATCTGCAGAGTGGGCTAAAAGCTGACCCCAAGACATGTACTTTAATGCACGTTTAAGGTCACATTATGTCCCTCTGACGTGAATCATTGTCTCTCAGGTCGCTGCATGCAGGGATTCCGGTTACGACTGGTTTGAGCAGCTCCTTCAGAATGTAAGTTGGTCACCTATGGTTCAAGGACAGTTTTGATTTGCTTTTCCAGTGCATGATTTAGGGGTTTCTGGAGATCTGGGGTTGTACCCTGAAAGGCTGTGAGTACAAGAGCAAAATACTCATTTTGTTGTGCTTTTCCAAAGTAGAAGTAAATTCTGACTTTCCACGTTAAGCCCCAACTGGAATAAATGTACTTTCTCAAGTAAATAATATAGTCTAACAATTGATATAATCTATGTTGTCACAGCTGCTGAAGTCAGAAGAGGATGCTTCGTACAAACCGGCCAAGAAGGCTTGTACCCAGCTGGTGGACAGTCTCGTGGAGCATATTCTGAAATACGAGGAGTCTCTCGCTGGTATGAGCGGTTTTAAATTATGAAGCGAAGGATTTACCTTAGTTGAACTTTTGCTGAGTTCTTCTTTGTTTTGCAGACTGTGAGAATAAGGGGTTGACATCCAATCGCCTGGTGGCTTGTATAACCACGCTGTACCTGTTTAGCAAGATCAGACCACAGCTGATGGTAAAACATGCCATGACTATGCAGCCGTACCTGACCACAAAGTGTAATGTGAGTATGCTTTCGATAAACACTGGATGTATTGCATTAAATGGTGTTATGCTGCCATCTAGAGGCTTGAGAGTGAAGGTGCTGATTGTGTCCCTACAGACTCAGAGTGATTTTATGGTGATCTGTAACGTGGCTAAAATCCTGGAGCTCGTTGTTCCTTTGATGGACCACCCGAGTGAAAACTTCCTCACCACCATTGAAGAAGACCTAATGAAGCTTATCATCAAATATGGCATGACGGTCAGTCGAAGAGCTTGTATCAGCAGCTCTGGTGTCCAGTGGTTTGTATATGAACACCTTCATGATGCAGTCTGCCGTGTTTCTCACAGGTTGTGCAGCACTGTGTGAGTTGCCTCGGTGCGGTCGTTAATAAGGTCACCCATAACTACAAGTTTGTGTGGTCTTGTTTCAACCGATACTATGGTGAGTTCATTTTAACACCTGTCAGTCATCTTATAGCTCGTCTATGCTCCTGAGAGTGCTAATCACGCTAAAATTCTTCTTCTTGCATGTGAAGGAGCACTAAACAAGCTGAAGTTGCAGCATCAGGAAGACCCAAACAGCACAGTACTGGTCTCTAATAAACCAGCTCTGCTGCGTTCACTTTTCACTGTGGGTGCCCTGTGCAGACACTTCGACTTTGACCAAGAGGAGTTCAAAGGAAGTAATAAGGTGAGATCCCCAGTCATGATTTCTTGATTTTAAAAGTGTTGAATTCTATGCATTAATAAACGTAGATCATTTTTTTAAGTAGAGCAATTTATTATGGACAATAATAGACACGTGTGTGTACGTGTACGTGTGTGTGTGTGTGTGTGTGTGTGTGTGTGTGTGTGTGTGTGTGTGACCATGGACCACAAAACCAGTCATAAGGATACATTTTTTGGAAATTGAGATTTATGCATCATCTGAAAGCTTTACATTGATGTATGGTTTGTTAAGATAGGACAATATTTGACCAAGGTACAACTATCTGAAAATCTGGAATCTGAGGTTGCAAAAAGAAATCAAAATATTGAGAAAATTGCTTTTTAAAGTCGTCCAAATGAAGTTCTTAGCAGTGCATTTTACTAATCAAAAATTAAGTTTTTATACATTTAATGGTATGAAATGTACAAAATATCTTCATGGAACATGATCTTTACTTAATATCCTAATGATTTTTGGCATAAAAGAAAATGTGATACTTTTGACCCATACATAAATAGATTATTATTTATTTATTTTTATTTATTTTTTTTAAGATCACAGAACTTGTAATTGTGTTAATCTCACAAATTTTGTCAGGAGTTTTCTTTATCCCAAAATTTCATTATATTTAAGAACAGGAACAATTCCCACAAAATAAATAAGTTCTATTCACTTATTGTATTAATTGGAATATGTATTATAATAATAACAATTACATTATTCATGATGTATTCTTTATGTATTACTAGTCTTATATCACAAGAAATATTTTATGCACTAATAAAAGTAGATATCTGTATGTAATAGATTAGTGGGACTAAGTAGTCAAATTTATTTATTCATTCATTCAAACCAATTAATTTTATTGAAACATATTTAAGTAGTTTAATCTTTTTTTCAATTCTCAAAAAACTTGTTCCTGTTAATATGAAAGTTTTTTTTTTTTACATTCTGTTTACATGTCATTGCTGCTTTTAATGCTGATTTAAATCATTTAAAAAACAAAAAAGTATTGTACTACAGCAATTAGAATCTAATTGACAGTAATTGATTATTATTATTTTTTTTATTTTTTTTAAATAAATATACAAAAATGAAACATCTGAGCACATTATGAGAATGAACATTTTCAGGGAAATGTTCTTTAATTAAAATGAAATGTCACACAATGTCATATGGTGTCACATTAGGGGCTTTTGTTCCTAGAACTTTTGGCGGATGTACCCATTTTTAGGTGTGTTTGCACCTCAGGAACTAGGAACGTTTTAGTTCTAGGAACTCCATTTGGGGAAACTAAATTAGCTTCTATGTCAGAGTAGGGTTGAAAAACAGTTCTATAGGAACTACCAGTGATGTAAGTGTACGCAAATTGAAATGCATACAAAACACTGGCTACCTGGCATTTTTTTAAAAACCATGTTAAAATATTTACTCTGCGATAATGCCGTTTAGCTTGTAGCGTTGTTCTTTTCTCAGCTTTGGTGATATGTAACTGGAAGTTGTCAAAGAAGATTTAGTCAGATATTCATGCTCTTTCAGTTCAAATTCTGTGGTTACATTCCATCTCTGTTATCACTAACCCACGACACACAACAAAATCATATCAGATCACGGCATCCTCCATTTACCGGTTGTTGACGTTTGTAAATGCCTCGCATAAAGATGCTGCTGACGTCTGCGTCAAACTACCTGCTGCCGGTGCGAATGCAACCAGAAAAACACCCTAGGGAGCTATTGGTTCTTTAGGAACCAACATGCTGGCCAGTTCCTAGAACTTAGTAGTGCAAAAGATCCTAAATGATTAAAATGTCTTAATTGCCCTATAATATGTTTAATTACATTTATCAAATGTAACCTAGAAGTGTTTTCATAAAATTCACTCCTTTTACCTTTCTGATTAATGGTCGTCTTCTCTTTCAGGTGGTCATAAAAGACAAAGTGTTGGAGCTGCTGTTGTATTTCACTAAAAATGAGGATGAAGAGGTGCAGACCAAGGCCATCATTGGTCTAGGTAAATATTTGCTCTCCATAATCACTGCATTGCTTGTTTTCACCTTTTCACTTCATTCACGGATGCACAAAACCATGATCTGTTGGTTCTCCAGGCTTCTTATTCATCCAGCATCCAGGGCTAATGTTTGCTTCAGATGTGAAAAACCTCTACAACTGCCTCCTGGCTGACAGGAAAACGTCAGTGAATCTGAAAATCCAGGTGCTAAAGAACCTGCAGACATACTTGCAGGAGGAAGACTCACGCATGCAGGAAGCCGACAGGGAGTGTGAGTGTTATTTTTATAGAAAATGTACTACTGTTCACTGGTATGTAGCCAGCCAGTCAGTTATTCTTATTCTTATTCTCCTTCTTTGGTCTTTTCAGGGAAGAAGATGTCTAAGCAAGAGGACCTGAAGGAGATGGGTGACATCTCATCTGGCATGAGCAGTTCTATCATGCAGCTCTACCTCAAGCAGGTGCTGGAGAGCTTTTTTCACACGCAATCCAGTGTACGGC
This sequence comes from Cirrhinus molitorella, assembly GCA_033026305.1. Taxonomy (NCBI): domain Eukaryota; kingdom Metazoa; phylum Chordata; class Actinopteri; order Cypriniformes; family Cyprinidae; genus Cirrhinus; species Cirrhinus molitorella. The sequence continues at coordinate 13,843,780 of CM065139.1, forward strand.
ATTTTGCCCTCAATGTAATCGCCCTGACTCTCAGCCAAGGCCTCATTCATCCTGTACAGGTATGTATTCACTGCACAAACTCTCCTGAAACTGGTCTAAAGGAGCCTTTGGTGTAACTTGCTTGTTTCCTCTTCCTCCATCAGTGTGTTCCGTATCTTATCGCAATGGGAACCGACTCGGAACCTACAATGAGGAATAAAGCTGATCAACAGCTGGTGGAGATTGATAAGAAATACACGGGATTCATTCACGTAAGTGTTTGGGTTATAGTTATAACTAAACCATTAAAAAAGAAATTCTCTTATGTTCATCAAGGTTGCATTTACTGCATTTACTATCCAAAATACAGAAAAAAAAAACGGTAATATTGTGAAATATTATTACAGTTTAAAATGATGGTTTTCTATTGTAATATATTTTAAAATATAATTTATTCATGTGACGCAGAGCTGAATTTTTATCAACCATTACTCCAGTCTTCAGTGTCACATGATTCTTCAAAAATCATTCTAATATGTTGATTTATTACTTTTATTAGCAATGTTAAAAACAGTTGTGCTGCTTATTTTTTTATTTTATTTTATTTATTTATTTTTTGGGACCTATGATTTTTTTCAGGATTCTTTGATGAATAAAAAGTTAAAAACAACAGCATTTATAAATAAAGTCTGTGCTGTTTTGTTAATCCAATTAACACATCCTTGCTGAATAAAAGTATTAATTAAAAAAAAAAAAAAAAAGAATAGAAATGTACTGAATATATTATTCCTTTGACCAGCTTTGATCATTCATATATATATTATATTATATTTATATATATATATATATATATATATATATATATATATATATATGTATATGTGTGTGTTTATTTATTTATTTATTTTTTTCCTTCTTTTTATTTTCATTGTTTAACTTGACATACTAAAATTACATCTAAAATAAAAATGTATAAAAACTGACATAATTACAAAATTACAAGACCTAAAAAAAACATTACATAAATACATTACAAAATTACAAGACCTAAAAAAAAACATTACATAAAACCAAACATCAAATTAAAACAGAAAGTATAAAAATGTATGCTCATTCAATTAAAAAAAAAAGTTTTTAAATATACCTTTTTATATTGCAATAATTTCACATTCAATCTTCAAATTAATGTAGAAACAACATAAAGATAGTATATTTTTAATATTGGTTTAATGGCATCTTATTAGTAACTGAAGGCCATCACATCACTGACACTAATACTACTGATGTTTCTATAAAATTGTTTTCCCCCATTGACTATAGCCATTCAACATTACAGTATAACAGCTATCAATGCTATCATTTATTACACTTTAAAAAAATAACTTCAAATTAAAGTGAACTTAAAACAATCTTCACATAAGCCCATTATTTACCTGTGCTTCAGCAAGTAGGAAATATATAGAAGTCATCAAACACTAAATTCTAAATTAAATATAGATATAGATGAATCCTTAAAGCTATAAAAGTTATTGATTTCTTCTGTTCTTTTGATTAACAGACATCACAGCAGCTGGGTTATTAGCTTATTTTACTGCTGTTGCTTTAAGAGCGGCCACTACTTAACATACCTCGGCTCTGACACGCGTCATATTTTCTCACAACTGGTTTCACAGACGGGGTTTAGACTAAGTCAGGATTAGGCCATAGTTCAATTAAGGCATTTAAGTAATTTGTATAAACAAGCCTTATAAAAACATTACTGTTGTGTATCTTGAGACAAAACAAAGGCACTGACATATTTTAAGGGCACTCAAAATTACATTTCTGTGACTAGGCTTAAGCCTCGTCTATGAAACCGTGGGAAAGTCTCTACTAATGAGCTGATGAGTTAAATCAGATGTGTAAGATGAGGGAGATAATGCTGGGGTGCTTTAAGACAGTTTAGAAAACCATTTTTCATCATTCAAATTTCGCTTGGTGGTTAATAACATTTTTTGTGGTTTGACAAACTTAGAAAACGCATTTAATTTTACTTTACATGGATTTTAATGCTGTTAAACTGAAAAGGATCAATCGCCTGCGGTAACAATTTAGCAATTTTCAGCACTAATAAAAATCTATTCAAAATAATAATAAAAAGTTATGTCTGTTCTGCTAAACAGATGAAGGCTGTGGCGGGGATGAAAATGTCCTATCAGGTGCAGCAAGCCATCGTGGATTCCAAGGACACAGTTGTCAGGGGTTTCCGACAGGATGAGACAAACGCGGCTCTTTGCTCACATCTCTACACCATGGTGCGTGGAAACAGGCAGCACCGCAGGGCTTTCCTCATTTCGCTGCTCAACCTGTTTGACGACAATGCGGTTAGTGACCTTTTTTTAATGTTTTGCATTAAATTGTGCCTTGGGCCATCTGGGGCTGACTTAGCTGGTAATTACAGGGTTCCCACAGGTCATGGAATTTCTGGAATATCATGGAATTTTAAAAGGTCTATTCCAGTTATTGAAAGTCAGGGAATTTAATGTGTTTTTGGTCCAAGTTATGGAATATCAGGGATTTTTGTTTGTTGCTTTAATTTTTTATTTCTATTTATTAAAATGTAATTTTTCTATACCCTTTTTTTTATCGCATTGTTTTACACATCTTTATGGTTAGGCTGTTTTTCAGTGCCATTTTATTCCCTTTCCGCACGTCAACTGACAATCACTTAAGTCAAATGCAGTCATCAGGCTGTACCTGATAACTAAGGCAAACATGCCAGGAAAATGTAAATTTCAAGAGCTTTTAATATAAATTGACCACTTCAAAGACTGGGTGTGAAAAGCAAAAACTAAATGTGAAGAAATAAAAAAAAAATTGAATGATGAACTTGATTACAAACAGAAAATCCTTCAGATTGTTTAACCCCTGAAATCATAAAAAACATAAATTAATTTGTGTAGAAATAATACAGAAAAAGCCAGTTTCCACCGCTAAATAAAAAATAAATTGTGACTTATCTTACAATTCTGACTTGTTTTCTCACAATTGCATGATACAAACTCGTAATTCTGACTTTTTTTCTCTTGAAATGTGAGATATAAACTCGTAATTCTGAGAAATAAAGTCAGAATTGTGAGATAAAAAGTTGCAATTGCGAGTTATAAAGTCAGAATTGCATGTTTTATCTTTATCTCTTTTTTTATTTAGTGGCAGAAACGGGCTTCCATAGTTTTGTACTAAAAACGTCTGTAAACAAGTAAATAAAGCTTGCAAATGGGTGGATCCGTTCATTATAGGTCATGGAAATTCGGCTTTTTAATCAGTGAAAGTCAGGGAATTTGACATTTGGCTTAGAGTGGGAACCCTGTAATTAAGTAGTGAACATTCATAATAAATTTTGAACAATATTCAGCTTCTTTAAAGTTTAAAGTCAGATTTTTGCTCCAAAGTAAACATTATAGAAACCAGAATATTCATTTTCCTTAACAAAATAAATCTCTAAATAGAAAAATGATTCTCTTAGTTTCTGCATGTTGTAATGGTTTTTGTTTCAAATCAAGAAACAGGTGTTTGTTGTCTGATAATATTAATAATATTAATATAACTTTTTCGTCTCTGCACATTTGATAGTAGCTTGAGTTAGGATGCAGAGGTACATTTTTGTTCATTATCAAAATCAGCAATATCTGTAACAATTGTAGCAACCTCAAAGTTTTATATGGTTACGTTTATTGTGACCAAGTTTTTTTTTAAATCAAGCATTGGTATCCCATAGTAGCATACATTTAAATCATGATAAATGCAGTTAAAACCACACATATGGTTCCTCAGTACCATAGTAAAATAGTAAAAATATAACTATATGGTTTTAAGGTAGCCTATTATCTTCTGTAGCTACGGTGTTTTCCTTTAGCGGTCAGCATTTTTGAGTGGCTTGTGTTTTGGAGGTCTTGAATAATGTTGTTTTGTTTTCTTTCCATACAGAAGTCAGACGTGAACATGCTGCTGTATGTTGCAGACAATCTCGCCTGCTTCCCATTTCAGAGTCAGGAAGAGCCGCTGTTTATTATGCATCATGTAGACATCACACTATCAGTGTCTGGCAGCAACCTGCTGCAGTCCTTCAAAGAGGTGCGCTGCTTTTTCAACCACTCCGTGTGTTGAGTTTTTTTTATCCTTTTACTGTGACTCTCTTTAGCCCATAGTAGTCTAGTCTAGTAGTGTTTTGTTTTTTGTTTTTTTGTATTAAAAATAATTATGGTAGATATAACTCTCTTTAATTTATAGTAGTGTGTAAGTGTTATTTGCATACTCATTTATTAATTTATTTATATTTTTTTTCATTTTAGTAATTTTCTAAAATTGTTTCATTTCAGTAAATATAATTTTGTCATTTTTAATTTCTCTCTCCCCCTCTCTCTATATACATTTATTTTTAAATTTATATATAAAGATTAAAAATGACAAAAGCAAATATATTATAATTTAATTTACTTTTATTTTAGTTTTTATAATTTTGGTACTTATTTCTAGTATTTGCCAGGGCAACATTATTTTTTACTTTCATTCTTTCTTTTTTTCATATGATATATATTTTATGTTATTTGATTTTATGTTTATTTATTTATTTTTTTATTATTAATTTATTTTTTTATTTAAGTCTATTTTAAGTCTAAGTCTATTTAGGTCTTTATAGCATATATAAATTCAATAATACAAACCAGCATTTGATTCCAATTTATTTATTTTTTTTAATATATATATTTTTCCAGAATTTTTTATGGTTTATTGTAAAAAAAAAAAAAAAAAATTCTAAATCCTAGACAGTTTTTAAGTGTTATTTGTATATTTTATAATCATTATTAATTAATTATTCTATAATTTGAGCTTTTTTGTGAATTAAGTAAATTTGCATTTAATTTCAGTCAGTTATATTTTTAAATTTTTAATCTCTCGCTTTTATTTCTCTTTCTTCTCTCTTTAATATATATAGTTTTGGCTTTAATTTACTTTTTATTTCAGTTATAATTTGAATCATTTTAATACTAATTTCAGGTTAACAACATTTCTTTTTTTCTTTCTTTTTTTAATTATATATTTTTTTTTTTAGTGCTGTCAAACGATTAATCGCGATTAATCACATCCAAAATAAAAGTTTATGTTTACATACTATATGTGTGTTTACTTTGTATATTTATTATGTACATATAAATACACACACATTTATGTATATATTAAAACAAAATATTTATATGTGTATATATATTTATACCTGTATACAATTTAGATTATAAATAAATATATATATTTTATATATAAATCTAAAATATTTTTCCTTAATATATACATGCATGTGTTTGTATTTATGTATACATAATAAATATACACAGTACACAAATATATATTATGTAAACATAAACTTTTATTTTGGATGCGATTAGTCGCGATTAATCGTTTGACAGCACTAATTTTTTTTATTTAGTTTGAGTAGATATAAGTTTTTTTCATTTATAGTAGATAAACATTTATTAATATCTGCAAACCAATGTTTGATTCCAATTTCATTATTTTATATATATTTTTTAATGGTTAATTCTAAAAAAATATATTTCTAAAAAATCTTAGGTGTTACTTGTATACTAATTTATTAATTTATTTATGTTTAGTCTCATTCATTAATTAACCAATCATCAATATTTAACATTTTTTACATTTTAGCTTCTTTTTTAATTTTCATATAAGCAATTTTGTATTTTGCTTTTGTCATTTAATCGATCTCTTTCCCTCTATATATAATCTGTGTGTGTGTGTGTATATATTTATTTATTTTATTTATATATATATATGTGTGTGTTTGGGGGGGGTGTGTGTGTGTGTGTGTGTGTGTGTGTGTCTGTGTATTTACATTTTTATGACAGGGTTGCATCACCTTTCTTTTCGTTGGTCCTTTTTAAACCTTTTTGTGAGAGCTGGCATTCCGTTTTTTTAACCGTCTCGCCTTGTATTGCAGTCTTTGCTAAAAGAGCCTAGACCACGAGAAAAGAAGAAAAAAAGAGGGAAAAAATATGGCTCTGAGGATGAGAGTAGCAGGGGTAGCAGCAGTGATAGCGATAGCAGCGATGAAGTCATCCGGCGGCGCAAGAAACCGAGACGATCCGCTGCGGTGAACTCTGACTCAGATTCGGACCTCGACTTGGAGGATGTGGACAAGGTCATGCAGCGTCTACCTGACAACCCCGAGCCCTTATTGGACTTTGCCAACGCCTCTCAGGGCATCCTGCTGCTCCTGATGCTCAAGCAGCACCTTAAGAACCTCTACGGCTTCTCTGACAGGTGAGCTTTAGGCACTAGTTCAAACGCACTGTGGTCTGAAATGACTCATGTAATGTGTTCATGGTCACTGGCTTTATAACAAACGCCTCTTTGTCTCTTCCTGCAGTAAAATTCAGAAGTACTCGCCTACGGAATCTGCAAAGGTTTATGATAAGGCTGTAAACAGGAAGGCCAATGTGCATTTCAACCCACAGCAGACACTGGACTACCTGACGAACAACCTGTCCAATGCAGATCTTACTTATGATGTCAAGAGGAGAGTCGTCAGACAGTATTTAGATGTAAACTATTCTGATTTTCTCTCTGTATTTGTGTTTTGCCTCATAAGGTGCTGTTTAAAAATAATCTATAGTTTTTTTTTTTTTATTTTTATGTTCTTTTAGTACTTTTTTTTTTTGTATGCATATTTAATTAATTTATTTTAGTTATTTATTTTCACTTGAAAATGGCTTAATGTTTTAATTTCTTTTTTTTCATGTTTTACCTGTTTTGTTGTTGTTGTTTTTTTGTGAAAAAATCAGGGCATGTTATTTTACAATAATTAATAATCATTAATATAATATTTTTTTAAGCATTAATAACCATGATTGTTTTTTTATGAAAAAAAAACAAAAAAAGATTTAATATATTTAATGATTTAACATGCAAAATATGAACATTTAAAGTAAAAAAAAAATTAGGCTAAATATTTTTTTCTATTTACAAAAATTTAATTGAACTATAAAAATATTTATTTTGTTTATTTATTTGTTACAATTTTCAGTCTTTTATCTCTATTTTTGTGTTAACAGCAAAATTCCTTTTTTTTCTTATTTTTTTCATGATGTTTTTTTTTTTCAGGGCATGTTAGTTTTTTAATTAATATTTATATAATATTTTTTAGGCATTGATAATTTTTAATTAAAAGACAGAAAATGATTTAATGTATATTTAATGATTTAATATGTGCATAATATGAAATTGTATTTTTATTACAAAATGCAAAGTCAGTATTAATATTATTAACCAAAACAAATAGTTAAAAATAATCTGTATTCATTGATATAAAGCTGAAAAAATATCAATATTAGAAGAACAACAAAAATATTTTAGTTGTAAAAATTAAAATATTTATTTTATTATTTCATTAAAATTTTCAGTCTTTAACATCTCCATTTATTTATTTTATTATTTGTGTTAAAAGTCAAGTTTAGATTTTTTTTTTTTTCCCCAGTCAAATAATGAGGGCATGTTATTTTTCAATAATTAATAATCATTAATATCATATTTTTCAAGCATTGATGGTAAATAATTTTTTTTTTTAACGATAAAAAAGGATTTAATATATATTTAATGATATAACATGCGTAATATGAAAATATGGCTGATGTATTTTTATATACTATATAACAATAAAAAAAGTAAGTATTACAATTTTAAAATTACTAAACTAAATAAATAAAATCTAAAAAAATAAAAGATATTTCAAAAAATTATGATACTTTATAAAATCAAAATAAAGAGACAAACAGCTCATTGAATTGATTTATTATAATACACATTTTATGTTTCACAAAAATGATTTGAACTGATCATCTCTAAACGTTTTATTCCACAGTTTAAGGTACTGATGGAGCACTTGGACCCAGATGAGGAAGATGAGGAAGGCGAAGCTTCAGCCAGTACCCACGCCAGAAATAAAGCCATCACTGCTCTACTAGGAGGCTCCAGCCCCAAGAACAATGCTGCTGACTCGTACGACGACGACAGTGATGCGGACGAGAAGGCTCATGGGGTAAGAAATCCCCGTTGCTGAGGTTTACATTCAACTCTCGATGTCTAACATTACCGTCACTTTAAAACTCCACGTTTGTTCTCTTCCAGTCGTCACGGAGATCCAGGAAAGGCGGAGACTCCACAGAGGCATCAGGTCACATGAACGAAACGGTAGAAGCCAAGGACGTCATCGCCATCTGTTGCCCCAAGTACAAGGACCGACCGCAGATCGCACGTGTTATTCAGAAGACAAGCACAGGCTACAGCGTTCGCTGGATGGCCGGATCGTACTCGGGCACCTGGGCGGAGGCCAAGAAACGGGACGGACGTAAACTGGTGCCTTGGGTGGACACTATCAAGGAGTCTGACATTATTTACAAGAAAATTGCCTTGACGAGCGCACACAAACTGTCCAACAAAGTAGTGCAGACTTTACGTTCACTGTACGCAGCCAAGGAAGGAACTTCCAGCTAATTAAATCTGTAATAACTCTCAAACTGTTACACCCAACAAACTCTCAGCAGCCAAACTTCATCAGGATTTAACGTTTTGTAAACTAAAGTCGGAGAGAAAGGAGTACCACAGACTCACAGGTTTTAAGATCCAGTGTGGAATTAAGAAACGACGGTTTTAAAGGTGCGGCCTGTTTGGAAATGTCGATGTGAATCCTGTACATCTTTTAAGTTAAACGAAAAGAACGAAAACCGGAGCTCCTTCGCTGTTGTGCAGCAACTTGGTTGTTTGAATTTTTTCCCCCTCCACTGTATCATAGTTTAACACAAAAACAGAAACGAAAAAATGTTTATATCTCTGACGACAAAAAAAAAAAATCTGTTTAAAGAAATAAACCTAAAGTGAATGTTGGAAATTAGTCTGTTGATGTTCTTAATAAAGTGACCTTGGAGTTTAACCTAGCACCGGATGGATTTCTTTAGCTTAGCTCAGTTTCCAGGGAAATAAACTTTTAAACATCTCCTCTGCTTTGTTTTACTTCTTTTGTGCTGTCAAATGGAGTCTCCTGGACATAATTTATTCGGCTGAAAGCAGAGCATGCAGTATCTGTCGCCTACATGGAAGGGAGGGTTTTTTTGTAAATGTAGATTTTTGATGTATTGGGTCAGGGTTCGGGTCTCTACACCCCACAGCGGGACGAGGGACCCCCCAGCATGTGTGGAGGAGCAAATACTGCAATAAATTTTTTACTTCTCTTTGTTACTTGTCTGGTTTGCGTTTGACTTTGATTTTTTTTTAATGTTCACATTCATGCGTAGTCTTTAAAAGTGGTGGTGTGTCGACTTTAGGTCTTATTTCATGAGTGAATATCAAGATTTATTGTAGTCTGCAAGTGTTTGTGAAAGAGTTGCATTTATTTGATCTAAAATAGAGTAAAACATTAATATTGTGAAATTACTATAACCGTTTTCTATTTTAATATAGTTTATATATAGTTAATCAACGTGTCCTAAAACTACACGCAGCGCGATAAAAGGTATCTTTTCCAACTAGCCGCGACGGCGACGCGCGAAATTTCTATTTTAGAAACGGTTTCAATTTTCGCGACGTCGCACAACATACAAACTATGACAGTGGTCATCTCAGGTGCTGATTATGTGCTTTATTCAGAGTTAAAAGTGTCTAATGTGAGTTTAAATATCATACTGCGTCACATTTATAGCCATACTGAAAGCAACAACAGACAGTTTACCTCAGATCTTGAAAATAAATTAAAGCAAACATGTACGTTAATACTGCGAAACAACAAACGTATTCCATAACAAATATGATATCAGACACTAAATGTGTAGTTTTAATAATGTTAAAAAGGTTTAATACTTTTGAATTAGATTATAAACTTGTCCATTTTGATAGGAGTGCAGTGCACTTCTGCTGATTCTGAATGACTGTGATATATGAGTGATTCTGTCGCGTCGCGTCTAGTGTGGACCGCCAAATTGCTGGTCGCTGGAATCTTGTCGCGTCGCGTTTGTGCGATGCTGATTTGGTGCTATTTATTCCTGTGATCTCAAAGCTGAATTGTTAGCATCATTACACCAGCCACATGATCACATGATTTTAATATTCTGATTTGCTGCTCAAAAATCATTTATTATTTTAATGTTGAAAACAGCTAAGCTCAGGTTTCTTTGATGAATAGAAAGTTAAGAACAGCACTTATATGAATTAGTAATGTCTTTATCATCACTATAATTCATTTAAAGCATCCTTGCTAAATAAATATTAATTTATATTATTAAAATTATACTGACTCCAAGCTTTTGAATGGTATAGTGCATAATGTTACAAAAACTTTTTATTTCAGATAAATGCTGATCTTTGGATCTTTCTATTCATCAAATATTCCTGAAAAAAAGTACTCATCTGTTTAAAATATTGATAATAATAACAAAAACGTTTCTTGAACAGCAAATCAGCATATTAGAATGACTTCTGAAGGATCATGTGACACTGAAGACTGGAGTAATGATGCTGAAAATGTAGCTTTGATCACAGGAATAAATTATATTTTAAAATATATTCAAATAGAAAAAGATATTTTAAATAGTAAAAATATTTCACAATATTACTGCTTTTGCTGTATTTTAATTAAATAAGAGACTTCTTTAAAATACATAAAAAATCTTACTGTTCAAAACCTTTTGACTGGTAACTTTGTACATGTATAAGAGCTAGTTTGTTGAAGTCCCAGTTTGGACAAACTGGGTATCCCAGCTTAAAAATCATACAAACCCTTTCTAAAACCATCCACAAATTGGGCTGGTAGTCTGCAAACCACTGTAGACTAGTTTCAGCTGTTTTTCTGGGAAAGTAATGACTTGACTATTTCTGAGGTAAGAATTCCATCAAGGAAACGCTATTATTGCACTACTTGCGGTTAACTGACCTACTTTTAATGTGACTAATAGGAAAGATGTGTTAAATTTACTACATTTATGATTAAATCTCGTTAAGTGAGGATCACAGGTGATAAACTTTAGACATCCCGTCACATTGTTAAACTGGTCTGGACTGAACTAGGCTATGACTCAGTTGGCTCTGATGCCCAGATTCATAAAGTAGCTCCACGCCCACCAAAACAAAGCGAAGGGCGAACACTCGGATTTGTTCTGAAGACGTCTTGTTCTCAAGACTTTACACAAAAAGGAAAGGCTGAAAAAACAAAAATCGCGCTTTGTTATGGACGTTATCGAGCTAGAGTCGTTCGTGAACAACCCTCCTCATGGATTCAGCGTCGAGAGTCGTGCGGGCTGCAGAGTCGTGAAGTGGGATCAGGAGAGCAGCTGCGTGTTCATCGATGAAATACAGTCTGGAAAGGGGAAAGTGGTTTTCTGTAATTCTCCAGGAAGGTAAATGGATTTAAATGGCGCCATATGACATTATGCACGTTTAGATATAGCGTGCGTGCTTTTGTAAGTCTGCTTTCTTGGCCATTTCAGGGAAGTCACAGTACGTACTTTGGGAGAGTACACAGATTTGAGACGACAGCTAACCTCAAAGACGATATACATTCTGGTGTCTGCATGCCACGAAACAAAGGTCGATGAAAAGAAAAAAGGAGACGTTCAAGGTAGGACTGGTACTTGTAATTAGATTAAATTACATTTTAAAATACTCACGCTCAGTTATCTTTTTATAGATTACATGATTATACATTATTTACACAATAGCTATGAATGATTTATAATTGATTGATTCTCCCTAGTTCCTTACTTTCATCTTTAAAATTTTCCTTTCTAAATTAGCCTACCACTTATAAACACTAAGTCTTACAGTTTTGTGAACATTCACACAAAGACCAGTCACTAGTAAGGTGTCTGCACAGCATTTGAATACTGGGATACAAAAATCATTTTGGGTTTAAGAAGTGTTTCAACATTGCATCAGCTACTGATGAACACATTCATTTGTATTTGAATCGCACTGTAGGTTAACCATGTATTTCTCTGTCTTTGGAAGGCCCTTGTCTTTCAGACACATTAAAATGCACAAATTGACAAACTTTTTTGTCATCTTTCACTAAATATATTTACTTATAAGTACCCCTGAGATTTTAAAATGTTTATATTTTAATTATCACATTTGCACATTCATGGTTCTCCCTTGGTTATGGTCACATGACATGCAGGTAAACAAATAAAATATTTTTTTTTAGTAAGTATTATTTTGATTGATTATAAAGTGATTTATTTTAATTTAGCATTTTTATTGTTTAATTCATTATTAGCCTTTCATAACTTATAAGAGTTTCTTCACAAACCCCAGTTTGATTAAACATAATAATGTTTAATGTGCTTTATGTTGTGCTGTATGTACATAAAATATATATATATATGTGTGTGTGTGTGTGTGTGTGTGTGTGTGTACAAATCACAGAGTTTAAGTGGTTCCGCACTAAGGAATGGGCTAAAACTCCATGTTGTTGTGCAGGACTGATCAGCATTTACAAGAAACTTTACCTTCAGTTACTGCAGCAAAAGGGGGTCACACCAGATAATGAAAGCAAAGATTCACATACTTTTGCAATGCACAGATATGTAACACTGGATCAGTTTTCTCAATAAATACATGACTAATCAAATATTTCTCACATGTTTAATTGGGTTCACTTTGTCTACTTTCAGGACTTAGATGAAAATCTGATGATGCTTTGGGCAAATATAGAAATTTGTAAAGGGTTTACAATTTTTCAAGCGGCACTGTATATATAATATAAAATGTATTTATATTATATTTATATTATCAGCATAAATACTTTTAAATGTCTGCGCCGATAGCCTTGTGGGCAGTGCGCCGACATATAGCGCCGTTGCACAACGGGCGTCCCGAGTTCGATTCCCGGCTCGAGGACCTTTCCCGACCCTACCCCCCTTTCTCTCTCCACTTCGCTTCCTGTCCTTCCTGATCTGTCCTATAATAATAAAAAACAAAAACAAAAAAAATATAATAAATACTTTTAAATAAAGTTTTTGGTACATTTCCTACAGTCAGTATATCAAAACTTAATTTTTGATTAGTAATATGCATTGAACTTCAAAAAATGGATCCTTATGACTGGTTTTGTTGTCCAGGGGCCACACAGTTGAACTGATATTTAAGGTGATATTAGTAAATTTTCTATTATCAGTAATACTAGTAAGCACTCAAAGCAGGAAGGGCAACATAGCTATGTGTCACAATGTCAACAGGATATTTGTAAAGTCAAATGCATCACCCTTGTTATTATTATCTACAGCTTTTGGATATTATGTGGTGGCGATCAATGGCAATCATCCAATGATCAGATGGGAGATGGAGAGAGGCTTAGACATGACTATTTCATCTGTTGCTGGAGAGAGTTATACAGTTGATGTGAGTTCGTGAGTTATGGTGGAGACTTCTGTTTTCAGTGATTTATGATGTACCTGGCAATGTAAAAAAATATTTTTTTATTTATTTTTTGTTCAGGTTGATGTTAGTGATGCACTACAAGGATGGGTCGGTGAGAGCTATCAAATCCTTGTTGATGCAGGAAAGATAAAACCCATCTGGAGAGACACACATTTTACTATCAAGTACCGTTCTGACGCCCTTTTTGACTTTCCCTACTGGTTCGGCTTCAGCAAACGACAGTTCAAGGTATGTTTTAATAAATAACTAGGCCTCTCTGATCACTTGTAGTATTAAGAATATGACCAAAAAAATGTAATCCTGCAGGTCACTTACCATGGAAGATGAGCTCAACACTCAAAATGTTTTGCGAAATAGCAAATATCTACTGAAAACAGACTTCAGTCTGTGGAAACTGAAGCCCACAGATGAGGAGACCATTGATGCACCTTAAAGGACTGCTTTACTGTAAATAAATCTTTATTTTGCTCATGTCAGCAGTAATACAAAACATCATAAAGAAATGTTATTGAAACCGAACTTAATCTTAATAATTATTCTGTTGAATTTCATAGATCCTCACGTTAATAAACTCAAGATAGTTACAATACTTATTTTTTTAATGGGTCACTTCATGCAAGTGCTTGAATGTATAGCTTTAAATGGGTCATATCATATTACATTTTAAGTTTACACATTTCTTTTGCTGTTTCTGGCTTCGTGTAGCACCTACAGCTTTGCATGTGTTACACAGTTACACTCTGATCATTGCAGCACTGATTATTTTGTCATGTAACGCAGACTGCAAGAGGCTGAGGATTTTGCTGAACTATATTTTACACAACAGGAAACCTGCAATCTGGTGTGAGAGCAGAACTTTCCACTTTTAAAAGCACAGGAACAAAAACTGACTATTTATACTGCCAGTCAAAAGGTTTTTAATGTTTTTAAAGACGGCTCTTCTGCTCACCAAACCTGCATTTGTTTGAAAATTCCGAAATATTTTACTATTTGAAATAACTGTTTTCTAGTTGAATATATTTTAAAATATAATTAATTCCTGTGATTTCAAAGCTGAATTTTTAGCATCATTACTCAGTCACATGATCCTTCAGAAGTAATTTTAATATTCTGATTTGCTGCTCAAAAAACATTTATTATTATTATTATTTTGAAAACAGCTGAGTAGAATATTTTTCAGGTTTCTCTGATGAATAAAGTTCAGAAGAACAGCATTTATCTGAAATAGAAATATTTTATAACATTATAAATGCCTTAATCATCATAATTTTTGATCAATTTAAAGCATCCTTTCTAATTAAAAGTATTCATTTCTATAATTTCCTTCCCCCCCAAAAATGTTTGATGTTCTATGGCTTTCTATTCATCAAAGAATCCTGAAAACAATTTGCTTTAAATATTGATGATAATAATAATAATAATAATAATAATAATAATAATAATAATAATAAAAAAACGTTTCTTGAACAGCAAATCAGCATATTAGAATGATTTCTGAAGGATCATGTGACACTGAAGACTGGAGTAATGAAGCTGAATGTTTAGCTTTGAACACAGGACTAAATTACACTTTAAAATGTATACAAATAGAAAACGGTTACTTTAAACGGTAAAAAAAAAACTAGAAACATTTCTGTAATTTATATCAAATAAATGCAGGCTTAGTGAGCAGAAGATACTTCTTTAAAAAGATTTTTTTTAAAAATCTTACTGTTCAAAAACTTTTGACTGGCAGTGTAAATCTAAAGTTCAGAGGGAGGTGTGAAATAAGTTAGGAAAACTAACTAACAAACAAACCTGACAAATCTTTACTAACCTTAAATGAAGAAACTAAAGCATGATATGACCCCATTTAAAACATTTCTTCAAATACAAATAAATTCAGTAATGGTAAAAACAGCCTTTTCTTCTTGTTGATTTTTAAAGGTTTGTAATATGTACATATTTTTCAATTAAATGCCTTTGTGACCATTACTGTGAACGCTTCATACTTTTCTCGCCACATCCTCTCACTAACTGACAAACCATTAACCGAAAGACTATATCTACAATGATGTGTTTGCAGCTGCAGTCAAATCGGTCTGGCACAGTTCAGGGCAAAAGCAGAAGGGTTGACGCTGCTTTAGTGATGGTCTGGGTGTACTCTTTGTAGTCGCTGCCGCCGTAGGTGAGCATCAGGTGATTTATGATTCCAACAACACACATGAGTGACAGGAAGAAGAGAACACGTTTCCCAAAGAGGAAGCCAGGGGTGCTGTCAGACATACAAGCAGAAAGTCTATTAACAAATCTGGAGTGTGTAAAACAAGGCTGAGTTACAACATGTAGTTGACCGTTTAAAGCAATCACATAAGTTCTGCGCGTATTGTAAATTTTTAATGGTTCCATGACTAATATGCATATTTGGATTAACTTTAAGGAACATCTAATGCTAATGGAATGCAGAACAACCCACATTTGACTGCGTTTCATCTAGTTTAAAGGCCAAGAAGCCTTAGAAATATTGTTTCAGTTGACTCTAATGCAAATTTAGCATAAGAAACACATTTTTGATGTTCTAAAAATCTAAAAATCTTACCTCTGGCAAGTCTGCCCCAAGTAGCCAACAAAGTACTTCTGCCGGACCACAAGGTAGATAATGCCAGCAAAGGCAGCTGGAGCTGTAACCAAAAAAGGGGTAGTTTAAATTAAAATTCTGTCATTAATTACTCTCCCTCATGTCATTCCAAACCCATAAGACCTTTGTTCATCTATGGGGGGCGGGGGGGGGGGGACACAAATCTTAATTTGTGTTCTGAAGATGAACGAAGATCTTATGGTTTGGAAAGTAATTTTTGGGTGAACTATCCCTTTAAATTATATTGGATAATTTCTAAGAAAGTTAGTTTCTCAGGGGTATTGTATTTAGGGCTGACACTTATTATATACGTGTCGTTCCTTAGGAACTCAGTTACTTTTCAGTGGTATTCAAAAACAGAGCACAGTTATTACGTAGACAAATATTTGCACACGGGTCATAACAGAAATCATTAGCCAGGAAATGCAAACTATTTCTACTACATTACAAAGGGGTATTTTCTTTGGTCTGATCCTCCCACTATATTGTAGTGAGTGTTAAAAATAACAAAGGCACTTTACTTCTAAAAACCTTCATTATGTGTTTTTTTTTAATGTCAAATGTAATTAATTGAATTTACCTTGGCTGAGGCAGATACCAGCGCACCACAGTACTGCCAGAAATGTGGGGTATGTGTCCATGCAGTTTCGACTGAGAAAACAGTAAATACATAAATCATTATGAAGCAGACAGTTTAATGAATTTTTTGACAGTTTCAGAAACTAGAAGCTCTGGAATTTCATTTGACCAAATTTGTAAAGACAAGCTGTCAGTTCTTTTTGTGGTACTTCCATGTGGCTGTTAGAAATATTGTGAAAGAGCTGTTACTTCCTCTCTGGTGGTGGTTAATGACACTTCATGATTAAGATAAACTGGCAAACCAGAATCGAACTGTCAAGATATGCAACTGATAATAATGCAACAGTTTGGTTTATTTTGCACTTTTTTTTCTCATCCAACTGATCTGAATTTTACTTGGGGGAAATCATCATGCATTTACTATGCATTTACTATTACACCACATTGGAAAGGGTAAAAAATGTAATATTTAGAAAAATGGAATGAAATAAAGAAAAATAATATAATATTTGTTCTACTTTTTCTCCTTATATTCTACAGAATTGGTGCAAACTGCTGTCCCACAACCAAAAAACACATTTAAAAAGCAAGCTTGATATGCTCACTAAGATCATTCTATTATCTACTGAAATCCACTATAGTATTTAAAATATAAGTAAGCTTAATGTATATATAAAATCATCATTTATTTGGTACCTTAAACTGGAAGATGGCTGTTCCGAACTCTAACCACTAAATTTAATCTTATGAAAATGATATGGAAATGTTTACATTTTATTACATTGTTGATTTTAAAAATGTCTTTTTGATTTTTCAAAAGTTAAAGTTCTTTTATATTTACTTTGTAAATGGTGAAACTTTTTGTAAACTAGACAGCGTCTGAGATGAGACTGGTTTTAACTTCACCCCTACATTTATGTTTATAAAATATTCCTTTTTCCATCTCTGTCATCGCTACATGGTGAGTAGATAGGCCCCATCGTGTTAAGGTACATGTGTTCAAAAGTTTGAAAAATCTGTGTGTAACTAAAAATGTCACTACTGAACAGTTTCTATAATGAAACACACTTCCATTTTTATATGGCTAGCTAACTATGTGTTGATTAGCATCTTTGTGCTAAGTCCAAAAGTATCTAAGACTTTCACTACCAAAACAGTCACGACTGAAATGTTTTGGTAGTGACATCTTTGTTTTTTTGGGGTGTTATTCTATAAAATTGGCACTACTGAAACGGTAATGACCAAAACATTTGGTAAAGTTTTGGTAGCAACATCTTTGTTTTGGTAGTGACATCCTTTTTTGGGTGTAATTCCATAAAATTGTCACTACCGAAACAGTAATGAAGTTTTGGTAGCAACATCTTTGTTTTTTTTTGGGGGGGTGTTATTCCATAAAATTGTCAATACCGTAACAGTCGCAACCTAATCATTTGGTAAAGTTTTTGTAGCAACATCTTTGTTTTGGTAGTGATATCTTTGTTTTTTTTGGGTGTTATTCCATAAAATTGTCACTATAGTAACAGTCACAACCTAAACATTTGGTAAAGTTTCGGTAGCAACATCTTTTTTTTTTTTTGGTAGTGACGTGTTTTTTGGGGGTTATTCTATAAAGTTGTCACTACCATAACAGTCACCACCGAAACCTTTGGGTAAAGTTTTGGTAGCAACATCTTTTTTTTTTGGTAGTGACATCTTTTTTTGTGTGTAATTCCATAAAATTGTCACTACCGAAACAATAATGACCGAAACATTTGGTGTAGTTTCGGTAACAACATCATTGTTTTGGTAGTGACATCTTTGTTTTTTGGATGTTATTCCATACAATTGTCACTACCAAAACAGTAATCACCGAAACATTTGGTGTAGTTTCGGTAACAACATCTTTGTTTTGTTAGTGACATCTTTGTTTTTTGGATGTTATTCCATACAATTGTCACTACCAAAACAGTAATGACCGAAACATTTGGTGAAGTTTCGGTAGCAGCATCTTTGTTTTGGTAGTGACATCTTTGGGTTTTTTTTTGGGTGTTGTTCCATAAAATTTTCACTACTGAAACAGTAACGACCAAAACATTTGGTGAAGTTTTGGTAGCAACATCTTTGTTTTGGTAGTGACATCTTTGTTTTTTGGTTGTTATTCCATAAAATTGTCATTACCGTAACAGTCACAACCTAAACGTGGTAAAGTTTCGGTAGCATCATCTTTGTTTTGGTAGTGACATCTTTGTTTTTTTTTGGGGGTGTTATTCCATAAAATTGTCAATACCGTAACAGTCACAACCTAATCATCTGGTAAAGTTTTTGTAGCAACATCTTTGTTTTGGTAGTGATATCTTTGTTTTTTTTGGGTGTTATTCCATAAAATTGTCACTATAGTAACAGTCACAACCTAAACATTTGGTAAAGTTTCGGTAGCAATCTTTTTTTTTTTTTTGGTAGTGACATCTGTTTTTTTGGGGGTTATTCTATAAAGTTGTCACTACCATAACAGTCACCACCGAAACCTTTGGGTAAAGTTTTGGTAGCAACATCTTTTTTTTTTTGGTAGTGACATCTTTTTTTTGTGTGTAATTTCATAAAATTGTCACTACCGAAACAATAATGACCGAAACATTTGGTGTAGTTTCGGTAACAACATCATTGTTTTGGTAGTGACATCTTTGTTTTTTGGATGTTATTCCATACAATTGTCACTACTGAAACAGTAATCACCGAAACATTTGGTGTAGTTTCGGTAACAACATCATTGTTTTGGTAGTGACATCTTTGTTTTTTGGATGTTATTCCATACAATTGTCACTACCGAAACAGTAATCACCGAAACATTTGGTGTAGTTTCGGTAACAACATCTTTGTTTTGTTAGTGACATCTTTGTTTTTTGGATGTTATTCCATACAATTGTCACTACCGAAACAGTAATGACCGAAACATTTGGTGAAGTTTCGGTAGCACAACTTTGTTTTTGTTTTTTTGGGTGTTGTTCCATAAAATTTTCACTACCGTAACGACCAAAACATTTAGTGAAGTTTCGGTAGCAACATCTTTGTTTTGGTAGTGACATCTTTGTTTTTTGGTTGTTATTCCATAAAATTGTCACTACCGTAACAGTCACAACCTAAACGTGGTAAAGTTTCGGTAGCAACATCTTTGTTTTGGTAGTGACATCTTTGTACTTTGGGTGTTATTCCATAAAATTCTCACTACCGTAACAGTCACAACCTAAACATTTGGTGAAGTTTCGGTAGCAACATCTTTGTTTTGGTAGTGACATCTTTGTTTTTTTTTGTGTGTCATTCCATAAAATTGTCACTACAGTAATATATATATATGCAAGGAAGATGCAAGCAAAATCTTATTATATTATATAGCAGTACAACCTTTCTCATTCATTTATTTATTACTGTGTTTCAGTAGTGACAAATTTGGGGAGAGGACATATATTCCAAAACTTCCTGAAAATACAATATGAGAATTAACTGCACAATTGCTAGAAATGTGTACCCTGCATATTATACAGTTTGCATACATACAAAAGACATCCCCCCCCCCAATACAAAACTCAATACATGTATAGGCTAGGCTTTAAATATACAAAGTGCAACCCTTTTGCAACATTACAAATATGTAAATAAAGCAGGAAGTTAGTTTCCTGAACAACAGTTATGCAAAAGAAGCTACACCAACACTGTTTCATAAACGAATTATTTATCCCATATATAAAAAGCTCTCTTTAGGTCTCTCTAGCTCTCTTTAGCTCTTTCAGTCAAATCCTAGAATGAAGAAAAAAGTAATATTCATTATTGTTACTCACTTTGCACAAGACAAACGCTCAAAAGCTGCAGAATTATGTTTTGATTGTTGACCGGTGCACTCTTTCTCAACCTTCAAGGCGAAGAACACTAAAGGAGAGTCCATATATTAAAGATTAGACATATTATGGTTAATTTAAATGCATATGTATGCATTTTTAGCCTACGTTATGAATTGAAACTAATTCCTGGAAGTTGTATAAACCAACATAATTTGCATAGATAGTCTACATTAACATTATTATTACTTTATACAAAAGATTACAAATAATACAATCTCAATGGCATACCATTCTGAACGACGCTGAGAAGTGTGACCAGCACAAGTAAGAAAATGTTGTCCATCACTGCAACGAACATGTTCTCCTTCATGAACTGCGGGTCTGTTTCAGACTGCTGTCTGATCATATTTAGCATCACTGATAACATCGCCACTAAACCGATGCGCGTTTCCTGATGGGAGGGTCACTAAATTATAATCACTTCTGCTTCATGATGAAATGGCATTTTTACACTTTTTAAAACTGGGGAAAAAAACTTGTTTCTCGAGTTCACATCTCGTCATATCAGTTGGTATTTTAGGACGAAAATAAAGTTTAACCATCTGAAGCTGTAGTTGAAACCGACGGTAGTCGACAATATCGCTGTAAGAGACTGCCCTCTGCTGGCTGAAACGGTTTTCAGCTCGTCTTTCATTTTAAATCCTAGTTGTGGTGGTCACTAAACTGCATATTTTGGGTGTTTTTTTAATCTGGCACACCTGAATCAACTCAACAGCTCATTAGCAGTATATCCTCCTAAATGGTTGTCAAAAAGGGGAAACAACTAAAAACGTGTATTTTCAGGAGGCCGATATCCAGGACTGACGACATCTGCTCTAAACCAGCCAACAACAGACCAATTGGTATTTTCACTTTTATATTTAAACAAAATATAAGGACTATATTTCACGTAGTTAACCAAGCCTAGCAAATTCGGTTATTGTGTTAGTTTACACATCGGTGCTGTGCTGTTTTGGTTTTGAAACTAAATTTATGTTGGTCAAAATGACTGCCATAACTCAAAAAGCTGACAAAGCAAGACTCTTCAAACTCTCAATATATCATGTGACCTGGACCACAAAACCGGTCATAAGGGTCCGTTTTTTTTTTAACTTTGAGATTTATACATGAATGACCTGAACGCTGAATGCGCTTTCCATTGGTGGTTAGGATAGGACAAGATTTGGCCGAGATACAACTAACATGAAAATCTGGAATCTGAGCGTCTGAGGGGAAAATATTGAGAAAATCGCCTTTAAAGTTGTCCAAATTAATGCATATTATTAATAAATAATAAAGTTTTGAAATATTTACGGTAGAAAATTTACAAAATATCTTTATGGAACATGATGTTTACTTTAT
Source organism: Cirrhinus molitorella (assembly GCA_033026305.1). NCBI lineage: Eukaryota > Metazoa > Chordata > Actinopteri > Cypriniformes > Cyprinidae > Cirrhinus > Cirrhinus molitorella. The sequence continues at coordinate 13,865,644 of CM065139.1, forward strand.
ATTCTAATGATTTTTGGTATTAAAAAATCGATAATTTTGACCCATAATCTATTGTTGGCTATTGCTACAAATACCCGTGCTACTTAAGATTGGTTTTGTGGTCCAGGGTTACAATATGTTAAAATATATAAGCAGACATGCATATAAATATACAAGTAGACACATGTAAACAAGCTTTTGTTTTGGATGCGAATAAATAATCTTGTTGACAGCACTAATTAATGTAGTTTTATTCAAGGCTTAAACCGCTTGTTTTCACATTATTTAAAATGTCCAAACTCAGACATTTTTAAGGGGACCAAAAATGAACACATTTTCCATGCCCAGTTAAAAACTGATTATTCTGGTTTCATTTTAGTTGTAACATGTTCACTTATATATTTTTAATTGTATGGGTCTGGCTTTCAGTCTCGTCCGCATCCAGCTTTTTTTGCTGTACAAAACAGCGTTTTGCTGCTTGATATTGCAAATTGGTGTGTCTTACCATATTGTTTTAATGTATTGTCTTAATTACGAGCACACTGGCTTGAAGAGGGACTCATATGCAACTATGACACAAGGTTCAGACGCTCACTGATGCTTCAGAAGGAAACACGATGCATTAAGAACCAAGGTTTTTAACTTTTGAACAGGAATGATGTGTAAATGTATATATTTTTTTTATTTAGTACTGCCCTTCAGGAGCTACTTGCATCTTCCACAGGAAAAAAAAAGTCCCTCAGTTGCTCGGTGTGAAAAGATGGATCTCAAAAATCATACCGTCATTGTTGGAAAGGGTTCAAATACAAAAAATGCTGAAAAACCAAAGAATTTGTGAGACCTGAAGGATTTTTCTTAAGAACAGCAGGCAGTTTAACTGTTCAGGAAAAATAAGGGATTCATGAACAACTATCGCTTAATAAAAAACAAACAAACAAAAAAACAACACTGTATTAGTAATCAAGTGTACGTTAACTTTTAAACGGTCATTTTTATAAAGTCAACTATTATTTTCTCGTGTGGACTATATGTAAATAACCTTTACGTGAGAGATCTTATTCAGGTCAGTACTAAATAAAAGATAACATGAATTTTTTGTAAAATATTTTGCAGATCCTGCAAGGTGTATGTAAACTTTTAACTAACTATATAATCAGTGTGAAAGCTAGGCTTATTACTCTTCACTCAGCCAAAATTAAAAGTTAATAACCACAATATACTAAATTTTTGGGACCATTTAATATGAACCGCTTTAAATACAGTGATAACCATAAAAAAAGACAACAACAAAAAATTATTAATCAACTGTATAATGCTGTACAAACTTTCACAAATGCAGTGTGCATAATCTTCAAACATTGCGTACTCTGCACCACCTAATGTTCTTTATTCAAGTATATCAGACAAAATATGAAAATATGATTTATTTTAACTGATGATGCACCACGGGATTTCCTAACAAAAGTCTTGCATTCCCAATATGAAACTACAAAGAAGAGTTGTTTTGACACCAGACCAAACTAATGGTTTGTAAAGTCTAAAAGCTTTCCTTGATCAGAAAAATATATCTAAGCCATTAAAATCAGTGTTCTCAATTGCAGTCTGGTCCATCCCTGATTGTATGTAATCATCAAGATTCAATACGGAGTCATTTGTAGAAGAAGGGTAGGTTAAAGTTGCTCCTGGAACCACAGTTGCTGCAGAAGGATTTTGTTGTGCGCTTCCCACTGTCATCTCCACATTCTGGCCATTGTTCAACATCTCTAGGAGCCCTGTGCTGTCTGGTGAGAGGTTACTGACGGTTGTTGCAGGAGACAAAAGCTCAGCGAAGAACTGGTCGTCTGCCGGGCTGTCGGACGCCGACGTACCAGGGGTGACAAAGTAGGGTGACACGAGCACTGTGCTGTCCGGTTTGGGTGCAGATTCTCCTAAAAGCTGGTTTAGTTTGGCCAGTTTCTTTTTTTTGGCCTTAAGTTTTTTCAGTAGCCTCAGCCTGAGGGCTTCTATAGTGCTAATGGGCTGCTGGTCTAGGCTTGGATTTTTTTTAACAGATGGACATATGCCACCAGGAAGAGTGACTGCTTTGTGTTGAGGCGCTACTGCAGGATTCACGCCACTTGGCAACTTCTTGTTTATGAAGCCACCAAACATGTCAGCTGGCTTTGCTGGCAAAGCTTCGTTGTCACATTTCAGAATGGGCTTTGGTTTCGGAGGAGGAGGTCTTACTGGTGTCGACTGGAAGGAAGGATGGCGTTGAAGTAATGAGGACGCAAGCGGTGCCTGTACATTTGTAGCCACTGGTGGATTCACCACAACTGGATTGGAAACCGAAGAGTCTTCCTTCAGACCAGAGCTTTGAGGTTTTGGAGGTTGACAAACTGACTTGGAGATAGAAAACGAACTAGATGCGGCCGGCACAACGGCTGGGCTCTGGGGAATCTGAGGAGCCTCAGTGGCTTTGCTGTCGTCAACCAGAGTGAGGGTCACAATGTCTGTATATGACAGACCCTCAAAGGTGTCCAGTAATGTGGTGCTGCCGATGGATGCATCCAGAGCGCCGACAGCAGTCGTGTTTCCCACAGTGAGAGCGCTGAGGACACACGTGTCATCGGCCACAGAGTCTGACAGTTCATGCGGATGTTTATCGTCAAGATTCACGAGCACAGAGGGAGCTGTTGGTGAGCAAACCTCTGAAGCTCCTTCTTTAGTGGACTCTAATTCCCAGAAAACGATGTGAATTTCATTGGCAGGAAATGTAAACCTCTTGTGGATGATGCTGTGAGGGTATTTCAAATCATCGAGTTCCAGCCATGATCCTTAAAGACAGAACACAAAGATGTAAATGAACCCCCCAAAACATATTCATCTTCGAAACACAAATTAAGATATTTTTGGTGAAATCAGAACATTTTCTGACTGCATAGACAGCAACGCAACTACCACATTCAAGGCCCAGAAAGGTAGTAAGGACATTGTTAAAATAGTCCATGTGACATCAGTGGTTCAACCGTAATTTTATGAAGCTACAAAAATACTTTTTCCGCACAAAGAAAACAAAAATAACTTAGTCTCCAATCCACAGCAACTAACTGGAGATAACTAGCAAAATTAGCTGTAAATCTACAGTTGATGATTTGTCAATTCATGGTGGTTTTGCTTATTTTTGGTAACATTTAAGTAAAACTTGTCTTTTAAGCAGAAAAAAAAACAATGGCGTTACATTAAAATAAATAAAATTAATCATTGACTAATGCAGTGGTTCTCAAACTTTTTGGTCGTGCCCCCCTTTAAACCTCTAAAATCTGGCGCCCCCCTTTCCGAATCTCCATCCAACCCAAGACTAACAAATAATTTTACTAAAAAAAACAAAACAAAAACAAAACAAGCCTCTTATGCTCATCAGGACTGCATTCATTAGATCAAAAATACAACTATTTTAAATTATGTAAATGTAAACAATTATTTACAAATATCTATATTTTAAACTAATTAATTTTACAAAATACTATTTTAAAATTCAGTTCATTTCTTTAATGGCAAACCTACATTTTTGCCATTACTCCAGTTTTCAGTCTCACATTATCCTACACTGGTGATGAAGAAACATTTGTTCTTAATACTGAAAATAGTTTTTCTTGCTTAATATTTTTGTGAAAACAGCAATATGTTTTTACAGAACAGAATTTAATTAAAAATGTGTTTTTTTTACATTATAAATGTGGTGGTTAGTTTGCAGGAGTAACAGAAATGAACTTTTCTAATAAGTTAACTTTTACGGGTATTTTTACCTTTTATAAAACCAATTCTTTCTAACATAATTAAATGTATGCATCATCTTTTGTGTTAAATTAATACATTTAATGAATAAATTAAAATAGTAAGACACTATACGGCTGTCACCAATCAAACAAAACCAGTATCAAGTGAATTTGTGTTTGCAGTGCAGAGGTGGCACAGAAGATGCCTTCACAGACTGTTTAATGCAGGACATGAATGCAGTTAACCTGCAGTTACAAATGTATAAATGTGACCCTGGACCACAAAACCAGCCATAAGTAGCACAAGTATATTGGTAGCATTAGCCAACAGTACATGGGTCAAAATTATTTTTCTTTTGTCAAAAATTATTAGGATATTAAGTAAAGATTATATTCTATGAAGAGTTTTTTTTTTTTTTCCTACCATAAATACATCAATTTAAATTGATTAGTATTATGCAAACTGTACATCAATAGAAAACCTCATTTATTCAGCTTTCAGACGATTTTAAAACCTCAATTAAAAAAAAGACCCTTATGACTGGTTTTGTGGTCCAGGGTCACAAATAATGTTTTCATGTTAAAAAAAAAAAAAGCTTTAAATCCTGATATTTGAAATGCCCTTGAGGGGACAAAAGAAAATATACAGTAGGTGGCGACAAAGCACTGCATTAGTTCTGCTGTGGTTTTGTTTAAAACAAAATGGAATTGTGTCTAAAATTTAAGTCACTTAATATTAACTTCTTGTTTATTGAGCTGTACGTCAAATCAACATCACATTTGCAATCTTGTTATTTGGAGAAAAAAAAACTACTCTTTGTGTGATATGATCTATAGCAGATAATATAAAAGACATAAGTCATATTTCTAAATGCAATTTAATAGACTAAATCATGCAGTGAAAGCATAAACTATAAATATGCTCGTACAGTATCAGGTTGTGTACGCATGCACTGCATGCATGGTGTGTTTTTGTTTGATTTTTGCAATGTACTTTATAATGTCAAATTGCGTATAGTTTAAACAACAATTACGATATTTTCATAGACGATATATATTTTACACCCTTCAGTCCTTGCAGAATAAAAGTCTAAACTGAAAAACACTCTAAACTTTTAAATGTGTAAATAGATCAAAATAAAAGGCTCACCATTGCTCTGGCGGATCCAAGTGGCAAAGTGCTTTAGACGCTTATTGTACTGGATAACAGTGCTAACATTGTAATGTGCACCCTGGAACTCAAACGAGAATTTGGAGAGGTCTTTCCTGGGCAAGCCCTCCACAAAATGCAGTGCAAACACAGAGGACAGCCTGCAAAATATAAAAAAAAACAATTATTAAAAAAATTGTGATGGAAAAAGTGGTGATCAGAAAAAAAAACCTTTTTATTTTATTTCAACTCTTACTTTTCAATCACCATTTTCCTCCTCTGGTTTTTACGGTTGCAGTTACTGCACTGAGTACGGTGAATGGCTTTTAGTGGGTGCCAGTCATTCAGAATCTGAGTGAATGTTGTAAGTGTCTTCTCAACACTGCAAGACAAAAGGAAGGTTGTATCACATACAATTATCCACTAAATCAAAAGCTGTTTAATTACTGGATACAAATTATTTTAAATTACTAGGCGGCTAAAACCTTTACCTGTCATTTAGAGTATAGCTACAAGAAGTGCACTTATATTCCCAACGGATGGTGTGCTGGAAGAGATCTTGAGCCCACTTGTCCGAGCGTAGGAGGAGAGGGAGAGCAAACACGGGTGTTTCCTGCTGACCTGTATGACGGACAGACAAGATTATCACTCAACACAAATGACAAGCAACAGATTGATATCAAGTTGTTTTATGATTAACTGTTGAACCGTTTTACCAATTTCACACTTGAGTGTAGGCTGAAGGAGTTTGAAGAGTGACAGACGTAACGCAGATAGCCGCCGCTCTGCCTCACACAGGACATCAGCAGGGACTTTGGTTACCTCATCTGTAGAGAGAAAAACAGGTTAGCTTTCCAGCATGTGAATGCAAACAACTTTATAAAAGTATTTTATAGGAGTAACATACTAATACTTATGTAATTAATATTTTAAATAAACTATGAAATAAGTTTCATTAACTTTTTTACACTACATTATGAAGAACAGTACATGTAACAAATTGACAAAATATTTATTCTTTAATACATTATAAAAGTTATTTAATATCAAATTGTTTATGTATTCATGTATATTAACATCAGATAACTTTATAGTTGCATAGCATAAGTCAATCAAATATAACTAAAGTTATAGGGTGTTAATATATATGAACACAAACAATTTAATGTTAAACTTACAATTAACTTAATGTATTAAAGAATAACAAATATTTGATAAATTTGTTATATAACTGAATTATTATAATTTTATAATGCATTAAAGAATGAATATTTAATTTATGCATTTTAAATCATTAATACAAATTCATAATTTAAATTAAGACTAAATTAAGTGCTCACATGAATACATACAAATTTAATTTAGAACTGATTTAACTAACTTAAATATGCACACTGTTAAAATAAAACATTAACATGAATACATATAATAATTTACATAACTTCAACTATGTAATAAGTTTTTTACATTATGAAAAACAAAAAATATTTTATCAATTTATAGTGTTACTATACTATATTACTATAATAACTTCTTATAATGTTTTAAAGAATAACAAATATTTCTATTTATAAATATTATATAACAAGTTGCAGTTTTAATATACAAATAATTGCAATTTAAATAACTTTCAATTAAAGTGTGTTCACATGAATGCATAACTACAAATAATTTTAATTTATAAATGATTTACTAACTTGCACACCTAAAACAACACATATACATACATATACATATATATATATATACACACACACACACACACACACACACACACACACAGGAAAACGGAGTCAAAAGTAGGGTTGTGACGATAGTATCGCGTATCGACAATAGTCAGAGATATCGCCTGTTGCTGATGCCTTTGACGATAGCGAGACGATTGTTATTATTATCAGAAAAAGAGGCTAGGTGCCTAACTCTAGCGATGCAGTGCGGAGAGCCGCTCTTGAATGCTTCAGAAACTTGCCGCGCTATAAACACAAGCATTGACTAGAGTGTCTGCGTCGGAGCCGTAATGCGCCGCAGACGTGTGCAGTAAACATAAGGGGTAAGAGATTTATTCATCATACAGATAGCTTCACTGTAATGTTTTTTAAAGTGCATAAACTAAACTAGTCTAGGCTAGTCATGATGTTCTTTGATAATGTAAATGTTTTTTGCTCGTTTTCAGTAGCTGCTTTTTGAATATCTCAATTTAAGCATTGTATTATCCAGCAGTGCACAGTCATTAGGATAACAGAGGTGGACAATGTGGTTTAGACTGAAATACACACATATGACATATCAGAATCAGTCTGTATATAGTAAACATTAACATTAACTACGATGCGATGCGATAAAATGGCGCTAAACATAGACTTGAATTGCGCATCACTTCTACACATTCTATGAACTGAACTACAACATGGACTGATGACAATTATTATACATGCAGCGGTAACACTGACGGGTAAAGAAAGATAAATTAACTTGCATTCATGCACACACATTTACCACTCACTGAAGATAGCAGATAGCAGAGAATGAAACTAAAAGTAAACTGGAACCGCTCCGGCAGAACTACTGTCAGCGCTCTGTACGCACACAAGAGGGTTGCCAGGTTTTCACAGCAAAACCCACCCAATTGCTACTCAAAACTAGTCCAATCATGTTTTGAGGGGGGTCCCTCATTAAAAATCGCATTACGGGGGTAAAATCCTTGGCAGGGTTCCCCTGGTAAAATTAGCATTCCAATAACGCTAAATATTACGTTATTGGGGTCGCTTCAACCAGCGGCAACAGTGGTAAAGTAGCCCAGCTCCGGCGGAAAACCGCAGGCTTGGCAACACAACTAAGTCACATGGCCATCAACAAGAACACCCTTACAAAACGAATAAGTAATAGAGATAATTAAATAAATTAGCATGATAGTATCGTGTAGCGGCAATTGCACAGGCTGACCATGGGCGACATGCTCAAATTTCATATCGTCCTAACACTAGTCAAAAGTATAAATTCTTATTATTTTTTATATTCATTTTTAAAAATTGTCAAACAAGTACATCAGCAGGTGGTGCTTTTTGCCTTTTTCCTTGGTTCTGATATTTAATCAATTAAACAATATTCAAACTTCCAATATGTTGACATGATTATTCATATAATGAGGTTTGGGCCATACAAATTACGGGAGTTTTACCAGAGGCGAATGTAAGTAACATTTTTTTTTTTAGAAAGATTAAAAATACGGGAGAAATAATTATTTAAACGGGATGATAGTGGGATAGAACGGTAAAATATGAGAGAATCCCTGGAAAAAATGTGAGGGTTGACAGGTATGTGATTTTTCTTACAAATCTGATAAAATAACACAGATGAACGTTATAAGCCCAAACTCACAACAACATGCAGAGAAGGAATTTGAGACACTCCACACATCTAAATGATAACAGTTTGTGTAACTGTTAGCATTATTTACTGTGAGCACAGTCGCTCTGAGATGCACGTACATAACCTACACGGATGTCATTTTTTATAAATCAAATACTCAAATAGAATCAAGGAATCATTGCAGCCCTATTGAGGATCTTTTTAGGTGTCTGAAAAATTTTGGTTTGACTAATTTGTGATTTTCAAGAGGAATTTGTTCTGACAAGCTTAACTCTTGAGTTCTTGTGACTTTCTAAACCATAGCGAATAAACTGTGATAATATGAGAAATGTGTCCAAATAAATTCTTGTTTGACTGTCTATAAAAAAATATCTTGAGCCCTGGAAGGGTTTGCCTTCTCTTACCTTCACACTGTTGCTCCTTAGCTTTCAGATATGCACATGTCTCATCATATGTGGAGCAAAGGTTCCAGACATCAGAGTTGCTGGAAGGCACTGATGTCAACTTGTCAATCAGCTTTACATTCTGGCACGGAGTCTCTCTGATAGTCCTGCAGTTCACAAGCATCGCCAACAACGAATCCAACCAACACAGGTTGTCCTCATTTTTCCAGAAGAGATGAGGTTGCACAGGTACCAGCTCTGATGATTCCACATCTACATCCATTCCAGAGATCTCCTCCACCTCATCTTGAGTACTAGATACACAGTCATCCTTCTTGTCACACAAATCTAAATCCTCAGGAGTGGCAGCAGCAGCAGCAGGTAGCTCTTCAGGATGTTGCTCCCCTGTGCCATTAATACAGTTAGCCTTTCCAAGTAATTCTTGTTCATCAGTAAACATTTGTGTTTCAACAGTGTCATCTGGAAGCATGCTATTGTTGACGTCAGCACCACATGGCTCAAGTACAGCAGAGGAAACATCCAGTTTCTCCTCTCTCGATCGCTTTGAAGGGGAGGATGCATCATCATCCACCTCAGACAGGGAAGACCTCTTGTTCCTCTTGCATCCATCTTTAGACAAGCTAGCACGCACATCTTCCAGAGATCTACTAACTAATGGGTAAAGGCACTGCAAAGTGACAGAAAAACACACCACAGATGTTAATGATCAACTCACTGGCCAATCAATCTTATTTACAACAAATCACAAGCATTTAAGACATTGAGACATAACATATGTGACCCGGGACCACAAAACCAGCCAAAAGTAGAATGGTAATGTGTAGCAATAGCCAACAATACATTGTATGGGTCAAAATTATCATTAGGATATTAAGTAAAGATCATGCTTCATGAAGATATTTTGTATATTTTCCTACCGTAAATATATTATGATTTATTAGTAACGGCTTGTATTTCACCCCAAAATCAAAAGGACAAAACATATTTTGCGGTAAGGAAAAAGCCTAATTTTAGGATGGATATTTTTTACAGACACTTGCAACTTTTATCTAAAAAGATTATTAATATAATATGCAGGTTATTTTTTTCTCAAATGCCTTGCTAAAAAAAATAATTTGTACTGTAATGTGCATAGGCTTTTTACTTTTTTTTTGTATTCATGTGATTCTTATTAGATACTCACTACCAAGTGAACCTTTTCCTTTCTAATAAAATAGGTATACATTTTATTTTACTTTTCTTAATCTCCAATAGTCATTCTTATTACAAACAAACAGAAAGTACTGTTTTGCTTTTATTTATTTTTTTTACAATTGCGTGTGTATGAGAGAGTGTGTATTCACACAATCTCCAATATTAATTCTTAATAAATTAATAAATGTATTGCACCTCTTTTTTTTTTTTTTTTTTACTAATATTAGCATAAATAAAAATAGGTACAAAAAAAACTACTTTACTGATAAAGTATAAATCATTTTATTTAACCATTTTTTCTTTACTTTTATTCATCTCCAAATAGTAATTCTTATTAAATGTATCACTTTATTGCACCTCTTTTCTTTATACTAATAATATTAGCATAAATAAAAATGGGTACAAAAACCCCACTGCTTTACTGAGAACTTACAAATTATTTACATTTTTAAATATATATTTTTTTTACTTTTTTATACAATAAAATGTTTGTTTTTTTGTTTGCAAGCGTGTGTAATTCACACAATCTCCAATAGTAATTCTTATTAAATGTATCACTTTATTATACCTCTTTTCTTTCTAAAATAATATTAGCATATTTTTTTAATCTCCAACATTTGTTATTAAATTTCTTATTATAGTTCTTATTAAAAATGGGTAAAAAAAAATTTCACTTATTTTCTTTCTAAAATAATACTAGCATAAATAAAAATAGACACAGCACTACTTTACTGAGAAATTACAAATGATCTTATTTGTTACTTTTTTTGTTTGTTTTATACAATGTTTTTTTTGTTTGTTTGTTTTTTGTTTTTTTACTTTTACTTTTAATACCAAAGCCTTATTCTCTTTATACAATACAGTGTGTGAATTATTGTGTGTTTCACATTGAAAAAGTATTCATGGACCTAAAACTAGGCAATACTTTCTTTATACAACACAAATATTAGTTTGTCTTTTTGGTTTGAGTAAAATGAGGAAGATACACTAGTGACTGGTTTTGATAGATTTGTTTGATTATTCATATAAAAAAAGCCAATTTCCTCATAAACAAACAAGAAAAGAAAAATAACACACTCACCACTGGATTTGTACAAAGCATAACAGTCTCTTCCAAATTGACAGCATAAAAGCGGAGGGCATTTTTCTGGCCTTTAGCCAAACACCAAGGACAGTTCCCTGGTGAGGCATTTCTGTCTTCACACTGTAAACACAAAAAAACACATGAGAAATCACAATCACTGAACACAAGACCCATAACACAAATATAAACAATCAGTATACAACTTGTTTTCATGACTATTCTTTCGCCTTTTACACAGATTTCCGTGCTTTGTTTTTTTCTCGTTTGAGGTTGGGGATCAATTCGATGCAATTTTCCATACAACACAGAACTAAATTTGAGCGGAGCTTTGCACGAGTGACAGAGGGAGAGAACTGAGCATAACTGACTTTTCCCAAATACCCCGCCACCGTCGGGGTCGGAGCCCCTATACCAGTGCCTTCGCCGTTCATTCTCATGCCACTGAGGTTTCCGTTCTTTGATGAGTCCTGCTGCCATAAACTTGTCATAACCGTGACACCTGGCTCACCGCCTGAACGCGCTGCAGTGAGAAAAAATAATTCATTTCTGAGACATCAGCTGACCCCTTCAGGGCTGATACACATAAAGCAAACATCTCAAACTAGATAAGCATCCTTAAAGAAAATACTAGTGCTTTTACGTCAGTAAGAAAACAAGTAAGTTTAATTTAAGTATGCAAATACACATGAAGCAGCTGACCAATCCAATTTAGTATGCAAATAACGTTACATTGCTTACAGTTGAATGAGGAACGTCCCATAAACCTAACTTCACATTAATATTAAACATTGTCGAATTTTTTTTAAAACGTTAAATACACACACACACACACACACACACACACACACACACACACACACACACACAAGACTGAAGTTATATAGAAAATAAATGTGAATGGAGTATATCTGTTGTATATCATTTTACTGTTTTCTTCCTGACAACTGAGTTTTGTATAAACCTAACGTTAGCTGTAATGCTAAATACACAAGACGCTCTCGATAACTGCTCAAAGTGACACAAAAAAAAAAAACTGCTCAAAGTGACCCGTTATGCAAAAAATACATATAAAGTAGTCTTTAAATATTCAGATGTATTTCTTTGTTGACCACTACCAGGCGCGAACAACTACAGCAACAGTGAGCGACAAGCAGATCGCCCAAAACCGTAAAGATTGCATTCACAGCCGATTTCCCGAGTGCATATCATCTGCACCAACACATACCTCGAAACCGGATCGAATGTGGAGCAATTCCAGACTGGATTTTATACACGCATTCGGTAATTCCAGCACGCCGGTAGGAGACATTTCCATGTGCATGCTCTCCGTCGTACGCTCAACGTACTACTTCCGGTTTTGTTGAAACGAGTAATAAAGTTTTTACAGAGATTCATTTGCAGCACAAGAGCGCCATCGTTCGGATTGTCTGCGTGTGTCGCTGTACATACTGTCTGTCTAAAATTAAATTAGGCAGCAGCAGGGATTGAATCAACAACATCTAAACACTCAAGTCTAAACTATAATTACCAGACAGAAACACGTAAATAAATAGGCAGAAACGTGTTAAATGAGATGGAAATGTTTTAGAATTCTTAATGTGTATACTTATAGTTTAATAAAGCGATTTTATAATTCATTAATTTCATATATTGCTACTCACAGTCTCTCTCTAACCTTATTTGTAGCTATGTGCACAAATATTTACGACTATGCAAATGCATGGCAAGTAGAGAGTAAATACATAATGTAGGCTAGTAAGCTAATATAGAAAAATAGATAGGAAAATAGTAGATAGGAAAATGTATAAATGAATAAAAAAAAAATTGCAGTTCAGTTTTCATATTTGAAATAAAACAGCTGGGCTTTCAAACAAAGTAAGGTCATGCTATGTGATCAGATATCCATGTATGCTGTTGGGCAGAAAAAGGAAAAGTAAATGTGTTCTATACTAAACAGAGGTGTTACAGAATTCACATTTATCATAAATAGCATTATGTGTCTGTTAGTGCTTTCATTTCCTGGATAATATTTTTTGTTTTATTTTAAGTAAAACAGGCTGCTATACAACAGTCAAAAGTTTTTGAACAGTAAGGCATTTAATGTTTTTTTTAATGCTCACCAAGTCTGCATTTATTTGATCCAAAGTACAGCAAAAACTGTAACATTTTGAAATGTTTTTAATATTTAAAATATCTGCTTTCTATTTGAATATTTTTTAAAATGTAATTTATTCCTGTGATTTCAAAGCTAAATTTTAGCATCATTACTCCAGTCAGATAATCCTTTAGAAATCATTCTATTATTCTGATCTAATCTTGCTGCTCAAATTTTTTTATTATTATTAATATTTTTATTATTATTATTTATTATTATTATGTATATTTTTTTCTGTTTTGTTTGATGAATAGAAAGTTCAGAAGAACGGCATTTATCTGAAATAGAATTCTTTTGTAACATCATAAATGATTTTATCATCCATTTTGATCACTTTGCATCCTTACTAAATAAAAGTATTCATTTCTATAATTTCTTCCCCAAATAAATAAAAATTATACTGAATCCAATTTTAGATAAATGCTTTATGAAAGAAAAAAGTACTTAATTATTTTAAATATTGATAATAATAATAATAATAATAATAATAAATGTTTTCTCAAATCAGCATATCAGAATGCTTTCTGAAGGATCATGTGACACTGAAGACTGGAGTAATGATGCTGAAAATGTAGCTTTGATCACAGAAATAAATTACACTTTAAATTATATTCAAATAGAAAGCAGTTATTTGAAATAGTAAATATGTTTCACAATATTACTGCTTTTGCTGTATTTTGGATCAAATAAATGCAGGCTTGGTGAGCAGAAGAGACTTCTTTAAATCTTACTGTTCAAAACTTTTGACTGGTAGTGTATATGGTAATAGTTTTTATTCTCACGTCTTATTAAATAAAACCGACAAGGAGTCATTCGATTTCAATATACTGTGGTATGTCTGGCCGTTTTTTCTGTCCTGATCAAAGTTATATAACTGAATACTTTTTACTTTGTTTTACTTTCTTTTTTAAAATGGTGATATTTTAACAAACGTGTACATACCACATACATACCCAAATGAAAATAAAAAAGTAAATATGTTAGTTCAACATAGATCAGAAATAAACATGGCCGTATAAAGCGTATCTAATCGATATTACCTTTTCAAGTACCCTATTGCAAGTGTCAGTAAGAGCGCCTGTGTGCTCAGTGCAGCATATGCCAGTGCGTCTGTGAGCATGTGCTTGAGCGGCGACGCGCCTGTGTTGAGGAGTCGTAGGGAGCTACAGCTGCTCTCATATGAAACAATAGAAGGCTATATGGGCATCAATTTCCCATCAGGCTCCCTCGGCGGTTTATCTGCTGCCCCCAGTCCCACACAATACGAATTTGCATATTTTTTTCCAAGATCTAGTCATTAACATGCATAGGCTCCGGCTTTTGCATGTGCTTATGTATGAAAATAATTTGATTTCTAATTATGTCCTAAATAGAAATGCATATGTTAAGATATTGCTGCCTTTTTTCAGAGCAACGATAGATAGATATTGAAGAAATATCAAGAGCAAAATAATAAGAAATCAGTGTGCACCACCATTGCTCTTTTTCAATTCCACTCCATACTATCTATTCTGTATCTATCTACTAAAATTACTATTGTGATTATGAAATTTAAGTAAATCTATCAGTGGTCGGAGTAATCCAAATGATATGATGTCGAGATTAATGTTTTGAGAGTGTTAATTTAACACCAAGAATACAAAAACTTGTACCGTTGTTTAAGGTCCTACTTTTTAATTATTCAAATCAAGGACTGATTAACAACCTCTAGAAAAGCACATTTGACGTCGAATCATTTCGAAACTGTGTAATTAATAAACATTTGAAAGTCAAAAGCGAATCTTGTCGATTAAGGCACTTTAATAAAATTTTCTCATAATTGCATATTTTGGTTAAAATCTGGCTTGGATGTTCATATAGTGTTTGATCAAAGCGGGGCGTCAGTCGGACCCACCACTCTTTCATTCAGCGTTTTGCACCTCACAGCAACGCCGATACTCCACATTGACTCACTCATTCATTCAGCACTCCGCGTGGAACACATAGAACACAGTACTACTACAGCCAACACAGTACACACAGCCTTTGCTTTAAGCTGAGACAAGAAACACACACATACACTCAGTATTTTGTATTAACCCGCCATTTAAAACACTCGTGACGTTTCACAAAAGGCAGCCAATCGCGGGCCTGCTGTTATTAGGACAATGGAAAGCGCTCAGCCAATGTGAGGAGTGTTCGCCGTGGCGGCAGCCAATGGCGTGGAAGCCCTATTGAGAGTAATGCTAGAGGGTTGAGAGAGCAGACTACTGCGTAGGGCTATTACATCCACATACAGCCATTGCAGTACATTCACTATCCAGACAAGACAGTGGTAAGTGTCAGCTTGTAGACATTTCAAAGTGTCGGGTAAGTATAAAAATTGCGAGAAAAGGATAGGAAACCATACGGAATTGAAATTTAGCCTGCTAAAGAGGTATTTTTTTGGCGGGGGGTTTTTTGCGAAACGTTAAAAATTACGGTATTATTATCCCCTCAGAATGAAAATGAGAATAACCTTAAGCTTTTATTTTTTTGTTTTGATGTACGCTGTAAAATTACACGGAACATTGTCGGTTTTATTCGAGGGGTTGAAATACTGAAAATGTGAAAAAATAAATTTATTCAGCCTGTTTGAAATGTAACGTTAAGCGGACAACTAGGTGACAGAATTGCGTACAAACAAGGTCTATGGACGGTGATAGTGCCAGCAAGCAGCCATTGCAGCGCTTTACAAGGGATGTCTGTCAGAAGAACTATGAGAAATGATAAGAAAGAAAAAAAGCAAACTGGCGAAAAAATTTAAGCACAACGCCATTGTTATGTGTATGGATTTATACGCTCGGTGATATTGAAATGACAAAGATACAGGCGAAAAAAAATCACCTCAGGAGCTGCGCTTTACTGTAATGGCTGACTGTACTCGCATAGGAAACAAGGCAAAGCTACAGAGCCATAGACAGGCGCAGTTCGCTTCAACTTTTTCAAATCGTGTTTTCTACCCCGCCGAGCTCGAAGTACGCGTTTTTCGAGGCGGAAAATAAAAATTCCATCTTTCGTCGTTGCAACCCTGGTATTTTGATATTTTTCCGTGCGTGAGAAGGGTATTAAATTGAGAGTTGAAGTGAGGTAGGTAATGCGGTCGCGCTGCTCCCCCTTATTGCAAAGCAGTGTAATGGCTGAGCGCTGACACAAAGAGAAGGAGCCATATTCTCAGTGTTAGTGCATGAAGACAAGCGGCCATTGCGAGCCCACAGCAAACTCTGCACAGCACAGACCCAATGTATTACTATACACCAGGCGAATGCACTGGGCTTTTTGCGAAGGAAACAATTTTCGGTCAGGAAAACCGACCCGCGCCGTTTGTTTGTCGTGTCCAAAAGCGAGCAGGAAGGCGGGTGGAGACATTTTAGGGGGACTTTCTTTCATGAAGAAGGCTTTCTCACAAAATGGAAGAAGAAATATTGCTGTCGTTGTTGACCTCCTTTCCTTCAGCGAGACGAGAGTGTGCGCCATTGCTATTTGAACGGTACATAGAGAGAAATGGGCTCTTTTCAACGGAGAATACTGCGAAAGTGAACTCGATTATTAAGAAATTTTACGAGTTTTGCGATGTCGCGCGTACTTTGGCACACAAAAGAACTTTAATTAACTAACTTATTTTTATCATTTTAACGCTTTTTCACGTTGAAAAAAATACGGTTTTGGAAAGTTTGAGTATTTGGAACAACTTTTTAAGGTTTTAAAAGTGCACACAAGACCTTTTATTTTTAAAAGCACTGTTATGGAAAGTAATTTGTCATGTTATGTTTGCATAATAAAACGTCAAATTCGACGTGAAGAATAACAACGCGCAAACGCGCGCCTTGTAAATAACGTTACTAAATATTAGACAAAATAATAATTAGTTTAAATATAGCGTTGGTTTTCATGTTATTATGCCAAACGAAAAAAAAAAATAATATGTGATACTGGATCACAAAACCAGATTAAAGTGTCAGTTTTCTGAAATTGACATTTATATGTGTGTTTGTTAGGAAAGGGCAATATTTGGCCTAGATGCAATTATCTGAAAATCTGGAATATGAGGGTGCAAAAAAAAAAATAAAAATAAATATTGAGAAGAACACATTTAAAGTTGTCCAAATTAAGTTCTAAGCAATGCATATTACTAATCAAAAATTGAGTTTTTATATATTTACAGTAGGAATTTTATAAAATATCTTCATGATCTTTACTTAATATCCTAATGATTTTTGGCATAAAAGAAAAATCAATCATTTTTAAATAAATTTTAATCAATAATTTAAAAAAAAAAAAAAAATTAATTATAGATTTTCCTATTAATTTTCAGAATATTTTGGCAAAGATGGGGAAGGATCCAACAAAACCAAGAGGCAAAATGTCCTCTTATGCATACTTCGTCCAGACCTGCCGAGAGGAGCATAAGAAGAAACATCCTGAGGCGACGGTCAACTTTTCTGAGTTTTCCAAAAAGTGCTCTGAGCGATGGAAGGTCAGTCACACCTTTCGATTACATTGTGTTCATGACCTTTCCCTCGTTTCCCAACAATAATTTTTTTCCTTCCCTTCCTCAGACTATGTCAGCCAAGGAAAAAGGGAAGTTTGAAGACATGGCCAAACAAGACAAGGCCCGTTACGAGAGGGAGATGAAGAACTACATTCCACCCAAAGGCGAGAAGAAGAAGAGGTTTAAGGACCCCAATGCTCCCAAGAGACCCCCGTAAGCATCTCACTTGTTTATGAAGATGCTTTTTAGTATTTTTGAAGGATGCAAAGTTTAATTTAATTTTTTTTTTTATGTTCTGTTCCACCAAAGGTCTGCCTTCTTTATTTTCTGCTCCGAGTTCCGACCCAAGGTGAAGGAAGAGACCCCTGGTCTGTCTATTGGGGATGTGGCCAAGAAACTGGGTGAGATGTGGAACAAAACATCAGCTGAGGAGAAGCAGCCATATGAGAAGAAGGCAGCCAAGCTGAAGGAGAAGTACGAGAAGGTGAGAAAGGATGCCACAACTAATCAGCGTTATGCTGATACCTTGATTATCCAAAGAAGTTTCCATGCTGAAAAAACAAATCTCATTTCCTTTTAGGACATCGCCGCATATCGCTCTAAAGGCAAAGTGGGAGGAGGCGCAGCCAAAGCCCCGTCCAAGCCAGACAAGGCTAACGATGATGATGACGAAGACGATGATGAGGATGAGGATGAAGACGATGAGGAAGAGGAGGATGATGACGAGTAGATAAATAACTTTAGAGCTTAGCTTGTTGTCTATAAAGCATTTAACCCCCTTGTACACTTTACTGAGGCCATAAAATGGGTAAACTAAATAAAAAAAAAAAACTTGAAAAGCGAAAAAAAAAAATACAAATAAGGCTGTGTATATGATATGTTTTTAAGCTGTACAGTTTCTTTTTTTCCTTTTTTGTATAGTTAACACTACAGAAGTGTCATCCGTGTTCGTCCGAATGTCCCAACCCTTGATTTAGTTTTTAGTTTGATTTCTTAAAGATGGTTCCAACACCACTATCCTTGCCCGGTACAGTAAAAAAAAAAAAAAAGGGGGTTGTAAAATTGTCTTGGGGTCAGTGGAGTTTTAGACGTGCGCAGCACACAACCTAGTTTCATGTGAGGTTGTAGTTCATATCTTAATGTACTTTCGTTTGTTTACTCTTTTTCCAGATCAAATATTATCATCATTAGTAAATCGCCGTATCAAAGTTATTTTACTGTATTTTGAATACCACTGTAATTGCAGAAATTATTAAACAAATGTAATTGTTTTGTTCTGGTATGCTTCTGACATCAATAAACTTTTTTTTTTAAGTAAAGATGTTTCTTTTATTTATTGTCATTGCGTCTGGAACACATTGGAAGGATTTATGGGCTTGTCATGTCTACTCTTGTTAATGTCAAAGATTGCATTTGATAAATGATTTAGGTACATACATTAATAGAAAACCATGTACCAACATTAATGACCTTTTTATTACTTATTTAAAGCTATTTTTATTACTGGAGACTGATTTTAAACTATGTCTATATTGATTTTCTTTTTAAAATTAGAAGCAGCATTTTATTATTTTGGTTTATATGTGTTTTAATAGATCTGAATGTATGGTTTCAGTACATCAACCAGTGAGTCTGTTTTGAGGCCTTCATGTTTTTCGTGACAAACACAGGCTTAAAAAGAACACATGAACATATCATCAGATCTCGATTAATCCGAGCCACCTGCTGTTCATCTGGTTAAACTACATACATTACAGCGGTATACAGCGCCACCGTATGGTAATTTTGTGGTACTGTCATATTTATACAGGCCGTGACGCTAAAATCAGATTATTATAGATCAGCTGTCCATCCGTGGCATGATTTTCATGCCCTTATTTTTGAGCTTTGAGCATTTTCACTGGTACACTGTCGTCGTCGTCCTGCTACTGCGGACGGAATGGAATTTACTGTTTTGAACTGTATTCTGAAGTAAAGAAAGATGTGTTAATTACAAATTAAATAAAAGCAAAAAAGTATGTTTCTATCTAATGCTGAAGACCAAACTGGTATGTCATAGAAGAAACTGAAGCTAGTTTGTCACATTTTTACTGCAGTGAGTATTTATCAATACTTATTTTTCTGCATCCCCTTTTTCTTTAATGCAGAAGTAAGCCTATGGGCGAGATTTCCGGTTCATTAGCCGTTATAGGGAAATAATGAGAAGAATAACAATGTGCAGTAAACTGTAAAACCAGTGTGCTCATAATTAAGATAATACAATGAAACAATATGGCAAGACACACCTATTTGCAATATGAAGCAACAAAACGAGTTTTGTACAGGTAAAAATAGCTGGACGCGGATGAGACCGGAAGCCAGACCCATAAAATTTACAAATGGCCGCGCCCATTCTTACGGGAAGAAAACGGTGGATAGTCTTGGCTACAAAGACAATAACATAATAAAAATTTATGTAATTAACCATTAAAAAACACAGTTTCTTTGAAATTTGTGTGACAACTAGCCCCGGTGAGTTTACAATGTTATAATAAGGCAGGTTGAGTTGTATCAGTCCAGACCCCGCCCACAACACATGCATTCATTCATCAGTCAGTCAGCGTCTTTTCGCGGCCATGGCAACATCAGTGGGTAACGGACTGTGGACCAGTCGAACGTAAAAGAGCCTCGCATAAAGGTAAGACTTTTACCTATTCTCATGAAAACGTAGAACTAAATGCAGAACACATTTATCATGTCATATGTTCTTAGTAAGTGTCATAAACTAGCAAGTTGACTTCATATTTTGTTTCCTTGCAAATCCTTATTGTTATCGCTGGCCTAAATCTTACGCGATTTGCGCGTATGGGTAATGTAGTTCCTTATTACAGCGTTCACTATTTGTCTGTAGTTAAAGGCAAGCGGAGAAAAACTACAAATCCCGTGTACAGGAATAAGCAAGAGTGACGTTAGTGCTGTTTTTACATACAAACACGATTTGATTTTATAGGAATAAATTATTGTATGCCATTTTTAATGGTGGATTTTTTGGTTAGTTCGCTTTTGCTTAAAGGAAAGAAGCAGGACATTGGATTCAAGCTATTTGAGGCGTCCCGAACGGTATTTATTATGTGCTTCACGTCCGACAAATGAAATGGTCTTATTTTTGACAGCCACTCTGATCAGGGCAAAGGTTAATAAACCAAGGTTTAGCATCCAAACCTGTAGAGAAACTCTCTCGTTGTGATTGCTATTAGTGAATCCACACACAGAGTGATTCAATCAGTTAAAATGGAGCTGATAACCTTTTAGTTATTTAATATTCAGTCACTGCATTCAAAACAATTGGCAGTTGTAGTGTGCAGTAAATTAAGGCCTAATAGGGAAAAAACGTATGTATGCAACCTTTAATTTAACTTATGGACATTGCAACATTTAATCTAATATTTGTATAATAAGAAACTATCAGTTTTGACCCATTTTATCTATTTCCATCAGTTTGAATATGTCATATTTGTATTGTGTGAGTGGAACTTGCATTAATGTGTCCATACACACACCTCAACTTACTTTTCAACATACACTTATTGTTGTATTGTTTTATTGTTACCTATTTTCAGTAAAAAATAAATATACAGTTACACACATAGCTACTATTTAAGAATTTAAAATGTCTATTTCAGCTGTCCAGATTGTTTATGAGTAATTCTTAATGTAAATGCTGACAAATTCTACTTGAAAGGTTCACACAGAATAGTAACAATGAAATGAAAGAGCTTTAGTAACGGGAGTTGTTAGCTCTCAAATAGCTGGGTTGTATTTCTTTACGTATTTAAAAAAAAAACATATAGTAGAATGTGTCTGTAAATGTGCAGAGACATTTTAATGCAGCTCTAGATGATATGTCAGAAAGTAATGTGCTGTACCTGTCTTCACCCCTCTTCTGTTACTATCGCTATAAATGTTTGATTTAGCTCTGCATTGTCTTATCAGCCCCTCTGTTCTTTCACATGTTTAGGACTCATGGCCATCAGTCTCCCACTCTCAAACCAGCATCCCTGATGACGCTGTGAACTCGGGTCACATTTGAAGCACTGAAGCACCATTCGGTTTGATTTCTTTTTCATCATGAATCTGACTGAGATTTGCGACAACGCTAAGAAAGGCAGAGAATATGCACTACTGGGGAATTATGACTCATCTATGGTGTACTATCAAGGTGTTTTACAACAGATCCATAAGCACTGTCACTCCCTCAGAGATCCTGCTCTGAAAGTCAAATGGCAACAAGTAAGGCGCTCATATGCTGTATGATTTAATCTGCTATGTGTTTATTTATAGTGCTGTAAATTAAATGTCAAAGAATATAGTGGTGCTTGTACAGTATATGCAATCTAAAGGAGTTTTCTTCATTCTCTGAGCCCAGGTTCGGCAGGAACTGGCAGAGGAATATGAGCAGGTGAAAAGCATTGTAAACACCCTAGAGAGTTTCAAGGTGGACAAACCCGTTGATTTCCCCAACCCTCTGCCAGAAGAGAGCCCAAGGGACCCTGATGTCTGGCCTCCCCCAACCCCAGCGGAGCACAGGTAGAATAGGCAGCTGATTACATAAAGCCCTGAGGAGCTCTGTCAGCTGCAGAGCATGTCACACGTCTCCTGTCTTCATGCTGTCACTGCTGTGTTCACTCATGCGCTGTTTTGTCATACAGGACAAAATGGAATTAGCTCGGTGAAAACATTCATATTGAATACCCACACACATACACATACCCACACACACACACACACACACACACACACACACACTGCCGTTCAAAAGTTTGGGATCATTAATATTTTTGATGTTTTCCAAAGAAGTCTTTTGTGCTCATCTAGGCGTTCATTTGTTTAAAAAAATCAGAAATTTATTGCTGATTTATTATCAATGTTGGAAACAGTTGTACTGCTTAATGTATATTTTTTTGAACCTGTGTTACTTTTTCAGCATTCTTTAATGAATAAAATGTTAAAAAGAACAGCATTTATTAAAAATGGAAATCTTGTGTAACAATATACACTACCATTCAAAGTTTGGGGTCAGTAATTTTTTTTCTTACTTTCTTTGTTTAAACGAAATTAATATTTGTATTCAGCAAGGATGTTTCAATTTATAAAAAGTGACAGTAAAGACTTCCAAAAGAATATTAAGCAGCACAACTGTTTTCAACCTTGATAATAAATCAGCATATTAGAATGATTTCTGAAGGATCAAGTGACACTGAAGACTGGAGCAATTATGTTGAAAATTCAGCTTTGCATTACAGAAATAAATTATATTTTAATATACTGTTTTTGTATTTTTGATCAAATAAATGGAACTTCTATTCTAACATTCAAACTTTTGAACGGCAGTGTGTGTGTGTGTGTATATATATATATATATATATATATATATATATTATTTTTAAAAATTGTCTGCTATTTTAAATGTTATTTTAATTAATTATATATATACACTACCGTAATGTCAGGTTTCAACAAAAATATTACAAAGCAAGATCTGTTAAGATTAATAATAATAAGAGATGTTTCTTGAGCGGCAAATCAACATATTAGATTTAAGCTTTGTCATCACAAGAATAAATGTGGCATTTTAAAATACATTGAAGTTTTGCCTCTTTGTCGCCATCTCTGTCTGAAAACCTGCAATTGCAGTTAATTGCGGAATTATCTTCCATGTGTGGGTTGTGCTCCGGCTCGACTCCAGCGCGGATGAATCTAATGTTTTGGTAGCTGTCAGTCACCACACCTTTGTGGATTTTCACTGTGTATTTAGGAACAACAGATTAAAAGATTCAAATATATGACCCAAATAAGAATTTTCATCGGATATTGTCATCTAAGAGTAAGTAGCAAGTCTAAAACTTTTGTTATGACCAACTGAGGAAAAACGCTACAGGTGTTTAAATCTAACGATCGGTTATCTCATATCAAATCAAACTAGCAAGTTATTATTACTGTTATATTGTTCTCAAATTGTTCATGTTAACAACATCAGCATTGCGTAACTACGTGTATGAATTGTGTATTAGCGTTTCTGTTTCTGTACAGTCTAATCTCTGATTGACATAAAATGCGAATTTCATATCAAGAAATTCTTTTAGCCGAAACAGCAAATCATTCTTCCTTAGGACTGATGTTCTCTTGTGCAAAACTTGTGTAATCCCAAAGGCTGTCTGCAAACAGATGCATATTTAAAACTGGAGTAATCGAATTTCAGTCACTTGTGTTTCATAAACACATACACTTTTTGGATTACAATCTTTATGTTTACAGACGTGACGTAATGACGCAGTGGCATGCTTGAATTTCCCGCGAAAACTTACCCGTACCACTCAAATTAAAAACATTATTATAAGTTAACCGTTTTGGATCGGGCTAAAGTAAGGCGATAGTTTTGAACACTGGCTGGTTATGTACTTGCTCAGAAATTTATTTTGTATAATTTTTAACCAAACAAGTTACAGACTGCAGCTTTAAAATAAAAAACAATTATTTTGTAATTTTTTGTAATAACATTTTACAGTGTTACCCATTTACTGTATTTTTGATCAAATAAAGTGAGCATAAGATACATAGTATTTAAAAATCTTAATTATTCCATGATTTTGACTGGCATTTTAATGTATATGTATACATACATGCATTCATTTAGGGTTGGTAATTTTTTTTCTTCTTCTTCTTTTTTTTTTTTTTACTGTTTTTGAAAGAATGCTCAACTCGTTTCGTATTATTATTATCAATGTTAAAAACGACTGTGAAATATTACTGCAGTTTTTCAGGATTCTTTGATGAAAGTTTTAAAGTACAGTGTTTAATGCATCCTGGTCCGTTTTGACCTGGACGAGATACATACAAAATTGTTAAAAAAAGCTTAGTTTTTGGTAATGCTGCAAATGCTTTAAGACCCTCAAAATACACATAATTTATTTAGACTTTTTTTTTTTTACAATTCGGGACATATTGGACACGGGTATGTATGAAGTACAATTAGGTGTCAAAAGTTATTTTTGCAAAATTACGTATGAAGTTATATTAGTGTTAAAAAAAAACAAAAAACACTTTTTTTCCCTTCATATATCTCACAAACTTTTGTTGATAAACATGCATAAGTACGCCTGTTGATGAACCATTGCACCATGGAAATTCATCTGAACTTCACCTGAAAGTGAAGGTTTTTTGCAAGTAAAATGAATTTATTTTGCTTGAAGTTTCATATGTTTTTAGAATTATAAATTCAAAGGTATTTAATTAAATTTAATTCATTCCAATGGGGTCAATACTGGCAACGTGTAATTTAGAATTTAAAATTTCTCAATTTTTTTTATGAATAAAAAAGCAGCAAATGCAGGAATAACTTGGTAACAAAAATAAAACACTTTCACTTTTTTGTGAAAAATACTGTTTTGACTGTTTTATAAAATAATGATTCTTAACATGCAAAAACAATATACAGATTTTGAATGCATTGTGAGAGTTCAAATTATAAATGTTTTTGCAGTCACTTTTGACCAGTTTAATGCTTACTTGTATCCATTGTATTATATAGATAATATATACAGTACTGTGCAAAAGTCTTAGGCCACTAGTATTTTTACCAACAAAAAAATGGTTTTAAGTCAGTTAAGACTTTTTGGCATTAATTGTAATAATCCAGTGAGCTTTTTGATGCACAAGGAGTCTGACAACAGCCAGTGCTCCATACCAAGATCTGATCTCATCATCCAGTCTGTCTGGTCTGGAATGGCATGAAGAAACGGAACAAGAGCCCTACCTGCAAAGCTACCTGAAAAACTATGCGCAAAGGATGTTTTAGTTTTAAACGCAAAGGATAGTCACACTAAATATTGATTTAATTTAGTTAATATAGGTTCATCGTTAATAGGTAAATCTATTTATGACAATATTTTTTGACAGCATCCTCAATTTACAGCATTTCTGTGCCTAAAATTTCGTTGAGCTCTTGATGCGTCTTGAAGACATTGCCAGAGTTCTTCTGGATTTAGTCTGTCTCAGTTTGTTCTGTTTCTTTGTGTCATTCCAGACAGACTGGATGATGATGAGATCAGATCTCTGTGTGGGGCACTGGCTGTTAATCTCACTGGATTATTACAATTAATGGCAAAATGAATGTTTGGAAATGTAAACTGATATTTTCTATTGACACACTACAGCAAAAGATAGAAAATACTGACTTGAGACCGGTTTTTAGCTAGTGAAAATACTAGTGGCCTAAGATTTTTGCACAGTACTGTACATCTATAAATTATTTTGACTTAATTCAGTTCATAAATAAAAAAAAAAATGGACATAAATGTAGTGTAACTGTTTACACATGTGGTCACATGGTCCAGATGCCCCATTATATTACTGTCTGCTCATAGGGGACCTGTCCAGGTGAAGAAGCCAATCACTGTATCAAAACCCCAGAGAAAAGAGTCCCCTGGAATGCAGCATCGTGGACCTGTGGGCAGAGGTCAGCCTAACGTCAAATCAGAGAGACCGATCACCCGTGACGGCCGTGGAAATAAAGCTAAAGATGAAAAAGTAAGTTATTCAAACTATAAGTTCATCTACAACTTAGTCTAAATTGAAATTATGGTTGAGTTAATTTCAGCTCAGATATTTTTGGATTTCTAAGTACCTATTATCATGTGTTGTACCAATGTATCCTGCCTGTCCGTGTTTTCAGAGTAAAAAGAATGCCCAGGAGGGTGCTGCTGATGTGGAACAGAGGAAGTTTGATGGCACAGGCTATGACAGCGATCTGGTGGACGCGCTGGAGAGGGACATTGTGTCCCGGAATCCCAATATCCACTGGTATTGTGCCATTTTACCACTAGTTTTACTCATCAGTATATAGTATACAGATATGAATATTTGAATGTTTTATACAATTGTATTGCTCATTTGCTTTAATTAAATTGAAATATGTGCTATATTTAATCACTTTGCATGTTAAACCTGTAAAATCTTCGGAACACAAACATTGATTATGCTTTCAGCATCCAATAAGAGTTAGAACTCAATTCCAACTCCTTTTTTAATGAAAATCAGCCCAGAAAACAAGAAAAAAGTTCCTCTGGGCCTAGGCATTGGCTGTATAAATAGCAATGCAGTAAGTTTAGTTTTCATACTTGACCAGAGACAAATAAGTAACGTGTTGAGTCAGCGACAGCTGTCAGTCACAGTGGCAGTTAGTGATTCAGTGCTGGACGGTGATTCAGGCAAGCTGTCATGTGTTACTGTTCCGGCAGGGATGACATAGCAGATCTGGAAGATGCCAAAAAGCTGCTGAGAGAGGCAGTGGTCCTGCCTATGTGGATGCCAGACTTCTTCAAGGGGATCCGCCGCCCATGGAAGGTTAATATGTTAGATGACACCTGATGCCAGAGTTTGACATCTGAACATACACACATATGGATGCATAGTCTGTCAATACTATGTTTTTGCCAACTTTTATGTGCCCATTTGTTTCAGTTTGTGATCATAGTTTTTTTTAAAGTCCAGCAGGGGGCGCTGTTATACTAGTTAATTATGTAGGACAGAATTCATATTCTTCAACACAAGTTCTCATTAGTGCTGTATCATTCGTCACAGATTGAGTATGGCTGATATATTTCGCCTTCGGTTTGTTTTCCACATGCCATCTGTTTTATTGAAGTGTTTTTTTCCTCAAATCATCAGCTGCACCTGTGTGTTTTTTTTTCTGTGCCTAAGTCTTGTTGTTTTTGAACTGTCAGGGGGTGCTGATGGTGGGCCCTCCAGGCACAGGGAAGACCATGTTGGCTAAAGCAGTTGCAACCGAATGTGGCACAACATTTTTCAATGTGTCGTCCTCCACGCTGACCTCAAAGTACAGGGGAGAGTCTGAGAAACTGGTGCGACTCCTCTTTGAAATGGTGAGTGAGCTCTCAGGAAGCAATGGAGACACTGTGATAGTATTCTAAATGTTTTCTTGATTATAATGAAGGTTTTGGAAGTGAAAAAAATAAATCAGCTTAGAAAACTAACTATCAGTAGGTACAGTAGGTTGATAGTTAGTTAGTTAGTTAGTTAGACATAAGCATGAATGTAAAAAAAATATACTGTTAAAAAATAATGTTGATTTAGCATTAATGGTCAACATGCTGTGTGTTTTTATAAAGAAAAAAGGCAGTCAGAGAGTTAGAGAAGGAAAGGTAAAAATACTCCTGAAAAGGTGTGTGGATTTGACAAATGGGCAATAACTTGAGTTTTTATAGGGGAAAAAATAAGTCATCAATAAGTAAGGTAGTTGGTTAGTTAGTCAGACAACGATATGCCCTCATAAAAACAAAAAATACACCTGAAAATAAATGTTGTTTTGACATTAATGGCATTGTCTTTTCTGTATGTAAAAATGAGTTTGTGAGTTTGATAGTTGGTTTTATAGTTGGTTAGTTAGAGAAAAAAAAGAGAAAACATATGCCCCCACAAAATGTAAAAGTACTTCTGAAAGTCACTGTGGGTTTAACATAAATGGGTAATGTGCTGTGTTTTTATAGGGGAAAAGTAAGTTGGGTAGATAGTCAGTTAGTTGGTTAGTTAGAGAAATAAAAAAGAGAAGACATATGCCATCATAAAAGATAAAAGTACTATTAAAAGTCAGTGTTGATTTGACATAAATGGGTAATATGCTGTGTTTTTTAGGGAGACAGATTAGGTATGTAGATAGATAGTTAGTCAATTGGATAATTGGTTAGTTACAGAAATAAAATACAAAAACATATACCCCCACAAAAGGTAAAAGTACTCTTAAAAGTCAGTGTTGATTTAACATAAATGGGTAATATGCTGTTTTTATAGGGGAAACGTTAGTTAGGTATGTAGATAGTCAGTTAGTTGGTTAGTTAGAGAAATAAAATATGCTGTGTTTTTATAGGAGAAAAGTAAGTTGGGTAGATAGTCAGTTAGTTGGATAGTTAGTTGGATAGTTGGTTAGTTAGAGAAATAAAATAGAGAAAAAATATGCCCTCATTAAAATGGTAAAAGTACTCTTAAAAGTCAGTGTTGATTTGACATAAATGGGTAATATGCTGTTTTTATAGGGAAAAGGTTAGTTAGGTATGTAGATAGTTAGTTAGTTGGATAGTTAGTTGGTTAGTTAGAGAAATAAAATGGAGAACACATATGCCCTCATAAAAGGTAAAAGTACTCTTAAAAGTCAGTGTTGATTTGACATAAATGGGTAATATGCTGTTTTTATAGGGAAAAGTTAGTTAGGTATGTAGATAGTTAGTTAGTTAGTTAGTTGGATAGTTACAGGTCCTTCTCAAAAAATTAGCATATTGTGATAAAGTTCATTATTTTCTGTAATGTACTGATAAACATTAGACTTTCATATATTTTAGATTCATTACACACAACTGAAGTAGTTCAAGCCTTTTATTGTTTTAATATTGATGATTTTGGCATACAGCTCATGAAAACCCAAAATTCCTATCTCAAAAAATTAGCATATTTCATCCGACCAATAAAAGAAAAGTGTTTTTAATACAAAAAAAGTCAACCTTCAAATAATTATGTTCAGTTATGCACTCAATACTTGGTCGGGAATCCTTTTGCAGAAATGACTGCTTCAATGCGGCGTGGCATGGAGGCAATCAGCCTGTGGCACTGCTGAGGTGTTATGGAGGCCCAGGATGCTTCGATAGCGGCCTTAAGCTCATCCAGAGTGTTGGGTCTTGCGTCTCTCAACTTTCTCTTCACAATATCCCACAGATTCTCTATGGGGTTCAGGTCAGGAGAGTTGGCAGGCCAATTGAGCACAGTAATACCATGGTCAGTAAACCATTTACCAGTGGTTTTGGCACTGTGAGCAGGTGCCAGGTCGTGCTGAAAAATGAAATCTTCATCTCCATAAAGCTTTTCAGCAGATGGAAGCATGAAGTGCTCCAAAATCTCCTGATAGCTAGCTGCATTGACCCTGCCCTTGATAAAACACAGTGGACCAACACCAGCAGCTGACATGGCACCCCAGACCATCACTGACTGTGGGTACTTGACACTGGACTTCAGGCATTTTGGCATTTCCCTCTCCCCAGTCTTCCTCCAGACTCTGGCACCTTGATTTCCGAATGACATGCAAAATTTGCTTTCATCCGAAAAAAGTACTTTGGACCACTGAGCAACAGTCCAGTGCTGCTTCTCTGTAGCCCAGGTCAGGCGCTTCTGCCGCTGTTTCTGGTTCAAAAGTGGCTTGACCTGGGGAATGCGGCACCTGTAGCCCATTTCCTGCACACGCCTGTACACGGTGGCTCTGGATGTTTCCACTCCAGACTCAGTCCACTGCTTCCCGCAGGTCCCCCATCTCGTTGTGCAGCGTTTTCTGCCACACTTTTTCCTTCCCACAGACTTCCCACTGAGGTGCCTTGATACAGCGCTCTGGGAACAGCCTATTCGTTCAGAAATTTCTTTCTGTGTCTTACCCTCTTGCTTGAGGGTGTCAATGATGGCCTTCTGGACAGCAGTCAGGTCGGCAGTCTTACCCATGATTGCGGTTTTGAGTAATGAACCAGGCTGGGAGTTTTTAAAAGCCTCAGGAATCTTTTGCAGGTGTTTAGAGTTAATTAGTTGATTCAGATGATTAGGTTAATAGCTCGTTTAGAGAACCTTTTCATGATATGCTAATTTTTTGAGATAGGAATTTTGGGTTTTCATGAGCTGTATGCCAAAATCATCAATATTAAAACAAAAAAAAGGCTTGAACTACTTCAGTTGTGTGTAATGAATCTAAAATATATGAAAGTCTAATGTTTATCAGTACATTACAGAAAATAATGAACTTTATCACAATATGCTAATTTTTTGAGAAGGACCTGTAGTTGGTTAGTTAGAGAAATAAAATAGAGAACACATATGCCCTCATAAAAGGTAAAACTACTATTAAAAGTCAGTGTTGATTTGAAATAAATGGGTAATATGGTGTGTTTTTTTTTTTAGGGAGAAAGTTAGTTAGGTAGATAGTCAGATGGTTAGTTAGTTACTTAGTTGGATAGTTAATTAGAGAAATAAAATAGAGAAAACATATGCCCTCATTAAAATGGTAAAAGTACTCTTAGAAGTCAGTGGTGATTTGACATAAATTAATATGCTGTTTTTATAGGGAAAACGCTAGTTAGGTAGGTAGATAATCAGTCAGTTAGTTAGTTAAAGAAATCAAATGGAGAAAACATATGCCCTCATAAAAGGTAAAAGTACTATTAATAAAAAGTTAGTGTTGATTTGACATAAATGGGTAATATGGTGTGTTTTTTTAGGGAGAAAGTTAGGTATGTACATAGTCAGTCAGTCAGTCAGTCAGTCAGTCAGTTAGAGAAATAATACAGAAAACATACCCCCATAAAAGGTAAAATTACTCTTAAAAGTCAGTGTTGATTTGACATAAATAGGTAATATGCTGTGTTTTTTAGGGAGAAAGTTAGTTAGGTAGATAGTCAGCTAGTTAATTAGTTACTTAGTTGGATAGTTGGTTAGAGAAATAAAATAGAGAAAACATATGCCCTCATTAAAATGGTAAAAGTACTCTTAGAAGTGTTGATTTGACATAAATGGGTAATATGCAGTTTTTTTTTTATAGGGAAAAAGTTAGTTGGGTAGGTAGATAGTCAGACAGTTAGTTGGATAATTGGGTAGTTAGAGAAAAAACGGAGAAAAAATGTCCCCTCATAAGAGGTAAAAGTACTCTTAAAAGTCAGTGATGTTTTGACATAGATGGGTAATATGCTGAGTTTTTATAGGGAAAAAAGTTAGTTAGTTAGGTAGGTAGGTAAATAGTCAGTTAGTTAGTTGAATAGTTGCTTAGTTAGATAAATAAAATAGTGAAAACATATGCCCTCGTAAGTGGTAAAAGGACTCTTAAAAGTCAGTGTTGCTTTGACATAAATGGGTAATATGTTGTGTTATTATAGGGATAAAGTTAGTTAAGTAGATAATCAGTTAGTTAATTAGTAGTTATTCCCTCATAAAAGCAAAGAGGGGGGAAAAGTTTTTTAGTTAGTTGATCAGTTAGTTAGGTAGCCAGGTTGTTAGAGGAAACATTATGCCCTCATATATTGTATATAGAAGAAAAAAATCTGATTCTGGTGTTAAAATTAATATCAGTTATGTTAACATGATAAAAAAAACACATGGAATAAAATAAAATTGTTGGTCATTAGTTAGTTAGCCAGCTAGTAGTTACGTCCTCATAAAAGAGAAAAAACAAAAGACAAACAAACAGAAAAACACTCATGAAACTTAGTGTTTATTTGACATAAATGGTCATTACACTGTTTAAGTGGGGGGAAAGGTTTCTCAGTTAGTTAATCAGGTAGCCAGGTTGTTAGAGGAAAGATATTCCTTCATAAAAAATGCGGGGAAAAAAAAGAATAATTAATAAACTGACTGTGGTGTTAAAATCAAGTAATAACATTTATGTAAAAAAATATGTAGAAAAACTAAAAATGTTGGTCATGTTATTGTCTATAGTGTATCTTTGCATTTCTATAGGTTTTGTTTTTTTTATTTTTTTTTGCTTTAACAGGCTCGTTTTTATGCCCCTACAACAATTTTTATTGATGAGATTGACTCTATTTGTGGGAGGCGGGGCACATCAGACGAACATGAGGCCAGTCGCAGAGTGAAGTCAGAATTACTAGTGCAGATGGATGGTGAGTTTTGTGTAGTAGGCGACTCTGTTATGATAGTACAATGAATGATGCAGCCTTATTTTAACACCCACCCGTGTAATGGCATCAGGTGTAGGAGGTGCTCAAGAGAGTGACGATCCCTCTAAAATGGTAATGGTCCTGGCTGCCACTAACTTCCCCTGGGACATTGATGAGGCTCTCAGGAGACGACTGGAGAAGAGGATCTACATTCCACTGCCCACTGGTAATCTAACACCCTCACACACAAACACCCATCAACAGGAAAACGTTCTCCAGGCAGTCACGGCTCCTCTGATTTCTCTGTGCATGTCACCCACTCATATATGAACCAGCCTGACTAATTTCTCTTCATTCACATTGTGCCGTGTACTTCAGTTAGTTAGTCATTACTCACGAGCTTTCATTGTCTGATGCAACTGCTTTGTTATAGTTACAGGGCCAGGATTTTTGAAATTTCAAATTGGATGGGAGACAAAAATATGTCAAATGTTAAAAAGGTCATATTTCTCCCCCCCCCAAAAACGGAAGGATACAAATTTTAAATACTTAAACACATATAGAAGGAAGCTTATTTTTAGAACCATAAAATGTTTCTAATTGTGGCATTTTTGTGTGATTTACAAATACTTTATAATAAACATATTATTGTTTTATTTTTGTATCGCTATGGAAGTATTTCCACTACTTGAAATCTTTATTCGCAATTCAGATTTATTTCTTAGAATTGTGAGATATGAACTAGCAATTGTGAGTAATAAAGTTAGAATTGCGAGATATAAACAGGCAGTTCTTTTTTTTTCTCAGAATTGCGTGATATAAACTCACAATTGTGAGTAATAAAGTCCGAATTGCAAGATATAAACAGGCAATTCTTTGTTTTCTCAGAATTGCATGATATAAACTCACAATTGCGAGAAATAAAGTCAGAATTGTGAGATATAAACTTTGTATCTTGCCATTTTCACTTTTTTTCGCAGTTGCGAGTTTATTTCCCGCAATTCTGACTTCATTTCTAGCAATTCTGACTTTATTTCTCGCAAATTCTGACTTTTTTTTTTAATTGCTTTTGTATCTTGCTTTTGTATCTTGCAATTCTGACTTTTTCTCAAAAAACCGACTTCACAATTCTGACTTCATATCTCACAATTCTGACTTTATATCTCGCAATTCAGATTTTTTTTTTTTCAAAAATTGCTTTTGTGTCTTGCAATTCTGACTTTATATCTTGCAATTCTGACTTTCTCACAATTCAGATTTTTTTTTTTAAATTGCTTTTGTATCTTGCAATTCTGAGTTTATATCTCACAACTCTGACTTTATATCTCGCAATTATGATTTTTTTTTTTCAAAAATTACTTTTATATCTCGCAATTCACTTTTTTTTCTTCAAAAATTGCTTTTGTATATTGCAATTCAGACTTTATATCTTACAATTCTACTTTATTTCTCACAATTCTGACTTTTTTCCCCCAAAATTGTTTGTATCTTGCAATTCTGATTTTTCTCACAAAACCGAGTTTATACCTAACAGTTCTGACTTTATATCTCACAATTCTTTTTTTTTTTTTAAATTGCTTCTGTATCTGTATCTGACTTTATTTCTCACCATTCTGACTTTTTCCCCCAAAATTGCCTTTGTATCTTGCAATTCTGACAATTCTGACTTTTTTCCCCCAAAATTGTTTGTATCTTGCAATTCTGATTTTTCTCACAAAACCGAGTTTATACCTAACAGTTCTGACTTTATATCTCACAATTCTTTTTTTTTTTTTAAATTGCTTCTGTATCTGTATCTGACTTTATTTCTCACCATTCTGACTTTTTCCCCCAAAATTGCCTTTGTATCTTGCAATTCTGACTTTATTTCTCACAATTCTGACTTTATATCTCGCAATTCAGATTTTTTTTTTTCAAAAATTGCTTTTGTGTCTTGCAATTCTGACTTAATATCTTGCAATTCTGACTTTCTCACAATTCAGATTTTTTTTTTTTTTAATTGCTTTTGTATCTTGCAATTCTGAGTTTATATCTCACAATTCTTTTTTTTTTAATTGCTTCTGTATCTTGCAATTCTGACTTTATTTCTCACAATTCTGACTTTTTTTCTCCCAAAATTGTTTGTATCTTGCAATTCTCACAAAACCCGAGTTTATACCCAACAATTCTGACTTTATATCTCGCAATTCTTTTTTTTTTAATTGCTTCTGTATCTTACAATTCTGACTTTATTTCTCACAATTCTGACTTTTTTCCCAAAATTGTTTGTATCTTGCAATTCTGACTTTATTTCTCACAATTCTGACTTTTTCCCCCCAAAATTGCTTTTGTATCTTGCAATTCTGACTTTTTCTCACAATTCTGACTTTTTTCCCCCCAATTCTGACTTTATTTCTCAAAATTGTGAGTTTAATATCTTGCAATTCAGAATTTTTTTCTCAGAACTATGAGCTTATATATCACAATTGTGAGTTTTACCCCCAGATTTGTGAGTTTATATCTCAAAATTCAGACAAAAAATTCACAATTGTGACGAAAAAAAGGCAGAATTGTGAGATAAAAAGTCGCAATTACCTTTTTTAAAAACATTTTATTCAGTTGTTATATTAAACACCAAGCTTAAACAAATGAAGTGAAACTATGACATTTCAAATGACAAAAAAAAAACCTAAATAATTTGTCTTATAAAAAACTTGGTTTTCATCAAATGATTACAGCTCAAGGACGGGCAGAACTCTTAAAGATCAACCTAAGGGAAGTTGAAGTGGCATCTGATGTGGATCTCACCCTCATCGCTGAGAAAATTGAGGGTTATTCAGGAGCTGACATCACTAATGTCTGCAGGTACAGTATGTTTTTAGGATTACAGATAACACCTTGTCCTAACTGTACTTGATGTGACAGGTTTCAAGCATCATGTCATTTTTTTGCTCTTGCTAAAAACACAATGTAGTGACAAAATCACAGCCAAAAAGAACAGACTCAAGCTCAACAGTGGTAGCCTGGGGCTCGTTAGGATATTTTCCATTCATTTTCCCCTTCAGCGTTGCAGAGAATTCCTAAATAGAAGAGTTATCTTGAACCAAACCAACCAGCTCTAGCTGTTTCATGGACCTATTCAAGCACATAGCATATTGCCCAAAATTGAAAACGATTGAATCAGTTTCAGTATGTGTTTATATGTTTTGTCTTCGCATAATACGCTAAGAGGAGAAAAAAGTATTTTAATATCTTTCACTTTAATGCTTATAGGAATAGTTCAACCAAAAATGAACATTTGCTGAAAATGTACCATGATCTTCAGATATAGACGAGTTTGTTTTTTCATCGGAGCATAAAGGAGAAATCACTTGCTCATCAATGGATCCTCTGCAGTGAATGGGTGCCGTCAGAATGAGAGTCCAAATAGCTGATAAAAACATCACAATAAGTACCACAAGTAATCCACAATTTTAAACTGCCTTAATGATAGATTTGTTTCTTACAAACACACAGATTTTCACTTCACAGTATGTTAACTGATTGACTGGAGTTGTGTGGATTATTGTGATGTTTTTATCAGCTGTTTTGGCTCTAATTCTGATGGCACCCATTCACTGCTGAGGATCCATTCATGAGCAAGTGATGCTAAATTTCTCCAAATCTGTTCTGATGTAGAAACCAACTCTTCTACATCTTGGATGGGTTTAGGCTGAGTAAATTGTCATCGATTTTCATTTTTGGTTGAACTATTCCTTTAAATAAAGCTGCATGCTCCAAACATGTGAATTGATGGTGTAATCCGACTGATGACCTGTGCGTTTGTGCTCTCAGAGATGCATCAATGATGGCGATGCGACGGAGGATCCAGGGTCTGAGTCCTGAGGAGATCCGTGCGCTTTCTAAAGATGAGCTGCAGATGCCAGTCACCATGGAGGACTTTGAGCTTGCACTCAAAAAGATCTCAAAATCCGTCTCAGCTGCAGACTTGGAGAAATACGAGTCCTGGATGTCTGAATTTGGGTCTGTGTAAAAAGAAACAGCAGCTACAAGATAAGTGTGAAAATGGGAGAACTAATTGTGGACCAATACTTGAAAAAAGGCACGGTTTTATCTTTGGAGGCATTTTAATATGCAAAGATGCTACTGAAACTAGTCAAGCCAGTGTTCAGACGTATTTGGACATGTTTGGATGGAGAAAAGTCGCACCTTCGTTTGTCAGAAATGCACTAGCGGTCTGTGTATGACACTGAGCCACGTTTATTTGTTTCTAGCTCCTCAGTTTCAAGTGTTTTCTAACTTCATTCTCTGCTAACAGATGGAAATCACCTGAGTTGCTAATGACCTGTCTTAAGTTTCAAAACTGAAACGCCTGTGAAAATGATACTTGACAAGGGAGACCAGCATATTCCTGGTGCTGTGCTGGATGTTTTTTTTTAATGTTTATTAGTGTGTAAACATTCTTATGTACTGTGTTCTTTTATTTGTTTTACTTGATAGTTCTAATAAAATTAACATTTATTCTCCACCTATTTAATGTCAAAACTTCTTTTGTCAATACACTGAAAAACAAGCCATGGCACTCCCATGCCACGCATCAAGTTCTCACACAGTGAAAAATACATTGCAGAGCAAACAGGACACTGACAGTGTGCTGACAGACAAGACAGAGCAGGTTACTTTAGATATGAAACAAAGTCAACAATAAATATCGTTTTGTGGCTCTTTAATGTGTCGTGACAGATCGCTGTAGCATCTCAGTTCAAGCACCAAGTCAACCAATCATCTTTTCTTCTTTACTAGTTATAGCATAAAATAAACATGAATGAACATCAGAAAATAAATTGTTTCAACAGTGGAAAGACATCAGTACAAACTGCACATTTACATGTTGTAAATGTCAAATGTGTTAATGTGTCAGTTACCTGGATACGTGGCCATATTGGAGATACTCGGATGTAAACAACAGCATTGACTTAATGGTTAATGTACTACTGAAAACCGTGTTCTGCTAAGTTATGCTGTCTAAACCACTGAAAAAACGTGTGGAATCTGCTAAATCATATAGAGAAGGACTTAGTAGGCAGGAAAGGGCGCAAACTAAAGGTTAAATGATGGTAAAGATATGTACCAGCAGTATTAAGATATTAGCTTAATATTTCACCTACCTGACCAAAAATGATAAGAACAAACATAAATGTTGTCAAGATTCTTGCTTTGGAAATACTGGTTCAGTTTGGCCAACCACAAATGCCTTTTGTTCCTTTTATATAATAGGAAACAAAAATGAAAATGTAAATATTAGCGTAATATAAGTGTACTATAAAATAATTGTATTTTTATTTATTTGATTTGATTTGATTTACTTACTTACTTTATATATATATATATATATATATATATATATATATATAAATTATCACACTTTTATCACAAAGTTTTTAAAGAAGTCTCTTTTGCTCATCAAGCCTGCATTTATTTGGTTCAAAGTACAACAAAAACAGTAAAAAGTTGATTTTTTTTTTTTTACTTTTTAAAATAACTGTTTTCTATTTGAATATATTTTAAAATGTAATATATTCCTGTGATTTCAAAGCTGAATTTTTAGTGTCATAACTCTAGTCACATGATCCTTCAGAAATTATTCTAATATTCTGATTTGCTGCTCAAAAAACATGTATTATTATTATTATTATTATTATTATTATTATTATTATTATTATTATTATGTTGAAAACAGCTGATCAAGTTAAATCATCGTTGCTTATTGAAAGTTTCTTTCCAAAAAAAGTATGTGTGTAAAATCAATAAAAAATTATACAACTTTTTTTTCCAAAAAAGAAAAAAAAAATATATATATATATATATATACATATATATAAGGTATTTATATAATTCTTTATATATTCAATTTATTTTTAGGTTTAAATAATATTAAAATCCCATACTTTTGTTTCCATACAATTTTATTTGCTTTCTTTTTTATTTCTTTGTAAAATTGTATTTTTATATTACATATTTTTTAAACACCTAAGTTGAATTGATCTAATAATGCCGAATTTGTATTTTATTTCCGTATTCATTACTAATTTTCTTTCCATAAAATGTTATATGTGTGTATAGCATATATTTAGAATAGTTTCTGAAGGATCATGTGGTACTGAAGAAAAATGAGCTTTGATCACAGGAATAAATTACATTTTAAAATATATTCAAATAAAAAAACAGTTATTTTAAATGGTAAAAATATTTCAAAATGTTTCGCTTTTTGCTGTACTTTGGATCAAATAAATGCAGGCTTGGTGAGCAGAAGAGACTTCTTTAAATAAAAAAATCCTACTCTCATGAGAACCAGACAAAAAAACTGATGTGCACCCCTGATTATATTAGTAACAGAAGTACAATTTCACAATTGAAACCAGTGACCATCACATCTAATGTGCAAGCGTTTACAGTTTATATGACAGCTTGATAGTAAGCAGATCTGGATCCATGATGGGTGATGAAGTTGTTCTTGTGTCCTACAGCAGCAGAAGGGTGTGACTCAGTCGTCAGCGGAGAGAGGATGACTCTGTTGTTGTGGGCTGTGCTGTGTGAGTGTGGGCTGTGTGTGGAGTTTATTGTTTTCGGACTACTTCAGAGCTAATGCGGTAACCATCACGATGTGTTATCAGCCCCGAGCTAAATTTCCTGAATGTTATGAAATTATGTATCTGTGCTGCTTTTTATTAATTTTTTTTCCATCACTCAGTTATGGCCAGCATTAAAAGTCACAGGCTGACAATACTTAATGTATACTTAATGCATGACGCAGTGTTATAGATGGTGTCTCTGTTAAATTGGTTAGCAAATGGTTGGTGAAAAAGATGCAGGTTTTGAGTTCGTGTGGACACAGATGGACGTGGCAGCTAGTGTATATCCAAAGAGAGTGTGAATGAATCATAAGTATGGACAACAGTCCGACCGGCTGACGAGAGGACCGGTGATGGCATGACGTGGCATTTGTGCGGCAGAAATCGAGGATAATAGTCAATACTTGTCCTGAAGCGTGGCTCTTTAAAGGCCACTACACATGGCTACGACATTGACCAGCTGCTCTTATTTTCTCTAATGATTTGTCTATACTGAACAGTTTGCCTGAGCAGAAAAAATGTCATTTGTATAAAAAAGCTACACAAATGATTTTATACATGTGCTTTATCTGTGTCAACACCATATGTATTATTCGGTTATACAGAGGGGTCCAAATGTCCAGCACAGCATTTTGAGTGGACATTTGTGCAAAAATATCAACATGAATTTCTGAATTTCTCAGTAGCCCTGTGAACACATGAATTGATCTAATAATGCAGAAGTTTAATATATTTTTTTTTTAATTGTAAAAAAACTACATACGATTTTTACACTAAAAGTCAAGTACATTTCTTAGAATTAAAATCCTTTATTTTTTATTTCCATAAAATTTTATTTCATTTTTAGTTCCTGAATACCCGAGTTGGACTGAGTTTACCTGATAATGCAGAATATTAATCATTTGTATTCATTTTAAAATGTCAAATAAATTTAAAATTTAAAATAAAACTTTTCTTTTAATAGGTTTACATGGAATTAAAATGCCATATTTTTATTTAAATTTAAAAAAATTATTTCCATTTTTATTTCCAAATTTATGCCCATTTTTATTTCCATATAATTTTATTTTATTTTTAATTCTAGTACACCTGAGTTGAACTGAGTTGACCTAATAATGCAGAATTTTAATTTTTTAATTTTAGAAAATTTCTAGGTTTAAATTAATTTAAAATACCATATTTTTATTTCCAAATTTATTTTAATTTTTATTCCAAATTTATTTCCATAACACCTGAGCTGACCTTATTTGATAAAAAAAAAATCTTTCATTTCCTTTTATACTTCCAAATTTAAAAATTTTCAAAATTTCAAATTATATTTTCCAAAATTCCAATTATATTCCAAGTTTTATATATATATAATATATATTATATGTATGTGTGTGTGTGTGTGTGTGTGTGTGTGTGTGTGTGTGTGTATGTGTGTGTATGTGTGTATATATGTCACGGCGTGCCAAGGAGGAGAGGAGACAGACGTCAGGTTTAGTAGTTTTATTTAAAACACAGTGAGAGTTCGTGAAGGTAAGTGATATCATAGATCAACACAGTCCGAGCAGGAAGAGCTCAGGTGAGCACACAGCAAACAGTCTTGAGCGAAAGTCTTACTTCCCTTAGTAACGGTGAATGTAATTCCTTCCACAGGCAGATCAGAGGAGAGAGCTGGAGAGTGGCGCGTGTAAACGCGATTCCGGCTGGTGAGTGACTGACTGGGGTAAGTATATATGGTGTGGTGATAATGAGGTGCACAGGTGATGATGGTTAGTATTCAGGTGACTGTTCGCGGGTATTTTGAGATCGTGTATGTGATTGGATGGTGGATCGGCCAGGTGACTGAGGTGTGGGCGTGTCAGTACTCCCCTCTCCACGGGTGACTCCCGGCACCCGAGATCTCTTGCGGGGGCGACCACGGCCATGGGGGGCTGGGCGGTTGGGGTGGAGGCGATGGTAGTCCTCGAGGAGAGTAGGATCCAGAATGTCATCACGGGGTATCCACAACCTCTCCTCGGGTCCGTAACCCTCCCAGTCCACTAGGTATTGAAGTTGGCCGTGGCGCCGCCGGGAGTCCAGGATGTCTTTGACCTGGCAGATGTTGTCGGTGAGGATTTCGGGGGGGTCTGGCGGCGCGTCGGGTTCTGTGGAAGGAGGGATGATAGGTTCAACATAGGGTTTGAGAAGTGACACATGGAAGGGATGTATACGGTAGTTGGCTGGCAGGTTGAGACGATAGGTGACTGGGTTTATTTGGGAGTGAATAGTGAACGGCCCTATGTAGCGGGGACTCAGCTTCTTACAGGGCAGCCGAAGGCGTATATCACGGGTGGATAGCCATACCTGGTCTCCCGGGTGGTAAATGGGGTTATCAGACCTGTGGCGATTGGCGGTTTCGGTGTGCCTTCGGACTGCACGCTGTAGATGGACATGAGCTGAGTCCCACACCCTCTCGCTCTCCTGGAACCAGGAATCCACCGTGGGCACTCCGGCGGCCTCCCCGGACCAGGGGAATAATGGTGGCTGAAACCCTAGAACACATTGGAAGGGGGTTAGACCTGTACTT
Source organism: Cirrhinus molitorella (assembly GCA_033026305.1). Taxonomy (NCBI): domain Eukaryota; kingdom Metazoa; phylum Chordata; class Actinopteri; order Cypriniformes; family Cyprinidae; genus Cirrhinus; species Cirrhinus molitorella. Next base: position 13,907,099 of record CM065139.1, read on the forward strand.
TCTTGACGGAGGGAATTCTGCGCATACTCAGCCCACGGTAGATACTGGCTCCAGGTGTCCTGATGTTGGGAGCAGTAGGCACGGAGATAGCGGGAGATTTCCTGGATTTTGCGCTCGGTCTGGCCATTAGACTGTGGATGGTAGCCTGACGTGAGGCTGATGGTGACTCCGAGGAGTTGGAAGAAGGCCCGCCAGACCCTGGAAATGAATTGTGGACCACGATCCGAGACGATGTCTTCGGGTAGTCCGAAGTTTCGGAAGACGAAGGTGAACAGAGCTTCTGCCGTCTCCAAGGCTGTGGGTAAACCTTTAAGGGGAATAAGTTTACATGCCTTGGAGAATCTGTCGACAACGACAAGTATGGTAGTATACCCATTTAACTTTTTGGAGAAATAAGCGCATGGGTGTAGAGTGCGGGGCTCACCAGACCATTGTGACAACACAGCTCCTACTCCAGTATTCGCTGCATCCACCTCCACGACGAAGGGTTCCTCAGGGTTCGGATGATGGAGAATGGGTGCTGTGGTGAACATCCCCTTAAGGTGGTCGAAAGCTTGTTGGGCTTCTGGATTCCAGTGCAGTTTCTTTGGTGCACCTTTAAGAAGAGCAGTGAGGGGAGATGCATGGAGGCTGTAGTTGTGGATGAATCTCCTGTAAAAGTTCGCAAACCCCAAGAATCTTTGGAGCTCCTTAATGGTAGAGGGAACTGGCCAGTCAGTCACCGCGTCCACCTTGGAAGACTCCATGCGAACTCCCTCCGCAGCAATCACGTAACCCAGGAAGGAGACGGTGGGCTGATGGAATTCACATTTTTCAAGTTTGAGAAACAGATGATGGTCCTGTAGACGTTGGAGGACTTGTTTGACGTGAATCTGGTGCTGGGAGAGGTCGTTTGAATAAATCAGGATATCGTCTATGTAGACAAATTGGTGAAGGAAGTCTCTGAATATTTCGTTCATAAAGTTCTGAAAGATTGAGGGACTGTTGGCTAACCCATACGGCATAACCCGGTATTCATAGTGACCTGAGGGGGTGATGAAGGCTGTCTTCCACTCGTCTCCTTCCCGGATACGGATGAGGTTGTATGCGCTGCGGAGATCGAGTTTGGAGAAGATCTTAGCATCTCGTAGTTCTTCCAAGGCGGCCGGCACTAAAGGGAGAGGATAGGCGAATTTAATAGTGGCTTCATTCAGAACACGGTAATCGATGCACGGCCTTAACCCTCCATCCTTTTTGGAGACGAAGAAGAAACTGGATGCGGCAGGTGAGGTGGATGGTCTGATGAACCCCTGTTGTAGAGCTTCCTGAATGTAAGCATTCATGGCCTTCTGTTCTGGTTGAGACAGTGGATAGATCTTACCATGAGGAAGTTTGGCATCTGGCAGCAGGTCGATACTACAGTCCCAGGGTCGATGGGGTGGTAAGTGAGTAGCTTGTTCTTTACTGAAGACTTCCTTGAACTGGTGATACTCGGGGGGTATGGTGACGACAGTGGTGGTGTCCGGGCTTTCCACGGTGGTGGAGTGGACAGGTAAGTTCTGGGAGGTGTTCTTCAGACAATGAGTGTGGCAGTATGTGCTCCAGCTTTGAACCTCACCCGTGCTCCAATCGACCAGCGGCCGATGTTGGATCAGCCAGGGCCGGCCGAGGATGACATCCACAGTAGAGTGCGGAAGAACGAGCAGATTCAGACTTTCGGAGTGGTGAGTGTCATATTTGAGCTGGAGTTTGCGGGTCCGTAGGGAAATCTGTCCGTCTCCAAGCGGTGTCCCTTGAACGGTCGTTATGCGATACCGAGTTTCATTCTTGGTTGTAGGAAGACTGTGAGCTTTCACGAACTCAGAGGAGATGAAGTTCCCAGCCGCTCCCGAATCCACCAGCACATGCACAGGAAAACGACGGTTATTAAAGGTGATTTCTGCAGATACATGTGGGATATTGGAAACAGTAGGAGTAAGACGGACGGCACTCACCCTGATGCGGGACGGTCGTACGGGACAGGCAGAGATGAGATGATCGGCTGCTCCACAATAGAGGCAGAGGTGATCTTTCAACCGGCGTTGTCGTTCGTGGGACGTGAGATGGTATGTGTCGGTGATCATTGGTTCCTCCGCGTCAGTAGTGGGCACTGGTGAGGAAACGCTCATGGTGGTGCTCGGTGAAGGACATTCGTTGCAGGCATGCAAACGTTGGGAAATCTGAATGGCTTTCTTAATAAACATCTCAATATTCACGGAGTCATCATAAATTACCATGTGTCGTTTCACCGCTAGTGATAATCCTTTACGATAGGCAGCCAGAAGAGCAACATCATTCCATCCGCTGCTTGCGGCTAGGGATCTGAAACGGAGAGTATAGTCATGGATATGAGAGTTACCTTGCTTGAGATGGAGCAGTTCATCGTGAACAGAGAGGTGGGTAAGAGCAACTCCGAATACTTCTTTGAAATGCGACATAAAAGTGCTGACTGAATTAAGCATTGAACTCTTTGTGTTCCATAACGCTTCGGCCCATTGCAGTGCTCGTCCTGTGAGTAGCGACATCATAAAGGCGACCTTGGAAATTTCACTCTGGAAATTTTGTGCGTTGGCTTCCATATACAGGGAACATTGTAGGAGGAAACCGTTGCAGCTCTCCGGATCACCAGCATACGCAGTAGGGCGTGAGATGGGCACATGGGCGAGTGCGTTGGTGCTTGCCACAGCGGGAGGATTGACGGCCTGCAGGGATTGCCGGAGGGCCTGAACCATCTCCGTGAATGGGTCGGTCGTTGGGGTTGCCGAAGCGTGGACCTCCATTTTGTTTTTTCTGAGCCGGAATCCTGTCACGGCGTGCCAAGGAGGAGAGGAGACAGACGTCAGGTTTAGTAGTTTTATTTAAAACACAGTGAGAGTTCGTGAAGGTAAGTGATATCATAGATCAACACAGTCCAAACGAGCAGGAAGAGCTCAGGTGAGCACACAGCAAACAGTCTTGAGCGAAAGTCTTGCTTCCCTTAGTAACGGTGAATGTAATTCCTTCCACAGGCAGATCAGAGGAGAGAGCTGGAGAGTGGCGCGTGTAAACGCGATTCCGGCTGGTGAGTGACTGACTGGGGTAAGTATATATGGTGTGGTGATAATGAGGTGCACAGGTGATGATGGTTAGTATTCAGGTGACTGTTCGCGGGTATTTTGAGATCGTGTAGGTGATTGGATGGTGGATCGGCCAGGTGACTGAGGTGTGGGCGTGTCAGTATGTATATGTGTATATATATATATATATATATATATATATATATATATATATATATAAGTTTAATTATGGATCACCTGAGTTGAACTAAGTTTACCTAATAATGTATAATTTTAATATTTTTTGTATTCATTTTAGAAACGTACATATCATTTTTACCCAAGTCTAAACTTTTCTATTAATTTCTAGGTTTAAATGGAATTAAAATCCCATATTTTAATTTCCATAAAATGTTATTTTACTTCCATTCTTATTTCCAAATTTCTTCCCAGTTTTATTTCAATAACATTTTATTTTATTTTTAATTCTTGAATACCTGAGTTGGACTGATTTGACCTAATAATATAGATTCTTTTCTTTTATTTATTATTTCCATTTTTTTTCCATAAAATATTATTTCCATGAAATTTCCTTTTATGTTTAATTTATGAACACCTGAGATGATCCTAATGCAGAATTTCAATCATTTTTTGAATTTATTTTAGAAAATTAAATAAGATTTTTACACGTTTTTACGCATTGAATTTTAATCCCATATTTTTTCCATAAAATGCTATTTTATTTCTATTTTTATTTCTAAATGTATTCCCATTTCCCCCCTTAACTTTTATTTCCATAAAATATTACTTTATTTTTAATTCTTGAACACCTGAGTTGAACTAATAATGCAAAATTGTAATATATATATATATATATATATATATATATATATATATATATATATATATATATATATATATATATATATATATATATATATATATATATATAATTTTTTTTTTTTTTTTTTTTGTAAATTTATTAAATACATTTCTAGGTTTAAATAGAATTCAAATTCCATATTTTTGTTTCCATAAAATTGCATTTGCTTTTTTTTTTTTTTTTATTTCTGTGAAATTTAATTTCATTTTTATTTCTTAAACACCTGAGTTGAATTGATCTAATAATGCAGAATTTCCATATTTATTACAGATTTTCTTTCCATAACATTTAATTTTATTTTTAATTCTTGTAATTCTTGAACACCTGAGTTAAACTGAGTTGACCTAATAAAGCAGAATTGTAATAATTTTGATTGATTTTATAAAATGACATAAGATTTTTACATAAATCTGAACTTTCCTGTTCATTTTCGGGTTTAAATAGAATCCCATATATTTGATGTAGCATCAAATATTTTAAATGGTATATGAAGAGTTATAACAATATAACATATAAAAACAACGCCTATAAACACATAAAAAGTTACATGATGGCTCTGATGACAGTATCGCATGCCTGCTGTGTGGGGGTTGTTGGATTAAAGGCAGATGTTCCAGACGGCGTCAAATGCGTCTATTTTTACACATCCATAACTGTCTGTTCATAATAACCAAGTGCATTCTGGGAATAGATCTTCAGTGGTGTAGATTCTATAGTATGTAACTTGAGGATTTAGTGCTACAGATCAGTTACTCCTCCACAGCATCTGGCCCCAGACAGATGTAGATGCTTTAATGGATTTTATCTATAAAAAAAAAAAACATGTTGAGTCGTTACATCTGTTGCATTTCGATAGAATGATGCGTACATTACATAACTCTACATAAATTTGTATTGGGTAATGGCCACCATATCCACACAGAAAGCATTTAATGATGTTTGCTGTAGGACAGGCACATGTAAACTTTGAAGTACTGCAGATATAAATGGTTTTTATGTGAATATTTGTGGTTTCCGTAGAATGGGCATTTGAGTCGTCACAGCTTTATGGACTGCATTCTGAGAAGCTCACATGATTTTACGCTCTTCTGAAAGTTAATCTGGTGGTTTTGAGAGGAAGGAGAGTTTGAAGAAAGCTACTGTGCTGCATTCGATAGTTCTTTGCATTGAGTGTTTCTGCTCTCGGTTTCAGACCTCAGCTGTGTTGCAGTTTCTAATATGTCCCATGAGATGATGCTTTTGTTGGTTGTTGCTCTTCATCACCAAATTTCCTGTTTTACACATGTGACCCCCAGTGCCTCAGAGAGAACAGAGTTTCCTGAAATGAATACACGCTGTAATATGACCTGCTTGAAAGACTGTGGGACAGTCTCAGAAAGGCCTACTTGGCTAATAACATTCAATCTTTGTTGAATTGTATTGAAATTGAGGGCAATTTTTTTTATTTTTTTTTTACTATTTTAAACTCATTTCGGGTTATTATGATCTCTATCATCTGACATACAACTAGTCTATAATAAAATTATTTTTTCCCCTATTTTTATTATTTTTCTGTCATATGGTTAAATATTTAATCTAAATATTAACATTGATTTGAACCATTTTTATAATAATATCTGCATTGTGACTCCAATTAAAACTATATTAATTGCACCAATAATAATAACAATTATACTTGTATTTGAACAATACATTTATTAAATTTATATATATATATATATATATATATATATATTACACACACATACATACACATATCTGCTGTATAATAATAATAATATTATTATTATTATTATTATTATTATTATTATTATTTATAACAATTTTATATATAATATGTAATAATGTCATATGTAAAGTGAATAATATATACATTTAAATGTATTGTGTTTAATTTATATAAATAAAAATTTTAAGGTATACAATATATGAATATATTTTAAGAATAATATATACATATATATATGAAAATATATTTAAATCATAGAATAAATGTTTGTATGTTATGTTACTAATATTTATACAGTGTGTATTATTTAATAGTTAATATCAATAGCTTTTTTATTTTTTGTATTAAATGTATATAAATGTTATATTAAATATTTTTTCTTATTAGATATGAATGGCACACACACACACACACACACACACTGGTTGTGTTATTATTATTATTTTTAATGTGTATTATTTATACTATAATATGTAATAATGTAATATGAATAATAAATAATTTTATAGGTATATAATATATGAATATATTTAAGTATAATGTATGGATATAATACACATTTAAAATATATATTTCAATCATAGAATAAATGTTTGTATGTTATTAATGCTAATACAGTATGTGTTATTTAATAGTTAATATCAATATTTTTTTAATATCAAAAATATTTTTTTAATTATATTCTATTAAATATTTATTCTTAATACATATGAATGTTACGTTATTATTTTAATATGTATTATTTAAATGTACTGTTTTGAATGTATATAAATATTAAATAAACTACATATAAAACATGTAATACATATGAACTATATATATATGTGTGTGTGTTATATGTTATTATTTTTAGTATGTATTATTTAAATGTACTGCATGAAATTTATATAAATATTAAATAAAAATTAATTACATGTAAAACATACATGTTTGTATGTTTTATGTTACTGTTATTAATATTAATATAAAATGCATTATTTAAAAATTAATATCAATGGCTTTTATTTTTTCATTAAATTTATGCAAATATTATATTAACATTTTATTCTTAATGTATTATTTATAATAATATATAATCTGTAATACAATACGTAATATGGATACTGTATTACAATTATATAAAAATTTAAATATAATATAATAATATATAATTAAAAAATGTAATAATTTATGAATATTGTATACATGAAAATATATTTCAATCATAGAATAAATGTTTGTATGTTACTGCTATTAATATGTATTATTTAATAGTTATTATCAATAGCTTTGATATGTTTTGTGTTAAATGTATATAAATATTATCTAAAATATTAAATATTTATTGTTATTTATATATATACACACACACACACACACACACACACACACACACACACACACACACACACACACACATTAATATATAATGTATGTTACATACGTAATATATACATTTATGTATATATTACAATTCTGCTTACTAGGTTTTCTTGCTGCTCTTTTCCTGCATCACCAGACGGAACTGACAGTCGTTCTTGGGCTGCTGGCCATAATCAGTGACAGAGCCAAAATTCAAATCGCTAGGGTCTCCCTCTCATCAGACTGACCCAGCATGTTCAGTTCTGCCGGACTGCTGTGCTCTGACATTGTTAGTGAGATACAGGATATCCCTGAAGGGGAGAGACAGCTAAACAATATCAGACCTAATCAACATTGTTTGTTAACAAACATTAAGCCAGACATTCTTCTCGATTATATAACACCCCACGCCCAACAGACATAAACAGTACACCGTGAGCTCCCGGGCACAATTTGAACCCCTAAATATGGATGCAGAGTACTCAAAACACGTGCTTGAATCACAAATAGTAATAATAAAGGGATAGTTTGCCCAAAAATGAAAACTACCCCATGATTCACTCACCCCCAAGAAAGCTAGTTCTATGAATGTTTTTCTTACACAAATGCATCGATTCATTTCAGAAGGCCATTATTAACCACCAGAGCCCTGTGGAGCACTTTTTATGATGGATTGATGCACTTTTTTGGGATTCAAAATCTCAACACCCATTCACTGCCATTATAAAGCTTAAAAAGCGCCAGGACATTTTTAATATAACGCCAATTGTGTTTAACTGAAAGAAGAAAGGTATATATACCTATGATGATTTGAGGGTGAGTAAATCATAGGGTAATTTTCATTTTTGGGTGAACTATTCCTTTAAATGCTTCCGGTAAACTTACTGAAATGTCAAGTTCAGAGTCAAACCTTCAGTCATGCAGCTATTAATGGAATAAAAGTACTTAATGTAAAACTAATTTAAACAAATCATATAATGAAAAATTATTAAATGGCAGTCTGAGTTCCTTGTTTATATCACCCTTAGGTTATTTTACTACAAATACCATGATTAAACTATAGTTAGTTTAGCAAAACCACGGTTAATCACTGAGATGCTAAATTGTTTGTTTAAATTTTTAATTAGTTTTTAATTTTGTATATTCCATGTTCATTTTAATTTCAAATTTCAAAAAAAAAAAAAAATATATATATATATATATATATATATACACATACATATATGTATGTGTGTGTGTGTGTGTGTGTGTGTGTATATATATATATATATATATATATATATATATACCGTTCAAAAGTTTGGGGTCAGTAAGACTTGCAATTTTTTTTTTTAATGAAGTCAAGGCTGCATTTATTTGATCAAAAATACTGAAAATAAACTGTAATATTACAAAATGTTATTACAATAGAAAATAATGGTTTTTATTTTCATATAGCCTACTTTAAAATATAATTTATTCCTGTGATGCAATGCTGATTTTTCATCAGCTGTTACTCAGTTTCCCAGGCTTAAGTGTCACATGATCTCTCAGAAATCATTCTGATATTCTGAATTATTATTAGAATTATCAGTTTTGGAAACAGTTGTGCTGCCAATGTTATTTTTTTTTTTTTGAACCTGTATTTTTTTCTTTCAAGAACAACATTTATTCAAACTATAAATCTTTTCTAGCAATGTAAATCTATTATGTCACTTTTTATTAATGTAACAATTTATTCATTTCTTTCAAAAAAAAAAAAAAAAAAGAATGAATAAACATTTACTGACCCCAAACTTTTGAACGGTAGTGCATGTGTGTGTGTATATATATATATATATATATATATATTCCATTTAAGTCATGTTAGTGCAACTAAATGAAAAGGAGAAATGTTACTTTGCTAACTAGCTGAAATAAAATAATTTTTCATATTTTATTTAATTTTATTTTTCATGATTTTCATGTTAGTTTCAGCCCTATTATAATCCTGAAACAGTCAAATACTCCCTCTAAAGCCTCCAGGCCTGTCTTTGTGTTAGACGCATGATATGCGTCTGTCATCTGCCCTATTAACATTCCCAATAACAACTGCTTTTTTATTTGATTTTGTGTTATTCTTTTATTAGGACCTGCTTCCCAACCTGGATCTTGATCCTGACTTGTTTGTCTCAGATCGGCTTACAAGAAGAACTTCAAACCCTTTGTTGAAATCTAGAAAATCCTCCTCGCTTGTTTGTGGCCACACATGACTAGAGGCCTCATTAAGATAATGGTTGATATTAGACCTGCGAGAGGATTTGCATTACGCCAATGCTAATTGAGGTCCTGTGAGGTGGTCTGGTTATTTGCAGCTTCCTGCCATCATCGCTAATGTCGAAGGAACACAGAATGGGATGTCAAGGTGCTCTGTCACACCAACCCCACAGCTATACATGATGTGGGATTTTATTTTATTTTTTTCACAAATGAGGTGGGTTTAAGCGGTATTAGACAGGGCTGGCCAAATGATGTCAGCAGATGATGTCACAGCTCCACATCTGTCGAGTTGAGGAATATTTCTGGATGAGGGTTAAAGGTTGATCGCTTGTGAAAGGAGATCGTTTTCAAGGCATTAAAGCCATTGAGGATTCCATGGGAAAATGTAAACATGAGCCCTAAAGTAAGGCTACGTTTCAAACAGTTGAAACTTACACTGTGTGTCTCCACCCTTTATAATACAGTGTATTTATCGCTGTTGTTGTGTTGAGGTAATACTGTCATTATGGCCACACCCGGCCTGGTATGCACTAATCTTGTGTCTGGCTGGACTTTACACAGGCTTTATAGTAAAAGCCATGTTATGAAGCCTACAATGAATTCAGGAATGGTTAAAAACCAAGATTCCCTGAAGTAGAAAAGCTCATTGTCTCACAGTCTCTTTAAAAGGAACCTGGGGTATTAAGACTTAAATGGGTTATTTTGGTTTTTTTGCACCCTCAGGTTCAAGATATTCCATTGTATCCCAGCCAAATGTTGTCCTATCTTAACAAACCATACATCAATGCAAAGCTTGTTTATTCAGCTTTCAGATGATGTATAGATCCCAATTAAAAAACACATATATGGAAATGAGCAGCATGAACATTCTTGTAAATTTCTCTTTTTGTGTTCCACATATGAAAGCAAGTCATACAGGTTTGGAATGATGTGAGGGTGACTAAATTATGACAGATGTTGCATTTTCAGATGAATTATTCCTTTAAGGAGCATTATGAATGGCCAGTTTCAAAGCGGCGACTGAAACAGTGGAAATGTTTAGGGAGTATCCCAGAAGGTTTTGCTATGAGTTGGAAAGAAAAACAGAAAATGGTGGCTGCCATGGCGATTTGGGCAATAGTCACACACAGTAAAAGCTGTGGTGCCTGTGCTTCAAATGATCATTCAGACACAGACCAAAGTGGCAGTCAAAAGCTTCATGGAAAGGTTCAGACGCGCGATGAGGGAGGCATAAACAGGTTTATGTTTAGATATAATGTAATGCGAGACTAACCACAGTTTCACACTCACACACACACACACACACACACACAAGTGCACACCTCTCTAAATACATAAATTAGATCTAAATTAGTTCCTCACTACTTACTGTAAATCTCAGATGGAAGAAGAAACATGTTTACAAACTGTTTACATGTGTTTTCATCAAAATAAATATTGAGTCAAGGATCAATGTTCAAGGTAGTTTAAAAGCTAACTTTTACAATGTTAATTATCAACCCGAAACATGAGTGCAAACACATTGTTTAGGAATTTTCCTGTCCAACTCTTGGCATACTTTCTGATGGATCATGTGACACTGAAGACAGGAGTAATGGCTGTTGAAAATTCAGCTTTGTCATCACTGGGTTAAATAAATGTCACAATACGTTAAAATATAAAAAGTAATTTTAAGTTCTAATAATATTACAGATTTTACTATGTTTTTGATCAAAGAAATGCACCTTTGTTGAGCATACAGCCAAAGCTGTGTTTTTTTGTTGTTGTTTGTTTAGTGATAGTTGTTCATGAGTCCCTTGTCTGTCCTGAATGGTTAAACTGCCTGCTGTTCTTCCCTTAGGTCAATTTTTTTTTTTTTTTTTTTTTTTTTTTTTTTGGGCATTTTTGTGTATTTGAACCCTTTTCAACAATGACTGTATGATTTTGAGATCCATCTTTTCACACTGAGGACATCTGAGGGACTCATATGCAACTATTGAAGAAGATTCAAACGCTTACTGATGCTCCAGAAGGAAAACGGATGCATTAAGAGTTGGGGGGGTGAACACTTGAAGATCAGGTTACATTTTTCTTATTTTGTCTTCTGGGAAACATGTAAGTATCTTCTGTAACTTCTGAAAGGCAGTACCAAATGGAAAAAAAAAATATGATATTTAGGCAAAATACAAAAGATTTTCATATCTTTTGAACATATCATTGTTCAAAAGTTTACACCCCTGGCTCTTAATGCATCGTTTTTCTGTCTGGAGCATCAGTGAACCTTCTGTAATAGTTGCATATGAGTCCCTCAGTTGTCCTCAGTGTGAAAAGATGGATCTCAAAATCATACAGTCATTGTTGGAAAGGGTTCAAAACCACAAAAATGCTAAAAAACCAAAGAATCTGTGGGATCTGAAGGATTTTTCTGAAGAACAGTGAGCAGTTTAACTGTTCAGGACAAACAAGGGACTCATGAACAACTACTACTAAACAAAACAAACAAACCAAAAAAAAAAAAAACACAGCTGTGGAACATTCAGGTAACAACAAAGTATTAAGAATCAAGTGTATGTAAACTTTTGAACGTGATCATTTTTATAATTTTAACTATTATTTTCTCTTGTGGACTATATGTAAACATATTATGTGAAATATCTTATTCAGGTCAGTACTAAATAAAAAATAACATGCATTTTGCATGATCTCTCTTATTTTGGAAAAATTATTAACATTTTGCAGATTCTGCAAGGTGTATGCAAACCTTTGACCTCAAATGTATCTCTAAACTCTTGCTGTATATAATTAAATTAGGAGAAACATCTGAGACAGAGCTTCTATTTAAAGCACAATTGAGATCTCCTGAGCTTCAACGTTTGCACCCCTGAGCAATAACGTCTTCCTCTGGGCTACGTCTCTATCTGAGATAGCCTTCTCTGTTTGTGACTAATGCATATAGCACTGCTCTCAGTTTCTCAAAACTGTGAGAATGTCATAAGTTGCGAATACACAAAACAACAAACACCAGAAGGCCCAAGCAGCCTGTCGATAATGCACTCAGAGCGCTCTCTTTCTACTTTGAGGAACGTGTGTAACTCTAACAGTAGTTTGGAAAGTCTTTGTTTATCAAAGGCAGTCATGTAAAAAACTCCGGTCTGGTCCCACAGCACTAAGCTGCCACTCAGAGCATCTGTGCTTATTCTGGACCTAATCTCACTTTAGCTCTACCTATACGCTCTTATGTCTGCAACCGAGAAGGCTTCCTATGTCATTCAATCCTAGGACCTTGACACATATAATCCACAGTAATTGATTTCCCTGTATGTGTGTGTGTGTGTGTGTATCAGCCCCGTCTGAGTTTGTACTCAATGGCTTTTTCTGTAAACACACTATTACACAGATTAACGTTCGCAATCAAACAAAGGAAGTAGTTACATGTTTGTCTGAACGTCACACAGTCACAAACAGATTACGATCTCGGTCTACCCAACAGCCCTGTATATATACACACACACACACACACACACACACACACACACACACACACACACACACACAAAACCCCTGCGTGTTTGTATTTATTAACAGTCATTTGGTTTTGATGGCATTTGAGGCTGTATTTTGTTCTGACAGAAGACTGAAATGGCACACAGGAGAACAAAAGCGTTTTTGGAGGCAGCGCAGAAGAATCAGTGACAGATTAAAGAGTTAATCCTCTTGAGTATCTGTGGGTCTGACACCCCACGTCAGGATGAATTCCTCTCAACACTGCGCAAGACAATAGAGTTAGAGTCAACAGCACAGATATAGACCTCATGCTTTCAAGACAGGGCCACACATGCAGACATGCACACACACAATTTTCGATGCAACACTTAACTTTCTATGCAAATTTATTCATGAAATATCTATAAGCACATACAAAAGTGCCTGTCAAATTACATTAGAATATTGCAAAGTGAGACCAGCGATGAAAATGTATAGTGACAAAAACTATTTTATAATTTTATATATATAATTTTTTAAAATTAAGATTGATAGGACAATATTTGGCATTAGCAATGCATATTACTAATCAAAAATTGGAAATTGGCTAAATATCTTCATGGAACACGATCTTTACTTACTTATCCTAATGATTTTTGGCATAAAAGAAAAATCAGTCATTTTGACCCATATATTGTATTTTTGGTTATTGCTACAAATGCACTAGTGCTATCTGAGTTGGTTTTGTAGTCCAGGGTCACAATGTATATTGAAAAATGCAACAGCAATTTCTTATTTATTTATTGACTTAATTTTTCCTTGCTTTATTTTGATTTTCTCCACATGAGCAGAATGTATCATACAATTTAAACAGCTTAAAATCATTATTATCACTAGGTATATAAATATATATCACCACTGATATGTATTCTGTCTGTCATATTAATAATATGATCCATACCACAAAAGACACAGAACAAACTTACTTCCAAGTAGGTCATGGTTGTGCAATAATGGATCCATCATATGATGCAGTTTACGCATAGGCAGCATTTTACATGAAGTAATAACAAAAGAAAGGAGAACATTTAAATAATAACAGATGTACATGCAGCCTAAGCAAAAACAGCAGCCATAACAAATAAATACATAAATGCGATCCTGGACCACAAAACCACTCTTAAATAGCACGGGTATATTTGTAGCAATAGCCAAAAATACATTGTATGTGTCAAAATGATAGATTTTTCTTTTATACCAAAAATCATTAGGATATTAAGTAACAAGCATGTTATATTAAGATATTTTGTTAACTTCCTACCATAAATATATCAAAACCTCATTTTTAACTAGTAATATGCATTGCTAATAAATTCATTTGGACAACTTTAAAGATAATTTTCTCAATATTTAGATTTTTGTTTTGGCCAAATATTGTCTTATCCTAACAAACCATAGAAAGCTTATTTATTCAGATGATGTATAAGTCATCTTTAAAAAAAAATAAAATAAAATAAAAATAAATTGACTCTAATGACTGGTTTTGTAGTCCAGAGTCACAGTATTGATGATATAATGAAAATATTATTTATTTGTTACATTATTCATTATGAACAATGCAAAGTAGGACAGTGATTATTTGCATTATTATGCTGAAAAACAGATCTTATGATGGTTTGATGGTGTGTCAGCTGGTTTTACAAGGATTTTGAGAGCTTTCAGTTGTTTAGGATGGGGTACCAGCTTGCCAGCTTGCTAAACCAGCTGAATACCAGCTTGGCAAGACTTGTGACACAAGCTTAGATCAGCTTAAACCAGCAAACCATGTTAGGCTCTTTTTTTCTGAGAGGGTATAAACCACAATTACATTGATCTTACAAATGATGAGCCACTGATGATATTACTTTTGGCTATTATGGCCAAGGTAAACAGGTAAACAATTGGTGAGAACTAGCATATGTGGTAACATAATAAAAGTGAACACAAAACAACAACCATAAAAAATGCTTCGCATTACATACTCTGAAACGAGAGTAGGCATAGAAGATTTTGATGAAGGTTCCCAAATCCTTCCCACTAAATTGATTATAATGAAACGTATCTGGGCGCGCATGGATTTGTGGGCTCGCCTCTCTCTCTCCGCCTCTTCCTTTAACTGCTGGGGGGCGTATTCATCCGCGCACACACACATACCGATCGACATCGCGCCGTTTTTATCTGCCTCACCAGCTCCGGTTTCCCCACGTTCAGCCTTTTCCCCCCGTCAACTGCCGCCATGTTTTTCTGAGGCAGGATGACAGCAGAGAGCGAGCGCAGACGAAGACGGATATAAGACTTAAACCACGTCGAATTACAGCGTTTTTTCGACCAGGCGACGGTCTATTTCTTATTGCGGACTCGCAAGGAACTCATTTCTTGGTATATTTGCGAAAACCAAGGGCTGAATTCTAGCATTATTTTGTTTTCCTATGGCGTAGGCACATTTTTCCTAATATATATCCTTTTTTATTTCAGGATGGGAGGGGGTCCTCCCACATAAATATAAAATCCACAAATTATTATTTTCTCCGTTTTGAAGTTTATGCCATGAAAAACAAGAAGTCAGAAGCCTGACTGAAGAAGAACAACCTATTCCTGCCTGCGCTTAACTACCTCTCTACCAGCGAACCTACAGGAATAACCAGACGAGTGATCTCTGCATGAGCAACTGCTTTACCACAAGTCACCTGCTGTCAAAACTTTGTTTTAAAGCCAACTGAAGGAAGAAAAACAACTTTTAATCTAAGGTGAAGATATTTCAAAGATGACGGGCAACATCCCAGTTGACATGGTAAGAATTTACTCATTCTGCAAAAGGTTGAGTGGTGTTTACGATAAAAGTAATGTGCCTCGAAACTAACAAGTATCTATTTTTATGTTTCTAGTAGTTTTTGTTATTACTAAAACGTAATCCAAAAATGAAAAAGTACAGTTTCAGTATGACTGGCAACTATTATAATCATTTCCTAATTACTAGCCGCATACTGACAAGTTACTATTCAATTGTTACTTATAACATATTGCAATATTATTTCAATAAACAAAGGAATGCTTACTAGTACCTAATGTTTTTTTGGTAGTAAACTAGAATAGCCATCAGCAACGTGAACAGTTAATATGAACCACGCAGATCCGCATAGAATTCAATTAAAAAATTGCAATTTGTTTCTAGTATCAATGAAATAGTTATTCATCACTATTGAGATTCTGTCTAGTAGCAAAGGAATGTTAACTGAGTACTTAAATCTAATGAATTGTGAATTACTAGTCATTTTTGTGGTCTTAAAAACAAGTACTAGTAACACATAGATACTAGTTAGTATAACAAATGTGTTATAACAGATATGTTAGTGTTTGTTAGAAATTAAAGATGGTTAGGTGATCTCATTGTTGCTTTTGCAACCCCCCCCCCCAAAAAAAATCTAGAAAGACAATGTTATTAAATGTTTTAGATCACTTTTGTCTCTTCCTGCAATAACCCAATCAAAATTCCACCTCTATCAGGAAGGGCAGTAGTGTAAATGATATCCTATCTGATGGCCTACACAGTGCTGTTCAGACTGATAATGAGGAAGTGTGATCAGGGAAGCTCAAACAGTCACTGCCCTGTTTGCACAACTAAAAACGTCTTGAAATGTGAATCAGAACGAATACTCAAATCGAAACTCCAACACATGAATCTTGCTGTCCAGAGGAATGATGTCATTGACTCTTTTTTAATCCTCATTGCATGCTTGTAGAATGACATTTGAAGCTTTGCATTATGATGTAAGGCTATAATAGATTGGGACTTCTAAACCCCGTGGGTGGTGGTAGTACTGCTAGTGCTCGCCAGTATCCAGAAGGTCGGTGGTTTGAATCCAAGGACATGTAAAATCAGCTTATCAGCAATAAACTACATCCCTAAATTGTGTGTTAGATATTGAAGCTAATATCAAAACAAATAAGGACTACTCCTGTTGGCACCAAACTGTAACACAGTGTCCCAGCGTTAGTCAAGCATGCTTTGGATATGCCAAACAGCTGATCTGGCTGTCAAACTCAAGAGATGCCGACGCTCTGACATTGCAGGGACTCCGTTTGATGTAATGTACGCTGAGGGCTGATGTGATCGGCTCTTACAGTGCACATTCAGCTGTCCTTCTGTTTCTGCCATTGAGTAGCACTAAATGTGCTAATAAATCTGGCCCTCAGAAAGGCTCTCTTTAAAAGTGCAATGCCACAAATTGTTGATTTAAGGCCAGAAACGTGAGCCGACCCTGATGATGACGATGCATCTCTTTGACGTCTCTACAGGAAGAAAGGTTTTTCTCACACTATGCAAACAGGGAACAAAGTGTTATAGCCCAAAGTCAGGTATTGATTATCTAAGCTAGCGTTAGAACGTTTTAAGGTCATCTTTGAGAACTTAAATCAGCCAAGCCTAACAGGAAACAGGAATGATAATCATAATCCATTACTAATAGCTTTGAAATGAATGCAGAAGCTGCATGACGTTTTTCTACTTTGGGTTTAGGTCTATTTTTGGTCTCCTAGAACAGCATGTTCAGTTTTAGGATGAAATGTCCACGAGGTGAAACTTTGAATCATTGTGTGGTCTCCAGCTGAGGGGCGTTCAGTTGGGGGGTAGGGTTGTCAAACAATGGGAGTGTTTGTGTGTGTGTGCATACACATCTTGTGGGTGGGCATTTTAATGAATGGGCTTTTTTTTCTGGAGAGCTCTCACCGTTTCAAAGCGACGAAATGTTGCGGAAGCCTTTCGCCTATAGGTGCTACATCAGATATACTCCTTTAAAAGAGTCCGCTTTGATCCATTGTGAGACTGAGGTGTGAAGGAGAACTCAATACTCCCTGACAGGACTGTGTCACTTTGTGTGGTGTCATGTGGTATCGTGTCCTCTATGTGTAGGGGTGAATTAGTACGGGAGGAATGTCAAGGAGAGACCTCCCCAATGGCTGTCGTCCACACACTTGAGTAGCATTGCTCAGCACTTTCAGAAGTTTAAATTGTCATGTAAAAAAATTGTGAGGTGCTTGATAAACCTATACTCTACCAGAGTTTTTTTCAGTAAGATTTTTAATGTTTTTAAAAGAATTCTCTTCTGCTCACCGAGCCTGCATGTATTTGATTCAAAATACAGCAAAAGCAGCGATATTGTGAAATATTCTATTTAAATATATTTTAAAATGTAATTTATTCAGCATCATTACCCCAGTCTTCAGTGTCACATGGTCTGATTCATTGTTCAAGAAACAATTATTATTATTATTATTATCAATATTTAAACCAGTTGAGTACATTTTGTTCTGGATTCATTGATGAATAGCATGATCCAAAGATCAGAATTTATCTGAAATAAAAAGCTTTTGTAAAAAGAAATTATAGATTAAATAGATTATAAATGAATACTTTTATTAAGCAAGGATGCTTTAAATTGGTCAAAAGTGATGATAAAGACATGTATAATGATACAAAAAGTTTCTGTTTTACTGCTCTTCTGAACTTTCTATTCATCAAAGAAACCTGAAAAAATTAAACTCAGCTGTTTTTGAAAAATTTGTAATAATAATAAATGTTTTTCAAGCAGCAAATCAGAATATTAGAATGATTTCTGAAGGATCATGTGACTGGAGTAATGATGATAAAAATTCAGCTTTTAAATCACAGAAATAAATGACATTTTAAAATATATTCAAATAGAAAACAATTATTTTAAATAGTAAAAATATTTTTTTGCTGTACTTTGGATCAAATAAGTGCAGACTTGGTGAGTAGAAGAGACTCATTTAAAAAACATAAATCATACTGTTCAAAAAGTTTTGACTAGTATTTTTGTTATTTATGTAATGTGACATTTTGATTAAAACAGGATATTCTACATAAAAAAAAGTTGGATAGCTCTTTATTATGTCTATTGGGATTGTTATGATTGTGAAAAGTAGATGCTAACACGGAATAGATTTTATAAGCATATAAGTTTTTCCTTCAAATAACATGCACTGATAAATGAACAATAAGAGCATAAAGGTAAATGCAGTCAGTTTTGATTTTATGTTTCATACAAGATAGAGAATGAAGGCACACTGAACAAAATGAGTGTAGAAACAATTTTTACTTAGAAATTGCTAGTAAATTTCACAATTGATTAGAAACCGCAAGTAACACATTGAATTAAATGTGAAATGTTGAGGTGAAAGACTTCATTGTAATGAAGTGTAATTGCTAAAGTAGCATGCTTTTTGTTTGCAGAATCAAACCAGCTTTGTCATTGAGACTTTTGCATAATTATGTAACCAAGCTCAAATCAATAGATCTCATCAGAGTAACAGACAACGGGAACACGTGGCTATACAAACAGGCCCTTTGAGGGTTTATTAGGTCATTATAATGTCTGTTTAATGACAGGCAGACCCTCTTCTGACCCCTAACAGCCTACCTGCTATGAACAGCCACTGTTTGAACTCTTGAGAGGTGGCTAAAGCGAGAGAGAATGACAGGAGAAAGGTACAGGGTAGGTAATGATACGTGTTTGCGCATTAGAGATGGAAAAAGTGTAGAAAATGTTATGAAACACAACACAGTACACGCCACGGTTCAAAACATTGCGAACGAACCTGCGTCAACAGCGTGAGAAAACGACTCAGCATTTTGGCAAGGTATCAGTTTAAATTTCTCTCACACGCTTTGAAGCGTCATTTTTTTTTTTTTTTTGAGTTAAAGCATAGTTTGGAACAAGTGCTTGAAACTGAATTGCAAAATTGGTTGATAAATTGACGATACAATGAATCACAATATCATCATGAAGATAGAGATGAACAACAGTTCGGTATCTTTTGAATCTATATGTGTGTACAAGTATAACATGGCGAGTATGATTTGCATAAAATGAATGACTCCAGAGAGTGTTTATGGGTCAGTAAGGGTTAAAGGCTAAAGAGGGAGCGAGAGAGAGGGGGGGGGGAGGAAGTAGCTCAGACTCACTCAATAAAGGATCCTTTCAGTAGAGTGAGGAACAATTTACAACAGCTCTATGAGAGAGGTGCCCGCTCGCACACACACACACACACACACACACACATACACACACACTGTCATGGAAAGTTAGACTGATTCAACGTCAGTTTGTGTGAATTGCGCTCAGTGCCTTATTATAAGTTGTTTTAACTTCTCTGCGGTGCTTCTACATATTCATTACTGGACTTGAGTCAACATATATCTGTTTTTACATGTTTCCAGAGGTGGTTCTGTTCGAGCTTTGTGTGAGCCGCGTACTGAGACTGACTGTAGAGGGTTGTTCCACTGTAAACAGTGGCTCTCGCTCGCCTTTATGACATCATCGCACAAGCATTCTCTTGTAGTTTGGTGAAGTCACAGATTGAAATCTCAAGCCAGTCTTCCCTTCTCCTAGAGGCCTCTTCATACCTCTCTCTCCTCCTAGCCAAATGTTTTTTTCCCTGATCTTAAGACGTGATCTAATCGACGATCTGTCTTTGCTTTTTTAAAACGGTAACTTCTGAGGCAGCTGGTATGGGCTATAGTTCAAAAACAGGCTGTATATAACACATTTAATATGGCCTATTCTTCAGAATTGGTGCAAACTGCTCTCCCACAACCAAAGAAACATTTTAAAAGAATTTAAGTATTCAAATCGTAGATGTTTACTAAGATCCTTCTATTATCTATTGAAACCCACAGTAATATTTAAAATATCAGTAAGCTTCATAGATATAAAATCACCTTTTATTGGGTACTTTGGGAGGTAGCTGTCCTGAATCACTAAATTTCAACTTACAATATTGAAATAATTTTTTTCTCCCCCCCCACTTTTTTGAAAATAGGCTCATTTTCCAACTCCCCTGAAGTTAAACAGATGAGTTTTACCGTTTTTGAATTTATTCAGCCGGTCTCCGGGTCTGCCGGTAGCACTTTTAGCATAGCTTAGCATAAATCATTGAATCAGGTTAGACCATTAGCATCTCGTTCAAAAATGACCAAATATTTTCGATATTTTTCATATTTAAAACTTGACTTTTCTGTAGTTACATTGTGTACTAAGACCGACAGAAAATGAAAAGTTTTTCCAGGCTGATATGAATAGGAACTATACTCGTATTCTGGTGTAATAATCAGGGAACTTTGCAGCCTTACCATGGGTGGAGCAGGCACAATGATATTACGCAGCGCCTGAAAATAGTCCCCAGCTAGGTAACTTCCAACATGACCAGCACTAAGCCACTAAGATAATAGTAAAATAGTGGGGGACTATAGTCAGGCGCTGTGTAATATCACTGCGCCTGGTGCACCCATGGATTGGCAGCAAAGTTCCTTTATTACACCGAATTATTACACCGGAATGAGAGTTTAGTTCCTATCCATATCAGACTGGAAAATCACAGCTATTTTACTTCCAAAACAGTGTATGTTTTGGTCCATTGGCTGAGACTGATTTTAACTACACCAATACATTTATGATAGTTCTCATAGCTACAAGGTG
The DNA here is from genome assembly GCA_033026305.1 of Cirrhinus molitorella. NCBI lineage: Eukaryota > Metazoa > Chordata > Actinopteri > Cypriniformes > Cyprinidae > Cirrhinus > Cirrhinus molitorella. The sequence goes on from CM065139.1 coordinate 13,928,339, forward strand.
TGAGTAGATATGCCCTGTCATTTTGAGGTGAATGTGTTCAAAAGTATGAAAAATCTGTGTGTAACTTTAAGGAACACCACTACATTTGTGAAGTGAAGCTTACAGAGACATGTCATAATTGTTTCGGTAGTGACAAAAGGGAGCACATAATCCTTTTGGGGGAAATTTTAGTACAGTTATGCAATTTCTTTGTATTTTAGTATGTTTTAGTAGTGTTTTAGTATGCAAGTTAAAATTCTGTAATGTGATATTGTCAAGTATACTGAATTTTCAACTAAGATGTTATGATAACTTTTAACTTTGAAATCCGCATGATAAACTTTTTGCCTTTTACAAAGAAAAATTGAATTCAAAATACAACAAATAATGTTAATAATAAATTACACTTAAAATATTGTTAAAAATGTAATTGTTATTGATTTGCCTCTGAAACATGTTTAATAAAATAGCAAAAAAATATATATTTACAATGTAGATGTAAGCAAAATTTTAATAGGTCAGTATTACTCTTCTTATAAAATTATTATTACTGTGTTTTGGTAGTGATAAATTTGGGGAGAGGACAAATATTCCAAAACTTTCTGAAAATACAATATGAGAATTAACTGCACAATTGTGGATATTATACAATTTGCATAAATACAATATGTTTGGAGAAAAAAACAAAAAAACCATTTCAAGACGTTTGACTTCGGACCAATTCTGTAGAATGGCTTATATAGTCTACAAATCATCTGGGCAACGTTTTGATCTGATTCTCACAATACAATTACGAAATGATTCTCAGCCTACTTTTGTCCTTTTTAATTATTCTGCTGTGCATTTAACTGTAGAACATATGATTGGACAAATGAATATAAGATACAAGGATGCTTGTATTGCATGCTTGCTGTGTCTTAGAACTGGTGCTTGTTTAATACCATTATGAAGTCTGTTTGACAGAAATAACAAGAAAAAGCCGTAGGACAGACTAGAGTCATGATTTTTAATGAAAAATCATCTATGGGATTGCCTGAAAGAAAAGCTAAAAAAGATTTTCAGTCATGAATTTGGCACGTGGAGCTTTGTCTCCGGTGCTGTGATAATTCAGTTTGAGAACATGTGCATGATAGTAATAAGAAATGAGAAGGGTGTTTTGCAGGTTTGTAATACAGTAGGCTACTATCAAAAGGCCATTTCTATCAGCCAGCCGTCTCACTGATGGGGAGGTAAGTGAATGGGTCCCCTCCCCCCTACTCTCTCTCTCTTTCTGCAGATGTCTGCCCTTTTTCAGCAGTAGGCACGTGGGCAGGACCTGCAGGGCAGGAGGCTGCCTGCCTTCATCTGGCTACATGAGATTAGATATTATTCTCTCATGCTCTGTCTTTCTTCTTTTTATCTTCTGTGTGTTTTTTTTTTAAATCCTTGTTGTTCCTATTGCTCCATCAGAAAATGAAATATAATTGTATGTCAAAACAAATCTTTTGTTTTATATTAAATTAATAATTAATATTATTGAAAGACTTTTTAATAATAGCATTTTAGAAATGTAGGGAAAATATATTTGTATAAATAATGTTAATTTAATCTATAAAAAAATACTATTGTGAAATATTATTGCAGTTTAAAATAATGGTTTTCTATTTTAATATATTTTAAAATATAACTGATTTCCTTCAGAAATCATTCCAATATGCTGATTTATTAGTTTTATTATCAATGTTGGCAACAGTTGTGCTGCTTAATATTTTTTAGGAGCATGTGATTGTTTTTTCAGGATTCTTTGATGAATAAAAAGATGAAAAGAATAGCATTTATTCGAAATAGAAATCTTTTCTAACAATATAAGTCTTTGCTATCACTTTTTTAATCAAAAAGAAAGAATTTACTGAACACAAACATTTAAATGGTGGTTTATACTACAGAAGATTTAAATAAATGCTGTTTTACCTTTTATTTATTAAAGAATCCTGAAAAAAAGTATCACAGCTTCCAACAAAATATTAAGCAGCACAACTGTTTTCAACATTAATAATAAATTCTGCAGGATCATGTGACACTGAAGACTGCAATAATGATGATCATCATCAGAGGAATAAATAACATTTTAAAATATTTTCACATAGAAAACAGTTATTTTACATTGAAATAATATTTCACAATATTAAGTTGTTTTCTGGATTGTTGATCAAATTAACGCAGACTTGATGAGCATAAGAAATGTCTTTAAAAATCATTAGAATAGCCATAACCGCATAATCATGCTCGTGTAGCAGATATCTTGTCGTATTTTCTGACCAAGCCGCATTCTCTATTTTAGCATGTGTCTACCTTACAGAGATCACCTAACATTGCAACTTGTCACATTGTCCTTAAAGCACCTGAAAGGAATCTTGTTTCAGTATCTAGAAAGGTCAGAGTTCTAGGTTTGTGTTTATTTAACCCCACTAAACTTGCATTGCTAATGTGTTTATCGAAGGTGTATAATTAGCCTAAAGAGCAGGAAAGTTTGTACAAACATGAATCATTCACAGACTCAGCATTTATTACCACCAGTGTGAAGCCATATCCGCTTATGTGATTGTAATTGGCACGTCATCAGACAGGCTTGTATTGATTTCAGTGATATTATCACCCGAGCCCTTGTTTTCCCATCCGGTGAGATGCATCGTTTGGGCCGGATGAGCGAGTGTGAGTATGTCTGTGTGAGTGATTGTCCTTCAGGAGTGCTGATAGGGCATCCAGACAGGCTGAGACTGCAGCTGCTTGTGTGCTGTGGTCGTGATTAAGTACGGAAGCTAAAACTAGCTTTCTGGTGCTAATAGCCACCATGTGATCCACTCGAGTGTGTAGGGGAGAAGACCAAGAGCGAGATAATGGGAGTAAAGGACGTTCTAGACATCTTGAGACAATGATTGCAAAATGATCACTCTTACCGTAGCTATTGAGACTGTTGTGTCATGGAAAAAATCAAGGAAGTGTGGAAAGTTTTTGGCACTTTGTAGTTGTGCGTCATATGTGTTTTTCAGCAAGACGTTTTGAATAACCGACAGCCGTAACCAGAGCTTTCATGCTTGTCTGTTCAGATAAATGCATTATTTTAGGAACATTATGTTCAATAAAGCATTATAAGCATTAAGAGAAACTAAAGCCACAATAGCCTTTAGCAGAGAGACCCAAAGGAAAGCCTCATTAAAAATATCTCAGATATTAAAGTCAACATGACATCATCCTTTACCTTCTTAAAGGGATAGTTCACCTAGAAAAGAAAATACTGTCATCCTTATGCACTCTCATGTTGTTTGACTTCATGGGGGTGAGTAAATCATCTCTTTAATACATGTTCCTGGTCTTATTGTGAACAATTTAGCATTGCACGTTATTCTAACGCAAAGAAAATGTTTGTCCTATATTTTATGAAATGTAATAACTTGCTCCATCTCAGCTCTCAGCTTTTTCTTTTTCTGCGAATGAACTTCCTGTTTCTAATGGACAAAGCTGAAATGAATCTTTCTAGTCGGCACCAATGTCCTTGTGGGCAGCGTGTCGTTATAAAGCACAGTTGCGCTATGGACATCCTGAGTTTCTACTCCCCCACCCACTTCACTTCCTGTGTCCTCTACACTGCCCTATTACAACAAAGGCAAAGATGCCAAAAATAAATATAAAGAAATGTATCTTTCTAAAATTTTAAATTAAGCATCCATCCATCCATCCATCCATCCAGTTATGTCTATATCCATCCATCCATTCAGTCTAATTGTCTGTCCATCCATTCAGTTATGTCTATATTTATATCTGTTCATCCATCCATCCATCCATCCATCCATCCATCCATCCATCCATCCAGTTATGTCTATATCCATACATTCATTTATCTGTCTGTTCATCCATCCATCCATCCATCCATCCATCCACCAACCCACCCACCCAGTTATGTCTGTATCCATCCATCCATCCATCATCCATCCATCCATCCATCCAGTTATGTCTGTATATAGATTCATCAGTTCATCCAGTTATATCTGTATCCATCCATCCATCCATCCATCCAGTTATGTCTATATCCATCCATCCATTCAGTCTAATTGTCTGTCCATCCATTCAGTTATGTCTATATTTATATCTGTTCATCCATCCATCCATCCATCCATCCAGTTATGTCTATATCCATACATTCATTTATCTGTCTGTTCATCCATCCATCCATCCACCAACCCACCCAGTTATGTATCCATCCATCCATCCATCCATCCATCCATCCATCATCCATTCATCCATCCATCCATCCATCCATCCAGTTGTCTGTATATAGATTCATCAATTAATCCATTTATATCTGTATCCATCCATCCATCCATCCATCCATCCATCCATCCATCCATCCAGTTATGTCTATATCATCCATCCACCCAGTTACTATCTACCTATCCATCTATCCAGTTATTGTCTATCCATCCATCCATCCATCCACTCAGTTGTCTCCATCCATCCATCCATCCATTCAGTTGTATACATCCATCCATCCATCCATCCAGTCAGTTGTCTCCATCCATCCATCCATCCATCCATCCATCCATCCATCCATCCATTCAGTTGTCTCCATCCATCCATCCATCCATCCATCCATCCATCAGTTGTCTCCATCCATCCATCCATCCATTACTAAAATAGTATTTATTTGTTTCTTTAATTCTTTATTTGACTCCAATAATTTTATTTATCTACAGCTTCTTACATTTTTATTGCAGTGTATTCATCCATCCCTACTTATCTATCTCTTTATCCAGTCATGTCTACTTATCTATTCTTTTATCCAGTTATGTCTGCTTATCTATCCGTTTATCCTGTTATGACTGTCTGTCTATCCATTTCTTACATGTTCTGGTAAATACTTCACATGCTGTTTTCCTCCATTCCTGGCTTTGTTATGAGCATGACGAGGCAAACACAGCTGAGAGCAAAATCAATCATTTTATGTTCCACCTACTGCACATCAACTCATGCAGAGAACATTCAGCCGCTTTTTTTTTGTTGCTTGTACATGGCAGATTTGTGTGTACGCACGCCCATGACTGCGAGTCAGGTTCTCAAATTCCTGCATAAAATTGTGCCATCCGCAGAGGTCTTGGAGATAGACAGCGAGCTTTATAATTCCTCTAGTTTAATTTCCCATGTCTAAATGTGCCATCTAATTCTCAGATCTCATGTCATTTAATACCGTTATCTCTTTCTCCTGTGCCGCACTCTTCATAATGAGAATTTAAGAGTCTGACACACATCTGAAAGATATCACATCATAATGAATGGCCAGGTCTCAGATTTTTGCTCTCGAAACAATCTGCCCAATATCATGAAGGCATTTTTATATGAAACAGGGCTGGAATCTATTCATTTACCAGCTCTGCCTAGAGACTAGTGGCCAAATGAGCTAGCTATTATCAAACAAGCCAATTGTGACTGTGCTTTTGGCCCTGGCTGAAGTGAGACATTTGTCCTTTCATTCCTATGCATTTCAATCTGTCATTTTGGACATGTTCATTGCTTTAACCCCTGCTAATGCAAACAGGCCAGACCATTTCATCTTCTGTTCAGAAAGAGGACAAGGTGACCTGTAATGTTGAATATCTATGCAAATCCCCCACGCAAACAATGGGTGGTTTACCGTATTCAGCGGTTTTAACTTTCTCACCAGAGAAAGAATCGGATCGCTGTTGCAAAGTGGACCAACCTGTTCTGTCTCATGTTGAGAAATAAAAAACTGGATTGTACAGGCTGTGCCGTGCCTGACAGAACCTGAAATCAATGCTTTGTTTTCCCGTATTTGTCCTCTTAGGAAAAAAAAAGATAAATATATATGGTTTGAAACATTGTAAAAATGGCTTGTAAAAGAAACTTGTAAAAGTTACAGCCAAGAATTTTCATACCGAAATCATTCTAACTTGTGTAAATAAATTAGAAAGGAAATGGCATACAGAATCCCTTTTACTTCTACAGTAATTGCATATTTCTAAGTGAAACAGGTTTGGGTTAAAAAATAAGGTTAGTTGTGATTTATTGACTCTTTGTTGGTTTAGTCAGTTGGTAAGGTGTACCCTACTTTCAAACTGAGGAAAGAAACAACACTTCCATTTCTAGAATGAGATCCTCTAAAAAGCACCGGCTTCACACTTCCTCAAGATATGCGGGTGAAATCCCGCTAACACCCCGACTGATGAAGGAGAGATGAGTGAGTGTGATCACAGTCTTCAAAACCACCTCTGTCTCAACTACATCACAGACTCCTGTAGACAGAGACAGAGATGACACCGTTTGAACCAACACTGTGCCGTCAGTAGGAAGATGGATGGCTTCCTTTTTCTGTCTCCTCTGTTTATGACTGAGGTTGAATTTGAGTTGAACACAGAAGCAGACTCTGAAGCCGGGTAGAATGAATGAGTTTTGCGCCTGACTGAAATGCATTTTCACACAGAAAGAGAAAATCATCATCTTTAGTTGAGCATCGTGGTCATTTTTTTCTCGATTTTGTGTGGATTCTTCATTTATCTGTTGTTCTGACTGATTACGTCACAGTTAAGAGATTACAGCTTTGGTTTAAAGCCCTTTTCTTAATATCATGATATTTATACAGTTAGTTTGTCTGAGTGACGCTTTGGATAAACCAAAGTACTTTTATCTGTCACATTAGCAGGACTCGGCAATAAGGATGTTCTGACATTGTGCATTCATTAACACATTTTTTTAGACTTGCAAACATAAACACTGGTTTTCTGTGATGCATTGAACACTGTTGCAGATTCTGCTCATTTAAATATGCCACCTTGGTACAGTAATATACAGTAGCTGGCTAATAAATTGCAGCTTAGTCAAAACTGATGAATGTTTTGCAAAGAAAAGTGTTCTGAATTTATATGTATCATTAATTAGAATTACAGCTGCATAATTTCTGGCTATTATTTCAGTTTAAAAACTTGAACCTTCGAAATAAATTCTTTGCCATATCCTTTTGTAAAATGTTTTAGGTTTAATGAAACATGAAATTGTAATTAATTCTTATAAAATAACTTTGTTTTTTGAATTATTATAATTTATATTCTCTATAATATATATTTTTAATATTATTTAACTTCCAAAATGCAGTTTAAATGCAGCTTCAAAAGGCTTTAAACAATACTAGTCGAGGAAGAAGGGACTTATCTAGCGAAACGATCTTTATTTTTGAAACAAATTCACAATTTAGATACTTTTTAACCTCAAATGCTCGTCTTGTCTTGTCTCTGTGATGTGCATGCGTAATCTGTGTGATCTGGGTCAATACAGTTAGGGTATGTCGAAAAACTCCCATCTCGTTTTCTTCCCCAACTTCGAAAACATCCTAAATCGCTGCAAAAGTACCAACCCAGTGTTTACAAAGTAAACATACAAAGATCAAATGCCCCTCTACAAAAAAATTTTAAAACAGCGTTGTTTGACGATTTTGAAGTTAAAGACGAAAACCAGATACGAGTTTTTCAACATACCCTAACTGTAACATAGGGTACAGACTAGGGATGTAACGATAACCGGTTTGATGATAAATCATGATAAAATTCTCCACGGTTAGTATTACCGTTTCATCTTTTAATTATCATTAAAACCGTATTTGATTACCACGATTTGAACAACTTATGATAAATATATACTGTACAGCGTAAAGCAAAGTTTAAATAACAGTCTCATGTGCGCAGAGCACGCAGAGTAACAGTTAGTTTCGCTTTGAATGAAAGCATGACGGAAAGATGGGAGGGTTTAAAAGGTTGCTGAGGGAATATACAAATGAATATAGAAATGAATGAATTATATGAATGTACCTCTGATGGTTCTGACTGTCTTCAGAAAAGATTCGATGGCATTGTGTTTTGATCTTCATTCCATGTAATACCTAATAAAGCAGTGTTCTTAATCGCAATGCTGCATTGTCCACAGAGTTTACGGAAACAGCTGTAACTTTGCTCTTCCATAAGCGCCGCCTAGTGGCAGAGAGTGGATTTACATTGACTTACAATTACGTTCAGCCTGTTTGCAGTTTTTGTCTAGCTAAACCGGACCGAAGTTTCATGCACTGCTGTCATCTAAACTAAAAAAGACTAAAAACAAGGATTCTATAAATTTAAACAATTCACATAATACATCTAGAATTATTTTGATAAAATAGGCTACATATAACATTTATTGATTTGACTTAACCATTTTCTTTATTTAAAGGCTGAAATGTGAGGTTTACCATTTTATAAAACCTTTTCAAAGCTTTATTTGAACATTTCGAACATGTTATTAGGTAATGTTACTGTTTTAGTGTTTGTAAAAACAGAAGTCATTTTATATGTTGTTTGTTGATTTTAATGAGAAACAATTTATGTGTTAGTACTTTTTAAAAACATCCAGCATATTTTAACAATACCGTGATAATATTGATAACCGTGATCATTTTTGTCACTATAATCGTGATAAGAAAATTTCATACCGTTACATCCCTAGTACAGACTACTGTAACACAGACTATGCGGATGCACATCGCAGAGATGAGACAAGACGAGCGTCTGAGGTTAAAAAGTATATCAATTGTCAGTTTGTTTCGAAATTAACCAATAGTTTCACTAGATATAACCCTTCTTTGTCAGCTGGGATCATTTAGAGCCCTTTGAAGCTTAATTTACTGCATTTTGCATTCAAGTCACTTAAAAATTTTTTTTTAGTGTGAACTAGAATAAGTCCTGAGTTTGTTGAAAAGACAGAGCCTAATGTTAAACTTGGAATCAAGCTTGCATTAGGCTTGTGTGGTCGCGATCCCTAATGGCCCAGGCGTGTTTTAAGCGACTTTTTTTTGTTTTAGAACGTCATGCCAGTGTTCTTTAACCAGCTTATACAGACATAGCCAATCTCACCATAGAACTCACTAATTTCCTCTCTGTCCAGAACGGACAAATCCCTGCTGGAGGCGTTGTATCTAATATTGTTTTCATTGATGTGCGATTGCGTAAGTGCTGTGAGTGTGTGTCTGTGCCCTATTGCATAAATGTCATTCCCAGAACAATCTGGCAGACCTCTATTCTGAGATGGGCAAAGCCGGTCGACGTGTCACATCCACTGTGGTCAGCATTTGTTGTGGCTGCTTTTAGTTCAGATGTCCTGTCTAATACACTCATTACTGTCAGCATTGCTCTCTCTCTCTCTCTCTCTCTCTCTCTGTCTCTCTTTCTCTGTGTCCCTTGGCAGAGCCACCAGGTTGTTTATCCTTCTCAAGCAGAGAATCTCCTGATCAACTTGTGATACCCAAAAACTGCAGCCACCAGAAAAATCTCTAGTGTTTCATACTCTTAACTGTAGCAAACCTGAAACACCTGCTCTGGATGACATATCTGTTTTCAACAAGTCAGCTCTTGAAAGATTACTGCAGGTGCTATTTGGCATGGACAAGCACGTTGCAGTGCCGTATCACAATACAGGTGTCACAATTCAATGTTATTCATCGCAATTTTGCAGAGAATTTATGTTATCTATTAAAGTGCATAAAGTCCATGAGCGTAATATCAACATACTAGTAATATACCAATAAATCTGCAATATTTTGCCTTTATTTTAGAATTATCAGCATTGGCCAAGACCTACGCCTGTTTAGCAAGTGTTACCTAGTCTAGCAGTATCCTGTTTTAAGAGAAAATTGAAAGAAAAAAAGTTTTACATAAAAAAACTGTATATGCAAATATTTTTACTAATAATTTAATTGTATTTTATATAGAGAGAGGGTATAAAAGAAGTGCTAGGTGAAATATGGACCCAGCGGTTGGGTTAAATGTTTAACCTAACCTACTGGGTAGTTTTATTTAACTGAAAGGTAAAAATCAGGCATATTTATTAATAAGTGATTTAACAAAATTTTATTATTTAATTATTATTCATTCTACGTATTCATGAATGCTCATTTCCAACATATTTTGGGTTAATTTTAAGCAAGAAATATAGTGATTTTTAACCAATAGTTGAGGTAAATAAAACTATACAGAAGGTTAAAACAGCCTAATCGCCAGCGCTGGGTTGTTTAGAGTGTTAATATTTGTATAGATGTAAATTTAATTTTGTATACACTACCAGTTTTTGAACAGTAAGATTTTTAATAAAGAAAAGTCTCTTCTGCTCACCAAGCCTGCATTTATTTGATCTAAAGTACAGCAAAAAGTAACATTTTGAAATATTTTTACTATTTAAAATAACCGTTTTCTATTTGAATATATTTGCAAATGTGATTTTTTTCCTGTGATCAAAGCAAAATTTTCAGTATCATTACTCCAGTCGTCAGTGTCACAGGATCCTTCAGAAATCATTCTAATATGCTGATTTGCTGTTCAAGAAACATTTTTTAGTATAAATTATTAGCAATATTTTAAACAGTTTTTTTAGGATTCTTTGATGACTAGAAAGATCCAAAGAGGGGGGTAAAAAATATATATTTCTATCAGCTTTAAAAATAAAGCTGATAGAAATGAATACTTCTATTTTATGAGGATGCTTTAAATTGATCAAAAATGATAATAATGTTACTAAATATTTCAGATAAATGCTGTTCTTCTGAACTTTATATTCATCAAAGAAACCTGAAAAATTCTACTAAGCTGTTTTCATCATAACGTTTTTTTTTGAGGAAACAAATCAGAATATTGGAATTCTGAAGGATCATATAACTGGAGTAATGATGCAAAAAATTCGGCTTTGAAATCTCAGGAATAAATTACATTTTAAAATATATTCAAATAGAAAACAGTCATTTAAAATAGTAAAAATATTTCAAAATTTTACTGTACTTTGGATCAAATAAATGCAGGCTTACTGGCTTTAACAAGAACATTAAAAATGACTGGTAGTGTATATTTATGTATTTGTATGTAGCAATCATATCCTGCAAAGCCCAGAAATTACTTGTGCAACCTTTAAAAATAAAGCTGAAAATGTGAGCATATTTTCACATTTCTACATGGAATGACTGTATTGGCAGGGCCTTTGTTGTGTTTAATGTGTTTCTCTAGTACGATTCCAGTCTTCACATAAGCAAATCTTTCCATGACAGCGCAGATCCCATCGCTGTCTTGTAGCCTCACGAGTGAGGTGTACGTGTCGTCCGTGCCTCGAGAAAGTGTGTTTGTGTGCACAGAGAGCACTAGGGGGTGATTACATCAAATGTTCCCCCTGAAGAGCTGGTTGCAGGGATCCGGGGCTTCCTGGGCTGTGATTGTTAAAAATATTGTGTAGGGATGCAGCCGTAGAAATGGCTTTAGAGTGGTGTAATATGTTTCACATAGCAACTCATAGAGAGGGAACCACCTGCCACCGGGTATATCCAGTGCCAGCGTCACCCTCGCCTATGAAATCATTCCCCAGCGGATGTTTTCTGCTGAGGTTGTTGTTGTTGAAGTTCCTCGGAGGCTTCGCTGCATGCCGTATTACGTCATTGCGAGATTTTGTCTGCTCACCAAGGAGATGGAATGTTTCGAGCAGACGTATCCCAGCATAACACATATTTCTGCTGTTAGAGCTTTTCCTCCTTTCTGCGCACGTCTGGAAACATCGTATAAATCAGCGTCTGCTCGGCATGCGCCAGGTGAAGATGATATGTCATCGTTACACAAAGATGTGGAAAAGATGGGATGACATAATGAAAGATGAGCTGCGGCGAGAGAGGAAGAGACAGATGAAGAAAGACTCTGCCTGCAGGTGATTCAGGTCAGCGCTCTCGCAGAGGAGCCGCTGCCACGGTTACCATCTCTATGGAAACTAGAAGGTGTTCCGTTGCGTTAGAACTGCCATCCTGATGTTTTTGATGAACCGCTAGCTGCTGAATGCCAGCTCATTGAGAGAGTTTTTTATATTTTATATCATAATGTTTACAACCGTTTTGTATTAAAAAGGTTTTAGTCTTATTTTCATTTTACTTGCCACTTGCAGTTTAGAATATAATTTAAATAGGTAATTAGCATTATACAATTGAGGTCAAAAGTGTACATCAAAATCTTAATTATTTTACCAAAATAAGAGGGATCATACAAAATGCATGTTGTTTATTTAGTACTGACCTGAATAAGATATTTGACAAAACATATAGTCAGTCCACAAGAGAAAATTACACCGTTCAAAAGTTTACATCCCCTTGATTCTTAATGCAGTGTTGTGTCTTGAATGATCCACAGCTGTTTTTTTTGTTTAGTGATAGTTGTTCATGAGTCCCTTTTTTGTCCTGAACAGTTAAACTGCCTGATATTTTTCAGAAAAATCCTTCAGGTCCCACAAATTCTTTGGTTTTTCAGCATTTTTGTGTATTTGAACCCTTTCCAAGAAAGACTGTATGATTTTGAGATCCATCTTTTCATGCTGAGAACAGCTGAGGGACTCATATGCAACTATTACAGAAAGTTCAAACGCTCACTGATGCTTCTGAAGGAAACACGATGCATTAAGAGCTGAGATAGAATAGAGATGTGTACATTTTTCTTATTTTGCCTAAATATCATATTTTTTATTTAGTACTGCCCTTCAGAGGCTACAGAAGATAGTTACACGTTTCCCAGAAGACAAAATAAGTTAAATTTACCCTGATCTTCAAATTCAAAAAGTTTAAACATTTGACCTAAACTGTATATTAATTGACCACTTATTTAATGCAGTATTTCTGTAAAATATATTAAAACATTTTAAAACGTAAAAAATGCATTAGGAAAATGCAACATTTATTAATTGTCAAAACTGTTGTTGAATAAAATCAATGTTTCATCAGTCAATGCATTAATAAATTTTTTGTCTGTTAATCAATGGCAGTTATGTCAAATATAGTAAAATATATGCAAATTAATATTGAATATTACATATATACAGTAAAGACAAAAAATGTATGTGTACACTATAGTTTAAAAATCTCTTGTGCACACCAAGGCTGCATTTATTTGATTAAAAATGTAGTAAAATCAGTAATATTGTCAAATATTGTTAGCATTTATTACAGTTTTCTATTTCAGTGTATTATATTATAGTGTAATTTATTCCAGTTTTCATAGTCTTCAGAAATCATTTAAAGTAACATTTCTTGTCATTATCGATGTTGAATACATTTGTTGATGAATAGTCTGTAAAATCAGTAATAATGTGATATATTGTTACAGTTTAATATAACTGTTTTCTATTTCAGTTTATTATACTACATTGTAATTTACTTTAGCCTTAATACTCCCATGGTTCTTTAGAAATCATCAGAAGTCACATTTCTTCTAATTATCGATATTGAAAACAGTTCTGCTGATGAATATTTCTATGGAAATTCTTTTGTATCATTATATTTTTACTGACATTCTTTAATTTAACTATATTATTAGATTTTGTCCATTGAGAATTGGCTTGATGAAGTCATCTGAAAAGTACAATTGATTCAAAGTGATTTTTTTTTCATTAGTAATAAATATTAAAATGTGTATTCACTAATTTCCAAAACTGTTTTTCAGTATAATTAGTGCTTAATCAAAGTTCTGTTAATCAATGCCAATATTGAATTAAAACATAAAAACTATAAAAAATAGGCAAATATAAGCCAGTTAATGCTTAAATATTATAGTATAGTATATTTGACGTATTTCCAAAAACATTACCATTCAGAATGTTTGTAGCACATTTCTTGTCTTTTCTTTAAAGTTGGGGATATGAGTACTAATTTGAGGAAATGGACCTTCTGTTGCACTTTGCTTTAATTTCCTGTTTTCTGACATATATGAATCTTTTGAAAACTCTAAAAACGGAGGAGTGAATTGGCAAAAATGTGTACAGAAGTATTGCGATAAGTAGATTTCCTCTGGTATTTCCTTCCTGTGCGGCGGCTTCATAAAATAGCCACACACTAATCCGAGCCTAAATTAGATTTGCATGTGTGTGTGTCTGCGTGTTCATCCAACCATTATTTGGGCAAGTGCATGCTTGTGTGCGGCTGTTCGTTGACTGATACTCTGTGCTTAGATGGAGACTTAAGATTGTGTGTGTGTTGTGATCTCTGGATGAGCGCTTAGAGCGAGCAGGCTTGCTTCTGGCTCTAATCTGATTCTATAAAGTGCTTAGGAGGATCTTTGTTTCCATCTGGTGGTTTTCACTCTGTTACATCACTGCAGCTGGCAGTGTGCGTGTGTATAGTGGGAGGAGCTCAATACTGATGTCAGAGACATAGTAACACACGTGCATTGGACATGCACTGCCCCGGGCCCTGTCTCTCAGCTTGATGCCTCCTACTCTTTTGTGTTTAAATGGCCGACGCTCTGGGAGGTGAATGAATATGTTAATGGACGTTTTGCAATTTATATTGCTGGAGTACTTGTGCAAACAGCATAATTGTGCTGATTGAATGACTGGTGGTTTGCAGGCATCAAAGGAAGGACACAGTGAAGGACATATGAAAAATGTATTAAAGAATTTCCAACCGTCCAATAAATGAACCGTAACTATGTCTAGATTCCAAGAAAATGGAGTGTGATATTGATAGCAAATCAAACACATTCCATCAAAAAACATTTTTTTGTACACCGTTATAGGGCAGATTATTTCAGAATTGTCCTGACAGTTTTTGTTTTTCACTCACATCGCTATACCTAATGAAGTTTATTTTTACTAACATACTTATTCATATTCATGTTTGATTAATATATATTTCATAAAATTTTTTATTATTATTATTTTTTTAAATGACATGGTTTTAAGTAAGTACTTATATTTATATGTGCTCAATATACTTTTAATTAAAAATGATTTATTTATTTTATAAAAATATCAGCTTTTTAAAAAATAACATATGGTTTTAATAAAGAAATAGATAGTTCTACAGTTGTGCAATTAAATATAGTTTAATTCTATTATTATATTATTTGTGCAAATTCAATTTAAAACTTTCCATTGTATGGGTTGTTATGCACTCGCACCACTGTAATAAACAAAGTTTATTTTTAACATACTTATATTCATATTTGATTAATATATTTTTCATGATTTTTTTTTTATTTTATTTTAGAAAAATATCAACTTAAAAAAAATAACATGATTTTATTTTAAAAATAGATAGACGTTCTACAGTTTTTAATTATAATTTCATTTAATTATATAATTATATCATGTGTAAATTCAATTTAAAACTTTCTAGTGTATTGTTACCAACATATAAATATTCATATGTGATTACTAGATTTTTCTTTAAAAAAAAAATAAATAAAAAATATCAACTTTTTTTTTTATCAACATATGGTTTTAATAAAAAAATAGAAGTTCTACAGCTTTACAACTAAATGAAATGTAATTATATTAATTATATTATATTATGCAAATCTGATTAAACTTTCCTTTTTATTAGTTGATTTACATAACTAAAATGACTTGCACCACAAGTTATGTTTATGTGTGATTACCATGTGGTTAATATATTTGAATATAAAAAAATTTATTTATTTATGATTTATGTATTTTATAAAATATAAACTTAAAAAAAAAAGAAAAGAAATTCTACAGTTATGCAATTAATTAAAATGTAATTATATAATTATGTTATACATGCACAATTGATTTAAAACTTTCCATTGTGTTTGGCTGTGTTATGTAAACAAAATGACATTAGTGTCACTCACAAAAATAATTCTTGTCAAGTTTGTGCTGTTAAATAATTAAAATAATTTCAATTCAACTTGAAAGTCAATGTGATTTTTAAAGCAAACATGAAATTAAAATGAATCCTATTTATGTTTATCTTCATTTATTTCATCTTAACCATTTTTAACCTCAATAATGTAAACTATTATTCATTTATTTTATTTTGATTTCTGGTATGCATTTAAACATAGAAAGTAGAGCTGAGATCTTTTTAAAAGTTTGCTAGAGATTCCACGTAAGCCTGCCACTAGCATAACAGCTATTTAACGCATTGTTTTAACAATCCAACATTTCAGTTCTGGCTCTATTCTGGTATGAAACTGGGAAATACGTCACACTACAAAGTTAAAATGGTCTGCGAATGTCGTTTCTTGTCAATGTTGAGGAAGTGTCGGGTGGATACTGACCAAGATTCTAATGGCTCTATTGTTTGTGTTTGTGTTTCAGATCAACTTGAGGCTCATCTTGGTGAGTGGAAAAACAAAAGAGTTCCTGTTCTCGCCAAACGACTCCGCGGCCGACATCGCCAAGCACGTGTACGATAACTGGCCAATGGGTGCGTGATGATTCACATCTTCAAACACATATTTTTTTGAATGCATCCCACCAGCAGACTGAAACCATTGGCTCGTGTGAAGGATTTTCAGGCTATTGTTTTTGGCGTCGATTAGATTCCTCTTTACAGCCCTTTTCTGTGTTCAGATAATCTGTACTGCAGACAAATCTGAGTCTGACCGAGTGGTAATCCTGCGCAGAGCTAGATTCCACTCAACTGTACACTGACCTAAAGTCAATGACAGTACTGAAGGGTAAAAACAGAGCGTCTGAGTGTGTGTTTATATGTCTGTCTGGCCATCCCTCCACCTGAGTCTGAGGTCTGTGAGGTGGGGTTTGCATTCAAATATTCCACAGATACTGTTCTAGCTGAATCTGTAGGTTATTATACACCACACAGTTTTTTCGCGAAGAGCAGATGGAAACCAGACTCATCTTTCATCTGTTTTTGCACTGTGCCTTGGCAGCCCATCTGAAATGACACAAGCTCAAGTTTAGCATTTTTCCATCTTATTGACCTCTTAAACATACTGTGGTGGTTCCACGGTGCAGTGATGGTAATAACATGGTACTGTGATATATGGGCCATTCTACAAGTTGAAAAAAAAGAGGTCTTTTTACAAAAAATTTGTATGCAAATTGTATAATATCTAAGGTACACATTTCTAGTAATTGTGCAGTTAATTCTCATATTGTATTTTAGAAGGTTTTATACTCTCTCAGTATTAATTAATTTATTTTTATTTATGTTTAGGTTTATTTGACAAGGACAGTGCACATCAATAATACATAAATGTACAATGAGCCAGAATTAGCCAAAAGGCTTTAAAATTGTCACCCTAAAATTATAAAACAAGTAATCAATACACAATAAATACAGTCTTCAAAATAAATATAAAATGTATACCAATTCTAAGACATTAAAATTTAAGATACTTTTAAACCTAGCTCTAAGATGCTAATCAGCATATGGTTAGCTAGCACAGTTCTGAACAGTGTTACCAAAAAGTGTGCTTACTTGTAGAAAAAAGGTGTTCGGTAGTAACGTTACTTAAAGTTACACACAGATTTTTCAGATTTTTAAACACATTTACCTCAAAATGATGGGGACTATTTACTCACACCTTGTAGGGGGACACAGGAATATTTTCTGATCATACATTTATGGGTTAAAATCAGTCTCAAACAATGGACTAAAACATACACTGTTTCGGTAGTGACATGAAAATGCAGGACAATTTTAAATTTTTTCATAATTTTCATAATTTACAAAGAAAATATATGAAAATAAATAAATAAATTTAGCTTCTTAAAAGAAGCAGAACGATACTTTTAAAAACAACAATGGAAAAAAATACGACAGTTATTTCAATATCATTTTCATTTGGGACCTCCCAATTGAAAGTACCCAATGAATGATTTTTTATATATTAAGCTTTCAAATATTTCATAATTATTTGTTTCAATAGATAATAGAAGGATCTTGGTAAACATCTAAGATTTAAATACTTAAATGTTTTGTTTTGTTTTTAATGTGTTTTTTGGTTGTGGGACTGCAGTTTGGACCAATTCTGTAGAATGGCTCATATACTCTACTGTTCAAAATTTGGAGTTGGTAAGATTTTTAAATGTTTTTGAAAATCTCTTACCAAGGGTGCATTTATTTGATCAGAAATGCAGTGAAAACTGTAAAATTGTAACATATTTTTACATATAAAAGAGCTGTTTTAAAGTATAACATTTTCAGCAGCCATTACTCCGGTCTTTAGTGTCTTATGATCCTTCAGAAATTATTCTATGCTGATGTGGTGCTCAAGAATATTGCTGGAAAACCTGTCAGAAGTAATATTTGAGTAATGTGGAACTGTGTTACATATTTTTCAGGATTTTTGTATAAATGGAAAATTATTCGTTTAGTCTTTAGTGTCACTCTTGATCATTTTGATGCATCATTTCTAAATAAAAAAATACATCTTTCAAGAAAAGATCAGTCTGTGTAAAGCAGTATTAAAAATGTATACTGAGTTTGTCACACCAAAAAAAATGTATTAAATGATAAAAAAACGGCAAGTAAATGAAGTATCCAAATTTAGAAAAAATAAGCAGAATTCACTGCCTACTCGTGGAAAAGCTGTCGTCTCTCTTAACTGTCAAATATGAATAAATTAGAGGAGACCAAGCTGTTTAGTAAATTATCGCAACCAGGGAATATGCATTTACGTGACGTAACTGTAGGCTGTAGTAACTAACGATAATGACAGTAACTGGTCACTGAGTAGGCAAACCACTGATGCTAATGCGCTCTAGCTATTTAAGTGTGTGTGAAATTTTAGGCCTGCCCAAAAAATCCTGGATACAAAAATGGTAAAAAAAAAAAAAAAAAAAATGTTTAATGGTGTATCTCCACAATTCAGTACTACATAGTTCACAGTCTTTGTAACGTGTTTTCAGCAATACATTTGTAACATTTATAATATGTTTAGAAACAACCTGTTTAAAGTCTGACTTTAAACCAGTCTGAGCCCAGCAAACCAAATTAGGCTGGTTTAGACTGCTTTCCTTAATAGTAAGGAATGCTACTTTCTTATTACTGTTTTTTGTTCAGGGTTTATTTAAGGTAAAGTTTATTTTAATTTTATTTAAATTTCTTGCTTTGAATAGCCTTTATGAAAGTCATCAGCCTTTAATTATGTCAAAAAGAATATTGATGAAAATAAAAAGGAGAAAGAAAGCCTTCTTTGTTGTGCAGTTTGTAAACTCCATCGGGGTGGTCCCGGATTGAATCAGAGTGTTATTCATAGCAGACGAGCACAGCGGAGCTCGACCTCATGAGGACACAAAATGACCCTCACTTGAGTCTTGTGACTGACTGAGTCAAGACTGAGAAAGAGACGGGTGGGTCGTATAAATAAATGAATGAAGAGAGGGAAAAGAGTGAAAAACGGTGAGGCAGTAACATAAAAAAGTGTTTCTAATGGGTCAGCTCATTCCTACCCTGGATGTCTGTCTATAAAACTGACTGTCTGTAAAACACAAAGTACATTTTTGTCTGTTTCTCAGGGTTTTTATTGAAGGTTTCCTTTATGAAATGATGCTGTAACCAGTCTAATTTGTTCTGTCTTTAACAGACTGGGAAGAGGAGCAAGTGAGCAGTCCAAACATCCTGCGCCTCATCTACCAGGGCCGATTCCTACACGGCAATGTGACGCTAGGAGGTGAGCCGGCCTCCCACGCTCCTCATTACCATTATTAATATCACATCACACATGCTTCGCTTCTGTTGATTATTTATTAAATCATTCCTCTCAGTCTAGAGTCATGAGCCAAGAAGTTGCTTGGCTCTTTCTCTTCCAGGTGAATCCGCTGTGTCCCAGTGGACTCTTACGACGGCACAGATATTTATTTTGGCTTTGTCAAGTTTTATTTCGGGACAGGGTGCAGTGTGGTTCAGTTCCATCATTGTTTAGCTGATTGTAAGGACATCCAAAAATTCAGCTTCCAGTCCCAGTACACCTAAATGTTACTATTCTCAAGTCATGAATAGAGTTCACCGACTTAAAATATTCCCAGAATGTGGTAGCGAGTTTTTCCTGCAGCTTTGAAGGGAAAGGAGCAGTCTATGAATGTAGGAAAGCACTGGCTGGCAGACCCGTCATCAGGGAGAAAAAACAGGGAGGAGAGGAAATTCTTTGGGCGTGAACAGGAAGCATTTTTTTATTTGTTTGGCCATCCCTCAAGCAGCAATAAAAGATTGAGTGGCTTTGTAAATGCATGTATGAGAAAGTATATAAATATATGTCTGTCTTTTTCCTCATATTACACAAATTAATCCTAGTTAAATCCTAGGTTCTCTTTAAATTTAACGAGGCCTTTTAAAAATATATGTGACCTGTGAAAAGGCATGGTTCACCCAAAAATGAAAGTTCTGTCAATAATTGCTCACCCTCATGTCATCCATTCATCTTCAGAACACAAATTAAGATTTTTTGATGAAGTCTGAAAGTTTTTTTTGACCCTGCATAGACAGCAACGCAACTACCATGTTCAAAGCCCAAAAAAGGTAGTAAGGACATTGTTAAAATAGTCCATGTGATGTCAGTGGTTCAACTGTAATTTTAAGTAGCTACGAGAATAATTTTGTGCGCAAAGAAAACTGAAAATGCCGGTTCCTGCGTCAGCAGCACCACACGCATACATTGAATTTCACAAAATTTCTGAATTTCACAAAATTTCTGAACAGTAAGATTTTTAATTTTTTTTTTTTTAAATTTTAAAATGTAATTTATTTTTGTGATCAAAGCTAAAGATCAAAGCTTTTCAGCATCGTTACTCCAGTCTTCAATGTCACATCATCCTTCAGAAATCCCTCAGAAATCATTCTTTAATGAATAGAAAGATCCAAAGATCAGCATTTATCTAAAATAAAAAGCTTTTGTAACATTATGCACTATACCATTCAAATGCTTGGAATCAGTATAATTTTTTTCTTTTGGGAAAGAAGGTATAGAAATGAATGCTTTTATTTAGCAAGGATGCTTTGAATTGATCAAAAGTGATGATAAAGACATTTATAATATTACAAAAGATTTCTATTTCAGATAAATGCTGTTCTTCTTAACTTCATTCATCAAAGAAACCTGAAAAAAATTCAGCTGTTTTCAAAATAATATTAATAATAATAATTGTTTTTTAACCAGCAAATCAGAACATTAGAATGATTTCTGAAGGATCATGTGACTGGAGTAAAGATGCTAAAAATTCAGCTATGAAATCACAGAAATAAATAACATTTTAAAATGTATTCAAAAAGAAAACAGTTATTATAAATAGTAAAATGATTTCAAAATGTTACTGTTTTTGTTGTACTTTGGATCAAATGAATGCAGACTTGGTGAGCAGAAGAGACTAAAATAATAAAAATTGTACTGTTCAAAAACTTTTGAGTGGTAGTGTACATCATGGTACTCTCGTGAATGCGTTGAAGAATGACATGGAAGAGAAGAAATTGTAAAAAGTCATAAAATTATGGTTGAACCACTGATGTCACATGGACTATTTTAACAATGTCCTTACTACCTTTATGTGCTTTGAACGTGTCGTTGTGTTGCTGTCTATGGATGGTCAGAATGCTCTCGCATTTCAGCAAAAATATCTTAATTTGTGTTCAGCAGATGAATGAAGGTCTTATGGGTTTGGAACAACATGCAGGTGAGTAATTAATGACCGAATTTTCACTTTTCGGTAAACTAACCTTTTACTATAATATTCTGAAGTATATTTTAATATATATTTTGTTTGGGCAAACTTTTCCCAAGGCTGAATAACTATGAGTAAGTGAAACCTCACAACTAGCTCCAGTTCCTGAACTGTTCGACCGATGACGTGATAGAGGAGCGCAGGCAGGGTTTGCCAAAAAAGTGTCACTTTGATAATACACGCTGACATCTACTTGATTCAAGACTACCAAGGCATGGAGACCGAGTGTGTCTGTGGGGCAGAAGGCAGCATCAGTGACAGCTCTCAATAAGGGACAGGCTTAAATGCTGCACTCCCGTCCAGGGGTTTACATGTCATCCTGGTCCTCTGTCCTATGACTTCATCCTTTTGAGAAGTGACTTTGGTGTCATAGATGTATGACATTAGTCTCTAGTGTCCATTCAGTCCAACACTCTTTTTTTGTCTTATGTCTTGCAGCTTTAAAACTGCCTCTCGGAAAAACCACAGTGATGCATTTAGTTGCCAGAGAGACGCTGCCCGAGCCAAATTCCCAAGGTAACCATTCTGCCCTCTCTCTTTTCTGTCCACTCCTCTTTCACTTTTTCACACGCTCCCTGCCTCACTGCAGCCTTCACTTTGTTCAGAAATGTGCAGTTTAAATGTTGATCATTCTCACCCTCCCGCAATAATTAATTATTAATTAATGGACCAGAGCATATGTGACATGGTCACATGACAGTTTTCAGCGAAAAAATAGGAAGATAAATGTATGGTTGCTGAGCTTATTCTGATATATATGATCCTGGACCACAAAACTAGTCTTAAGTAGCACTGGCATATTTGCAGCACTAGCCAAAAATACACTGTATTGATCATTTTTTCCTTTAAGACGATTTTTTCAGTATTTCATTTTTTTTCCCCCATCAGAGTCCAGATTTTCAAATAGTTGTATCTTGGCCAAATATTCTCCTATCATAACAAACTATACTTAAATGAAAAGCTTATTTATTCATGATGTAAAAATCACAATTTCAAAAAAATGACCCTTTTGACTCTTTTTGTGGTCCAGGGTCCCATATTATCAGAAGTTGAGTTGAACTTTTTATAAGGTTAAAATGTTTTTATACAAATGCTGAACTGAAGGCTTAATTGACACAGACACAGATGCACATTTGATTTATAGTGTCAGCATAAAAAAAATAAAGTATGTATATTATATTTGTAGTTATTATTTTAAGTATGAGAGACACACTTGGTTACTGTCAGACAGTTACTGGTTTCTAATAATTTTCGGGTTAATTCTGTGTTGATGATAATGAGCAATTATATAAATGGAACATTTTTAATGAACTATTATTATTATTATTATTATTATTATTATTATTTATTAATTTATTTTTTTAAGTGTTAAAAATATAAAATATATTTAAATATAAACTTTGCTTTTACAGTCTTTAGTTAAAATAATATTTGAGTGTAAAAAAAAGTATATATATATATATGAATAAAATAACAGAGTAAACCACATAAAATAACATTAAAATAAAATAATTAAAATATAATTACAAGTCTGCGATTGTAGCTTATAAGGTACTTTAAATATATATTTTTTATTTTTTATTTGAACTTGTTGTGTGTGAGTAATATTCTTAGCTCTGTTTGAGTTTCTGTTTTAAATAAAATGTCTTTTAGATGATTATTTATGTATTCTGAAGCACTTCTGCTATTATTATTAAAACTGTCCTTTTTTTTTTTTTAAGGGTTACCCATAAGTAAACAGTACCTTTACACTGTCCTTAGTTAAGATAATATTTCAGTGTAAAATAAAATAAAATATACATAAATATAATCACAAAGTAAACCACACATAATAAAATAAAATAAATAATTACAATACAGTTTCAATACAAAGTCTGGGATTGCCGCTTATAAGGTGCTTTAAATATATATATATATATTTCATTTATAATCTTTTTGTATAGAAGATAATATTCTCAGTTCTGTTTGTATTTTTATATCATTATTTATGTATGCTTGAAGCCCTTTGTGCTTTGACAGAATTTTTGCTAGCTCCTGCTGTCTTACTAACCATGGCTCTGTTCCAAACCCTAGTGAGCTTCCATGCTGTCTGCTGCCTTTTAAGTCACTGAAATAGAACCTCACGTGTGATCGATTTGGAGCATTTTGCATGCTCCTTCACACGAAAATGCATAGATTTTGTTCAGCTAATTCTGTAGTACTCTAATAAGCATAAAAATATAATACATGGCCCATAATTATTTGCCAAAATAGTAATTTCTGAGCATCTTCAGGAACAAATTTTCTGTGGTGCTAGGTAGGCAGTAGGCTTTGGAACAGAACCTTTATTTGTTTTGCACAGTAGTATTAAGCTTCTGTGTTTTTGTTACAGGTCAGAGGAACCGGGAAAAAACTGGAGAGAGCAACTGTTGTGTGATCCTGTAAATACATCCCATCATCCCCCAGAACGAGTGTTTCCTGTCACCCTTCGCCCATGCTGCTTAAACACAACTAATCACACCTGACTCCCACGAGCACCTGACCAGAACAAGAGCTTCACCTGGAAAGGACAAAAAATCACCCGAGACACGGATCGGAGAACATTTCGGCTTCGCGCAGTCCGTATTTAAGCCAAAAGATGTCAAAAAATCTGATAATAAATGCGTCCCACCTTCACACACACATTTCCACTCTTTCTAACACCTTCATGTGCTCCAACAGACCTGTAACACACACCTGCACACACACACACACACACACACACACACTCCTCCCCTTCTGCCAGTTTGCACACGGAGGAGGCCCTCGTTTCTCAGTTTTTTTATTGCACATAGTAACATGAATGATTCAGTGAGGAAAAAGAGACTCGTTCGCCTCAGCCGAGGTGATTCTTCCTCTCAGGAGGGAGACGTGCGAGGGGGGAAATTCATTTACACAGGGTCTGACGAACTTTTCACCTTTTTTTGGCTCGGATCTGGCGCGGAGGTGGAAAGGCATGCTGTCACCTACGTCTGAAAGAATAGCACACGCTTCACCGACGGATTGATCTCCGCTACAGTCACCCTCCCGGACTGTTCTCGTCAAATGCTAATCGCCACACATAGTCTGTTGATTTCAGCGCAGGAGAACAAGTATTGATGTGCCTGATGAACGTTTTAGAAATGTTTAATATATACGTTTCCATGCGTTTAAATGCCCCATTCTGGTTTTGGAGGTCCAGTTCCTGAACGCCAGTGTGTTTCGAGCACAGTCGGGACTTTTGCGGGAAGGTCGACCTCCAGACGTTGGTTTGATTCACTTGTGGAAAGTCTAAAATATGCGTAATGAGTAACATTTGCGACTGTGTTTTGACAGTCAACCAGTGTTGCGTCTGCCCTCTTTAGATAGATCTGAGCTGCTCTTTCAGGAAGGGTAATGAAATTTAACCCTTTATTTTCTAAGTGTAGTGGTGTAAATTAAAGCTTGCGTTTGGAGCCAGAAGATAACTATGGAATGAAGTTTGGCTTGGTTTCTATTTCCCCTTCCTTGTTAGATATAAAATTTGTTTGCACAACAGAAACATGAGCTGTTTCGTTTCTAAATCTGTCATTTTTTTCTTTTCCCCCCTCCTCCCTTTTTAATATTTTTCCAAATGGGGAATTGTATTCGAAGGTTACATATGTGTAGAGTATATTTAATATGAATCTTATAGAGAACATAACTATAGATTGTTGATATATATTGGTGTCTAGTGTATGATAGTCTAAAAACAGTTAGCACATTAGCATTTGGAGCAGTGAGACGCTGACGATTTCATGTACTTTAACAGCAGCAAATCCCTCTCTAATGGCTGAAGAAATTACTGTGTTTTCTTCTCTTATTTTGTTTTTCAAATGTTCATAATTTGATATGTTTTGTTTTCTTTCCTTATTCTTTTTATGTGGTCTTTGCTTTCTGCTTTTTAACACCGCACTAGGTCTGAAAAATATTGGTCCTTATCAGGGTTCAAATCTGTACAGAGCTGAAGTTTTTAAAAAGATAATTGTAAATAAACTAATGCTTCTCATTCTCTAAACTACAAATGGAAATACATCTATAAACTGAATAAAGAATCCAGAATATTGAAGTGAAATGCCTATTGCTTGCTGTGTTCACCTTCAGATTGTTTATAGTGAGTTATGTAACATGTTGTAATCCCAGCAATGTTTGGATTTTAGCACTATTCTGTATTTATATTATTACAGCACTTGAGAAAACACACACACACACACACACACACACACACACACACACACACGCACACACACACGTATATTCTACAAAATTGGTGCAAATTCAGTTTTGGAATATTTGTCCTCTCCCCAAATTTGTCACTACTGAAACACTCTAATATATAATTTAATAAGAATGGTTATATTGACCTTTTAAGATTTTGCTTACATCTTCCTAGTAAATATATATTTTTTCTATTTTATTAATACTCTTTCAGAGGTAAATCAATAACAATTACAATTTTAACAATATTTCAAGTGTGATTTATGAAATTTGTTATATTTTGAATCAAATTTTTATTTGTAAAAGGCAAAAGTTGATCAGATTTCAAAGTTAAGGATTCATTAGTTTGAATATACATTGAACCAAACACTAATAACATATTAGTTGATAATTCAGTATACTTTATTTTTTGACAAAACACGATCGTTTTTCGGTCGTGACCACAGCGATCTGTATTTCCACCAAATAAAGGATCATGTGTTCCTTTTTTGTCATTACCTGGCGATTTTATGGGATAACACCCAAAAAAATCCCAAGATGTCTGTTTTCGGTAGTGGCAATTTTAGATACTTTTGAACCCAACGTTAGCTCAAAGATGCTAATCACCACATGGTTAATTGTATAACTCTAAATAACTCCAAAAAAGTGTGCTTAATTGCAGAAAAAAAGGTGTTTGGTATGGCATTCTTTAAAGTTACACACAGATTTTCAGACTTTTGAAGACATTTACCTTAAAATCTACTCACACCTTGTAGCTGTAAGAGAAAATAACAAATATTTCCTAATCATACATGTAAATGTAAATCAGTCTCAACCAATGGACTAAAACACACACTCTTTCGGAGTGACATAAAAAAACAAAAATATTTATATAAACAACAGTGAAATAAATTGCAAAAAATATTTGGTTGAAATTTAGGGGTTTATGAGTTAATTTGGTTGATGTTCAGGACAGCCACATCAATCGAAAACATGTTCTGATGATTTTATTACATTAATCTGACTGATATTTTAAATATTATTGTGGATTTTAATAGATTTTAATAAATGCATTTTAAGTATGCTTTTTGGTTGTGGGACAACAGTTTGCACCAATTCTGTGGAATGGCCCATATTAATTCTGTATATTTCATTAATAATAAATAATATGCAGCTTAGGTGAAAGAGGCATTGAAATAGTGCATTTATTCTTAAAAAGCATTTATCAAAAGGTAATTTACTTGTCATTAATGTTATCTTCTTTCCAATAGCACGTCAAATACTTCTCCAATTGTGATCTTTTCGCGCCACCGTGTGGGTAAAATGATAATTACACACATCTCCTGTTTACACAAATCAAATCACATCAGGTTTATTATTGTTTTATATTATATCTTTATTAGTATTTATTATTGTTGATATTGTACAATTACATTTGTTAATAAATTAAGATAAGATAAGATAAATAAAATATAACTAAACGACCATTTGACTCGTTTACCCCCCAAGTACCAATTTTTGGTCTCATTTAAAAACACTTTTTAAGGACTTTATTTTAATTTTAATACCAGGAAAAATACAACAACGCACACTTTATAATAATATAAAACATGGGTTTATTAAGGTAACAATAAACTACGGTAACCATGGGAACCTCAAGGGCACACCTCGCGGCCTTCGACGCAAAACAACTTCCTGTCCGTGTTTCTTAAACTACACGCGGTAAGAATCAGTTTTGTGTCATAATTTTGTGTTACTCTGTTGCATAAGTTGGGCCATTATTTGAAATTTACCGGTTTGATAAGATTTTGATCATTCTAATTCTAGCCATTCTACACAAATGTACTTAATTTACTAGAAACACTAGTAGAAAATGAACACCAATAATCACCACTCAAACCTAAATAAACATAGGCTATTAGCATCAATTTAATAGCAATATGAACGATACAAAAATAAAAAGCCTGTAGTCGTCGTGCAGACTGGAAGAATAACCAAAAATAATAACAATATTGTCCAATTACGGTCATTTTAAAGTTTCCTTAAAATTAATTGACGGTGGACATGAGGGGATTTATGATTCATTTAAATTTAAACACCACCGAAAACTAAATAAACATAATAACATCATATTAATAGCAATCTGAACAAAACCAAAAATAAAGAGAGAGCTTACAGTCATAGTGCATACTGGAAAATTCACCAAAATAATAACAATATTGTTTAATTACTGTCATTTGAAAGCTGTACTTGATAGTAATCGGTGGTGGACATGAGGGATGATGTATTATTAAAATGTGTAATAGGCTAAATTATATATTTTCCTGGCTGTGTGACAAATTAATTTTTCAGAAATTTTTCAAAATCAGAAATGTTCCATGTAGTCTTTTAAAGGTGAACATGATTTCACAAAGTACAACATGGTCCTGGATCAACATTACAATCAACCATTCAGAATTGAGGGATAACTTTTTAGGAAATGTCAATCAGAGTTAGATGCTTCTACACCCTTGTTAATCAGCTATCATTTCCCTTTGATTTTAGGAACAAATTTAGGTTTAGGGGTAGGGATTGGGTTAAATCTGTATTTTTGGACAGTAATGTTGAAACAAAAGATGTTGATCCAGGAACATGTCTTGGTAAAATCACGGTGACTGAGTAGGTATATAGATATATACAAATCTTGTAAATACATAACAACAGCACATGTAATAAGGTGCATAAAAACATCTAACAGACAGATCGCCTCATTTAGAAATAGTTAATGACCTACTGACGATCTTGTTTTTGTGGACACACCATTTGATAAAAAACTGTCTTATTTCTTTGATCCTGATGCAGTAGATAAAGGGGTTCACTACAGGTGGAAGCAGACTGTAGAACATGACCATGGCGATCTTCACACTGCTGTTCAGCTGAGCGTTTGGGATGTTAGAAGTGGTGTAAACCACAAAACGGGGCACGTAATAGATGGTAATTATAGTCAGCTGTGTGGCACAGGTAGAAAAAGCTTTCATTCGGCCCTGTGCGTTTGCTATTCGAAGCACAGACACCAGGATACTTAAATAGGAAAAGATGATAAAAGACATTGGCACGAGAAGCACAAACATTGCTACAGCATATGCAATGAGTTTTGCGATGGTGGCATCAGCACAGGCCAACTGGTTCATAGACAGAGAATCACAGAAGCAATTAACAATCAGATTTGGCCCACAGAATGGCAGGTTCACTGTCTGTATTAAGCTAATGGTTGGAGCAATTATTGCAGTAACCCAGGAAAACCCTGTTAGAAGTCTCATAGTGCGGTTAGTCATCAAAACAGGGTATCTTAGCGGGTAACAGATCGCCAAGTAGCGATCTAGTGACATGGTCATCATAATAAGAGAGTTCAGGGTACCAAAATAATGAATCAGCTGCCTTTGAAACAGACAAACGTAGAAGCCAATGTAACCGTCATTAAACCAATAGCGAGAAATGACTTTTGGCAGAGCAGCTGTGCAGAAACCAATATCAGACAAGGACAGACTCAGCATGACAATATACATGGGCTTAAGGAGTCTGCGTTCAATTACAAACAGAAACACAATGAGAGAGTTTCCGGTGATTACAGCGATGTAGATGATGAACAAAAGCGCTCCTATCAGGCTGTAGAATTTGGGCTGGAGTCCAGGGAAACCCACGATGAAAAACTCAGTCACAACAGAAGCCGTGGTTTGGTTTGCCTGTGACATACTAAAACATACAGTGAACATCTGTTTGCAAAATAACTGCAACTTGCACTTGTAAAAATAGCTTTAACTGATATTTAAAACAATACATTTCATAAAAGATTAATATGAATGAATTATACAAAAATTCCTTAAATGAATCACCTATTGACATTATTTAAAATGTTTGCTACTGCAAAAACCAAGTTGTTTTGGCTTCCATTTCAGCGAGTTACCTTGATTGTGACAGCTATTAAGATGTATTCCTGTGTCAGTGTGTCACGTCTCTCAGTGTTGATGTCAATGTTTCATTATTTTATAGCTGTAGAATCTAGTGTTAAATCCTGTAGGGTCCAACACGTCATAGAGGATCATGTTTTGTGTCATTTGGTGTTGGGCTGACCTTTGGGGTTTGGAAAATGTGTTTTGTCAGAAGGTAACTATGGAATGAAGTTTGGCTTGGTTCCTCTTCCATGTTAGGTGTAATGTTTATTTGCACAGCTCAGAAACATGAGATATTTCATTTTTAAATCTGTGTTATGTTTTTGTCTCAAGCTTAATTCTTAAATGGATCATCTGATGTAATTTTAAATCCGTAGTTATTTGCAAAAGTAAGGAGCTTTATCAGTATTTGGTTCTCTCTTTTACTTTATTACTAAACAAATCACCTCCTTTAAGCCATGAATGAGCTTTTTGATTTTTTTTCTTTGATGAATAGAAAGACCCAAAGATCAGCATTTATCTGAAATAAAAAGCTTTTGTAACATAATACACTATACCTATTCAAAAGCTTGGAGTCAGTATTTTTTTTTTTGAGGAAAGATATTATAGAAATTAATACTTTTATTTAGCAAGGATGCTTTAAAATGATCATAAGTAATGATAAAGACGTTTATGATGTTACAAAAGATTTCTATATCAGATATTCTGTTCTTCTGAACTCTCTATTCATCAAAGAAACCTGAAAAAAATCTACTCTGCTATTTTCAACATAATAATAATAAAATAATAATAATAATAAAAATAATATGTTTATTGAGCAGCAATTTAGAACATTAGAATGATTTCTGAAGGATCATGTGACTGGAGTAATGGTGCTAAAAAGTCAGCTTTGAAATCACAGGAATAAATTACATTTCAAAGTGTATTTGAACAGAAAACCGTTATTTTCAATAGTAAAAATATTTCAAAACTTTACTGTTTTTGCTGTACTTTGGATCAAATAAATTCACACTTAGTGAGCAGAGGAGACTTCTTTAAAAAACATTACAAATCTTACTGAAAAACTGGAAATGTGTATTATGTTTATTTATTTTATAGGCTGCTGTTAACATTATGTATTATATTTGTAGGCAAATGTCTACCGTAAATGTCCACAAGTATGTATCAGACTGGAAGATTCAACTTTTTGAGCCTCCAATCTTCCCGTAGTGAGAAACTAAAATGTTTTGGCGGAAATCATGGGAATCTGATGAGCACACGACAAGGTCTTTACACAAGTATTTCTCAAACTGCACACGGTAAGAATCAACTTTTTTTTTTATCATGTACATCAGTTAATAACATAATTAATATGAAGTAGGCCATTCTTTGAAATTTACCAGTTTGATGAGGTGATTGTTGACCAAGGAGTGAGTAAATAATCACAATTTCAATGGCATGTACTTTTTTATCTCTGAGAAATACGCCGTGTTCCAAATTATTATGCACATGCCATTTTTGTTTGTTTTTCCAAATCAGTCAGAATGATTAAGGATTAATTTTATCCTCCACTATTATTTTACAATGAGAATGTAATTACATGTGAAAGAACTGATCATGTCAACAGTTTTATTGATATTTTGAAAAATAATCAAAATATGCTGTTCCAAATAATTATGCAGAATGCCATTTGAAAACATTCAATGGGTTAAAATATTAACATAACATATTAATATATATACCCGTCTTGGAGAGGACTTTTACAATTCTCTCATCCATTGAACTTATATGTCCATGTATAGTTTCTGGCAGTATTTAATTTGAGGATTCCGGTAGTGCCTCCCAGAGCAGTTGTTTGGAGGTACACTGCCGCCCACCCTCATAGACCTTCATTTTAAGGATGCTTCACAGGTTCCCAATAGGATTGAGGTCAGGGGGTGATGGTGGCCACACCATGATTTTTTTTCTCTTTTTATGCCCATACCAATCAAGCAATCAATGGTGTTTTTTGCAGCATGGGATGGGCCATTATCCTGCATGAAAATCATTTTATTTCGGAAGGCACGATTCTTCTTTCTATAACATAGCAGCAGAAAATGTCTGTTAGAAACTCCACATATCTTGCAGAGGTCATGTTGACACTGTCAGGGACCCTAAAGGGACCTACTATCTCACTTTCCAATATTCCAGCCTAAATCATCACTCCACCACCTCCTAGTCTTGTTGGAAAAGGGTGGCCTTTCACCAATATTTATTTTCATGAAATTCTACTGATATGTTACTTGCATAATAATTTGGAACATGGTGTAGTAGATAATGAGAACAGGCAAAAAGTTCTGTAACTAAAGTATTAGATAAGTTATAGCATACAGTATATAATTATTAATAGTGATCTAATAAAACATTGAAATAAAAAAAACTGCAGTCATACTGCACACCGGACAATTTACACAAGCTGTGCCTGTTATTAAAATAAGAACAAAAATTGTTTAATTCAGGTTTTTCTGAATATGAGTCTAGAGTGGACACTTTTTGTGATGATATGTGTTTTATTTATACTTTATTTATACTAATCCTGCAGGCCTTATATTTACAAAAAAACAAACAAAAAACAAATAAAAAATTACATTACCCATATATATATATATATATATATTTCTCTAACATTGAGAGCAAATCACCCGCTGTAAGATGCACTGTGTGTCTGGATAAATGGCTTTTTATAGTTAAATTTTAACATTGTAGTCTTTATATATATATATATATATATATATATATATATAGGCCATTAAAACAGCACATAATAACATGAATGTGACTCTGGACCACAAAACCAGTCATAAAGGGTACATTTTTTGAAATTGAGTTTCAACTATTTGAAAATCTGGAATCTGATGGTGCAAAAAAATTAAAATGTTGAGAAAATTGCCTTTAAAGTTGTCCAAATGAAGTTCTTAGCAATGCATATTACTAAGCAAAAATTACGTTTTGATATATTTACAGTAGGAAATTTACAAAATATATTCATGGAACATGATCTTTTCTTAATATCTTAATGATTTTTGGCATAAAAGAAAAATCAATAATTTTGACCTGTACAAAGTAATTTTGGCTATTGCTACAAATATACCTGTGCTACTTAAGACTGGCTTTGTTTTTCAGGGTCACACATAAATTTCATAAAATGAGATCTGTACATCATTTCATTTTGGAGTAGGTAACTTATTGACATTTGAACTAGTCCTGTTTATGTTGACATACCATTTGATAAAACACTGTCTGATTTCTTTGATCCTGATGCAATAGATGAAGGGGTTCACTACAGGTGGAAGCAGACTGTAGAACATGACCATGGCGATCCTTATACTGCTGTTCATCTGAGCATTTGGGATGTTAGTGCTGGTGTAAACCACAAAACGGGGCACATAATAGATGGTAATGATAGTCAGCTGTGTGGCACAGGTAGAAAAGGCTTTCATTCGGCCCTGTGCGTTTACTATTCGAAGCACAGACACCAGGATGCTTAAATAGGAAAAGATAATAAAAGAGAATGGAACGAGAAGCACAAACATCGCTACAGCATATGCATTGACACTTGTGAGGGTAATGTCAGCACAGGCCAGCTGATTTATAGATGAACCATCACAGAAACAGTGAGTGATCATGTTTGGCCCACAGAATGGCAGGTTCACTGTCTGTATTAAGCTAATGGTTGGAGCAATTATTGCAGTAACCCAGGAAAACCCTATTAGAAGTCTCATAGTGCGGTTAGACATTAAAACAGGGTATCTTAGCGGGTAACAGATCGCCAAGTAGCGATCCAGTGCCATAGTCATCATAATAAGAGAGTTCAGGGTACCAAAATAATGAATCAGCTGCCTTTGAAACAGACAAACGTAGAAGCCAATATAACCGTCATTAAACCAATAGCGAGAAATGAGTTTTGGCAGAGCAACTGTGCAGAAACCAATATCAGACAAGGACAGACTCAGCATGATAATATACATGGGCTTATGGAGGCTGCGTTCAAACACAAACAGAACCACAATGAGAGAGTTTCCAGTGATTACAGCGATGTAGATGATGAGCAAAAGTGCTCCTATCAGGCTGTAATATTTGGGCTGGAGTCCAGGGAAACCCACGATGAAGAACTCTGTGACAACAGAAGCTGTGGTCTGGTTTGCCTGTGACATACTAAAACATACAGTGAACATTTGTTTACAGAAGAAACAATATTTGGCTTTTGATACATTTTTGGAATTATTCAGTTATTACATTTACTTAAATGATTCAACATGTAATTCGAAATGTAATTTTATAAAGTGAAAGATTAATAATGTAAATAAATCAGTTTTCTACATACAGTTTTAAAGATGTTATTTTGACTTGTATTTCAGCAAATTACCTTGATTATTCCTCTGTTAAGGTAAGTGACATCTGCTAAAAATATTCCTGGCTCGGTGTTTCTTGTCTCTCAGTGTTTAATGCTGATGCCAATGTTCTGCTTATGGTTTCAGTATTTTATAGCTATAGAATAAGTGTTAAAGCCTATAGGGTCCAACACGTCATAGAGGATCTTGTTTTGAATCATTTTGTGTTGTGAAGATGGTCTAACCTTTGGGGTTTACCGGTCGAGGTGCCTGATGTGCATATTTGCATCACACGTTTACACAGATGAGGGAAAATGTAAAAAAAACAAAAAAAAAACATCAATTGAATTAAAATAAATCAGAATCGTTAGTTTTATATGGAAGACTCTTTCCACCACTGAATAAAAAATAATTCTCAGAATTGTGAAGTATAAACTTGCGAGTTATAAAGTCAGAATCGCGCAATTCTGAGAAAAAACTGTCAGTTGTGTGATATAAACTTGCAATTGCAAGGAAAAAAAAGTCAGAATTGTGAGATATAAACTCACAATTCTGTGAACATATCAGTCTTCCTCAGAACTGGACTTTATAACTTGCAATTGCAAGTTTATATCTCACAATTCTGAGAAAAAAAGTCAGAACTGCAAGTTTATGTGATGCAATTCTGTGGCGGAAATGGACTTCCTTAGTTTTACTCTAAATTGTGTTGAATATTTATTCTATTTTAAATGATGATAAAAAAAAACCTCTTACTAATTGCATTAGCATCTGCAAAGGTCACCAGGAGGTGGTGCAAAAAAACAAGGGAAAATAAATGACTGCTGATTCATGACATGTATGGCATCCCGTGTAGCCTACTACTTGCATATTTAAATATAAAAGAAAAAAAGTTTAGTAATACAAATTCGCAATTGCGAGTTGCAAGTTTGTATCTCATTTCTGACTTTATTTCTTGCAATTGTGAGATTATATTCTGCAATTCTGACTTTATAACTCGCAATTGTGAGTTTATATCTCAATTCTGAGAAAGAAGTCAGAACTGTGAGTTTATATGATGCAATTCTAAGGAAAAAAGTCAGATTTGTGAGATGTAGACTTGCAATTGCCATAATAAAAGAATTGTGAGATAAAAATTACCTTTTTACTTTTCAATTCAGTGGCAGAAATGGACTTCCATATTGAATATTTATTCTATTTTAAATTATTATAAAAAAAAATACAAAAAGAATCTCTTTTACTAATTGCATGAGCATCTGCAAAGGTCACCAGAAGATGGTGCAAAAAACAAGGGAAAATAAATGAATGCAGATTATGATGACATGTATGGCATCCTATGTAGCCTACTACTTAAATATATAAATATAATATATATAACATATTATAATATATATATATATATATATATATATATATATATGTATGTGTAATATGCTAATTATTATCAATATTTAAAACAGCTGAGTAATTCTTTTATCCAAAGAACTGATTATTTTTCTGAAATAAAAAGCTTTTGTAACATAATACAGTATGCCATTATTTATTTATTTTTTTGGGAGGGGGAGAAAAAATTATAAAAATTAATAATTTTATTTAGCAAGGATGCTTTAAATTGATCAAAAGTGATGATAAAGACATTTGTAATGTTACAAAAGATTTCTATTTCAGATAAATGCTGTTCTTCTGAAATGTATATTCATCAAAAAAATCCGGAAAAATAATATAATAATAATAATAATACTAATACTACTACTAATAATAATAATAAATGTTTTTGAGCAGCAAATGAGAGTGATTGATTTCTGAAAAATAATTTGGCTGAAGTAATGATGCTAAAAATTCAGCTCTGAAATCACAGAAATAAATTACATTTTAAAATATATTTAAATAGAAAACAGTTATTTAATTATTTCAGAATTTTTGCTGTATTTTAGATCAAATGATTGCAGGCTTGGTGAGCAGAAGAGACTAATTTAAAAAACACTGGAAATCTTACTGTCCAAAAACTTTTGACTGGTAGTGTATGTATAATAATATATAAAAAATATTCTGTTTATTTGTCTGCATGTTGCGTGACCAGTAATTTATTGTGAAATATTAGCCATTATTAAATGTCAGGGGAAACTTTCAGTAAATATTTTAGGTCAGATTGTTTCGGCTGACAAGAAAGTTCAGGAATCCCTGACATATGTAGTGATTTATTGACCTCAGGTAATAGATTTTCACTGTCTACATCTGGCTTACCTGTTAAAAAAAGTTACAGGACAGTCATGAAAATGAGAAGTTTATTAGTTCTTCATTTTAATTGTCATTCATGTAATGCACAGACAAGTTAAACATTGTAATTGTAGTGCAATGTTATGGCACTTGTGCACTCAGAAAACATTTAGGCCCAGATTTATGTATTTGAACATGACATTTCCATCCATTTGGATTATACACTTTTAGCATAAACTAATAAAGTTAATGTAATGCATATGTCTGTCACACATAAATGAAACCAGTAAGACTTGTGTAATAGTACTAATATACTGATTGCGTTTAAAATACACAACCAGATTTATATGTTTTCCATGAATAAATCCAGTTTGTTTCAGTCTCATACATTTTATCTAATATGTTCCACTGCAAGCCATATCATTTTATTATTTTACTGAATAATAGTTTTCATAATGAACATATCCGTGCTGACTTAAGGCAGTTTAAATAAATGCATTTTGAAAGTATGATTATTTAAATAACATCACATGACATATGCATCACATTAAGTTTAGTAGACAATGTTAAAACTAAATGGGTCGACATATTCATATGTAATTCAAATACATTTGGCCCAAATATCATAACATATATATATTGTATTGGAGCCACCAAATTTCACTTGAATACTTCACAATACACAATTAAACTGAGTATAAAAAAAGTTACAAACCACAAGAATTTATTCAGTTGCTTTACATGCAGTAAATCATTGTATGATGTTTTTTTTTCTATTAAAACTCCACAGTACATAATATTTTAGAGAGTGATGACATTAATTCTGGTCATCTCTCTAAAGGCCCTTTGCCTGCTCACCCACCGGCTCACAATCGATCTGATCTCCTGAGTGCGTAAACAATAGATGAAGGGGTTTATCAGTGGTGGAACGAGGCTGTAAAGCAATATGAGAAGTATCCTGAAATCTCTGCTGATTTGGATTTGCAGGAAACTGGCAATATACACAGCGCAGCGAGGCACGTAAAACAGAGCGATGATGCACAGCTGTGTGCTGCAGGTGGCAAAACTCTTCCAGCGACTCTGAGAGCTTGACAGCCTCATCACAGATGCTATGATATGGCAGTAGGAGTAAATAATGAAGGCCAGAGGGAGAAGGAGCACAAGTAGGGCCACACACAGGGCTACCAACATCTGCTTGCTGTTTTCGGCACAGGCCAGGTTGGTAATAGAGATGTGGTCGCAGTAGCACTGAATGATCAGTTTTGGGCCACAGTAAGGAAGCTGTTGAGTGTGTAGGGTGGCTATTGTGGGAGCGATGAAGGCAGATACCCAAGCCGTCGCGTTAAGGATGTACGTGATGCGGTTAGTCATAACAGTCTGGTATCGCAGAGAATAACAAATAGCCACATAGCGATCAAGGGCCATGATCATCATAATCAGCGAGTTTAATGTCCCAAAATAGTGGATTAGCTCCATTTGGAAGAAGCAAGCATGGAAAGGGGTTGCTCCCGCGTTAAACCAGTACCTGGCTATGATTTTAGGTAATGCGACAGTTGAGAAACACATATCAGAAATGGCCAGGCTTGCGAGAATGATGTACATTGGCTTCCTGAGGCTCTCCGAAGTGATAAACAGCACAAGGAAAACAGTGTTACCAGCCACTGTGGTCGTATAGATGACAAAGAAAATGGCAGAGACCAGGCCATAGTAGTCTGGATGGAGTCCTGGGAAGCCCACAATGATAAACTCAGGGATAGTTGTCCAGTTGTTCGGTAACATGTTGCCAGATCTGCAGGGATTATAGGACACAAGTGATTAATATAGTATGATATTAATGTTTATAGAATCGGAATAAAATGTTAAATATATTAACACATTACAATATAAGATTACATTTAAAATTGATACTCAATATTTTCTAAAGACAAATGGAGATCTTTCAAGAAAGAGTAAAACAAATAAATACAATAAAATATGATCAGTAAATCCATTATCAATAAACGGCAAGACATTCAACATTAAGACATACATTTGCACCTGTTATGTTGACTCTGTGCTCTAAATTACAAAAAATACATTATTGTGTGTCACTTATATAGTGTTTGCTGTTATGTACGATGTGGTTGGGAATCGTTTTTTTTTTCCAGATGATGACAGGGTCAGGGTGGCTTTAGGGACTGGATGTCACTCATGAACAGGGAGAAAATTAGGCCTCATCTCAGGCCTCATAAGCCTTCAAGTTGTGCTGTCTTTGAAGCATAATGATGACATGCCAAAAATGCCAAAACTTGCAAGATACGGACTGTATATAGGCTGGCTAGAATGTTTATGTTGTCATATTTTTATGTTTTTAGCTTTGTAGTTCAGTTAAACAGGGCTGAGAGTAGTGAATTTTCAACATACACTAAACCAAACAGAAATATCATTGGTTTGTTCATCCAAAAAAGAAAATCTTGTCATTAATTACTCACCTTCTTGTCTTTCCGAACCTTAAGACCTTCGTTCGTCTTTGGAACACAAATTAAGATATTTTTTGATGAAATTCGAGAGCTTTCTGACCTCTCATAGACGTGCGTTGTGAACATGCGCCGAAGACTGACACAGAAGACAAGAAATTGTATTTTTGTAGCTTCATAAAATTAGGTTGAACCACTGATGTCACATGGACTATATTAGCAATGTCCTTAATACCTTTCTGGACCTTAATTGTGGTAGTTGTGTTGCTGTCTATGCAGGGTCAGAAAGCTCTCGGATTTCATCAATAATATCTTATTTTGTGTTAAGAAAGATGAACGAAGGCCTTACGGGTTCGAATGAGGGTGAATAACAAATGACAGAATTTTCATTTTTGGGTGAACTATCCATTTAATACAAGTTTTCTAAAGCTGCTGATGAAATATAACATGATAAGAAGTATATTGGTAAATCTCCTTTGTTGAAGTTGTTGTCATCACAAACTTTTTCTGCCTGTCATCAGATCCCATGGGGCTTTCATTGTTTGTGAGTGTTAGTATCTACATTAATTGGTGTTGTCAATCTACTGGATTCCTCAGTGTAAATTCTCTCAGGTTTGTTTTCCCATCAGTCCATTATCTTCAGGGTCTGTCTAGTGTCTCTAGAAAGCAAATTAAGGACATGTAGCAAATATGTTGACACTCTTCTGACAAACAACAGTGACAGTGTTTGCGGAATGTTACATGGAAACCCTTGACATCAAATCTCTAATGTCTTCCTCATTGAGCTCCCCACTCTCGAAAACACACAAACATCAAACTGTATTAAAAATTAAAATAATAGCTAGATACATTTGAATTATTTTAGGCTATATCCTGTTGTCTCCACTAACATTTATGCAAGTCAAGCATGTAATAAAACTAAAATGGGCCCAAATATTAACTAATGCGTACATTAGACATTATAGGCAAGTCACTGGTTAATTTTAAGATTTCAAGCTATTTTGCTTCCATAACATGTATTCTTTCAGAAAAAGTGATTTATTTGCACCTGTAGATTTCAAATACAATACATATCTTTGTCTGTTTTCTCAAAATATTTTTTTTCAAAAGCCTATAAGCAACACTTACAGTTTTATATATACAGTACATATTCTGCAGGTTCTTAGAGAAGGATTTGTTCATATATAAATTTATATGAAATTCACTCTGTAAAACCCTTAAACTCTAATGTCAACAAAATGGAAATTATGAACCTGACTTAATTTGAAATGTATGTAAATGACTGCTTTTTTTATTAGACAATGCCCAATTTGCCTGTTTAAGCAACATTTTAGAAAACTTGTGAAACAAAACAATTGTCTTAATGTACTGTGATCAGTCTGTTGGGACAGTATATGATATCTAGTTAACAATATTTACCGAATTTACCTGTGTAAGTTCA
The DNA here is from genome assembly GCA_033026305.1 of Cirrhinus molitorella. Lineage (NCBI taxonomy): Eukaryota > Metazoa > Chordata > Actinopteri > Cypriniformes > Cyprinidae > Cirrhinus > Cirrhinus molitorella. Next base: position 13,968,423 of record CM065139.1, read on the forward strand.
GTTAAGATAAAATCATTAGTCCAAAGCATCATATAGTATATTTATTGAATAATTATCCCCCTTCGGCCTCAAATGCTCAGTGGTGCCAAGCCTCTAATACACTGATGATCTAATTGAATAATAGATTATTGGCTCTGTTGGGAAAACAAAAAATGTTTGTCCTGTTTATTAACACCTCTAATATATTCACATGGAGTAACTCAAAAATTATGGTATTTCTACAGCATCAGTGCTTATTGTTTTGCTCTGCTATATACAGCAGTACCTGAGGCCCATTTCCTTTTTTTTTTCAGTAAGACATGGAAGAACAGCTGTTTAACATAAATGCTAAAATGTTTAGTATTTCATGTTTCCAAAATTAATGGTCTTGACTGATACTGGAGTACTAAATGGACTTTTTTTTTTTTCAGATGAGCTTTGCCCCATAGTGGCTCACTGATTGTAGTATTTCCCTCTAGTCCATGTATGTATGTGTGTATATATATATATATATATATATATATATATATAATATTGCAATGTATAAAATTATTATTATTATTATTATTATTGAAACCTTTAGTCATATTGACTTTTTAATGTACTATTTTTTTGGATTTTAAGTTTTAAGGGCTTAACACTGTATATTTACTTTATAATGTTTTTTTTTTTTTTTTTTGTATAAAATAAGAGACTGATTGCATTTGAAAAACATGATTATGCATACTTTTTGATTATGCATACACTGTTTGACTACAGTTTTCATGTGAAATGTCATGGTGGGGAAAAACCATTTGTGACCCTGAACCACAAAACCAGTCATAAAGGGCAATTTTTTTTTAAATTGAGATTTATACATTACCGCTTTCCATTGCTGTATGGTTTGTTAGGATAGGACAATATTTGGCCGAGATATAACTATTTGAAAATCTGAAATCTGAGGGTGCAAAAAAAAAAAAAAGCTAAATATTGAGAAAATTGCCTTTAAAGTTATCTAAATGAAGTTCTTAGCAATGCATATTACTAATCAGAATTGCCTTTTGATATATGTATGGTAGGAAATTTTGAAAATATCTTCATGGAACATGATCTTCACTTAATATCCTAATAATTTTTGGTGTAAAAGAAAAAAAATATATATAATTTTGAGTAATAAAGTGTATTTTTGGAGCTGCTTGTGCTTCCATTCACTTATATTATTTGTACAATAACTGTACTTAAGTCTTAAATTACATTTTAAATTCAGAATTAAGCTATATTTATGTTTTGACCTTTTATTTTTCTTTTGATCTTAATATGAATTAGGTTCAAAGGTCACAGACGTCTTAAAGAGAACTTGATTTGAATGACATTATCTACACAAACAAGTGTCACTTATTTACTACATCATTCAGTGGCAATTCTCTCAGGTTTGGTTTCCCATCTGTACAATCTTCAGGGTGTCTAGTGTCTCCAGAGAGCAAATTAAGGCCATGTAGCAAATATGTTGACACTCTTCAGACAAACAAGTGACAGGGCTAATTGCACATGGTTACATGAAAACCCATGACATCAAACCTCTGATGAGTTTCTCAGTGATCACCCCTACTGTCAAAACACAAACATCAGTGTCTGTTAAATAAGAAAACAACATGTAGATATTGTAAATAATGTAAGACTATAAGCTGCAGTTTTCATAAATCTTATCATTTAGAAATATACTCAAATACATCAGCTCTTGCTTATATTTTAGTTTATTTGCCAGCTTGTGGTTTTACCTTGATAAACTCATTTTGTAACAAGGGTTTTAGGCCAAACTAGGCCACAAGATTGCTACCTTTTTGTTAGAAATTAGTTTTCAAATGGTAACTCATGGAGACTGTACTAATAGATAGATGGATGGATGGATAGATAGATATGATATTATCAGGAGTCTTCCTTTTGAAAGACATTGCTTGCTCAGAGGCACAGTGGTGCCAAGGGTTTAATACACTGATGATCTAAGTGAATAATAGATTGTCATTAATGTCTCTGTTGGGAAATGACTGAAGGAAAATAGTTAATTTATTGTTTATTAATACAGTGATAATCTTTTCTTCCATGCTGTATGTATAGCCAAGTGAAATGGCTTCTCAAAATTAAGCAAACAAAAAAGTCATGAGCAGCAGTTTTGAAATCTGCAAAAAAGTAAACAATGGGTTCTGGAATTATTAATTTCATTCATAGGGGAACATAAACCTTTAAAGACAGACCAAAGATATGATTTTGTTGAAGTCATCAGTCTGTATTTTAACTTTTTTAAACAATTGTGTTTAACAGTGAATTTTTGGTCACATTACCCATGATTCTGCAAAAAATCTCTGGTCAGAAAATTGAAATAAGCTTATTGCACCAGAAGAACTCTTTAGCACTTGTGCAATTTCAATGAAGCACTGCAAATGATAAAAAACATGTTCTGTGTAAACGGTCCATATATAGGCTATTTTATCATAGACTTTTTGAAATTTTGAAATTATTGAATTATTGAAGCATTTATTGTCTATTATTATTATTAATAATAATGTCTTTAGATATTTGTGCTCATGCAAATACAAATACAAATGAACTAACATTTATTGTATCATACATGACAAGAAGTCTGTATGTATGTAAAGAAAAACCTATAATATTTTATATTATATTATTTGAATGTGACAGTTTTTCTGTGGCAGCTACAGAGACTTTTTTATTGTACATTAACATCATTAATAAATACTGTCCATTGCACTACAAAATATTAACACATATATGCACTAGCTATATTTCTAACATGAGCAAGAGTGTCACAAAACACCTAAATGCAACAACATCACAATTTTGATAGTAAACAATTATGATAAAGCCTTTAAATTATTTGGTGCAACTTTTATGCGCAAAAATACATCTGCTAATCGTTTTCTGATCTCTTTAGTCCTGGTGCAATAAACGGTGGGGTTTATTAAGGGAGGAATTAGAGAAGCGACAATCAATATTGCATTTCTCTCTGTTAAAGTTAGCACAACTCCTATTCGAGTTAATAATGCATGGACCATTTTTGGTGCATAATAACTAAACAAGACAATAAGGTGACTTAAGCAAGTGCTGATCATTTGCTTTTTGCTTGCATTGTTGGACAGCTTGGTTACACTGTAGGCCAGGACAGCATATGTGCACATAATAAATGGAAATTGTCCACAGAACCACCACAGATTAATCATTGCGGGCAAGAAAAAATAAGGTTCAGGATTAACACAAGCAGCTCTGATCATAGAAGGATAATCACAGAACACGTATTTGATGATAGGCTGACAGTACGGGACATTGTTTACCACAGATGTCAAAACACCCATTAAAGTGATAGTAATTAGCCAAGTTAGAAAAATGAACAGAAATGTTCTTGAATTTGTTACAATGCTGTGGTATCGCAATGGAAGCCTGATTGCAATAAGTCGGTCTATTGCCATTAATGTCAGGGCCATGCATACTGTGAAATCGCCAAGATGATAGAAGAACATTCTTGAGATACAAGAGTAGTATGAAACCGTTTTAATCTCAGCCAGCAGCACCGAGATCATGGTTGTGCTGCAGGTAGAGGAGAACATTATGTCAACAACAGCAAGATTGCAAATTAATATGTACATTGGTTTGTGTAAATGTCTGTTAGTCGAGATGATACACAGATTGATGCCGTTTCCAAGCAATATGAGCATGTAGGTAATTAAGATGAGGAATCCGAGGAGCTTATGGTTCTGCAGGTGATCAAATCCAGTGATGATAAAGCTGTCTACATTGTTCACAGTGTTATTTGCCATTTTCAGTCCACTGACGGACACAAGCACATTAAAAAAAGACTATATACACATGACAAGTGAAAATGATCTATATCCTTAATGTACTCATTTATGCACAGGAAAAAAGCTCCTGTGAAGGAAAATGGCAGAAAGATGCAGACAGCGTCTGTAATGACCAGGTGATGAAAACTGTAAAAGTTAAAGTATAGTTTTATCAGAAATACAAAAAGAGTTTCAGTCATTCTAAAGAATAAAAGTGAATAATATGTAAAACATTTTCTTCTTTAGGCGTTCCTCCTTAGAGCCTTAAAAACGTTCGAAATTATTCTTCTAGAAAATAGAAATGTTCTTCTCACCCAACAGATGTATGGCTGATGTCCTGCCTTTTATATTTTAAATGATGTGACGGATACGTCATGGTTTCTTAGCAGCCGTGATTAAACTTGGGAGTTTGTTCCATAAACACCATAGTTGCATAACAGTTACATAACATAACAGCAATATTTGTATGCACATCTACACTGATATAGTGTCTACTCATCCTATATTATTAACTTAAGATATTAAGAGTATTTAAAAAGAATTACAAATGCTTGTAGATTCCTAAAATGATATCTTGGAACTTATAAGTTGATGAAAAATAAAAAAAGACCCTCAATCCATAGGTGTATATGACTTTTTCATACAAATACACTGTAAAAAAACAATATGTTGGGTCAACTTAAAATAATTTGTTACCTGGCTGCCCTACATTTTTAAAGTTCGGTCAACTCTAAAAAAGTTTAGTCAACTTGAAATGTTATATTTTACTAAGTGACAACTTAGATATTTCAGTTGATTCAACTTAAAATGTTAAGGCGGTCGAGTAACAAACACAGCTGTTAAGTTTAACAAACATTTTTTAGTTTAGTCAGCATGAATATCTAAGTTGTCAATTAGTACAACAGCGTATAACTGGAGTTGTATTAAAAATGTCCTGGTTCTTCACATTTTTATAATGGCAGTGAATGGTGGTCAAGATTTTAAAGCCCAAAAAAGTGTATCCATCCATCATAAAAAGTATTCCACACAGCTGCCCAACCCTGTTCCTAGAGATCTACCTTCCTGCAGAGTTCAGCTCCAACCCTGATCTAGAACAACTGAACTAACTAATTAGAATCTGAAGGAGCACTTAATACTTACAGACAGGTGTTTGATCAGGGTTGGAATTGAACTCTGCAGGAAGGTAGATCTCCAGGATCAGAGTTGCCTACTTGGTCCTACATCATCTGCTGGAATGCCACTCTCTGGCAAATGCACGTTCGACAGTTATCGGAAGCCTAGAGATTGCAGTTTATAAAATTTAAAAAAATTATATTTTTCTTACACAAACACATTGCTTTGCTTCAGAAGGCCTTCATTAACCCCCCCCCCCCCATTTATGATGGATGGATGCACTTTATTGGGCATGCATCTTCTGTGTTAGGTATCAATGTGTGCTTTGCAAGGCAGTTTTGTGCTTGAGCGCCACAAAGTCGTGTTTACTGTAACTTCAGTAGCTCCAGGCACGTGAACAAAAGCGCCAATCTCATTGTTTGGCCAGATTTTAATGCGGAACATCAAATTAAAAAAAATGAGGCTGATGCGTTTTTTTTTTTTTGTTTTTTAAAAGACACATTTACATATGGTGTTTTGCGCGTTGGTGTGCACACTCACATTGGCGCCCTTTGTATAGTCATCAGGCGTTAAACGTCAGCGATAATTGATATTCATCCTTGTGTGCACAAGCATTTATAAAGCTTGGAAGAGCCAGGACATTTTTCAATATAACTCTGACTGGATTTGTCTGAAAAAATAAAGTCATATACATCTAGGATGGCTTGAGGGTGAGAAAATCATGGGCTAATTTTCATATTTGGGTGAACTATCCCTTTAAAATTGACCTTTAATGCTGAAATTCACAGTCTGTTTCCTGCTACCTGTAGGCGTACTTTGATTTGATTAGCAATCTCAGTCATTTAGACATTGACTAGTCAAAAAATTTAACTTTTAAACCTTTTTGTCATTCTAAAAAACAGAGTGGCCCTGGTTTGTACATATACACTATATTGCCAAAAGTATTGGGACACCCCCTTCTAATGAACAGGTTTGACTACTTTAGTAATTTCCATGAGTACTAATCTTAATGTTTTAGCATATAATGATATTCTAGGAAATTGGGTCCTTCTAATTTTATAGCAAAAGTTTGGACAGGACCCTTTTTTATTCTAACATGACAATGCATCTGTGTATAAGGCAAGGTTCATAGAGAAATGTTTGATTCAGTCAGTGTGAAAGCACTTGACTGGTCTGCATAAAGCCAATTCCTAATCCCAGCTGAATGCAAACATTGAGACAAAAAATCAGACCAAACACCAATGACTTGTGCATATGAAGGGGGTGTCCCAATACTTTTGGCAATATAGTGTATGCTATTCTTAAATGGCATTAATTGGTGTATCATCTTTGCTAGCACACATTTACACAAACCAATTTACATACAAATCTGTAATCTAGATTTTATTGACAGTGTGGTGTAGTGATCACAGTCTACTGATATGAATTTTTTCAATAATGTTAATAAGTGTAAAATAAAATCTTCTGGTCCTCATTTCCAGAAGTGGCATCAGTTACTGATTCTATTAAAACATTTGTGTAATGGGATCTCAAACACTACAGGGAAAATGATCAGCTCAACAATTAATGGATCATTAAGAGGGCCCTTGTGTATATTAATGAAGCAGAAGCATCATGGCCTATTTTATTAAGATAGTGAAGCAATCACATGAGCCAGAGTTACAGTACTTATTTAGTTTCAGTATTACAAATTACTTCACATTCAGCAGTTTTAATAGACCTTGAGTTAGTTTAAATGAACATAATTTTCACAAATAAGTGGTACATTAAGGACCACAACCTGGTCCTGGCCCTTAACCCTAACCTGGTTTATAAATTTTATTTATGAAAATAGCCTATATTCTTACATGATTTATATTTGTGACCCTGGACCACAAAATCAGTCTTAGGTAGCACCGGTATATTTGTAGCAATAGCCAAAAATACATTGTATGGGTCAAAATTGATCGATTTTCCTTTTATGCCAAAAATCATTAGGATATTTTCGAGGATAATTTTCTGCTGTAAATAACTCGAAACCTCATTTTTGATTAGTAATATGCATTGCTAAGAACTTAATTTGGACAGCTTTCAAGATGATTTTCTCAATATTTAGATTTTTTTGCACCGTCAGATTCATGATTTTCAAATAGTTGTATCTCTGCCAAATATTGTCATATCTTTACAAACCATACATCAATGGAAAGCTTATTTATTTATTTTATACATCAAATATTTTAAACAAAATATTTGTAATAAAGTTTGATTAGTATGTTTTTTTGAGAGAAGGGGTTACTGAGGAAGACATTAGAGATCTCGTTGAGGAAGACATTAGAGATCTGATGTCAAGGGTTTTGATGTAACATAGTGCTGTAAACACTGTCACTGTTGATTGTCTGAAGAGTGTCAACATGTTTGCTACATGCTTTTAATTTGCTCTCTGGAGACAAGACAGATCCTAAAGATTGTACAGATGGGAAACCAACCCTGAGAGAATTATCAAACATGGATGATGCAAATAGGTGACAATATCCATTAATGTTTACTATGACACTCAAAATCAGTCAAAACAAGTTGTCTGTAACCTTTAACCTTCACCATTAAGTATAAAGATAAATAAAAGCCCAATCAAAATAAATACTGACAGAACTAAACAAATTATTTAGCATTTGGAAATATTATGTAATTTGACGTCACCACTTGTGAACAACATTGTACAGTCAGTGTTTGGTCATATTCTAGGCTTTGTACATTGTAGCATGAATTTCTTCCCAATATTGACATTATTTTCCTACTTTTTCTTCTTTTTACAAATAAAACAAACAACAAGAGCGAACAGAATTATCACAAAACAAGCATCATTATGAAATTTAGCCATGAAAATGATGAACACAGTAATCCATTATGATACAACTTTTAAATGATTTGGTACAACTTTTTTGTGCAAAAATATATCTGCTATTCGTTTCCTGATCTCTTTAGTCCTGGTGCAGTAAACAGTGGGGTTTATTAAGGGAGGAATTAGTGAAGCGATAATCAATATTGCATTTCTCTCTGTTAAAGTTAGCACAACTCCTATTCGAGTTAGTAAGTTAGAGACAAGCTTTGGCAGATAAAAACTGAGCAGAACAATGAGGTGACTCAAGCAAGTGTTGATCATTTGCTTTTTGCTGGAGTTATTGGACAGTTTAGTCACACTGTAGGCCAGGACAGCATATGTGCACATGACAAAGGGAAACAGTACACCGAACCACCACAGATTAATCATTGCAGGCAAGAAAAAGTAGAGTTCAGGATTAACACAAGCAGCTCTTATCATTGAAGGATAGTCACAGAACACATATCTGATGATAGGCTGACAATACGGGACATTGTCTACCACTGATGTCAAAACAACCATTAAAGCCATAGCAATGAGCCAAGTCAGAAAAATGAACAGAATTGTTCGTGAATTTGTTACAATGCTGTGGTATCTCAATGGAAGCCTGATTGCAATAAGTCGGTCTATTGCCATTAATGTCAGAGCAAAGCATATTGTGAAATCACCAACATGATAAAAGAACATCCTTGAGATACAAGAGTTATATGAAACTGTTTTAATCTCAGCCAACAGCACTGAGATCATAGTTGTGCTGCAGGTAGAGGAGAACATTATGTCAACAACAGCTAGATTACAGATTAATATGTACATTGGTTTGTGTAAATGTCTGTCAGTCAAGATGATAAACAGATTGATGCCGTTCCCAAGTAATATGAGTATGTAGGTTATCAAGATTAGGAATCCGAGGAGCTTTTGGTTTGGCAAGTGATCAAATCCAATGACTATAAAGCTGTCTACGTTTTTCCCAGTGTAATTTTCAGCCATTTTCAGTCCACTGCTGTATAAACAGATGCAAGAACATTAAAATACACTATATACAGGTAACAAGTCAAAGTCAATTATAGCCTTGATGTACTCATATATGCACAGAAGAAAAGCTCCTGTGAAGGAAGATGGAAGAAAGAGGCAGACGGTGTCTGTAACAGCAACCTGCTGAAAACTGTGAAAATTGAAATATAGTTTCAAAAGGAATACAAAAAGAGTTTCAGTCATTATAAAGAATAAATATGAATAACACGCAAAACATTTTCAAGTCTTAAATCTATAAAAGTGTTACAACCAAAGTGTTTTAAAATGGCAAACAAGAGATTCTGAGATGTTCCCTTTGATTCAGTTTAACAGATGTATGACCGATGTTCTGCCTTTTATATTTAAAAATGCGTCAGCTCATACCTCATGGTTACCTAGCAGCGTGAAACTATAGAGAGCTGGTTCAGAACGTCATAGAACATCTATGAAAACAAATGTCATTTTTTCATTTTTTTTTTTTTCAGGATTACAGCAATTACAACGTGATGAAATCATCGGTAGCCTGTTCGTAAAATGTGGTTCTAGCACACATAGGAATTTTTGTACTTTGTGACCACAAAACCAGTCATAAGTTGCTGGGGTATATTTGTTGCAATAGCCAAAAATACATTGTATGGGTCAAGATTTTAGATTTTTGTCAAAAATTATTAGGATGTTAAGTAAAGACGATGTTCCATGAAGATATTGTGTAAATTTTCTACCGTAAATATGTCAAAACGTAGTTTTTGAAAAGTAATATGCAATGCTAAGACCTTAATTTGGACAACTTTAAAGGCGATTTTTCTCAATATATATCACATTCGTGTAGACACTGAAGCATACCTTATTAAGACAGAATCTAAAACTGAAGCATTTATGTATGCACTTCAAGACAAACAAATCATTTTAGGTCTAAATTACTTAATAATAGCTGCCTTCCAGTTAGCCGCCTTTCCACTATCTCCAACAAATGGCAAGAGACGGCCTTTAATTCATTCATTTCATTGAAGAATAATAGATGCGTTGAAATAACTTTGTGACCATCCAAATGGATGGGATGTATTCTAATCAAAACCTTGAGCATTAAGTGTGGATTACACACATTTTTCCACTTTAGGAAAGGCCTAAAGGCTGTTCTGATGTAAACTTTTGAATTCATAAAAATGATTGTATTTTCAAAATATTACACCTGCTCCCTACCACATGTAAATGATGTGTAAAATGTTCTGTGTTCTTTTTGGCAAACTGATGACACTGAATTTTGATGCACTACCAAAAGAATATTTCAGAAGTTTGTTTGCCCTGTCTTTATTTTTTTAACTATAACTGTTCAACCTTGGGAAAAACGCAGAGCTTGTCACTGTCACTTTTTACCCAGCTGTCGGATCAATGTAGGAAGGAAGGGACAAATACTTAGACTAACCATTCTACTTGTACAACAACCAGACAACAATGGGGAAGTTAATATTGCTGATTACTTCATTTTTATGTTCAGTAATATTCTTCAAAATGTGAGGCTAGTAATGCTCTCGTGGAGCATAGCAACCAAAGCGTTTCAGCTGGAGAAACGCTGTGCCACCATAACATTCTAATGCGCCACCAACTGCCCATTTTCAGAAGAGTGCCTGGCATTTTTAATGCTGGCTAAAATGCTTTAGTAGACACATATTAATTGAATATTGATTTTTAGGCATATGGCCTATAAGTCTTTCTTTGTATTTATGCAATATACTGGAGCCAAACCTGAGAAGTAAGTCCACTCCATTCCTGCATGCGTAATTTATGTAATTGTAATTCATAGGTGAGGATTATGCTAATTGTGAATGAGCGTGCACTTCAGAGTAGCCAGTTTTTCACAACAAATCCTGCCCAATTGCTACTCAAAACTAGCCCAAAAGTAGCCCAATAGCATTTTGAGGGGGTCCCCCTAAAAAACTTGCGTTCAGGAGGTAAAATACCCTGGTGCAAGTGTGCTTATTTTATTCATTAACATACACGTTTAAAGGGGGCATAACACGCACAGTTTCACCCAATCTCATGTTAATCTTGAGTACCTATAGAGTATTACTGCATCCTTCATATATCCAAAAAGTCTTTCCCCTTTAAAGTTTTACCCTTCAGGACATCATGAAGAGCCATTATCGAAAAAAACTTTCCGAAACTTGTAAGAAACCCGGAAGTGTGTATTTGGCACAGAAATACTCTGTTATACGTCCAAATAGTTTTTTGAAACTTTGGCCATGTTTAGCATGAGAACCCAACTCTTTAACAGTGGAAATAAACATGCATGAAACATCACTGGACCCCCCCCTTTAACTAACAAATCTGTGGTATACGAAGTGTTTGTGAATCCAGAGGATAGTTTTATGCACAAATTACTTATTTATTCATATTTGTATGAAAAATGTATGAATCAGGCCCTATAGCTGTCATTTTATATACATGTATATAAAATCCCGTGGCCTCAAGCATGACTCTATGAAATCCATTTTTTTTTTTTTCAAATGCCGACATATGTTTTTCCAAATTTATGTTTTTTGATTACATTTTTCTGGACTCTTTTTTAATTGTTAAATAAAATCTCATTAATCAAAAAAGCATGTCTAATTGATTAAAATCATTAAACTTTTACATCAATTTATTAAAGGTTTAACAAAAATGGCATGTTTAGGGCACTCTTAAATATTGTACTTTTTCTCACCTCATGTTTATGTTTTATTTTTACCAAATTCTGGTTTTAGCATGTCTTAACAGAAGGCATAAAAAATTTAATTTATCTTTTAATTCATGAAAATCAAACAAATGTTTATTTTTTGGCAAGTAAAGGGGATTTAAAATTAAAACATGAAAGAAATATTGTGTAATTATTTTTTTTAAAAAAAGTTGTATTAATTTTTCAACAGTAGTAGTAGTAGTAGTAGTAGTAGTAGTACTGTCATCTTCAAGTTAAACCAAACTAACAATAAAAGCTAACAATAAATTTTACTCAAATGGAACGGTCAAATGCAAATGAAGTGACTCGAGCATGTATTAATTAATTGATATATGATAGAGAAAGAAATTGGTTAAAGGGTGATCTAATTTCTGTTGGTATAAAATCTTAGGTTTCACAAAGGTTGTGAAGCACTTTTTATCTTTTTGAAAGCAACTAAATGATTTGGTAGAATATAGATTTAATTTAATTTAATTTTTGTGTGTGTGTGTGTTTGTTCCCCTTCTTTCTTTCTTTTTCATACATTCATTTGCCATCTGCCATTAACATTAAAGAAGAAGAAGAAGAAGAATGGAGAGACTCTCAGAGTAGTTCTGGAGATATTGTTCATGTATTTATGTCCTCATTTATTGAGACAGCAGATGCTGAATCATAGCGGAAATCATAGGGCTTGAGTTGGGGTACTCGGACTCGAGTCCGGTCTCGAGTACAATTTTTAGTGGACTCGGACGCATTTTTACTCGGACTCGGAAAATATTGCCGAGTCCAACCAAGTCCAGGGACAGTGTACATTGTGTGACATTCAGTATTCTTTATTGATTTTAAGTCTTGCCAGTATGTAAAGCCGGCCAGAATCGGAATACAAAAAAAAAAAAAAAAGCTATATATAGAATACAGTCATCAAAGACGCCGTTTGAAGCTGAACGCAGACGCTTAAACGGACAGATTAATGGATGAACTGGCTGATTGCTTTTAAAACATAAATTTGATTTAAACAATAGGTCTACGTAATTTTCACATATGCAGTTCATAGGGAACGTATTTTATTAGCCCTGCAGCATGAAATATTATATCCTGTAACATTTTACATTTATGCCTACCTATTGTATCTCACAATTCTGATTTTTTTCCCTCGCAAATGCAAGTTTTCGTCGTATTTCGGACTTTATATCTCAATTTAACTGAACAATATAAAGTTTGTCATTGCTGAGTGGAAAAAAAAGCCAGAATTGTGGGATATAAACTCGATTTTTTTTAATGATTTAAGCCGAGGAGAAAAAAAGAATAATGCACGTTGATTTTTCTTATCAAAATTGTGAGATATAATCTCGGAACTGTGAAAATAAATTCAAAATATTGAAATACAAACTCAAATGTATTTTTTTTTTTATTTATTCTTTTATTCTAGGGCTGTGCAATTAATCGAAATTTAATTCCGATTTCGGATTCTAACGATTCTGAAAATACCATAATCGAGATAAACCATTATTGCTCCCAATTCCGCCCCCTTTGGTGCGCATTTGCTCCTCAATAAAAGCCTAATTTCACATGCAAATCAGTAAAATTATGTAAGGTGACTTGCATAAAATGGGACGAAAAGAGAATTTGCGCTGTTCTGTGTATGCATTCAGAGACCGAACAGAACGTAATGAAAAATGTGATTAGGCATTTTGTTTCGTTTTTTTTTTTTATCAAGTCAATTTGGAAAGTTGTTGTGAGGATTTTTTTGTTTGTTAAATATATATATATATATGTAAGTACAAACAGCCGCCAACGGAAGACTCTTCATATTCTGTTTCTTTTTTTTTTTTTTTTTTTTTAAAGATTTATTTTTGGCTTTTATTATTATAGGACAGATCAGGAGGGACAGGAAGCGAAGTGGAGAGAGAGAAGGGGGTAGGGTCGGGAAAGGTCCTCGAGCCGGGAATCGAACTCGGGACGCCCGTTGCGCAACGGCGCTGTATGTCAGCGCACTGCCCACAAGGCTATCGGCGCCGACCATATTCTGTTTCTTTTTAAACAATTTGCCTTCTCAAATCATCACGACTTAAAATATAAAAATAAGGAGAAGCCTAAAACAGCGATGCCCGCCCCCATCTGAACTATTGCGTGACTAAGCCCGGTCCTTGAGGCGTAAAAAAGGGACTGAAATGCAGGGCTCTAATCAATCAAATAAAGTTCCGGACCCACTCATAATCGTGTTAAATAGTCCTGATTACAATATTGACCAAAATAATCCTGATTATGATTTTTGCCGTAATCGAGCAGCCCTATTTTATTCCATGGCTTTCATAGACTTCTACTTGAAAACTGTCAGATAAGCCCCACCCACAAAATCTTCATCATTGTTTGCAAACACCAAATTGATATTCCTTACATAACAAACTTTATTAACTATAAATGCATTAAAAAATATAACGGTTTTATAAATATAAATAAAATGGTTGTGAGTTATGGAAAGAATGTAGGCCTCATTTTTATCCAAGAAAAAAAAAAGTAAAATGCCATCTACTCTGTCTATGGTCTAACCATTCATCATATAAAACCCAACACACACAGTCATAATCAGAGATATGAGGTGCATTTTCTGCTCTTTAGGTCCCATTCACCAAGCTACCTACCCAGCCCCCAGCCCCACCCTTAAATTTGTACATTCACTATATAGCAACAACTACTATATAACAAAAAAAAGTCCTGCCCTATAATTTTTCACATTCTGTAAGCTGTTTCTCTCTGAAAGATGTCACAATACATAAATCAAGTCACCCATAACTTCTGTTACATGCCTTTTTTCTAGTTATAAAGGTTAAAACAATGTTAAGATACCGAAAAACAGTAGTGTTTCATTGGACTCGGACTCGACTCGGACTCGGCCCTTTGGGACTCGGACTTGAGTCGGACTTGGCCCATTTTGGACTCGGACTCGTCTCGGATTTGACTGGTCAAGGACTCGGACTCGACTTGGACTTGACTTAGGTGGACTCGAACCCAACACTAGGGCTTACTCAAGAGATAGTAAAGTGTCCATCATATGCACACTAAAGAATCTCCCCAATAGTAGTAGGGCAATGGGTATTTATTTATTTATTTTTTATATTTTTTTTACTTTGTCACATACTATTTTTTTGCCTACTATATAGTAGGCAAGTATGTAATTTCGATAGCCATGGATAGCATAACAAAGGTTTCTTTAATATGTTTTAAGCTTTTAAAATGTTTCAAAAACATAAAATATGAATGTGCATCACCTTGTATCACCAACATCTTCACAGTCCCCATCATATTAAATACACTAATAAATAATTTTATCATATTATAATAACATATATTAATATGATACAAACTTCAAGTGATTTGAGGTACAATTCTTTTGTGCAAAAATACATCTGCTAATCGTTTCCTGATCTCTTTCGTCCTGGTGCAATAAACAATGGGGTTTATTAAAGAAGGAACAACAGAGGCTACAATTGTTACTGCATTTCTCTCTGTTAAACTCAGCACAACTCCTATTCGAGTTAGTAAAACAGAAACCAGCTTTGGTGCATAGTAACTAAACAAGATAATGAGATGACTGGAGCAAGTGCTGATCATTTGCCTTTTGCCTGAGTTGTTGGAGAGTTTAGTCACGCTGTAGGCCAGGACAGCATAGGTACACATAATAAAAGGAAACTGTCCACACAGCAACGGGACACAGTACGGGACACTGTCCACCACTGATATCACAACACCCATTATAGCAAAACCAATGAGCCAAGTCAGTGAAATAAGCACACATGTTCGTGAATTTGTTACAATGCTGTGGTATCTTAAAGGAAGTCTAATTGCAATAAGTCGGTCTGTTGCCATTAGAGACAGTGCCATGCATACAGTGATATCACCGAGATGATAGAAGTATGTCCTTGAGATACAAGAGTTATATGAAACTGTTTTAATCTCAGCCAACAGCACTGAGATCATGGTTGTGCTGCAGGTAGAGGAGAACATTATGTCAACAACAGCGAGATTACAGATTAATATGTACATTGGTTTGTGTAAATGTCTGTTAGTCGAGATGATACACAGATTAATGCCATTCCCAAGCAATATGAGCATGTAGGCTATTAAGATGAGGAATCCGAGGAGCTTTTGGTTGCATATGTTTGTCCTGTTTATTAACACCTCTAATATATTCACATGGGGTAATTCAAAAAATTATGGTATTTCTACAGCATCAGTGCTTATTGTTTTGCTCTGAGGCCAGTTCCTGAGGCCCAATTCCTTTTTTCCAGTAAGACATGGAAGAACAGCTGTTTAACATTAATGCTAAAATGTTTAGTATTGTGACAGTTTTTCTGTGGCAGCTGCTTTTTTGTTGTACATTAACATCATTAATAAATACTGCCCATTACACTACAAAATATTAACACATATGAATTAGCTTTATTTAGCTAACATGAGCAAGAGTGTCACAAAACACCTAAATGCAACAACATCACAATTTTGATAGTAAACGATTATGGTAAAGCCTTTTTTTTGGTGCAATTTTTATGTGCAAAAATACATCTGCTAATCGCTTTCTGATCTCTTTAGTCCTGGTGCAATAAACAGTGGGGTTTATTAAGGGAGGAATTAGAGAAGCAACAATCACTATTGCATTTCTCTCTGTTAAAGTTAGCACAACTCCTATTCGAGTTAGTAAGTTAGAGACAAGCTTTGGCAGATAAAAACTGAGCAGAACAATGAGGTGACTCAAGCAAGTGTTGATCATTTGCTTTTTGCTGGAGTTATTGGACAGTTTAGTCACACTGTAGGCCAGGACAGCATATGTGCACATGACAAAGGGAAACAGTACACCGAACCACCACAGATTAATCATTGCAGGCAAGAAAAAGTAGAGTTCAGGATTAACACAAGCATTAACATGGACCATTTTTGGTGCATAATAACTAAAGACAATAAGGTGACTTAAGCAAGTGCTGATCATTTGCTTTTTGATTGCATTGTTGGACAGCTTGGTTACACTGTAGGCCAGGACAGCATATGTGCACATAATAAATGGAAATTGTCCACAGAACCACCACAGATTAATCATTGCAGGCAGGAAAAAATAAGGTTTGAATATCTAACTTAGTTAGATATTCAAAAGCGCACGTTCGACAACTTAGATATTCAAGTCAGCTTGAATATCTAAGTTGTCAATTAGTACAACAGTGTACAACTGGAGTTGTATTAAAAATATCCTGGTTCTTCACATTTTCATAATGGCAGTGAATGGTGGTCAAGATTTTAAAGCCCAAAAAAGTGCATCCATCCATCATAAAAAGTACTCCACACAGCTGCCCAACCCTGTTCCTAGAGATCTACCTTCCTGCAGAGTTCAGCTCCAACCCTGATCTAGCACAACTGAACTAACTAATTAGAATCTGAAGGGGCACTTAATACTTACAGACAGGTGTTTGATCAGGGTTGGAATTGAACTCTGCAGGAAGGTAGATCTCCAGGATCAGAGTTGCCTACTTGGTCCTACATCATCTGCTGGAATGCCACTCTCTGGCAAACGCACGTTCGACAGTTATCGGAAGCCTAGAGATTGCAGTTTATAAAATAAAAAAAAAATTATATTTTTCTTACACAAACACATTGCTTTGCTTTAGAAGGCCTTCATTAACCCCCCCATTTATGATGGATGGATACACTTTATTGGGCATGCATCTTCTGTGTTGGGTATCAATGTGTGCTTGGCAAGGCCGTTTTGTGCTTGAGCGCCACAAAGTCGTGTTTACTGTAACTTCAGTAGCTCCAGGCACGTGAACAAAAGCGCCAATCTCATTGTTTGGCCAGTTTTTAATGCGGAACATCAAATTAAAAAAAATGAGGCTGATGCGTTTTTTTTTTTTTTTTTTAAAGACACTTTTACATATGGTGTTTTGCGCGTTGGTGTGCACACTCACATTGGCGCCCTTTGTATAGTCACCAGGCGTTAAACGTCAGCGATAATTGATATTCATCCTTGTGTGCACAAGCATTTATAAAGCTTGGAAGAGCCAGGACATTTTTCAGTATAACTCTGACTGGATTTGTCTGAAAAAATAAAGTCATATACATCTAGGATGGCTTGAGGGTGAGAAAATCATGGGCTAATTTTCATATTTGGGTGAACTATCCCTTTAAAATTGACCTTTAATGCTGAAATTCACAGTCTGTTTCCTGCTACCTGTAGGCGTACTTTGATTTGATTAGCAATCTCAGTCATTTAGACATTGACTAGTCAAAAAATTTAACTTTTAAACCTTTTTGTCATTCTAAAAAACAGAGTGGCCCTGGTTTGTACATATACGCTATATTGCCAAAAGTATTGGGACACCCCCTTCTAATGAACAGGTTTGACTACTTAAGTAATTTCCATGAGTACTAATCTTAATGTTTTAGCATATAATGATATTCTAGGAAATTGGGTCCTTCTAATTTTATAGCAAAAGTTTGGACAGGACCCTTTTTTATTCTAACATGACAATGCATCTGTGTATAAGGCAAGGTTCATAGAGAAATGTTTGATTCAGTCAGTGTGAAAGCACTTGACTGGTCTGCATAAAGCCAATTCCTAATCCCAGCTGAATGCAAACATTGAGCCAAAAACTCAGACCAAACACCAATGACTTGTGCATATGAAGGGGTTGTCCCAATACTTTTGGCAATATAGTGTATGCTATTCTTAAATGGCATTAATTGGTGTATCATCTTTGCTAGCACACATTTACACAAACCAATTTACATACAAATCTGTAATCTAGATTTTATTGACAGTGTGGTGTAGTGATCACAGTCTACTGATATGAATTTTTTCAATAATGTTAATAAGTGTAAAATAAAATCTTCTGGTCCTCATTTCCAGAAGTGGCATCAGTTACTGATTCTATTAAAACATTTGTGTAATGGGATCTCAAACACTACAGGGAAAATGATCAGCTCAACAATTAATGGATCATTAAGAGGGCCCTTGTGTATATTAATGAAGCAGAAGCATCATGGCCTATTTTATTAAGATAGTGAAGCAATCACATGAGCCAGAGTTACAGTACTTATTTAGTTTCAGTATTACAAATTACTTCACATTCAGCAGTTTTAATAGACCTTGAGTTAGTTTAATTGAACATAATTTTCACAAATAAGTGGTACATTAAGGACCACAACCTGATCCTGGTCCTTAACCCTATCCTGGTTTATAAATGCCTGATTATATTTATGAAAATAGCCTATATTCTTACATGATTTATATTTGTGACCCTGGACCACAAAATCAGTCTTAAGTAGCACCGGTATATTTGTAGCAATAGCCAATAATACATTGTATGGGTCAAAAAATTGAATAGGATAAAAAATAAGATAGGATATTTTCTAGGATAATTTCCTGCTGTAAGTAACTCAAAACCTAATTTTTGATTAGTAATATGCATTGCTAAGAACTTAATTTGGACAACTTTCAAGGTGATTTTCTCAATATTTAGATTTTTTTGCACCATCAGATTCATGATTTTCAAATAGTTGTATCTCTGCCAAATATTGTCATATCTTTACACACCATACATCAATGGAAGGCTTATTTATTTATTTTATACATCAAATATTTTAAACAAAATATTTGTAATAGTTTGATTAGTATGTTTTTTTGAGAGAAGGGGTTACTGAGGAAGACATTAGAGATCTCGTTGAGGAAGACATTAGAGATCTGATGTCAAGGGTTTTGATGTAACATAGTGCTGTAAACACTGTCACTGTTGATTGTCTGAAGAGTGTCAACATGTTTGCTACATGCTTTTAATTTGCTCTCTGGAGACAAGACAGATCCTAAAGATTGTACAGATGGGAAACCAACCCTGAGAGAATTATCAAACATGGATGATGCAAATAGGTGACAATATCCATTAATGTTTACTATGACACTCAAAATCAGTCAAAACAAGTTGTCTGTAACCTTTAACCTTCACCATTAAGTATAAAGATAAATAAAAGCCCAATCAAAATAAATACTGACAGAACTAAACAAATTATTTAGCATTTGGAAATATTATGTAATTTGACTTCACCACTTGTGAACATCATTGTACAGTCAGTGTTTGGTCATATTCTAGGCTTTGTACATTGTAGCATGAATTTCTTTCCAATATTGACATTATTTTCCTACTTTTTCTTCATTTTAAAAATAAAACAAACAGTTTTTAACAAGAGCGAACAGAATTATCACAAAACAAGCATCATTATGAAATTTAGCCATGAAAATGATGAACACAGTAATCCATTATGATACAACTTTTAAATGATTTGGTGCAACTTTTTTGTGCAAAAATATATCTGCTATTCGTTTCCTGATCTCTTTAGTCCTGGTGCAGTAAACAGTGGGGTTTATTAAGGGAGGAATTAGTGAAGCGATAATCAATATTGCATTTCTCTCTGTTAAAGTTAGCACAACTCCTATTCGAGTTAGTAAGTTACAGACAAGCTTTGGCAGATAAAAACTGAGCAGAACAATGAGGTGACTCAAGCAAGTGTTGATCATTTGCTTTTTGCTTGAGGTATTGGACAGTTTAGTCACACTGTAGGCCAGGACAGCATATGTGCACATGACAAAGGGAAACAGTAGCTCCAACAGCATAGCAACCAAAGCGTTTCAGCTGGAGAAACGCTGTGCCACCATAACATTCTAATGCGCCACCAACTGCCCATTTTCAGAAGAGTGCCTGGCATTTTTAATGCTGGCTAAAATGCTTTAGTAGACACATATTAATTGAATATTGATTTTTAGGCATATGGCCTATAAGTCTTTCTTTGTATTTATGCAATATACTGGAGCCAAACCTGAGAAGTAAGTCCACTCCATTCCTGCATGCGTAATTTATGTAATTGTAATTCATAGGTGAGGATTATGCTAATTGTGAATGAGCGTGCACTTCAGAGTAGCCAGTTTTTCACAACAAATCCTGCCCAATTGCTACTCAAAACTAGCCCAAAAGTAGCCCAATAGCGTTTTGAAGGGGTCCCCCTAAAAAACTTGCATTCAGGAGGTAAAATACCCTGGTGCAAGTGCGCTTATTTTATTCATTAACATACACGTTTAAAGGGGGCATAACACACACAGTTTCACCCAATCTCATGTTAATCTTGAGTACCTATAGAGTATTACTGCATCCTTCATATATCCAAAAAGTCTTTCCCCTTTAAAGTTTTACCCTTCAGGACATCATGAAGAGCCATTATCGAAAAAAACTTTCCGAAACTTGTAAGAAACCCGGAAGTGTGTATTTGGCACAGAAATACTCTGTTATACGTCCAAATAGTTTTTTGAAACTTTGGCAGTGTTTAGCATGAGAACCCAACTCTTTAACAGTGGAAATAACTTAACATGCATGAAACATCACTGGACCCCCCCCCTTTAACTAACAAATCTGTGGTATACGAGGTGTTTGTGAATCCAGAGGATAGTTTTATGCACAAATTACTTATTTATTCATATTTGTATGAAAAATGTATGAATCAGGCCCTATAGCTGTCATTTTATATACATGTATATAAAATCCCGTGGCCTCAAGCATGGCTCTATGAAATCCATTTTTTTTTTTTTTTCAAATGCCGATTTATGTTTTTCCAAATTTCTTTTTTTTGATTAAATTTTTCTGGACTCTTTTTTAATGGTTAAATAAAATCTCATTAATTAAAAAAGCAAGTCTAATTGATTAAAATCATTAAACTTTTACATCAGTTTATTAAAGGTTTAACAAAAATGCCATGTTTAGGGCACTATTAAATATTGTACTTTTTCTCACCTCATGTTTATGTTTTATTTTTACCAAATTCTGGTTTTAGCATGTCTTAACAGAAGGCATAAAAAATAAAATTTATCTTTTAATTAATGAAAATCAAACAAATGTTTATTTTTTGGCAAGTAAAGGGGATTTAAAATTAAAACATGAAAGAAATATTGTGTAATTATTTTTTTTTTTAAAAGTTGTATTCATTTTTCAACAATAGTAGTAGTAGTACTGTCATCTTCAAGTTAAACCAAACTTTTATTTTGACGGGTTGCTGTGAATATCTGTAACTGACTGAGCTGCGGCCAGAAGCTAACAATAAATTTTACTCAAATGGAACGGTCAAATACAAATGAAGTGACTCGAGCATGTATTAATTAATTGATATATGATAGAGAAAGAAATTGGTTAAAGGATGATCTGATTTCTGTTGGTATAAAATCTTAGGTTTCACAAAGGTTGTGAAGCACTTTTTATCTTTTTGAAAGCAACTAAATGATTTGGTAAAATATAGATTTAATTTAATTTAATTTAATTTAATTTAATTTAATTTAATTTAATTTAATTTAATTTAATTTAATTTTTGTGTGTGTGTGTTTGTTCCCCTTTCTTTCTTTTTCATACATTCATTTGCCATCTGCAATTAACATTAAAGAAGAAGAAGAAGAAGAAGAATGAAGAGACTCTCAGAGTAGTTCTGGAGATATTGTTCATATATTTATGTCCTCTTTTATTGAGACAGCAGATGCTGAATCATAGCGGAAATCATAGGGCCTACTCAAGAGATTGTAAAGTGTCCATCATATGCACACTAAAGAATCTCCCCGAAGGTAGTAGGGCAATGGGTATTTATTTATTTTTATTTTTTTTATTTTTTACTTTGTCACATTCTATTTTTTTGCCTACTATATAGTAGGCAAGTATGTAATTTCGATAGCCATGGATAGCATAACAAAGGTTTCTTTAATATGTTTTAAGCTTTTAAAATGTTTCAAAAACATAAAATATGAATGTGCATCACCTTGTATCACCAACATCTTCACAGTCCCCATCATATTAAATACACTAATAAATAATTTTATCATATTATAATAACATATATTAATATGATACAAACTTCAAGTGATTTGAGGTACAATTCTTTTGTGCAAAAATACATCTGCTAATTGTTTCCTGATCTCTTTCGTCCTGGTGCAATAAACAATGGGGTTTATTAAAGAAGGAACAACAGAGGCTACAATTGTTACTGCATTTCTCTCTGTTAAACTCAGCACAACTCCTATTCGAGTTAGTAAAACAGAAACCAGCTTTGGTGCATAATAACTAAACAAGACAATGAGATGACTGGAGCAAGTGCTGATCATTTGCCTTTTGCCTGAGTTGTTGGAGAGTTTAGTCACGCTGTAGGCCAGGACAGCATAGGTACACATAATAAAAGGAAACTGTCCACACAGCAACCACAGATTAATCATTGCAGGCAAGAAAAAATAGGGTTCAGGATTAACACAAGCAGCTCTGATCATAGATGGATAATCACAGAACACATATCTGATGACAGGCTGACAGTACGGGACACTGTCCACCACTGATATCACAACACCCATTATAGCAAAACCAATGAGCCAAGTCAGTGAAATAAGCACACATGTTCGTGAATTTGTTACAATGCTGTGGTATCTTAAAGGAAGTCTAATTGCAATAAGTCGGTCTGTTGCCATTAGAGACAGTGCCATGCATACAGTGATATCACCGAGATGATAGAAGTATGTCCTTGAGATACAAGAGTTATATGAAACTGTTTTAATCTCAGCCAACAGCACTGAGATCATGGTTGTGCTGCAGGTAGAAGAGAACATTATGTCAACAACAGCTAGATTACAAATTAATATGTACATTGGTTTGTGTAAATGTCTGTTAGTCGAGATGATACACAGATTAATGCCGTTCCCAAGCAATATGAGCATGTAGGCTATTAAGATGAGGAATCCGAGGAGCTTTTGGTTTTGCAGGTGATCAAATCCAGTGATTATAAAGCTGTCCACATTGTTCACAGTGTAATTTTCAGATGCCATTTTCAGTCACTCAGTCAAAGTAACGTACAGACGTGAATATTTCAAATGCCGAATATAAACTCAAACGACAACAATCATATCCTTGATGTACTGAGATATACACACAAAAAAAGCTCCTATGAAGGAAAATGGAAGAAGGATGCAGACAGCGTCTGTAGCAGCCAGGTGATAAAAACTCTGAAAGTTGAAATATAGTTTTAGCAGAAACAGAAAAAGAGTTTTGGTCATTTTAAAGCTTAAATAAGCTAAATATTTTCTGGTCTTCCTTGTGAGATCCTTAAAAATATTAGAATTTCTTATACAATGGCTTCTGAGACGTTGCTCTCATCCATTTCAACAAATGTGTATTATCCTTCCTTTTTATTTTTTCAGTTGTGTGACCACATAGTGCGTCATAGTTTCCTAGAAGCAGTGATCAAATCAATTTAAATATCAAATATGTTTTCTTTAGGAGTGGTTGTTAATGTTGATCTCAAAGACACAGTTAAAAAAAAATCACAATTTACAGTATTGTTAAAAATACTAATATCATCATATTTTGTTAAAGCTGTCTGGAAAATGCATTTTGTGACCTTGGAGCACAGGTATATTTGTAGCAATAGCCAAAAATACATTTTATAGGTCAAAATTATACATTTTTCTTTAATGCCAAAAATCATTAGGATATGTTCCATGAATATATTTTGTACTTTTTTTAATTAGTAATATGCATTGCTAAGAACTTCGTTTGGACAACTTTAAAGCCAGTTTTCTCAATATTTTGCACCCTCTGATTCCAGATTTTCAAATAGTTTCAAATAGTATCTTGTGCCAAATATGTCCTATCCTAACAAACCATACATCAATGGAAAGCTTGTTTATTCAGCTTAAAAATGTACCATTATGGTTTTGTGGTCCAAGGTTGCATATATAGTCATACTGGTAAAATATTCAGGCAAGGGGATATCTAAAAGACCAATTACACAGGTCACTGTTGACCTTTCTTTTATAATGATGGACACCTTAAAAGAAATTGTATTTTATGCTTTGCAGTTAACCTGGAAAACATTTGGGATAGAGCCGTAGGTCATGGCATTAAAGCAAAAGTGTAGTGAAGGTCCAGCATGTTCTTACTCCCAACTCATCACGTGAACGCTTGCTCAAGACCTCTAGCCGTCTCTTTTTAATGCACAGGGTACCCATTTAGTGTCATTTTTCCTCGCTCAGTTGTTTGCCCTGTGTATCAGATCGTGACGCATTTAATTCATCCATTTGTAGAAATAGAAATGATTTTATATACATTACTTCATATACATTACTTCACAAATGGCACTATTTTATATTAGTATAACACATCAAAACAGAGGAAGTTATTCAAAGCTTTTTCTCTTTGACTTGTCTCTTGGGTTCATTTTTCTCATTTGAACGTGAATGCCTATCATCAGTTGTTTATTGGAACATTAGCGTTAAAAAGACCTAGAGAACCAATTAATGGCCTTGAATTGTTACAAAGTAGACACTTTGTGGACAAACATCACTAATGCCTCAACTTGAATGTGCACGGAATAAAATAAAATAAATGACTGTCATTTATTTAAAGTGCATTTTTGTATTGGTCTAACTGAAAAGCATGATTTAAACGTTTGCTCACCTTGTCTAATAGCATATAACATTCCCTATAGAAAAAATGACAAGAAACAATTGCTTGTTGATGTGCAGCCTTAGCTTTACTGTCTGCAGAAATGATTGTTTCATAAAATTTTCTAGTATTTTTGTTATTAGAAACAAAATATGATTTACATTTTAAAAAGCCATCACAATAAGGTCTTCTGAAGTTGTCTTTACCTATAGTAAACTAAATTGAATGTTTTTAGTTATTTCCAAAGTGAAATTCTTACTTACTTGCAATAGTTATTTTTGGTTTTGGTTTTGTTTATGATTAAATTAATTTGCAAAAAGCCAAATATTAATATATTAACCTGCATTAACGCCTTAATTGTCACCCGTCTCCTAAGTGGGACACCCAAGTTTACTTCCCCCATTTTACAATTAATCCTAATTTAATCATGACAAACTATATCGTTGGAAATGTCTAAGACTTCTAAATAGATATTTTACCATTTTTTTGTGTTGCAAATTATGTAGGAAAAGTAATAGATTAATTTATGACAAGAGTGCACCTCAAAAATCTACTTCATAACAGGAGTTCTGACCTTTGTCACAAAAAGACTTTCTTTGTTGCCTTTTTCCCTATCATGCTTTAACGTGAAAACCTAAAATCTCAAAATTCATCCTTTAAAATCAGACATTACATTACCATGGAAAATGTACAGCAAAATCATATTACAAAATATTTTTGTTCATGAATTATAAACACAAATTATATCAAATTATATATCTATGTTCAAAAATAGGAGTGACAGTTTTACTTTGTATAAATGCTTTTGTCTTCAGGGAAAATATTTTGATTAATATGAATATCAATTGGTCTCAATTATTATTTTTTTCAGTGTCATGTCTTATCTATATGTGATCTACACTTATTACCTTAACCCCCTTAAAATTCATGTTGGGTATGTTAATGTTATCTCATTTGTAATATTGAAACCAAAAGCAGTAGATCAGAGATTACTAATCACAGACCCTTCACTGTGAACCTTAATGTATAGGCCAACATCTTAATATACACAAGGGCATTCTTAATGTTCAGTTAATAGTGACTACAAATGTTATTTTATATTGATTTGCTTTATTAATATAATTCATACACAGCACAAATACACAGTGCATTTACAAATATTTAGTTTTCTGTTTAACATTACATGATTAATTTCTTCTAATACTGTGATTAAAAAAAAAAGCATTCTTTGTTTTAAAAATAATTGTCTGTTTTGTCCTTGTCTCTAACATGAGCAAGAGCAGCATAAAACACAATCTAAGAATTAACATTATAAATCTATCACTGAACCTGGGTTTTAATGATTAGGCTTAATTTTTTTGCGCAAAAACACATCTACTAATTGTTTTCTGATCTCTTTAGTTCTGGTGCAGTAAACGGTAGGGTTAATTAAAGGAGGAACTGTAGAGGCTACAATCACTATTGCATTTCGCTCTGTTAAAGTTAGCACAACTCCTATACGTGTTAGTAAGTTAACAACCACCTTCGGTGCAAAATAACTGAGCAGGACAATTATATGACTCAAGCAAGTGTTGATCATTTGCTTTCGGTTTGAGTTGGAGAGTTTAGTCACACTATATGCCAGGACAGCATAGGTACACAGAATAAAAGGGAACTGTCCGCACATTGGCCACAAATTAAATATTGTAGAAAGAGCAAAAAATGGTTCAGGATCAACACAAGCAGTTGTTACCAGTGCACCATATCCACAGAACACATATTTGATGACAGGCTGACAGTATGGGAGTTTGTCTACCAGAGTAGTCAGATAACCTAACAGAGCAATACCACCGACCCAGGTTAAAAAAATAAGCAGACATGTTCGTGAATTTGTTACAATGCTGTGGTATCTTAATGGAAATCTAATTGCAATAAGTCGGTCAATTGCCATTAATGTCACAGCCATGCATTCTGAAAATTCACCAAGATGATAGAAGAACATGCCTGAGATACAAGAGTACAATGAAATGGTTTTAATCTCAGCCAGCAGCACTGAGATCATGGTTGGGCTGCAGCTAGAAGAGAACATTATGTCAACAACAGCTAGATTACCGATTAATATGTACATTGGTTTGTGTAAATGTCTGTTAGTCGAGATGATACACAGATTGATGCCGTTCCCAAGCAATACGAGGATGTAGGTTATCAAGATGAGGATTCCGAGGAGTTTTTGGTTCGACAGTTTATCAAATCCAGTGATTATAAAGGTGTCAAAATATTTCACAGTGTAATTTTCATTTGCCATTTTCAGTCACTCACCTCCTAACATACAGATGCAAGTATTTAAAGGAATACAGTTAGTACAGATGAAAAGATAAAGTCACTTAGAGCCTCAACATACTCGCATAGGCACAGAAAAAAAGCTCCTATGAAGGAAAGTGGCAGAAAGATGCAAACGCTGTCTGTCAGATGATGAAACCTGTAAAGATTGAAGTATAGTTTTAACAGAAGTACAAAAAGAGTTTCATTCATTCTTATAAATAAAGAAAAAGTTTAGTTTTTTCCCCGTTATGGCTTTAACAATATTTGAATTCCAAACAGAGCAGATTAGAATTGCACACGCACACACACACACACACACACACACACACACAAAAAAAACATAGAAGATGTTTCTCTCGTCCTGTTTAGGAGAATTGTGTGCTGTTATGCCTTTTATATTTTCATTGTGTGACAGATACGTCATGGTTTCATAGCAACGGTGGTTAAGACAAAAACATTGGAATGTCTTTCCAATTATAGAAATGTATCACAATCAGTTGTTTCTCCAACAATTATAAATTCAAGCTGCTGAATGCTTGAATCTGATTGGTCAATGGACATTTTAATGCTGTTTTCATATGCTTTAAAGAGCTTTGTTGTAGGCAAGAATTCTGATAGTACACAAAATCAGCATAAGGTGTAATTATTTTTCAGGAAACATGGCTAAAGTAGTTCCAAGCAAGTAGTTGACTGCATTACGCTTCTGAATCACTTCATCAAATGATTTCATCCATTTCAAAAATGGCCTACAACAGCAAAAGAACTGAAACCCATGCCACCACTAATCAATCAGAATCATAGGCCACGTACACAGTGCAAGTTTTAGGAGTGACAACCGTATTTAGATGCGAGAGTGAGTCCCGTAAATTGTCGTTCCGTGTGTATGGAACAGCAGTCACTTCTGCATTTGTCCTGCGCTTGTCCTGTTTTTTTTTTTTTTCTATGAAGATCTGGCAACACTGACACTTCACCACAGGGCTCGTGAAGCCTAGCCCGAGTCCAAATCAGCTAAGGATAAGACTTCTTTCACCTTATTTTCTTGCATCTCATGTACAGACGAAGATACAATTCTGATGCGTGTTTATATACGTCATTAACAACTAGTTGTTCAGTTCGGTTCCGTACACACCGCATAGAATTTCTGTAAATGCGGTTGGCACTGCCTGTATTTTTTGGGAGTTAATGCGGTTGCCGAATGCGGTTGTCAGTCCTGTATTTTAGTGAATTAAGTGTGTACAGAACGTGATTAAGGAGTAAATGACAACCGAATTTAGCTGCAGTGTGTATGTGGCCATAGATTCCAGAAAGTCATGTAATATATTAATATAATGGCCTACTGTATATAGCTACCTTATTTTGCAATGTAGAAATAAGCTATTTTCACTGAATGTGCAAGACATTTACATTACATTTACATTTAGTCATTTAGGAGACGCTTTTATCCAAAGCGACTTACAATTGGGAATACACAAAACGATCAGTCTTAAAGAGGCAAACAGACACTGGAAGTGCTCATAATACCAGGTTTCAAGTGTTGCTCCAAACAAGTGCAAGTCAGAAAGGGAAGGAATAAAGAGAGTTTTTTTTTTTTAATGGTGAAACCAAATATTGTTGAAAGAGATGATTTTTCAGCTGTCGCTTAAAGCTTGCCAGGGAATCAGCATTCCGGATAGGAGTAGGAAGATCGTTCCACCAGCCAGGAACAGTAAAAGAGAATGTTCTGGATAGTGAATTCGCATCTCTCTGTGACGGTACCACGTGGCGTCACTCACTAGCGGATCTCAAACTTCTGGAGGGGGTGTAGATTCGAAGTAGTGAGTGGAAATAAAGTGAAGTGTTGTTTGAACATAAATGTGTGTTGGCAGTGTGTGTACACATCTGCCCTATAATGATTAAAATCCACCCAGTTGTTTAATCTGTAAAAATAATTTCTACTTTTTCAAATCAAGCCATTTGCAGCTTCTTGTTGGTGTGGCATCACACAGACAGAGGCCGCTCCCATGATAGATTGATTGACACAGGCATCTTACCTCAGACCCGCCCTGAATGAGCTGTAACAGTCTGAGGATTGCCATTGTTTCAATGCCAGAGCAGGGACGTAGACAAGAATGGCTCCTAAGCGACCTAGGTGTTCTTTTGTTGGATGTAATAATGAACATAGTAATCCTCATTTATTCCCGACATGGAAGACGCAGTGGATGACTTGTTTGTGAATGGAATGTGCCTCCCGATCTACATAAATTGCGTGAATCATCCGTGATCCAGCTTCACTTACAGCAGAAGTTAGTATATGTTTTTTATTAATCTTTGCAATAGCCTTTCCTAATAAGTGCTAGTTAACAAGTTTCGAGGATAAACACGCTAAAGTAAACAAAGGCTCATCACTCCACAGAGAGAAGAGAGGGTCGGGGTGAGCTCGTTGTCCCTCATGGACAACCAGACGCGGTCGCCAGGCTGGTAGGTGGGATTGGCTGACCGATGTGCGTCTGCGTTGTCCTTGTGTCTCCAGAGTCCCACACCCTCTCGCTCTCACGGAACCAGTAATTTACCGCTGGGAACTCCGGATGCACTAGAATGGAGTGAGCCCAGTAGTGACTGTTGCAGGGAGTTTTGGAAGTACTCGACCCAGGGTAGATACTCACTGCAATTGTCCTGATGTTCGTGGCAGTAGGCCCGGAGATACCGCCCAGTTTCCTGGATTTTCCTGGACCAGGGACCGGCGAGGAATGGGTAGAGGGACCAGTCTCTTGACATACCGGGCAACATCCTGGGCCATGCTGGGGAACCAGTAACGGTTCTGGAGAAGCGAGAGGATTCTGTGGCTGCCTGGGTGCCCAGATCCCAGAGAGGTGTGTACTGAGTTCAGAAGGGTTAGGTGCAAGGTGGATGGCACATAGGTTCTCCCTTCTGGACCTCCCAGTGGAGAGGGCTCTGTGCGAGTGGCAGCTTGGATCTGATCATCGAGTGCCCAGCGGATCGGAGAGAGACGATAATGGAGGATGGGAGTATAGATTCTGGTTCTTCTGGACAGTTTCTTGGAGAAGACTGCACATTGATGGAGTACAGGGGGGTTCACCTTTCCATTGGGACAGGACGGCGCCCACTCACAGTGTCACCACGTCAACCTCGACCACAAAGCGGAGATTTGGGTCTGGATGTGAGAGAGCTGGGACCGCACAGAACGCCGTTTTGAGCTGGTGGAAGGCATGGTGTGCCTCTAGAGTCCAAGTTAGGTTCTTGGCTTTTTGGCGGAGCAGAGAGGTGAGTGAAACTGACAGTTGGCTATAGTGGGCTATGAACCGGCGGTAGAAGTTGGCGAACCCCAGAAACCTCTGCATTACCTTGATGGTACTCAGAAGTGGCCAGTTTCGTACAGCATCCACCTTCCTCTGGTTCATCTGTACTTTGGCAGGGTTGGTTTTGTGGAGTTCACATTTCTCTGCTTTCAGACAGAGGTGGTGTTTGTGGAGGCGTTTGAGTACCTAGGTGACATGCCGTTGATGTTCCTGCAGATTGGGTGAGTAGATGAGAATGTCATCAATGTAGATGAGGGCAAACCGGTTGAGCATGTCTTGTAAGATTTCATTAATGAAGTTTAGAAAAATGGAAGGTGAGTTGGAGAGGCCATAGGGCATCGCCTGGTACTCATAGTGTCCGGTGTGTGTTACGAAGGCGGTCTTTCCACCCTCAATACCACGGCTGAGGTGAGACCCTTGAGCAAGGCACCAAACCCCCAAACTGCTCCCCGGGCGCCGCAGCGATAGCAATATGGCTGCCCACTGCTCCGGGTGTATGTTCACGGTGTGTGTGTGTTCACTACTGTGTGTGTGCACTTGGATGGGTTAAATGCAGAGCACAAATTCCGAGTATGGGTCACCATACTTGGCCACACGTCACGTCACTTTTTTTCACTCGTCACCCCTGCGGATACGGCTCAGGTTGTAGGCGCTCTGTAGATCCAGCTTACTAAAGATGTGGGCGCTGTGCAGGTCCTCCAGGGGGACCAGGACCAGAGCAAGGGGATAAGCGGATTTGACGGTCTGGTCGTTGAGTGCTCGGTAGTCTATGTAGGGTCTCAGACCATATCTTGGCCACAAAGAAGCTTGACGCTGTGGGTGAGGTGGATGGGCGAATGAGCCCCTGCTATAAGGCCTCCTTTATGTACTGCTCCATGGCAGCTCTCTCAGGGATTGACAGCGTCTAAACGTGTCCTTTTGGCAATTTGGCCCCAGGCAGCGAGTCGATGGCCCAGTCCCATGGCCGGTGAGGTGGTAGGTGAGTGGCAGCGACCTTACTGAAAATGTCTTGGAACACCCGGTACTCTGGATGAATGGAGATGGCATGAGGTGAATCCGGGCTCTCCACGGAGGTGGAACAGACTGACAGGTTGGGTTGAATGGTGGTGGGAACAGGTAACATCCTTGCTGGCACTTTTGGCTCCACTTGAGTACCTCTCCAGACTTCCAGGAGATGTTTTAGGATTATGCTTGGTGAGCCAGGGCCATCCCAGGACAGTGTCCACAGTTGCCTCCACCAGCACCAAAAAAGAAATCTGCTCTGTATGGAAACAACACGGACCTCTGGCATACGGTGATGCACCAGCACCTTGCCCAGCGGTTTTCCCTGGATGTTGCTGATCTGGTAGGAGATGTCATTTGGACTGCAGGGAATTCTGAACCAGTCAAGACTGCATGACGAGATGAAATTTCCTGAGGCTCCGAAGTCAACACGGAGATTGCGTGACGCATACACAATAAGTTCAAGCTTCACATCTAAAGATTAAATACACAATACATCTACAAACTGTTTTAACAGGTAGGCTATTTGTCAATGTACACTGTTAGACATTTCAAAGGGTTTTTACAGTAACTTACTGGCGACACTGTTGCCAGTAAGTTACTGTAATTAAGATTTACAGTAACAAACTGCATTTGATCTACAGTTGCAAACTGTACTGTTTTACAGTAACTGAAACATCCCCACCGCATTATACTCCCACCACCATGTTTCACTGTGGGAATGGTGTTCTTGGGGTTGAATGCCTCTCCCTTCTTTCTCCAAACATAGGCAACATCTCTATGGCCAATAAGCTTTAGTTTTGTCTCATCTGACCAAAGGACACGTTTCCAGTATGCATCACATTCCCCCAGGTTGTCCTTAGCAAATTTTATTCTAGCTTGGAGGCGTCTCTTCTTCAGAAGTGGAGTCTTTCTTGGTCGGCAACCTCGCAGTTCATTCCTGTGCAGGGCTCTAGTGACTGTCTTCATTGAGACATCAATTCCAGACTTGACTAGGTCATTCACTAGTGTTCTTGGGTCTTTAGAAACCTCTCTCACTAGTTTTCTTTCCAAAGTTTTTGAAATCTTTTGCTTCTTGCCTCTGCCCATCATGTTCTCCACTGTGTTGTTCTCTTTCAACTTCTTGATAATGCATCTCAGTGCAGTTCTTGACACTTGAAAACGCTTTGATAAACGTGTGTATCCTTCTCCATCTTTATGAGCATTAACAATTCTTTCTCTCAAGTCCAAACTAATTTCTTTTGTCTTTGCCATGATGACAGTGCATATTATTTTACTAGCTGTTTTGCAAGATACTAATCCTCAGCTTAAAGAGCAATTTAAAGGCTTAACTAGGTTAATTAGGTTGTTTAGGCAAATTAGGTTAATTTGGCAAGTCATTGGACAACAGTCGTTTGTTCTATAGCTAATCAAACTAATAATTTCTTAAGGGGGCTAATAATATTGACCTTAGCAGTTACTTATTTGTTTTTAATTCTTTTATTCAAGCAACTATAAGAAATCAGACTTTCTCTAGAAGAAAAAAACAATAGGAATGGTGTGAAAACATTCTCTAGCTCTGTTAAACATCACTTGGGAAATATTCTAAAAAAATAAAAAAATTCACAGGGGGGCTAATAATTTTGTCTTCCACTGTATATACTAGCTACAGTGGATGCGGGCAGTAAAGTATATTTCTGACGTACAGATGTACTCCAAGTGCTCACACTGTTTCTGATGTGAATGACAAATCGATCATTACAAGCGATGTAACACGTCCAGTGTAGTCAGTCCCAAGCTGTTGCCTTGCTGTAGGCACGGTGTAGGGCAAATGTCAATCCAAATGTAAGAAATGAGGAAAATAAAACAACCTCAATAGAATGGTTCCAAAGAGGCTTTTACAGCAAATACTGTAGTATACAGCAATTGTAAAAAAATACATTGGTCTCTATATGTGGGGTATGACGTCACAGAAAATTCAAAGGGTACTAGAGTTATTTACTGTAAAGGGAATTTGCAGTATTATACTGGGTGGTATACAGTAAATAACTCTAGATATTACAGAAATGTCTAACAGTGTATAGAAAGTCCTTTTGTTTAACATTTCAAATTTCTGCCAATACTGTCATTTAAAAAAATATGCAGAGTTACAAAAATTATTCCTGTTTTCTTTTATTTTATTTGAAAACAAACAATTTAACATCAGCATGTCTATGATTTGGCTTTTATTTTCTAGCATTATTAACAAAGCATGATTAAAAAAAGAAAAATCATCGCAATCAGAATGAAAATGGTAAAGCTATTGGAATTGACTTTCAGTTATTTGATATGATTTTTTTGTGCAAAAATGCATCTGCTAATCGTTTCCTGATCTCTTTAGTTCTGGTGCAATAAACAGTGGGGTTTATTAAGGGAGAAACTAGAGAGGCTACAATAAAAATAGCATTTCTGTCTGTTAAACTTAGCACAACTCCTATTCGAGTTAGTAAAATAGAGACCAGCTTGGGTGCATAATAACTTAACAAGACAATGAGGTGACTGGAGCAGGTGCTGATCATTTGCTTTTTGCTTGAGTTGTTAGAGAGTTTTGTCACACTATATGCCAGAACAGCATAGGTGCAGAGAATAAAAGGAAACTGTCCACATATTGGCCCCAAACTTATCATTGCAGTTATGAAAAAATATGGTTCAGGATCAATACAAGCAGCTCTCATCACGGAAGCATAGTTACAAAACACGTATCTGATGACAGGCTGACAGTACGGGACATTAGCTGCCATTGATATCACATAACCCATAATAGCGAAACCAGCAAGCCAGGTCAGAAAAATGAACAGAAGGATTCGTGAAGTTGTTACAATGCTGTGGTATCTCAACGGATGCCTGATTGCAATAAGTCGGTCAATTGCCATTAATGTCAGAGCCATGCACTCTGCGAAATCACCAAGATGGTAGAAGTATGTCCTTGAGATACAAGAGTTATATGAAACTGTTTTAATCTCAGCCAGCAGCACTGAGATCATGGTTGTGCTGCAGGTAGAGGAGAACATTATGTCAACAACAGCAAGATTACAAATTAATATGTACATTGGTTTGTGTAAATGTCTGTTAGTCGAGATGATACACAGATTGATGCCGTTCCCAAGCAATATGAACATGTAGGCTATTAAGATGAGGAATCCGAGGAGCTTTTGATTCTGCAGGTGATCAAATCCAGTAATTATAAAGCTGTCTATGTTGTTCACAGTGTAATTTTCATTTGCCATTTTCACCTACTTCCCTAAAATGAAGATGCAAGTATTTTACAAAAATACAGTTAGTACAGATGAGAAGACAAAGTTATTTAGAGCATCAGTGTACTGACATATGCACAGGAAGAAAGCTCCTATGAAGGAAAATGGCATAAGCATGCAAACAGTGTCTGTAACAGCCAGATGATAAAAGCTGTAAAGATTAAAGTATAGTTTTAACAAAAGTACAAAAAGAGTTTCATTCATTCTTAAGAATATATAAAATACAAGTATTATGTAAAACAGCTTTTTCCCCTCTTTATGGATTTAAAATATTTGCATTCCAAACAAAGTGGATTAGAATTGCATATAATAAACAATCGAAGATCTTCATCTCATCCTGTTCAACATACTTGTTATGCCTTTTATATGTTAATTGTGTGACAGATTCCAAGCAACTGTAGTCAAGACAAAAACAGAATATCTTTCTAATAATAGAAATGCATAAGCGGTTATTTCTTCAATAATTATGAATTAACCTTATATTTTTGTATATGTGACAGTTTTCTCTTCTACTGTGATTTATTTCTGTATATTTTTCCTTCTTTTAAAAAAGTGTGTCTCTTCAATGTTTTTTTTCTGTTGGCAAAATATTTGCTATTTTCTCCCTCATACCACTAACGTCTTGGTTACGTATGGTAACCCTCGTTCCCTGATGGAGGGAACGGAGACGTTGTGTCGAAGTGACGACTAGGGGTCGCTCTTGAGAGCCCGAATACCTCTGACAGCTTTGAGAAAAGGCCAATGAGAATTGGTATGCAGTATTTGCATAGCCCGCTCTGCCCCGGAGATCCGGGCATAAGAGGGGGGGGCTAGGCAACACTCATTGTTCTGATCTGAGGAGCCGAAGCACCTGGCTACACTCAGAGGCGGTCCGAGGTTGTGGCAAGGGGGACACAACGTCTCCGTTCCCTCCATCAGGGAACGAGGGTTACCATACGTAACCAAGACGTTCCCCGTCTGTCGTTCACGTTCGACGTTGTGTCGAAGTGACGACTAGGGGTCCCAGTTGAAAACGCCACAACCAGCGGACCGCGTCACGAGTGCATGGAGTGCAAATATTAACAGGTCTTGCGTGTTAGATAAATGTCACTCACCTCTACGTGACCTTCCAATGCCCAAGAGCTTCAGCCAGCCTTTCCTCACCTTTGGTTGAACATCTTGGAGAACATTGGGCCAGTGTCCGTCCTCCCCGGGGGGGGGATGGGCACTACGGAGACCACACCCTGCCCGGAGGGAGGTATTTGTGTGGAGAATACACTTGAGGGCTCGCACTAGGGGAGCACAACAAGGGGACGATCCTGAGGCAGGCTCCGCATGAGGAGAGACTGCTGAGCTCAGGGTCGGAGACAAGTTTTGTCTTAAGGGAAACACCACATCTCTGGGAGTATAGGTGGAGATACACACATGGGGCCGCATTAGGAGCCACTACATGTGGGGCACCAACCTAATATGAGAGTTCACAAGAGGCAACCTAACCTCATATTAGATTCTGATAGCTAGTTCCTCCGCTGAACATAGCTACGTTGCGGGTGCAACATGATGGAAATTGTCGTTCAGGGTTCACGCCAGGAAACTTACTCAGTCATAACAAGGAGAGGTTGGGGTCGCCTTCCTGAGAAGGGATAGCTTGCAGAGTGACCACCTGGTCCCTGAAGGGAGTGGTGGGCACTTTGGGCACATAACCGGGCCGGGGTCTCAGGATAACGTGAGAGTTAGCCGGCCCGAATTCGAGGCACGAGTCACTGACGGAGAGGGCTTGGAGGTCTCCCACTCTTTTGATCGATGTGAGCGCAGTCAGGAGAGCCGTCTTTTGGGAGAGAGCACTGAGTTCGACTGACTGGAGCGGCTCAAAGGGACCTGACTGTAGGCCCCGGAGGACCACAGACAGATCCCAAGAGGGGACAAGGCGCGGTCTGACGGGGTTCAGCCTGCGTGCACCTTTAAGGAATCGTATAACCAAATTGTGCTTCCCAACCGATCTACCTTCCACCAGGTCGTGGTTAGCGGCAATAGCGGCTACCTGGACCTTAAGTGTTGAAGCAGAAAGGTGTCTATCCAGTCCTCCTTGGAGGAAGGAAAGCACCGTTCGGATGCCACATCTCCGTGGGTTCTCCCCCCGGGAGGAACACCAGTTTGTGAATTTGCGCCATCTGAGGTCGTACAGCCGCCTCGTGGAGGGAGCTCTCGACTGCAACAGAGTGTTTACCACTGCCAGTGGGAGATCTCTGAAATCCTTCTGGTCGCGTCCAGGGACCATACGTGGAGGTTCCAGAGATCTGGGCGCGGGTGCCATATCGTGCCCTTCCCCTGTGAAAGGAGGTCCTTCCTCAGGGGAATGCGCCAGGGAGGAACGGGGGAGAGGAGCACCAGCTCTGAGAACCAAACCCTGTTGGGCCAGTAGGGGGCCACCAGCAGGATCTGTTCTCTGTCCTCCCTGACTTTGCACAGGGTCTGTGCAATTAGGCTCACTGGTGGAAACGCATACTTGAGGAGGCCCTGAGGCCAGCTGTGTGCCAGTGCATCTGTGCCGAGGGGCGCCTCGGACAGACCGTACCACAACTGGCAGTGAGTGTTCTCTATCGAGGCAAACAGGTCGACCTGGGCCTGACCGAAAAGACTCCAGATCAGCTGAACCGTCTGAGGGTGAAGTCTCCACTCGCCCCGAAGCGAAGTCTGTCGGGAGAGCGCGTCCGCTACCCAATTGAGTTCGCCCGGTATGTGGGTGGCTCGTAGAGACTTGACATTGTTTCGACACCAAAGGAGGAGATGGCGGGCTAGCTGTGACATGCGAAAGGAGCGTACACCGCCCTGGTGATTGATGTAGGCTACAGTCGCAGTGCTGTCTGTGCGGACCAGCACGTGTTTGCCCTGAACCAAAGGTCGGAACCTCTTCAGGGCCAAAAACACTGTCAGCAGCTCGAGGCAATTGATATGCCAATGCAGCCGAGGGCCCGACCAGAGCCCTGCAGCTGCTTGCCCATTGCATACGGCGCCCCAGCCTGTGTTGGATGCATCTGTCGTAACCAAAATGCGCCTGGACACTTGTCCTAAGGGCACCCCGGCCCGTAGGAACGAAATGTCTTTCCAAGGACCGAGGGTTTTTAGACATACGGGTGTGACGTGCACCCGGTATGAACCCTGGCGCCATGGCCATCTCGGGACTCGGGAACGCAGCCAGTGTTGTAACGGTCTCATGTGCATCAGGCCCAGCGGCGTGACGGCGGCTGCGGATGCCATGTGACCCAGGAGCCTCTGAAATTGTTTGAGGGGGACCGTCGGGCTGCGTGAGAGCTTCTGGACGCAGCTCAGCACTGACTGTGCACGCTCCGGGGAGAGCCGTGCACTCATGGCAACCGAGTCTAGTTGTATACCGAGAAAAGAGATGCTCCGTACCGGGGCGAGCTTGCTCTTTTCCCAGTTGACCCGAAACCCCAGATGGGCCAGATGGTTGAGAACCACATCCCTGTGTTTGCATACCAACTCCTGAGAGTGTGCTATGACCAGCCAGTCGTCGAGGTAATTGAGAATGTGGATGCCCCTCTCCCGGAGAGGGGCAAGGGCTGCCTCTGCGACTTTCGTAAAGACGCGGGGAGACAGGGAGAGCCCAAATGGAAGGACTTTGTACTGAAATGCTCGACCTTCTAAGGCAAACCGCAGGAAGGGCCTGTGTCTTGGAAGAATCGAGACATGAAAGTGCGCGTCTTTCAGGTCTATCGCCACAAACCAATCCTAGAATCTGATGCACGTGAGAATGCGTTTGAGCGTTAGCATTCTGAAGGGGAGCTTGTGAAGGGCCCAATTCAGAATCCTCAGATCCAGGATTGGTCTTAAACCGCCACCTTTCTTGGGTACAATGAAGTAGGGGCTGTAGAACCCTTTCTTCATGTCGGCCGAGGGGACCGGCTCTATCGCGTCCTTCGCCAGAAGGGTCGCGATCTCCGCCCGAAGAACCGCAGCATTCTCGTCCCGAACCGCGGTAGAGAAGATGCCGCTGAACTTGGGCGGGTTGCGTGCGAATTGGATAGCATAGCCGAGTCGGATGGTTCTGAGAAGCCAGCGAGAGAGGTTGGGTATCTCGAGCCAAGCTGTAAAACTCTCTGCCAACGGTCTCAGGGGGACCACCGACGTACCTCGGGTGGGTACGGTGTGACTGAGTTGTGGTGAAAGCCCTTTGTTCGGGGGCGTGCTGTCCCGGAGGACACAAGGTGCTTTGATCGCCATAACCGACATA
The DNA here is from genome assembly GCA_033026305.1 of Cirrhinus molitorella. Taxonomy (NCBI): domain Eukaryota; kingdom Metazoa; phylum Chordata; class Actinopteri; order Cypriniformes; family Cyprinidae; genus Cirrhinus; species Cirrhinus molitorella. The sequence goes on from CM065139.1 coordinate 14,007,500, forward strand.
CAAGGATCCGTGAGAAGATCGCCTGAGCTCAGGGGATCGACTGACGGATGCGCTTGTTTCTCTGTCAAAGTATGCAGAAGCGCAAGTTTTGCGGTTGAGCATGCTTTGATGTGTTTTGGTGGCTGGGTACCCCGGAGGGACCCAGCCATGGAAGGATCGACCATCGGAACCGACAGACAAGGATCCATCAGAAGATCGCCTGAGCTCAGGGGATCGACTGATGGATGCACTTGATTCGTCAAAGCATGCCGAAGCGCAGGCCCTGCGGTTAAACATGCTTTGACATGTTTTAGTGGCTGGGTACCCCGGAGGGACGCAGTCACATAGATTTTTTCGCCCAGAGAAGAAAATTGCTCTTTTATTGACCATGTGGTGGCCGTCTGCCGAGAGGCAGACAGCCGGGGTGGAGCCGAAACCCACACTCGTCCCCTCGCCGAGTGTGGATCCAGACAGGTCAGCAGATCTCTCTCCTCCGGGCTGCTCGTTTCAGGAACGCTTCGAAGCCTGACGAGGGTTCTTAGCGGCCTGAGACTGAGCTAACGGCGCCACCTTCTTGCGAGAGCTCGACCGCAAGGCTGGTTTAGGTGCAGGACCAGCCTGTGGCGGGCCCTGAGCCGGTCTGGAAGGCGGTCGTCCTCGGCGTGAAACAGGCGGAGGCTGCTGCCTCGGGGGTGCGGGCCCGGGGGCCGGCGCCCGACGAGGCAAGATGTGTTTGATAGCCTCCGTCTGTTTCTTCACTGCGGAGAACTGCTGTGCAAATTCCTCGACAGTGTCGCCAAAGAGACCAGCCTGAGAAATGGGGGCGTCAAGAAAGCGAACCTTCTCAGCGTCCTTCATTTCCGCCAGATTCAGCCAAAGGTGGCGCTCCTGGACCACCATAGTGGACATCGCCCTCCCCAGAGCCTGCGCCGTGACCTTCGTAGCTCGTAGAGCATAGTCAGTCGCCGAGCGCAGATCCTGCAAAAGCTCTGGTTTGGGAACACCCTCGTGCAACTCGCTAAGAACCTTGGCCTGATAGACCTGCAGGACGGCCATAGCGTGAAGGGCGGACGCAGCTTGTCCAGAAGCAGCATAAGCCTTCCCCACGAGAGCGGAAGAAGCCTTACATGCCCTGGACGGGAGTTTTGGGTGGTCCCGCCAGGTGGCGGCGGTCTGCGGGCAAAGATGCACTGCGATCGCACGCTCCACGGCGGGAACCTCCGTATACCCCTTCGTTGGACCTCCATCGAGGGTGGTGAGAGAGGAAGAACCGCTAAGACGCGTTCTGGCTGAAAAAGGAGCCTTCCACGACTTAGTCAGTTCCTCATGCACTTCCGGGAAGAAAGGAACTGGGGTAGAACGTGGCCGAGAACCACGGTCGTTACCCAGATACCAATCATCCAGCCGTGAGCGCTCAGGACGGGGCGGAGACTTCCACTCAATCCCGATTGCTTTGGCCGCCCGTTCGAGCATGGCCGCCATTTCCGCGTCTGCTACTGACTGAGAACCCGCCCCCGCAGCGGGTGCCTCAGACAGCGCGTCTGCTTCAGATGGCTGCCCACTCTCCGATGCTGCAGACACTTCTTCCTCCCCCGCAGGAGCCCCGAATAACCAATCCAACCCGTACTGAGACGAGTTTTCAAAGTCATCCGAAAGCTTGACCGGCAGACACACAGAGCGCGAGGGACGCGGGGAATTACCCGGCGAAACGCTCGCGCTCTCTCGCTCTTCATCAACACGCGCCGCGGCAGCCTCGTACCCGGAAGTAGAAGGACGAGCCGCGGGAGCGGTTGATGCGAGCCGCGTTCTTTTAGTAAAGAACGCGACTCGCGAACGAAGTGTGCTGAGGGGCATGTCCTCGCAAGCAGGACATCCGCCCTCGCCGAATGCCGCTTCAGCATGGTCACGACCCAAACACTGAAGACAGAGCTCGTGCCGATCGTTTTGGGAGAGAAAGAAGCCGCAACCAGAAGGACACGGAAGGAAAGGCATAGTAAACACACAAACCCACCGTGTCTGCACTCTTTTAGAGAAATTTGCTCTTTAGATTTTATTAAGAGGAAATCTGCTCTTCAAGATTCACCGTCGAAGCACCCAGGGGACTCTCACTGCTACTGCGTTCGAGAAGGAAGAGACCGCTGCCCGTGCCGTAGATCCAACGACGAGAGAGGTGAGTAACGCTGCTTCTCAATGAAGAGACGCTGCATTCGGCTCCGAAGAAACAGAACAATGAGTGTTGCCTAGCCCCCCCCTCTTATGCCCGGATCTCCGGGGCGGAGCGGGCTATGCAAATACTGCATACCAATTCTCATTGGCCTTTTCTCAAAGCTGTCAGAGGTATTCGGGCTCTCAAGAGCGACCCCTAGTCGTCACTTCGACACAACGTCGAACGTGAACGACAGACGGGGAACCAGTCCTTCCAAATTTTTTTTGTGAATTTTGTGATCCAAATGTCTTGATTTGGTGGTAGTTTCCAAAATTTGCCAGTGGGTTTTTTTATGAGGCCTTAATTTTTACGATTTATTTTGTGGTGAAATTATGCAAGATCACAAAAAATGTGACCTGTTGATTTTGCGTTGGATTCAGCAATCGTGGATTAAATACATATTATAAGAAAATTAAAGGGTTAGTTCACCCAAAAATTAAAATTCTGTAGTTAATTACTAATCTTTATGTTGCTCCAAACCCTTAAGACCTTTGTTCATCTTCAGAACACAAATTAAGATATTTTTGATGAAATCTGAGAGCTTTCTGACCCTCCATAAACAGCAACTGAAATGTACAGTAATTTAACTTGCGTTGAACACACTTGCGTGAGCATGCACATGCATCGTTTACATGAAGAGTCTGCTACTCTCTCCTTGTAGCAGACGGGATGAGGAGGTTGTTAGGGGTTCAAGCACGTAGTGCTAATACCATATTGTAATTGTTAGAATTCTTATTTTTATTATTCCGTGCAAAAACGTCTTTAACCATGGTTCCCTGAGAAGGGAACGAGACACTGTGTCCTTTAGGGGTATCGCTATGGGGAATGTCTCCTTCGTGACCTGTGTCTGAAACACACAAAAACTACAACAGTATTAGCCGGAGACAGCCTATGACGTCACTGCCGGCACAACTTGCCGGTGTGACCACATAGTATAAAACGGCACCGGACAAACGCATCATCAGCTTCTTCGTCTCAGGGAACCATGGTTACATTTGCAACCTAGAGACGTTCCCTTTCGAGGGAACATTGAACTGCGTCCTCTAGGGGAATCGCTATGGGGAACGGTATACCCACAGTGCCATGCTGAGGGGAGTCCCTACGGCCAAAGGCCTGAGCCGCATACCTAGACGTGCGTGCAAGGCTGCTTGAAGCCTGACCTTAAAGGGATAGTTCACCCAAAAATGAAAATTTGATGTTTATCTGCTTACCCCCAGGGCATCCAAGATGTAGGTGACTTTGTATTTTCAGTAGAACACAATCGAAGATTTTTAACTCAAACTGTTGCAGTCTGTCAGACATATAATGGCAGTCAAAGGCTACCAAATCTTTGAGAGTAAAAAAAAACATACACAAACAAAACCAAATGAAACCCTGCCACTTGTGACGATACACTGATGTCCTAAGACACATTTTAATAGTTTATATTTGAGGCAGGTTTTGGCGTTATTTAAATGACAAATGTCAAGAATGCATTATTATAATGCGAGACAGAGTGCGCGTATTATAATTTCTAGGCTTGCAGCGCGCTCCCTCAGATATTATGTGTGCGCCCTCAAACTTTGTCCTGTGTACGTGCGAATAAGTGCTTATTGTAAACAGATATGAGATACAGTGTTGAGCACCCACCGGTAGAAACATAGATCGGCACCCATGCATCAGACAACATGGATTTTTACAACGTGGATACTATGCCAGAGCTCATACACATATCACCCGCCGGATGCTGTGCATGCGTGCAAGACAGATGGATGTTGTGGTGAATCAGAGGTAAAAAATTATATAAATACTGTTCAGTTTCTCGCACAAATCGATCATTTTGTGTCTTAGGACATCAGTGTATCGTCACGAGTTGTAGGGTTTAATTTGGTTTTGTTTGTGTATGTTTTTTTTATTTTTAAAAGATTTGGTAGCCATTGACTGCCGTTTATATGACTGACAGACTGCAGTGGTTTAAGTTAAAAATCTTAATTGCGTTCTACTGAAGAAACAAAGTCACCTACATCTTGGATGTTCTGGGGGTAAGCAGATAAACATCAAATTTTCATTTTTGGGTGAACTATCCCTTTAAGGCAGAGCTCAGGCTTGGAATCAAGAGACTCCTTTAAGGGATGTAGTCAGGCCCTAGCTCGTAGCTAGGGGTTGCCTAAAGACCTGTGTGACCTCAGTCAGCAGCAGGTCGAATAGGCTATCAGAACTCCGATAGAAGTAGAGAGTGGCCCAAGAATCCGGGGCCTAACCTCTCAAAAAAGGGGCATGAAGCAGAGAGGGTGATCCCCACCATACAGGATTTTAGAAGGAACACAGGAAGCTAGTGTGCGTTCTTACCAGAACGTGGATTTATAGGATGTACCCATGTAGTGTAGTCATTCAAGAAGTCGTTTCTTTTCTAGAGGAGGTTCTAAACCTTCAGGGAGCAGGCCCGTGCTCAAAGTGACCCTCCTGATGTGCTTGAACCTCGGTAATCGCTGCTTGCAGCTATATTTATTTTTGTTTTCTTTGCACTCAAAAAGTATTCTCGTATATTCATAAAGTTATGGTTAAACTACTGATGTCACATGAACTATTTGAACAATGTCTTTACTACCTTTCTGTGCCTTAACTGTGGTAGTACCATTGCTGTCTATGAAGGGTCAGAAAGCTCTCGGATTTCATCAAAAATATCTTAAATGGTTTCAAGGGTTTGGAACGACATGAGGATGAGTTACAGAATTTAATTTTTTTTGGTGAACAATCCCTTTAAAGGAAGCATATGTCTCAAGACCATTTCACTATCAGAGCTCTCTTCTCAGTGAGCTGTGCCTACCCGCAGGAGTTATTATGGAGCCCCTGCATTTACAACCAGCTAAGCAAAATGTAGTAAAATCCGAATTGTGTTTGTATTTTTAAGAATAATAATTACAGATCGAATATTCAAATATTAGACTATTTGTGCACACTCCTAGCGGTGACAATGCTTCTTCCGTCCATTTCAGAGGACCAGAGGGCACATATATCAATCGACATCTCAGGTTTTTTAAATGGCATATTAGCACCATAATTTGGTACCCAACCCTAATTATTATCACTGTACTTCACTTGACTCCAAGCTTCAAACAAGTACAGTGTTCCTGTGGGCAATAGAAAATAATGCTGAATGCCACTATTGACCGATCAGAACTTTATACAGTATTCCAGAGCCATGTAATATATTTATATAAGCCTGCTGTCTGTATTTACCTTATTGCAGATGTAAGCTATTTTTTGTTAAATGTGGAAGACAATATTCAGCTTATTAGCTGGTATAGGTAAATAACTAAGAATAGCAATGTGCTGTACACAATAAAAATATTTGTGCTTCAAACCAGTTATGAAAACAAAATACCACTTTGCAATATAAAGCAGCATATCAGACATAATAATTGGAAATGCATTTCACCAGAATCCTTGCACATTTAAGTTACAAAGGACTGCTCCTCTAACCTTAAAAATAATTTCCATGAATGCTGTACAGTAGATTTTAGCTTAGCTAGTTAATTTTTTTCCCCCAGTTCCTCAATACTAACTGGGACAGAGCCACAATGCTTTCCACCTTACAAAAGAGTCCTCTTAATGATTAATTATCAGCTAAGCAAATATTTAGATCCCAGTGCACAAATTATTAGCTTATATCCCAGTGCACAAATGTTTTATTAAAATCAATAACTGATTTTGTTGTATGGACTTAATTGTATGTTTATTATGGTAATTAATATTTTGAATGCTTCACATACACAATATGTTTCAAGCTTCACATACAAAGATGAAATGCTCAATACATCTACAAACATTTTTTGACAGGTAGACTATTTGTCAATGCATAGAATTTTTTTTTGTTTAACATTTCAAATTTCTGCCAATACTGTCATTTTTTTTAAGAACTGCAAAAATATTTTACATGTTTTCATTTGCTTTCAACATCAGCATGTCTATGCTTTAGGTTGTAGTCTCTAACATGAGCAGGAGCATCACAAAAACGCATTATTAAAACAAGCAATATCATCACAATCTGAATTAAGAAGATGAAGCTTTTGACTTTAAATAATTTGGTACTATTTTTTTGCGCAGAAACACATCTGCTAATCGCTTCCTTATTTCTTTAGTTCTGGTGCAATAAACAACAGGGTTTATTAGGGGAGAAACTACAGAGGGTACAATGAAAATTACATTTCGGTCTGTTAAACTCAACCCAACTATTAACCGAGTTAGAAAAACAGAGACCAGCTTTGGTACATAATAACTGAACAGGACAATGATGTGACTCAAGCAAGTGTTGATCATTTGCTTTTTGCTCGAGTTGTTGGAGAGTTTAGAAACGCTATACGCCATAACAGCATAGGTACACAGAATAAAGGGCAACAGTCCAAATATTGGTACCACACTCATCATTGTACTTACAAAAAAATATGGTTCAGGATCAACACAAGCAGCTCTGATCATGGAAGCATAATTACAGTACACATATCTGATGACAGGGTGACAGTATGGGACACTGTCTACTACTGATATCAAATAACCTATACTAGCAAAACCAATAAGCCAGGTTAGCAAAATGAACAAAAGGATTCGTGAATTTGTTACAATGCTTTGGTATCTTAAAGGAAGTCTAATCGCAATAAGTCGGTCCACTGCCATTAATGTCAGAGCCAGGCACTCTGTAATATCACCAAAATGAGAAAAGAATGTCCTTGAGATACAAGAGTAGTATGAAACCATTTTAATCTCAGCCAGCAGCACTGAGATCATAGTTGTACTGCTACTAGAAGAGAATATTATGTCAACAACAGCTAGATTACCGATTAATATGTACATTGGTTTGTGTAAATGTCTGTTAGTTGTGATGATACACAGATTAATGCCATTCACAAGCAATATAAGAATGTAGGCTATTAAAATGAGGAATCCAAGGAACTTTTGATTCTGCAGATGGTCAAATCCAGTGATTATAAAGCTGTCTACTTTGTTCATAGTGTGATTTGCCATGTTCAGTCAGTTACTTCTTAATATAAAATACAGGTATTTAAAAGAATACATTTAGTACAGATGAAAAGATGAAAACGATGTAGTTGCATATGCACAGAAAAAAAGCTCCTATGAAGGAAAATGGCATAAGCATGCAAGCAGTCTCCGTAACAGCCAGATGATGAAAACTGTAAAGATTAAAATATGATTTTAACAGAAGTACAAAAAGAGTTTCATTCATTCTTAAAAATAAATACAATACAAATATTATGTAAAACAGTTTGTTCCCCCTTAATGGCTTTAAAAACATTTGAATTTCAAGCAGAGTATATTACAATTGCATATAATAAACAGTCAAAGATGTTCCTTCCATCCTGTTCAAGAGACTTGTGGGTGCAGCTATGCCTTTTAAATGTTCATTGTGTGGCACATACGTCATGGTTTCATAGCAACTAGACAAAAACATAAAATGTCTTTCCATTTATAGAAATGCATAATCAGTTATTTCTCCAACAATTACGAATTATTCTGCAATTAGTTTCTGTAAATGTAACATTTCTCACTTCTGCTGGAATTCTGTTTCTCTATATCTTTTGCTCTTTAAAAAAATTATGGAACCCCAACTGTGTTTGTTTGTGTAATTATTTATTTGTTTCTGTTGGCAAAATATTTGCTATGGTCTCCCATATACCTCTAATGAAGTTAGCATTAGTCTCATTAATTATCCTAGATTGTTCAGTGTATTTAAGTTTCTGTCTGTACAGTTTGAATTTGTCAGGTCTTAAAGTCCCCCTGTAGTGAAAATCAAGTTTTCATGTTGTTTGTTTGTCTATTGTCTACCATGTGCCAGTCCATTAATCAACTGCAGTGCTGAGTATTTTCTCCTTTAAAACTGTAATTTCCCAAAGGCTGTCCCAGAATTGCGGTTTGAAAGAGCTCTTTTTGTGCTACGTCACAAAATAGAACAAAGATGTGTTTTAAGCGATAACATTTTTGACTACATCACTGTGTATGTGTGTCACCATCCTTCCCTGTGTGGATTAACCTTTGTTTGGATTAATTAAGACTGTTGACCTTCATCTTCGTCTTTGTGCATGTGCATTGTCACAGTACATGACAGAAGACCTGACCTATAAAAGTTAAGCAGCATGTTCCCCTCCAACTTCTGAGACCGTACTCCTCCTCAGCCCATTCGAGCCAGTGGCTCCACTATGGCCCTAGCTCTCTCATCTCCACTGTGGCCAGTCAGTCCTCCAGCTCCTCTGGGCTCCCTCATTCCTCCAGCTCCACCTTGGCCGGTTGTTGACCTGCCCTTCGTTGACTACACTTCTTTGGCTTTGCCTCGTCCCTCTAACTCCTCTGGGCTCCTCCCCTCACTCCAGCTCCAGGTCCTCTGTCGCTCCAGCTCCATATTGGCGTCTCAATCACCTGAGCCATCTGCTCTGCCTTGGCTGTCTATTACCCTGGCTTTGTGTCTCCACCTTGTGGTCCTTTACCGCTGGCTCCGCCCCATCAGTCGTCCCCCTGAATATGTCAGCTCTTCCTACACTCTGGCTCCTTCTTTCATCCGTTCATCCCTGGTTCCTCCCTACGTCTGTTCCACCCTGGCTTCTTCCGTCTATTCCTCCGTTTCCTCCATCCATTGTCACCACCCTACACTGTGGTCGTCATCCTCCTGGTCATCCGACCACCTCCTGAACCTCCAAATGCCTGTCTGTGCCAGCCCTTTTCGCCATCCCTCCACCATCTCCTGATCCTTCCTTCTCTGCATCGCAAGGTCGTGCCTTCCGAAAAGGGGGGCAATCTTTTGCAGTTCTGTTAGTTTGGACTGTGTTTGTACCTTTTCCCTAATCTCTTCGTTGTCATAGTTTGTTGTCATGTCATTGATGTGATGTCCAAAAAGACCAAGATGGTGCCTGTAAGTCGTTCAGCATGCCATCAGTTGCTTGCTTGTGGTTTGTTTTGTTAGTTTTTGTCTCGTTTTTATCTGTGTTGTTGCAGCAAGCCAGCTCTCTTTGTGTTTGTGAGCGTGATTTTTTTTTGTTGGTGTTATGTTGGTGGTGTATAGCTGGTACTCAGGTGGACAGAAGTCTTGCAATGCCCTATTTATTCCTTGTGCATCTGTGGATTGGTGTGGCCTTTTGAATTGCTGTTGTCACAGAAAGATACTCAACAGAAAACGAGGCAAGCGTGGAGGTGTGTTAGTGAAACTGAGGCGAGCATGTGCTTTAGCTGCTGGTCTGGCCAGGCATGCAGGCTCATCGATGGATGTTTTCAACTCATATCTCCGGTGTGTTGCAGCATGTCAAAAAGTTGTTAGGTAGTCTTACCTTGTTATGGTTGTTCCTCAGCTCTGGGAGATGTCAAGAGGGATTAAAGTATTTGACGGCGTTTGAAGAAAAGGGGTGTAAACCCTGATAATCTTCGACCCTTGGAGAATGTGCCATCGTTACATAAAGTGAGTTGGCTACTTGTACTATTGCAAAGATGGCTCTTCAATATAAGATCCATCTGTAATACAGTGAGGGAAAAAATTGATCCCCTGTTGTATTTGTTTGCCCACTGACAAAGAAATGATCAGTCTATAATTTTAATGGTAGGTTTATTTGAACAGGGAGAGACAGAATAACCATGCAAGAAAAAAAAAATGCATTTCAAAAAAGTTACATTTGTTGGGAGCTAGTTGGGAGTCACAAGTCCGACCACACGGAAGGCTGAAGGCACTGAAAGTTTTGCACTTTCACACCGAAAGCGCTTGCTAAATGGAGTTGTTTCAGTTATAATGCATCAAAAAGTCTCAAAGTTAATGCAGCAGCTTTTGGGAAATGCAGCCCTGGTCCAGACCCCACCGTTGTAATGTGATTCACAGATTAAAGGGGAGGGTACAATGGTGTTTCATATATTCATAGTTGTTTACAGTGTTAAAGAGTTGGATACTGATGCTAAACATGGCCAAAGTTTAAAAAAATAATTTAGAGGAATGACAGAGAATTTCTCTGCCGAAAATCTTCCTTTATCATCTTAATCACAATTAAGATGATAAAGCTATTGAAATTGACTTTAAATGATTTGGTACTATTTTTCTGCGCAAAAATACATCTGCTAATCGTTTTCTGATCTCTTTAGTTCTGATACAATAAACAATGGGGTTTATTAAGGGAGTAACTAGTACGGGTACAATCAAAATTGTATTTCGGTCTGTTAAATTTAGCGCAACTATTCGAGTTAGGAAAATAGAAACCAGCTTTGGTACATAATAACTGAGAAGGACAATGATGTGACTCAAGCAAGTATTGATCATTTGACTTTTGCTGGAGCTGTTGGACAGTTTAGTTACACTGTAGGCCAGGACAGCATAGGTGCACAGAATAAAGGGAAACGGTCCACATATTGGTCCAAGACTCATCATTGCAATCATGAAAAAATATGGTTCAGGATCAACACAAGCAGCTCTGATCATGGAAGCATAATTACAGAACACATATCTGATGACAGGCAGACAGTATGGGACATTGTCTACTACTGATATAATATAACCTATAACAGCAAAACCAGCAAGCCAGGTCAGAAAGATTAACAGAAGGATTCGTGAATTTGTTACAATGCTTTGGTACCTTAAAGGAAGTCTTATCGCAATAAGTCGGTCCACTGCCATTAATGTCAGAGCCAGGCACTCTGTAATATCACCAAGATGAGCAAGGAATGTCCTCGAGATACAAGAGTAGTATGAAACCATTTTAATCTCAGCCAGCAGCACTGAGATCATAGTTGTACTGCTACTAGAAGAGAGTATTATGTCAACAACAGCTAGATTACCGATTAATATGTACATTGGTTTGTGTAAATGTCTGTTAGTTGTGATGATACACAGATTAATGCCATTCACAAGCAATATAAGAATGTAGGCTATTAAAATGAGGAATCCAAGGAACTTTTGATTCTGCAGATGGTCAAATCCAGTGATTATAAAGCTGTCTACTTTGTTCATAGTGTGATTTGCCATTTTCAGTCAGTTACTTCTTAATATAAAATACAAGTGTTTAAAAGAATACATTTAGTACAGATGAAAAGATGAAAACGATGTAGTTGCATATGCACAGAAAAAAAGCTCCTATGAAGGAAAATGGCATAAGCACGCAAGCAGTCTCCGTAACAGCCAGATGATGAAAACTGCAAAGATTAAAGTATGATTTTAACAGAAGTACAAAAAGAGTTTCATTCATTCTGAAGAATAAATACAATACAAATATTATGTAAAACAGTTTGTTCCCCCTTAATGGCTTTAAAAACATTTGAATTTCAAGCAGAGTATATTAGAATTGCATATAATAAACAATCAAAGATGTTCCTTCCATCCTGTTCAAGAGACTTGTGGGTGCAGCTATGCCTTTTAAATGTTCATTGTGTTGCACATACGTCATGGTTTCATAGCAGCTAGAAAAAAACATAAGATGTCTTTCCATTTATAGAAATGCATAATCAGTTATTTCTCCAACAATTGCTAATTAATCTGCAATTAGGTTCTGTAAATGTAACATTTCTCCCTTCTGCTGTAATCTGTTTCTCTATATGTTTTGCTCTTTTAAAAAACTATGGAACCCCAACTGTGTTTGTTTAATTATTTATTTGTTTTGATTGTTTAGGAGGCGCTGACTGGCAGGCAGGTGTGAGTGAGTGGGGGCACTGCAAATTTGTGTATTCATAGATCCACGTATAGTAAATGAGGCAAGGGGAGTAGAAAAGAAAATTATTTTCACAAGAAAAAACATTTAAATATGTAATTTTGATGATCAAAGATGTATTTTAAGGGATAACATTTTGACTACCGGAGGACTTTAAACATCACTGTGTATGTGTGTCACCATCCTTCCCTGTGTGGATTAACCTTTGTGTGGATTAATTAAGACTTCTTCGTCTTCATCTTCGTCTTTGTGCGTGTGCATCATCACAGTACGTGACAGAAGAACCAGCCTATAAAAGTTAAGCGGCATGTTCCAACTTCTGAGACCCATACTCCTCCTCAGCCCATTCGAGCCAGTGGCTCCACTATGGCTCCTAGCTCTCTCATCTCCACCGTGGCCAGTCAGTCCTCCAGCTCCTCTGGGCTCCCTCATTCCTCCAGCTCCACCTTGGCCGGTCGTTGACCTGCCCTCCGTTGACTACACTTCTTTGGCTTTGCCTTGTCCCTCTGGCTCCTCTGGGCTCCTCCCCTCACTCCAACTCCAGGTCCTCTGTCGCTCCAGCTCCATATTGGCGTCTCAATCACCTGAGCCATCTGCTACGCCTTGGCTCTCCATCACCCTGGCTTTCTGTCTCCACCTTGTGGTCCTTTACCACTTGCTCCGTCCCCATCAGTCGTACCCCTGAATTTGTCAGCTCTTCCTCCACCCTGGCTCCTTCTTTCATCCGTTCCTCCCTGGTTTCTCCCTTCGTCTGTTCCACCCTGGTTTCTTTCATCTATTCCTCGCTGGCTCCTCCATCCATCGTCACCACCCTATTTGGTCGTCGTTCTCCTTGTCATCCGACCACCTCCAGAACCTCCATCACCCTGGCTTTCTGTCTCCACCTTGTGGTCCTTTACCACTTGCTCCGTCCCCATCAGTCGTACTCCTGAATTTGTCAGCTCTTCCTCCACCCTGGCTCCTTCTTTCATCCGTTCCTCCCTGGTTTCTCCCTTCATCTGTTCCACCCTGGTTTCTTTCATCTATTCCTCCCTGGCTCCTCCATCCATCGTCACCACCCTATTTGGTCGTCGTTCTCCTGGTCATCCGACCACCTCCAGAACCTCCAAATGCCTGTCTGTGCCAGCCCTTCACCATCACTTTTCGTCATTCCTCCACGTCTCACGATCCTTCCTTCTCTGTGGCGCAAGGTCGCGCCTTCCGAAAGGGGGGGGGGGCAATCTTTTGCAGTTCTGCAGTGATTTTGTTTGCACCTTTTCCCTAATCTCTTTGTTGTCATGGCTCGTTGTCATGTCATTGATTTGATGTCCAAAAAGACCAAGATGGCGCCTGTAAGTCGTTCAGCATGCCATCAGACGAGCATGTGCTTTAACTGGTCTGGCCAGGCATGCAGGCTCATCGGTGGATGTTTTCAACTCATATCTCCGGTGTGTTGCAGCATGTCAAAAAGTTGTTAGGTAGTCTTACCTGGTTATGGTTGTTCCTCAGCTCCGGGAGATGTCAAGACGGATTAAAGTTTTTGACAGCGTTTGAAGAAAAGGGGTGTAAACCCTGATAATCTTCGACCCTTGGAGTATGTGCCGTTGTTACATAAAGTAAGTCGGCTACTTGTACAATTGCAAAGATGGCTCTTAAATATAAGGTCCATCTGTCATACAGTGAGGGGAAAAAATATTTGATCCCCTGCTGATTCTGTTTGCCCACTGACAAAGAAATGATCAGTCTATAATTTTAATGGTAGGTATATTTGAACAGTGAGAGACAGAATAACCATGCAAGAAAAAAAAAAAACGCATTTCAAAAAAGTGACATTTGTTGGGAGCTAGTTGGGAGTCACAAGTCCGACCACACGGAAGGCTGAAGGCACTGAAAGTTTTGCACTTTCACACCGAAAACGCTTCTGCAATATTGGAAATATTTTTGTTTTAAACCATGAAGGTGAACCAATGGATAACACACAAGCAACATGTAAACTTTGCGCAATAATAATGCCAGGGAACGTCTTGACTTCAGTCAATTCATTACACCAAATTCACTATGAGTTTTCTAACGCTGCTTTAACGGCACATAGTCGCCCTGAGATGACAAGAGACTGAAAAACACATGTTGGTCGACCCCTAGTGTGGTTCATGACCTGGATGCATTTTGCCAAGAGAAATTTGCAGCTATACTATCTGAAAGAATTTGAGGCCAAATAGACATCTATTACAAAAGACTGCACATTGTCATTGATGCTAAAGGGGGCAATGCACATATTACAAACAGTGTTGCCAGATTTGGCGGGTTGCCACCCAATTGGGCTTCTTTTGATAGTCTTGGACCGGAGAATAACACATTGGGCAGGTAGACAAAATTTGGGCTGCTTTTAAAACATTATAACCGCCCAATCAGCTGCTTTTTCTTCGCTTTTGTTATTCAGGTCATGCTATTTTAATATGTCCAAGCTCAAAGTATCACAGTAATACAATGTGCAGTCATCAACTCTTTTTTTCCCTTAACGCAACCCATGGTTCAGTTTAACAGAGACCTGTCAATCAATTTACCATCTTTTATGTTGGTGAAATGAGTGATGGGGTTTTGACGCTAGAAGGGGCAAAATTTTGAATGTGCAGCTATATATTTCATTCATTTTATTTAAGCGATTGCGATGGAAAAGTGGCTGAAATATAAGTTACACGATAAAAAATCTAAGTGACTCGTGATTACACGTGGTGAGAGATGAATAGAAGGCTTCAAAGTATAATTGTAACTGAAATAAGACAACAGTTGAATGAACAGTTAATTAGACATCGAAACTGAATATGGGACTAGTATACGATGCTGTGCTGCATCTGAACATCTTTTAAACCGTCCAGGTATACTTTGCATTGACAGCTGGACTTGAACAGTTCTACATTATGTTCTAAAATGTGCACTTTGTGAAATACGTGTTGTTTCTGTCCGATAACACAGAAGACAAAGGTAAGTGCATTATTGTTAGTTGTTGTTGTTCTTCTTATTATTTTATTTTTGCTGTTCGATTATAATAATATGTATCAATGAATAGACCTAACACATTTGCTTATTTTTACTGTGGGGACATTTTACTGTTGGCTAAGTCATCAGTTAAATTCTTGATTGCCACTTTGAAAAGATTTCTGGACATTTTCAGAATATTTTCGGACTCCCTTTAATATATTTGCCCTGTTTTAATCCATATTCCTGTGAAATTGATTATCTTTATTTTATTTTGTCATCACTATTTTTTTAAAGAGATAAAAATGGTCTTTATCAACCTTGATTGACATGGCAATACATTTCTATCACATCATTTTGGCAGTTAAAATTTTGGGCTGGTTTTTGTTGAAGTGGGTGGGTTTTGGTGAGCTTTTGGGCTGGGAATCGTCAACCCGATCTGGCAACACTGATTACAAACTAGATGTATGCAGACTTTTGAACAGTGGTCATTTCATTTTTTTTATTTGTTGCAGTGTTTTGTTTTATGATTGTACCATTCTGTTATACCGTAGAGTTGAATATATGAATCCAGTAAGAAATAATGCATTCTGCCTGCTCACTCCACTGTACATTTCATTTTTCAGTAGCTCCCCAAAACTGACTAGGAAAGAGCTACAATTCTTTCATTGTACATGGGTCTTACTGTTCCATTATTAGCTGAGCATAGAGGTGCTTTAGATTCCAATATTAATATTTATTATGATTAACATTATTCATGCTTCACATACACTGTGTGATTGAAGCTTCACACACAATTAAATACACAATACAGCTACAAAAGTGTTTTTTTTTGTTAAACAATAGAAAGTCATATTGTTTATTGTCTCTCAATACTGTCATTTTTCAAATAAAAAGAGTTCCCTCTATTTTCTTTTACTTATTTCCCCTTTGGTTTATAGTCTCTAATATGAGCAGGAGCATCACAAAACACATTATCAAAACAAGCAGCTGCACCATCATCACAATCAGAATTAAGATGATAAAGCTATTGAAATTGACTTTAAATGATTTGGTACTGTTTTTCTGCGCAAAAATACATCTGCTAATCGTTTTCTGATCTCTTTAGTTCTGATACAATAAATAATGGGGTTTATTAAGGGAGTAACTAGTACAGGTACAATCAAAATTGTATTTCGGTCTGTTAAATTTAGCGCAACTATTCGAGTTAGCAAAACAGAAACCAGCTTTGGTACATAAAAACTGAGAAGGACAATGATGTGACTCAAGCAAGTATTGATCATTTGACTTTTGCTGGAGCTGTTGGACAGTTTAGTTACACTGTAGGCCAGGACAGCATAGGTGCACAGAATAAAGGGAAACAGTCCACATATTGGTCCAAGACTAATCATTATAGGCATGAAAAAATATGGTTCAGGATCAACACAAGCAGCTCTGATCATGGAAGCATAATTACAGAACACATATCTAATGACAGGCAGACAGTATGGGACATTGCCTACTACTGATATCATATAACCTATAACAGCAAAACCAACAAGCCAGGTCAGAAAGATTAACAGAAAGATTCGTGAATTTGTTACAATGCTTTGGTATCTTAAAGGAAGTCTAATCGCAATAAGTCGGTCCACTGCCATTAATGTCAGAGCCAGGCACTCTGTAATATCACCAAGATGAGCAAAGAATGCCCTTGAGATACAAGAGTAAAATGAAACCATTTTAATCTCAGCCAGCAGCACTGAGATCATGGTTGTGCTGCAGCTAGAAGAGAACATTATGTCAACAACAGCTAGATTACAGATTAATATGTACATTGGTTTGTGTAAATGTCTGTTAGTTGAAATGATACACAGATTAATGCCATTCACAAGCAATATGAGCATATAGGCTATTAAGATGAGGAATCCAAGGAACTTTTGATTCTGCAGGTGATCAAATCCAGTGATTATAAAGCTGTCCACGTTATTCACAGTGTAATTTTTAGCTTCCATTTTCAGTCACTCAGACACAAAAGTAACATGCAGACACAAATATTTCAAATGACAAATATAAAATCAAACGACAACAATCATATCCTTGATGTACTGATATATGCACCAAAAAAGTAATTTGACATTTTCTCTGTTACTTCCTGATGTAAAGATGCAAGTATTTAAAAGAATACAGTTAGTACAGATGAAAAGATGAAAACGATGTACTCGCATATGCACAGAAAAAAAGCTCCTATGAAGGAAAATGGCATAAGCATGCAAGCACTGTCCGTAACAGCCAGATGATGAAAACTGTAAAGATTAAAGTATAATTTTAACAGAATTACAAAAAGAGTTTCATTCATTCTTTATAATAAATGAAATACAAATATCCCCTTTTAAATACATCTGAATTCCCAACAGAGTAGATTAAAATTGCATTTAATAAACAAACAAAGATTTTCCTTCCACCCTGTTCAAGAGACTTTTGTGTGGTGTATTGCCTTTTTATAGTTTCATTGTGTGACACGCATGTCATGGTTTCATAGCAACTGTGATTAAAATAAAAACAAGTGCATCTTTCAGTTATAGAAATTCATAATCAGTTATTTTTCCAACAATTATGAATTAACCTGCAATTTATTTCTGTGATTTTAACATTTATCTCTTCTGCTGTAATCTATTTCTCTCTATTTTTCCTCCTTTAAAAAAACATGGAAGCTCAACTGTGTCTGTTTGTGTATTAGTTTATTTATTTTTTTATTGGCAAAATATTTGCTTTGGTCTCCCACAAACCTCTAACGAAGTTGGCATTTTTTAGATTTTTAAACAGAAACTTTGTGCATTTTGATCATTGTATATCACTCCACTCCAAGCTCCACATAAGTACAGTGTTGCTGGGCAATAGTAAATAATAGTAAATCAAAATCATATATTGTGAAAAGCGGTGTAATATATTCATATATAGGCCTACTGCATATATCGTCTTTTTTTTTTTTTTTTTGCAACATGGAAGTAAGCTATTTTCTTTGAATGTATGAGACTTCTGGTTCATTAGCTGCTGTAAGTAAATCACTAATAATTCTCATTCGCTACAAATGAAAGTGTTTATGGTCATAATAATAAGATAATATCATAAAAATGCCAGTCTTTAATATACAGATGTCACAATTCTGTTAGTTTGGACTTTGTATGCACCTTTTCCCTGATCTGTTTGTTGTCATGGTTATTAATTTGATGTCGTCATCATTATGTTCAAGTTTTACTTATGTACTTATGTGTATTTCCTGTCTGTTCAGTTTGAGTTTGTTGGGTCTTAAACATCACTGTGTATGTATGTCACCATCGTTCCCTGTTTGGATTTATTGAAGACTGTTAACCTTTATCTTTGTCTTTGTGCATGTTTGTAAAATTTTTGTACAGGTTAAATAACTGGAACATTTTTGTTACAAATAGTTGCTCCTGCTCTTACTTTAGTAAGGTGCATAGAAGCTAAATTTTTCATGTAAGCTGTACAGTAGTTCTGTAGAATAGATTTTAGCTTATCTAGTTACAGTTGTGTAAATGTTTGCATATACGGGCAGAAATTGTGAAATCAGTCACTTACAAAGAAATGGAAAATTCAGGGATCTCTTAATGCCAAGGCAAGATCAGGTAGACCAAGAAAGATTTCAGCCACAAGTGCCATTCAGGAGGAGATTTCAAACATGCAGTTCGTGCAAGATGACCAAAGACTTTGCATGACCTGGATGCATTTTACCAAGACAATTTGGCAGCTATACCACCTGAATTTTTTATTTGAGGCCAAATAGACATGTATTACAAAACTAAATGTATTCAGACTTTTGAATTTCTTTTTTTTTTTTTCTTTTTTGCAATGTTTTGTTTTATGATTGTGCCATTCTGTTATAACCTACAGTTAAATATATATCCCGTAAGAAATAAGAGATTTGTGTTCTGCCTGCTCACTCAACCATAAAATGTTTTTTTCAGTAGCTCCACAATGCTTTTACCATACACAAGGGTTTTAATGATCCATTATTAGCATCCCAGTATTAAGGTTTATTTTAATTTTGAAAATTATTCATGCTTTACATACACTGTGTGATACAAGTAGGGCTGTGCCATTAAACGATATCATATCGAATCGAGATAAAATATATTTCGATAACAATGATAAGCTCAAAGCATTTTTACTCGATATGGAATAATATAAGAGCAAATCACACAGCAGAAATATGCGACAACAGCCAAGCAGCGTGCAGCTTTTAACGTTCACGTCCAAGAACAAAGTCAGTTTTCTACGGCACTTTGCAGAGCAAACTCGACACAAGGACGAAAAAAATGAGTGGAGGCACTGACAAAAGTGAAACTAACCTCGAGTTATTATCCAAAAATTATGAAATTGTAAAAAAGTTAGCACGAATTCAGTTAGCTATATGAAAGTGGTTTGGCTATTTAAAAAGCGTCCCAGGGCAATTGTGTTTTCCAGTCGGGCTACCAAAATGTTTCATCGCCTTTTAAAGCGTCTTACAAGCACAGGGCTCCTGCAGATCCTTAAAGTCCGTGTGAACCGGAAGTTTGCGACCGATTTTCCTTCCGTATTCTGACGCACTTCCGAGAGAAACGGAATATTGAATGAGGAAAGAAGAGGGCGTGCACGGTTTGTTTGTTTTTCTACCGCAAACTGATTGGATGTAGTAAAGTAGGCGTTTCATTCAGAAATGGAGGCAGATTTGAACACAAGTTCATTGTGCTTACTATTACAGAATTTCCGCTGGCAGCCCTGTATTATGTTTAACGTTTGAAAATATTGCTTGGTAGGTTGTTGTAATTACCTTTAAAAAAAAACAACTAATGTGTAATATGAAGCTAATAACTCGGTGTTTCCATCCACCTGTTTTTAATGCACATTTTGCTATATTGCATAAAAACGCTTACTGGAAATGCCGAGATGCATAAATTCTAAAATGTACGCGCGCAAGGTTAAATTCTTATCCGGCAAGAAAACGTGCACAAACTACAGTGCGCATTAAAAATACATGTGACTTTGTGATGGGAAAGCATAACTGGACTAACCAATGAACTGATCTCTTTGCACAGCATCTGAAATGCTGGTTTTGTCAATCTCAAAAATGCTTGAGCAAAGTCTCAACGTGCTTCGTAATAATTAACTCCCAAATCTGTTCCACAACAGACTCCGAAAATGAGCCAACATGACCGCGTTTCAATGTGTTATATCTATATGACCAAAAATGGCATAGCATTTGAAGTTGTTTCCGTTGTTTTCCTATTAGAAAAAAATTCTAAGCGATTGCGCCGGTGCCTCTTGTGGGAAATACTTTTTCGTGCCCAATGAGAGATGTTTCAGTTTCACTTTAAATTCGTTTTGGTAAGACTTGTGTATGTTGTTCATAACGAATTCAGTTATAATTTGTGTTTTATTTTAGAATTTGTCTTTCTTAAATTCGTTTTGTTTAGACTTATGTTGTTTATAACGAATGCCATTTGTTTTATATTTTATTTGGTCTTTTTCTTAAAATCGTTTTTGTTAGACTTATACTACATGTTGTTTATAACGAATGGAATTATAAATTGTGATTTATTGTATGATCTGTATATATAAATATTTATACTATAATTTTTATAGCTTCTATATGAAAACGAAATGCCCCCCATTGAAGATTTTCTGGCGACGGCCCTGGTGAGGAGGCAACGGTGTAGACTGATGGGACAGCCGTATCTGTTAATGACAGATATTTCACAAACCCCATTTCGTGTTGGTTAAACTTCTTGAAGTATTCTCTTGTGAAGTGCGTCGAACACAACCGCGACTTCTCTGTTATTCCACCTTTCTCGAAATACAAAAATTGAGCCATTGTGACCGCAACCAATGTGTTTTGGGAATTGAAAACAGGGTTTCGGGAGAACCAGATCACGCACCTCCTCACCATTTCTGTTAGTTACCCAGTTTTTCCTCCACGCGCTATAAAAGCTGACGGGGCGTCACTGCTCTTGCCTATGGTCAGGCTGACGTCATCAGAGAAATCCCGTCGTTTCAGAGGGGAGGAGCATTCTCAGATTTGGATTAAAGATTACGAAGGCAAACTAATTTTTTTTGCGGATTGACTTGCACGGATGAATTCATTACCTCAAAAAGAGCAACGTGAGCTAGCAAAATTAATATAGTCAATTTTGATTTCATGAGGACTTTAAAAGTGCGACTATGAAAAAATATTTATAAGCACCATGTGCGAGTGACCCGATCAGCATATTTGTGTTTGCGCTAATGGGAGTTTCAAAGGTTTCTACATGTTTTTGAAGCGTTGAGTAATGTATCACGGACATATCTGACAAATCCCTTCATAAACAAAATATAGAGAGAGTGTAAATAAGAGATTCATTATGCAGTGTAGAGAAATTCGTTGATTATGATGAACTAAGATGAGTGACAGCTTTTAATGATTTTTAAGCGAGTTTATAAGTTAAATATTATTTAATACATCAGAAAAGAAACAAGAAGTTAATATTAAGTGACTTACATTGACTATTGTCTAACACCATTGCCCGATTTGGCTTTATTTCGTCGTCAAAATTATGCAGAGATAATTTCCATTCATAAAGACAGTCACTTACGTCATTTCTGAATGAATCGGCTGTTCGAACGAATCAAATGAATATGATTCAGTAATTAAAATCAACGACTTACCGCCCCCTACCGGCAGTTGTAGTTTCATTTTTAAAGTATCTTTTCAGTTATTTAAATCATTTAATATTTCTGTATTCAAAATGGTATATTAAAAACAATAATCTCAACATGAATTTATGAATTTGATTGCCCTCATGCCACTTCTGAGCCACATGAAGCATATGAAAACACCTACAAGCCACTTTTGTGTTCTTCTGTGCCACCTCTGTAGTACAAATAAATTGTTAATAGTGATTACATTTGATCCCATTAGCATAGTTGGGATACTCTTTTAAAGCTGGCAACATTAACAGTTTATTTATCTAAATATTTATCGTTATCGATCAATATGGGAAAAAATTATCGAGATTACATTTTTTCCATATCGCCCAGCCCTAGATACAAGCTTCACATACAACAGTTCACGAGTTCACCCTTACATCTAATCTGCTTGAGCAAATAGTAAGTACATTTTGGCGTGCTGTCCTGGGGGGGGGGGGAGTTAGCATTCCCTTCAGGTAAGGTCAAGAGGATTACAGTCTCAGACCACAAGAGTTAATTTTCCTAAAAGCAAGAAATAGCTACTGGTTCAATAACACAAGAAAGGTGTTACTAAACCGGTAGAATGGTTATAACGGCTTAGAGAGTTCTTTTTAGTATAGTTCATAATTCCAAAAAAAGACTGTTGCATCCTCAACAGGTTCTTGAAGATCGTTATTTTGCATGTTGCGCATGTTCTCCACTTCCATATTCCAATTGCTCCTCAACACAGGCCAGTCCTCCTCTTTGCATTTTAGAAACAGGACTATCAGTTCCGTGTTCTCCTGTTCATCCTTTCTGTACAACTCTTCACCAGGTGTGTGGTAGCGGCACTGGCTCAAGTCCAAGCCACAGGACTACAGGTGCTTCTATACTTGTATGACTAGTTCTTTTGCTCCCTCTCTTAGGATGAGGAAGTGGTGGAAATCACACAGCTGCTTTCACATGTAATGCCATAAGAAGAGATGATATGGCAGCAGTTTGGCAGGGCAGAGGTGGACCTCTTCGCCTCCGCTACATCAACCCACTGCCCTTTGGCGGAGGACTAAGGCAGGATGGTCTAGTCCATGTCTGGCCAGAACTGTTTACAGGGTCCTTCAGGGATACCACAGGCTGCTGCTAATAGTGCCACTACTAGCCAGTCAATGTTGTACAAGCTCCTCAAGGGAGAACCCTGGAGCCTTTCACCAGTTAAAGCAGGGCTGGCAAATGTTGACCCTGGAGAGCCACAGTCCTGCAGAATTTTGCTCCAACTTGGATAAAAACTCACTTTCCTGTAGCTTTCTAGTAACCCTTAGACCTTTGATTAGATTGTTCAGGTGCATTTGATTAGGGTTGCAGTAAAACTCTGCAGGACTCTGGTTCTCCAGGACCAATGTTGGCCACCCTTGAGTTAGAGGGTCAGTATTGGCATGTGAATCAAGACCGCCTGTGTTTGACCTCTGAAGGGTGGAACCACTTTTGAGATTGAGAGGTACAGAACGCTATATTAAACTATAGAGAACCTTCTACCATGAGTGCTTATGCAAATGGATGGAAAGGCCTCTTTGATTGGTGTTGGAGGCAAGCAGTGGCCCAGAACACTCCCCTGTAACCCTGGGTTTTACATTTTCTGCAGTCACTGCTAGTAAAAATGGCAAGAGTTTATGTGGCTGCAATTTCAGCACATCATGTATAAATAGATTTTTAGCCATTGGGGTCTCATGCTTTGGTTACTCAGTTTCCCCCTCAGATCATTCAGGTGCCTTCATGGGACTTTTAAAACCCCTGGAGCAGAGAGACCTGAAAGTGGCTATCTCTATACATGATGTTTCTTCTGGCCATTACTTTAGCTAAGCATGTGAGTGAGCTCCATGTGTTATCGGTTAACACATCTTGCATGCGCTGAAATGCTGATGGCTCAGTAGTGATGTTATGGCCGAACCCAACATTTCTTCCCAATATTCTCTTTGCCTTATTTAGGAACCAAGCTATTAAGTTTGCAGCGTTTAATCGTCTGAGGTTGGATACCCAGGAGGGAAGTGGAAGCAGACTTTTGTGGCCCGTAAGAGCTCTTTATGGTAATCTAAGGGCCACAGAAGGTTTACCGCATTCAGACCAACTTTTTCTCTGTTATGAAGGCCAAGAGGTCAGCCCCTCTAAATGCAGAGATTATTGCACTGGGTAGTGTGATGCTTACAAATCTAATAAATATCTATTGCGATTGAGGGTGACATGCCATTCAACAAGAGGCATATTAACGTCTTGGGCTGCAGAAGTTTTCCCTCTATAAAAGTGGCATCTGTGCGGCAGCTGCGTGGGCACACCAGCTGATGGCTGTGACATAACTCCCATTGATGAGCAGATTCAAGATACTCCACCAAAAAGAAAAGGAGGGAGGTGGATCGGAGGCAGATCAATGGGATGGGATGGTGGTTCAGGCCCGTGTGATGGAAGATTACCTAGAGCCAAAAGCAGACCAGGGAACCCGGGTGGATACAGCAGAGCAAAAGGACAGTGACTGGACAGGGTAAAGGTTTAGAGAGCCTCACTCAGGCAGACAAGGTATAGACAGGCAGAGAGTCCACAAACAGCCTCCTTGGCCATTACAGGACACACGCAGAGTTCCAAAGTGGGTGTCACCACCTTAAGAGGGGTTGAATTTGAGTGGGATTTGGAACTTAACTCATAGATTAGATCAGGCTCTAGAGTGGGCTCATAAACTGGAGCGAACTCTGGAGTGTACTCAGCCTTGAGCAGGCTCAGGAGCAGGTTCATAGACAGTAGCAAACTCTGGAATGAACTTGTAGACTTGAGCAGGCTCTGGAGTGAACTCAAAGCCTGGATCGAGCTCTGGAACAAAATTGTAAACTTTGAGAGGGCTCTGCAGCAGATTCCTGGACTGGAGCGGGGTCTAGAGTGGACTCTGAAGGCTCCCGGGCTGGAGCGGATTCAAGTGTTTTTAAAATACCACAGTGTCTTAAAGTGCAATGTTCACGATGACTGGTAACACAGGAGTGGCATCCGTGACGGCTGAAAACTGGCATGACATCCATGACTGCTGGAGGCTCTGGCGTGGTGGCCATCTTGTAATAGGGCCCTAGAACACCCTCCTCAACAGTGGACTCTGGAAATACTTCTGGTGCAGCAGGTTCTGGAACAGCTAACTCTGGAGCGGGCTCTGCATCAACAGGAGTGGACCTAGTTACCCTCCTCCTTCTCTACCTTAGCTTGAACATGGCAATCGATGAAAGGACCTGGACCTGACTTGACAAGGAAGGTGGGGATGGGACAGTCCCTGCACGTGGACTCTGGTGGTGGTGAATTATCTTTCCCTTTTTGCGGAGCTGCAAGTAGCTAGAGAAGTTCCAGAAATCCAATGATTTCACCAGTTTCATCTCCCAATGCAGTAGGGGTCATCCAGACAAAGATTAAAAATGTCTTTAATGTCTGCACCCTGACTTCTGGGCGAAAGCCTGCACCTTTATTCCACATTTCGGCAGGATTTTGTCCCTCATGCTGCTGGATCAGTAATAGCTGCAGTATTGTGTCACTGAACACTCTGTAGCAAGAAGAATATCCAACTGCAGTTTTATTAAGAGATACCAACACAATACTATGTTCACATAGTTTTTCTTCAAAACACAATGCTACAGCCAGTTGTTCTACTTTAAAAATGTACATTCCATGTCGGAGCCGGAAAGTTATTACTAAATGGGGTGGCTGTTTGCAGAGTGATGCATCAAAGCATATTAGCTGCAAAGTTGACTGGAAAGAAGAAATTGGGTGGGCAAAAGTGCACAACAGGGATGACCGCAAGCTTGAGAATATTGCCAAGTAAAGTCAATTCAAACACTTGGGAGAGCTTTACAAAGAGTAGAATGAAGTCGAAGTCACCCCACTCAGACTTCAGGAAAAGGACTACCAAGCCACTTCTGAAACAGAAACAACGTCAGAAGCATCTTACCTGGGCTAAGGAGAAAAAAAGCTGGACAGTTGCTCAGTGGTCCTCTTTTCAAATAAAAGTAAATTTTGCATTTCATGTTGAAATCATAGTCTCAGAGTCTGAAGGAAGACTGGAGAGTCACATAATCCAAGCTGCTTGAAGTCCAGTGTGAAATTTCTGAAGTCAATAATGATTTGGGGTGCCATGACGTCTGCTGGTGTTGGTTTATTGTGTTTTATCAAGTGCAAAGTCAATACAGCCATCTACCAGGAGATTTTGGAGCACTTTATGCTTCCATCTGCTGACAAGCTTTATGGAGCTTTATTTCCAGCAGGACTTTAGCACCTGCCCAAAGTGAAACAACCACTTGCAAGTGGTTTGCTGACCATGATATTACTGTGCTTTATTGGCCAGCCAACATGCCTGACCTGAACCTCATTGAGAATCTATGGGATATTTTCAAGAAAAAGATAAACTGTCGAGCCAACAATATACAGACGATCTGAAGGCTCAAAAGTGCCTCAGAAGTGCCACAGGCTGAACACTTCCATGCCACACTTCAATGATGCTGTAATTTGTGCTAGGAGCGAGTCATTTGCTTTAATATGTGCTGCCGACCAAGTATTGAATGCATAAATGAACATACTTTAAAGAACCTTGAACTTTTCTGTTTTGCAAATTCATTTTTTGATTGATCTTAGGAAATATTCGAACATTTTGAGATACTGGATTTTTGACTTTCATGAGCTCTAATCATCAAAATTAAACCAAAAAAAAAAAAAACTTTACATGTAATGAACTTTTTCACGATATTCAAATTTTTTTAGATGCACCTGTACTGCACTATCAATGGCTCAGGCCTCCATTACCAGCTCTAAAATGACGTTTTGGAATTAGCAATGGAGGCTTGAGATGAGATGCTTGCGAAAAAGTTAAATGCCTGGTGTGATAATATTAGTATACAGTAAGTAGAATAATTGACGAAGGCCATTCAGTTAAAGGTGAGGCTAGGGTATGGCGACTGCCATACTCTGCTGTATAAAATTGCTGCCCTTGTTTCTGTCATGGCTGCATTACTAGCTTTGGTGTGCATTATTTTTCTAATAATTCTACAGCCCATTGTCAATTATACCTTACATATAGGCCTATATGTAATGTGTGAAATTTACAATTCATTAGCTGTTATAGATAAATAACTAGAAGAATAACAACACACAGTAAAATAGTAAAACTATTTGTGCTACAAACCAGTGTGTTTATGATCATGATAATACTATAATTATACTGGTATAAAATACCAGTATAATTATAGCAATATTCAGCACCATAACAGACAGATAAAATAATCAGTAACTGATGTTATGGTTGAGACTGAGGGACAACTGATTTAATTTTGTTTATTATGATTATTAATATAATTAATGTTTCACATATACAGTATTATTTAAGCTTCACATACAAAGATATACTCAAATACACAATATATTCACAAACATTTTTAATAAGCATGCCATTTGTCAATGCATGGGAATTCTTTTTGTTCAACATTTCAAATTTTTGCCAATACTGTCATTTTAAAAATAAGTAGAGCTTTAAATATTTTCCCTATTTCAACATGAGCATATATATATGCTTTGGGTTATACTCTCCCTATAGTCTCTAGCAAAAACATTACAAACCACATTATCAAAACAAGCAACATCACAAGTAAAACTAAGATGATACAGCCATTGAAATTGACTTTAAATGATTTGGTAATATTTTTTTGCGCAAAAATACATCTGCTAATCTTGTCCTGATCTCTTTAGTTCTGGTGCAATAAACAGCAGGGTTTATTAAGGGAGGAATTAGAGAGGCTACAATCAAAATTGCATTTCGCTCTGTTAAATTTAGCACAACTCCTATTCGAGTTAGTGTTCCAGAGACCAGCTTGGGTGCATAAAAACTGAGCAGGACAATGAGGTGACTCAAGCATGTGTTGATCATTTGCTTTTTGCTTGATGCGTTGGAGAGTTTAGTTACACTATATGCCAGGACAGCATAGGTGCACATAATAAAGGGAAACTGCCCACACATTGGCCACAAACTTAGCATAACAGGTATGAAAAAATATGGTTCAGGATCAACACAAGCAGCTCTGATCATGGCAGCATATTCACAAAACACATATCTGATGACAGGCTGACAGTACGGGACACTATCTACTATTGATATCACAAAACCTAAAACAGCGAAACCAGCGAGCCAGGTTATAAAAATAAGCAGAAATGTTCGTGAATTTGTTACAATGCTGTGGTATCTCAGTGGAAGCCTGATCGCAATAAGTCGGTCTATTGCCATTAATGTCAGAGCCATGCACTCTGTGAAATCACCAAGATGATAGAAGTATGTCCTTGAGATACAAGAGTAGTATGAAACAGTTTTAATCTCAGCCAGCAGCACTGAGATCATGGTGGTGCTGCAGGTAGAGGAGAACATTATGTCAACAACAGCAAGATTACCGATTAATATGTACATTGGTTTGTGTAAATGTCTGTTAGTCGAGATGATACACAGATTGATGCCGTTTCCAAGCAATATGAGCATGTAGGTAATTAAGATGAGGAATCCAAGGAGCTTTTGGTTCTGCAGGTGATCAAATCCAATGATGACAAAGCTGTCTACATTTTTCACAGTGTAATTTGCCATTTTCAATCAGCCACTTTCCAGTATACAAATATTTCAAAACACAGCTCGTACAGACGAAAAGATGAAGTCAATTAGAGCCTCAATGTACTCAAATATGCACAGAAAAAAAGCACCTATGAAGGAAAATGGCAGAAAGATGCAGGCAGCGTCTGTAACTGCAAGGTGATGAAAAGTCTGAAAATTGAAATAGAGTTTTAACAGAAACACAAAAAGAGTTTCATGCATTCTTAAGAACAAAAAGATATGCAATATAATCTCTTTTCCTTTTCTTCTTTAGTTCCTTAATTCCAATCAGAGCTATTTAATTAAAATAGCAGAAAATGAACTCTGAGATGTTCCTCCCATCCAGACAAACATATGACTAAAATCCTGCCTTTTATATTTTTGTATGTGACTGATACGTCATGGTTTCCTAGCAGCCGTGATTAAGTAAACTTAGAACTTCAGCAACATTGGAAGTCTCTCAAGTAATGTTTGTGGTTTAGCAAAAAAAAAAAAAGTCCAACAATATTATACAGTAATGCATTAACTATTGTTTAAGTAGACATGATTGATAGATGGAGGTAGTTTGTTACTTTTCTAACACCTTAGTTTTTAATGTACTGCATCACCTTTACCGCTCAAAAATTAAATTAGGCGTTTTAAATAATTGTTAAATGTTAACTGATTTGTTATATTGGACCTAAAAGCAATAGATTGGTGAGATTACTCATCACAGAGACTCTACTGTGAAGCATAATGTATAGGCCAACTTATTAATATACACAAGGGCCTTCTTAATGTTCAGTTAATAGCTGAGCTGATACTGTTCCCTGTAGTGCTTGAGGTCCCATTGCACAAATGTTTTAATAGAATCAGTAACTGCTGGGACTGAGGGACAACAGATATTATTTTATGTTGAATGCTTTATTAATATTATTCATTTCTGTTTAGCATTAAATTATTTGTGTCTTCTAATACTGCGTTTAAAAATATATATATTTGTTTTTTAAACAATTGTGTGCTTTGGCCTTGATCATAAAACACATGCAGCAACATCACAATCTAAGAACATTATAAAGTGTTCACCTGACTTTTAATGCTTAGGTAAACTTTTTTGTTCAAAAACACATCTACTAATTATTAATTAGTTCTGGTGCAATGGGGTCTATTAAAAGAGAAACTAGAGAGGCTACAGTCATTACTGTATTTCGCTCTGTTAAAGTTAGCACAACTCCTATATGTGTTAGTAAGTTAGTGGCCTTCTGTGCATAATAACTGAGCAGGAATTGTATGAATAAAGCAAATGTTGATTATTTGCTTTCTGTTTCAGTTTTTGGTTAGTTTAGTCACACTGTATGCCAGGGCACTGTAGGTACTCAGAGTAAAAGCTGAAGGTACACAGAATAAAAACCACACAAATTAAATATTGTAGAAAACAAAATATGGTTCAGGGTTAACACAAGTAGCTCTGACCAGTGAAGTATATCCACAGAACATGTATCTGATGACAGGCTGACAGTACAGGACACTGTCTACCAGACGTCAAAAAACCTAAAAGAGCAAAACCACCTACCCAGGTTAGAAAAATAAGCAAAAATATAAGTTTTTGTTGCATATGCAAGACTTCTGATTCATTAGCCACTATAGGTAAATAACTAGAAGTATAACACGGAGTAAACAGTAAAACTAGTTGTGTGTATGATTATGATAATAAAAGAATATGATAAGAAAATACCACTGTGCAATATAAAGCAGCATAATGGACTGTTTCTGTACAGGTAAAATAACTGGAAGCGGGATCCTTGCTTATTTAGGGTACAAATGGCTACGTGTTTTTTCAGTAACTCTCTACTACTGACTGGGCTAGAACTTTCACCATACACAAGGTTTCTTACTGATCTATTATTAGCTCACCAGAGACTTGCTTTAGTGTACAAATCCCAGTTTTAATAAAATCAGTAACTGACATTATTGTTGGGGTTGAGGGACAACATCCTTAATTGTATATTTATTATGATTAATATTATTTATACATCACATACACGGTATCATTCAAGCTTCACATACAAAAATGAAATGCACAATACATCTACAAACAGATTTGCTTTACAGGTATGCTATTTAAAAGCCTTTTTGTTTAACGGTTCAAGTTTCTGCCAATTGTGTCATTTTAAAAATAAGCAGAGCTCCAAATATTTCCCTATTTCCTTTTACTTAATTTGAAAACAAACAGTTTAACATCAGCATGTCTATGCTTTAGCTTATAGTCTTCAATATGAGCAGGAGCAACACATTATTAAAACAAGCAACAGCATTAAGAAAATAAAGCTATTGAAATTATCTTTAAATGATGTGGTACTATTTTTTTGCCCAAAAATACATATGCTAATCGTTTCCTGATCTCTTTAGTTCTGGTGCAATAAACAGTGGGGTTTATCAAGGGAGGAATTAGAGAGGCTACAATCAAAATTGCATTTCGCTCTGTTAAATTTAGCACAACTCCTATTCGAGTTAGTAAAATAGAGACCAGTTTGGGTGCATAGTAACTGAGCAGGACAATGAGGTGACTCAAGCAAGTGTTGATCATTTGCTTTTTGCTGGAGTTATTGGCGAGTCTAGACACACTATATGCCAGAACAGCATAGGTACACATAATAAAGGGAAACTGTCCACCCAGTAACCACAGACTTATCATTACAGGGATGAAAAAATATGGTTCAGGATCAACACAAGCAGCTCTGATCAGGGAAGGATGATCACAGAATGCATATCTGATGACAGGCTGACGACAATATGGGACACTGTCTACCATTGATGCCATTAACGCGACAACACCAAAACCAATAAGCCAGGTCAGAAAAATAAGCACACATGTTCGTGAATTTGTTACCATGCTGTGGTATCTTAATGGAAGCATTATTGCAATAAGTCGGTCGATCGCCATTAATGTCAGAGCCATGCATATTGTGAAATCACCAAGATGATAGAAGTACATACTTGAGATACAAGAGTAATATGAAATAGTTTTAATCTCAGCCAGAAGCACTGAGATCATGGTTGTGCTGCAGCTAGAAGAAAACATTATGTCAATAACAGCTAGATTACAGATTAATATGTACATTGGTTTGTGTAAATGTCTGTCAGTCAAGATGATACACAGATTAATGCCGTTCCCAAGCAGTATAAGCATGTAGGTTATTAATATGAGGAATCCGAGGAACTTCTGGTTCTGTAGGTGGTCAAATCCAGTGATTATAAAGGTTTGTGAAGTGTAATTTTCAATTGCCATTTTCAATCAGTCACTTCACAATGTAAAAATATTTTAAAACACAGTCAGTACAGATGAAAAAAAGAAGTCAGTTAGAGCCTCAATGTACTCATATATGCACAGAAAAAAAGCTCCTATGAAGGAAAATGGCAGAAAGATGCAGACGGCGTCTGTAACTGCAAGGTGATGAAAAGTCTGAAAGTTGAAATACAGCTTTATCAGAAATACAAAAAGAGTTTCATGCATTCTTAAGAATGAAAAAAAAAAGATATTATGAAATATAATTTCTTGTCCTTTTCTTCTTTAGTTTCTTAATTTTGAAATTCCAGTCAGAGTTCTTTAAAATAGCATAAAATAAACTGTCTGAGATGTTCCTCTCATCATAAACATACACTATAACTGAAATCCCGCCTTTTATATATTTTTATTATGTGACAGATACGTCATGGTTTCCTAGCAGCTGTGATTGAGTAAACTTAGGACATCAACAGCATAGAAAATCTCTCAAGTATTCCTTCAACATTTCTCACATTATCAGTTTATTTGCTGTAGTTTAGAAAATGGTAATAAAATATGACAAGAACTCAAAACTGTGTCAGAACAAATTCACCTTCATAATGCCATCCTTCAGTTACATTGTCTCACAAATGAATTAGTTTGAATAGCTGTCAGCAGTCAGATGTTAAATTGAGCACACAATTAGATAATGCCAATTTAGATCAGTTATCAAGCAATGCTTAATTTTGTTCAGTCTGTGGTGTAAAAAGTTCCCAATTGAAGAAACACTTAAGCAAAGCATTGTCAGGTAAAAGTGAATAATATCAATTTTACTGAAAGTCCACTGTATGAAGATTTTTTTTTTTTTTAAATATCTAAAATTATGTCTGAATAATTTTTTTAGTTAGACATGTGGTTTGTTATACAAGGATAAAGGGGCTATGTAAAACACATATCTTTAGCACTGCAATCCCTAAAATTACGGAAAATTAATAATTGCTAAATGTTAGCCGATTTGTAATACTGACTACAAAATGAACTGTAATGTATAGGCCAACTTATTAATATACTCAAGGGCTATCGTGATGTTCAGTTAATAGCTGAGCTGAGAATTTTCCCTGTAGTGTTTGAAATCCCAGTACACAAATGTTTTAATAGAATCAGTAACTGCTGGGACTGATGTTATTTTATGTTAATTTGCTTGATTAATATTATTAATACACAGCACACATAATTGCATTCATATTTTTTTTCCCACAATAGTGATTTAAAAAAAAAAGTATTCTTTGTTTGGTCTTGCCTTTAACATGAGCTTAAGCAACATAAAACATGCATCAACAACATCACAATCTAAGAATTATTATTATAAATCTGTCATAGTCAATCTGTTAAACCCAGTTTTTAATGAGCCGCACAGAAATGACTGAACGTAATTTTTAAATCTTCTGTTGTGTTGACAATGTTCTGTAGTCTACTAATCAATAATCTGTACATTTGTTTGTGCAAATGTACAGACAGTGCAATTAAGATGTTTACATTGGCTTGTTAAGGTAATATTAAGTTTCCAGTTTAAATTACCATAACTGCACAAGTTTTATACTTATTAAAGTTTTGCGTGTGGACATGGATTAGTACTCTGGCCCCTTGGTATAAAGTAGAAAAAAATGCTGGCCCTCGTCATTATCAAAGTTGCTCATCCCTGAAATAGAAGAATAACAACATGCATTAAATGGTAAAACTATTTGTGCTACAAACTTTATGATTATGATAATAAAATACCATTTTGCAATATAAAGCAGCATAACTGTTTCTGACCTCACATTTATTTTACAAATGGCTGCTCCCACTCTTACCTTAACAATAATTTCCATGTAGGTAGTAGAGTAGTTCTATAGAATACATTGTAGTTTAGCAAGTTACATTTTTTTTTCAGTAGCTCCCGAATTCTGACAGGGACTGAACAACTCACCTTACACAAGGTCCACATTATGATCCATTATTAGCTGAGCAGAAACATGCTTTAGATTCCAGTGGACAAATGTTTTAATAGAACCAATAACTGATATTACTGTTGGGGCTGAGGAACTTATTTTTTATTATGATCAATATATTTATGCTTTACATATACAGTATTATTCAAGCTTCACATACAAAGATGAAATACATGTATAATGCCGGGTATAATGCACAAGCAACAGGGATGACCACAAGCTTGAGAATACTGTCAAGTAAAGCCGATTCAAACACTTGGGAGAGCTTCACAAGGAGTAGAATGAAGCCGGCACATCAAGAGTCACCACATTCAGACGTTTTCAGGAAAAGGACTACCAAGCCACTTCTGAAACAGAAACAATGTCAGAAGCGTCTTACCTGGGCTAAGGAGAAAAAGAACTGGACTGTTGCCCAGTGGTCCAAAGTCCTTTTTTCAGATAAAAGTAAATTTTGCATTTCATGTTGAAATCATGGTCCCAGAGTCTGATGGAAGACTAGAGAGGCACAGAATCCAAGCTGCTTGAAGTCCAGTGTGAAATTTCTGAAGTCAGTAATGATTTGGGGTGCCGTGACGTCTGCGGGTGTCGGTCCCTTGTGTTTTATCAAGTGCAAAGTAAATGCAGCCATCTACCAGGAGATTTTGGAGCACTTTATGCTTCTGTCTGCTGTCAAGCTTTATGGAGATGCTGATTTCCTTTTCCAGCAGGACTTTCGCACGTGCCTACAGTGCAACAACCACTTACAAGTGGTTTGCTGACCATGATATTACTGTGCTTTATTGGCCAGCCAACATGCCAGACCTGAACCCCATTGAGCATCTATGAGATATTTTTAAGAAAGAGATGAGAAACAGTCGATCCACAATCACTGATCACAATCGCTGATCACTTCCATGCCACACATTACTGATGCTGTAATTTGAGCAAGTCACTTGCTGTAATATGTGCTGCAGACCAAGTACTGAGTGCATAAATGATAATACTTTAAAGAACTTGAACTTTTCTGTTTTGCAAATTGTTTTTTTTTTCATATATATGAAGAGTTCAGATGCAAAACCAGCTAAAAGCCATCTCGGTCAAATGAGATTATGATACTGAGTAAATTCTCTTGACACATATTATACATCCATCAAATACTTTTACTTCAAACTCGCTAAAATCTCACCCTCAGCCCAATCTGGAGTATAACAGTACTTGCATAGAAACCTATACACTGGAGCCTGATGAAAATGCATTTTTTAAAGAAAGATGTCAGATGGATTTAGAGGCTTTAGCATCTGAACTCTTCATATATATATATATATATATATATATATATATATATATATATAATAGAATAGAATAGAATTTTGTTGAGGCAAGTTGTCACAAGTTAAGTACTTCTTAGCTTGAGGAAATTATTTCACCATAGTAGTAAAATTTTAATTGACCTCTACAGGGCAGTGACCCAGGCCAGGAATTATTTTTGTTTTCTGTTATTTTTTCATGCTAAGTTCCATGTGACCTCTACCCCCTCTGTGTCTGTTTTCTTGTGGGTACATTGCAAGTCACACTCCACTTGTTTTTTTCCCTGTTGCTTCACACTAATGAGCTTCGAGACACCTGACTGAATCTCTCAGGCTCCATATGAACCTCTCCACTGGTTTACCTGAGCAAACACAGAGCTATTAGCAGGGTAATTAACATGTTTTTCATTATCCCTTGGAACAGACACCTCATAATGAGATGATGAAACACTTGTTGATTACTACACATCCTCAACACACACACACACACACACACACACACACACACACACACACACACACACATTCAAGGCCAAAAAATAAAAAAAGTAAAAAAAAGTTCTTATCAATGCATATTACTAATCAAAAGTTTTGATATATTTACAATAGGAAATTTACTAAATATCCTCATTGAACATGATCTTTCTTTAATATCCTAATGATTTTTGGCATAAAAGAAAAATACAATGTATTTTTTGGCTATTGCTACAAATATACCTGTGCTAAGACTGGTTTTGTGGTCCAGGGTCACATATTATGAATAAACAAGCTTTTAGTTTAATAATAAAATCTGTCATCAGCTGATGACTGTCAAAGGTATTAAATGTACACAGTATGTAATTTACTGACTTCCTCATGTGTAAAACATGTAACTCTTATTTCCATGCTTTTTGAGGGTAAAGGCCATCTTTAACAGTGTTCAGGTTGTAGACAGAACCTCTCTGTTTCCAAAATGGAAACATGAATGGTGTTTTTGGCGATAATAAATCAGAGTGAAACCTCCTAAATTATTTAGAAGATAGGCCATTATGAAGCAGCACAACAGTTTCTTCTCTCTATGGATTAGTCAATGTATGTGCATCAGTAACACGATTGGTCAGTCAACAAGTCGAGAGGCCTGGCATTCATATCATAATCAGTATATAGTTCAGTATGTAACAGGTCAGGGATCTTTCTAGGGCCCCATTGATCCACTCTTCATGATATGGGTATATCATATTGTACATTAATTGCATTGTAGCATTCTCTTCAAATCTTGTGTATTATATACAAAATTTTAATTCAATTTAGCAATATGAGCTTTAGCCATTGCATGCATGGTAGTCTGTTTTTTGTTGTTTGTTAGGCTTTTTGGTTGGGAGAGTCTTAACTGTGATGTAGTAGTTGTTGCCATGTTTAACCTTACTCAATTTTGTGCTTTCCTACCCAGACAGCATGAATACAGAATCAGTGAGTGAAATGGTCATAAATCAAGATTTCACTGAAAACAGGAATATTTCCACCCCATCATATTTCTACATCAGCGGTTTTTCTGGTATACCTCACATGAGATACTATTATATATTTCTGTTCTTTGTCTACATTATTACTGTGCTTGGAAATTCTTGCCTCATGTTTGTTATCATTATGGACCGAAATCTTCACACTCCTAAATATTTAGCCGTCTTTAATTTGTCATTGACCGACATTAGTGAGAGTACGGCTGCAGTCCCTCAGCTACTGAATACTTTTTGGGAATCAGCTGATACCGTATGGATTATGTATGTCCAATATGTTCTCCGTTTTGTTATTTCTCGCAATGCAGTCACTAACTCTCACTATTTTGTCTTTTGACAGATTAGTTGCTATTTCATTGCCGTTGAGGTATCATATGATTGTGACCCACAGATCAATTCTTGTTATAATTGGTGCTTCATGGACACTAGTACTGTTACTAACAATCGTTGGAGTAAGTTTCATGAGTAAACTTTCTTTCTGCAAATTTATTGTCACTGTTAACAGTTTCTACTGTGATCATGGGCCTATATATCGTTCTGCCTGTAACAATAATTTCCCAAGTTCTGTGATAGCCAATTTGTTCCCAGCGATCATCCTTGGATTTCCAGTATTTTTAATCATCTTTTCATATACATGCATAGCTATGACATTGTACAAAATCACAACTCCACAAGACCGTCAAAGAGCCACAAAGACATGCTCTGCTCATTTAATATTAGTAGCTATATTTTATGTTCCCATCACTTTTACATATGCATTTTGGCCCTTTATTAACATTAACACCAGGATCATTAATCTTTCTCTGACTTCTACACTTCCTCCAATGCTTAACCCAATAATCTACACATTCATGACGGAGGAGTTCATGGTGTCTGTGAAAAGAATTCTTAAACGAAGATTCATATTCCCATCTCAAAAATAAACCTCTTGTGGTATTTCATTCAATTTTTTTCAAGCGTGTTATTATATTGATGTTTACAATAATTATTTTTAGTATATTCTTTTAAAATTCATATCACAATTTTATATAAAAAAGGTTCTTCTAATCTGGTTCTTCTGTATTTGTACTGCAATAACATCTCATCAACTAAAAATAAAGGTTCTTTATTGGCATCTATGGCTCCATAAAAAAACTTTTGGAACCATGGAGAATCCACTGAGGCTTTTCATTACACAGACATTTCTTCATAGTGGAATAAGGTTCTTTTTAAAATATTCCTCACTGTTCAAGGTTCTGTGGGGAACCAAAGTGGCTTTACTGTGAAAAGAACCTTTATGTTTAAGAATGTGTTCTGCATTGCTGTTTCTCTGCATAATAAGATGACCAATGAAAGCTGTGAAAAACCCTGCACCTTTGACCTCATGATGGCAGTTTTTTATTTCTCAATTTTAGGCATTGATGTTGCAGCTAGCTTGACTGATTAGTAGCTATTTGTTAATTTCTGATTAATTTTTTTGTTCATATGGGACTTTTATTTTGAAGTCATATTATTCTTATACTTTTTAAAGGTGAATAGCCACTTTTCAGCATCCTGTGCTTTAGTGTCATGCAAGACTCTCAAGCAGGATCCTATCACTCTTGGTGATGTAAATGACTTAAAGAACTTTTAAAGGGAATCCTGATTACACATCCTACAAAATTACTCTGTTATATATTGTATTAAAAATGTAAATACAACAATACATGACTTTTATGAATTATGTCACATCTCACATCTCTATATAATGTCAGCGGACAAGAGTTTGTCCAAACCTTTTTTATCCTTAACAATCCTATTTAATAATGATCAAATTACAAAAAGTATACTTTAAAAATAGTGTGCAATGGTATGATATGCATTACAAATGGCAGCTTCTTGGGGACAATGAGGACAGGATTCAGTCAGGTGAATTTGGTATAGTAGAAGTATAATAGAAAACTCTATCTGCACGATATTGGAAAAAACTCACATTGCGATATTTTCATTTTCTGCGATAAATATTTCGATATAAAAAAATTACTTGAATAGCATTTTGGAAAAAAAATTTAGGTGATTTTATAGGTGAGTAAATCAGCATAGAAAATAAACAAATTACAAACATAGATACATATAATAGAACAAAGATATAAATAAAATAAAACACTGTTTATATTTTTCAGGTAAGTCTAACAGTATTCAGGTACAGAAATTGAATAATCAAATGTAAAATAGCACTGCATATTCTTCACTTTATAAATGTATTCTAATAAATCTGTGTTAAAGCTACAAAAGTGATTTTTCTCTGTGTTTTTGCTGTTTGATTAACATTCATGACACAGAATGCCTCAGTAACATTTAAACTGTTGTGAACCTGTTACACATCCATTTTCTTTCTCAATTGTTTACCTTCACCTAAGCCATAAGCAACTGTTATTACAAGGATACTTGCAGAGACCTGCATTTTGACACAGTTTTGCGCGTATGTGTCATTTCAGGCACAAAATAGCTACGGAAGTGAACGGAATTCCTTGTTCACATGCATCTGCATGTCTCTCACCGTGTCAACACCGGACGCAAGCTTCGCGATGCGCCAAATACAGTAGACCTCATTAGAATCAGTGATGCTGTCTGCACTGGACGCGACCAGTGCGGCGCAACAAAAAACTGTAGACGTCATTATAATAATGGATGCGGCATGGCATGTCAAATACCCGACAGTAGACTGCCACGCTCCATTTATGTGTACTCACACAAAGTTCAAATGATATACAACGGTCGCTTTTGTAGCATCTGGTGTTTAGACAGACTTTCACTTTAGATGTTGCCAAGCATTCAGCACGACACAACAGCTGTCGCGTCCGGTGTAGACAAGGTGTGTCTGTGTGAGCAAAGAAAACGATCAGTATAAATATAACAATCAGTATACTAAACATCGCACATCCTGCGCTGTGACTGTTGCAGATGAGCACATTGCGATATCGATGCTGAAACAATGTATATCGTGCAGCCCTAGCTCATAATTTATCCAGGGTTTACATTTAATCCTGAGTATTCATAAGCTGGCCTATCACACTGTACATTCCTAAACCCCGGGTTAATGTTCTTATTTGATGTTTGAAGAGCCAGTGTCATTGTTTGGACAAATCCAGTTTTATTAACCTGTTTACATAAAATCTGCATTTGCACAATGCCATAATTACCATAGTTGACCCTTTGCACAGAGTTTGACAGACAGGTGATCTAACCAATCATAACGCAGAATCTGACGTTTTTGTCCGACAAACAAACCAGACAGGAGAGTGGATTACGTTGGTGTATTTTGAGTCTTTTAGAGACATCATAC
The DNA here is from genome assembly GCA_033026305.1 of Cirrhinus molitorella. NCBI lineage: Eukaryota > Metazoa > Chordata > Actinopteri > Cypriniformes > Cyprinidae > Cirrhinus > Cirrhinus molitorella. Next base: position 14,046,935 of record CM065139.1, read on the forward strand.
ATTCTGATGTTCATTCATGTTATAACTAGTAAAGAGCAAGAGATGATCGGTTAACATGCTGCTTGAACAGAGACTCTACAGCAATCTGTCATTACACATTAAAGAGCCACAAAACGGTATTTATCATTTGAATTTTTTATACAAAAAAGGAAATAATTTGAAAGCTGAGACTTTGTTTCATACCCAAAACAGCGTGCTCTGTCTTGTCTGTCAGCACGTTGTCAGTTTGCCACTGATAAGACAACTGAATATAATAGTAAATTAATGCAGCGATTTCAGTATTCATCAGGATTCTTATGTCTGTAAATTTGTTTATACAGAATTAACTAACATTTTAGGTGTTGTCAATATGTCAGTATTGTATGTTTAAATGCTGAAAATACATCAATATTGTATGTTCAAATGCTATTAATATGTCAGTATTGTACACTGTAATGCTTGTCAAAACGTAAGTAAATGTTTGTTTTGTAGAACCACATTTTACGTAAAATACATGCAAATTGTAGCTCTCAGTACATTCCCAGCTAACAAGTTCTTTGAGCATGTGAATGATTTGGCGTTAATAGCGTTAACGTAGAAACTCGTAATTCTGAGTCTGAGTGGAAAGTCATCTTGGAATTATAGTAATTACGATGTGGCGTGAATGCAGCTAAAAGCTCTAGCATTGCGCTTCCTATTGTTATTGCTGTCTGTACTATCAGGTAGTGGTTGCAAGAACATTCATGAAGCTTTGAAGCTTTTATGTTGTTATTTAACTGGATAAAAGAAGGTGAAAGTGATTTATGTGGACTGGACAGGGGAGTAAAAGTTTAAAATCAATATTTCTTCATATATGTCTTCAGGCTGAGTCGATTCCGCCAAAAGTTAACCCCTGCTTGAAGCACTGCAATCAAACAAGGCTTCGAACATCACCAGTGATGCCACTTCACTAAGACAGTGATGCCACTTCACTAAGCCTCAATATGGAGCTTCAGCTGGAAGCATCTGACATTTTCGAACCAAGGTTCGAAGCCTGGTTGTCAGGAGTAACATCAGTACTGTCAGGAATTTTCGGAATGGACCTTTCAATGGTAAGAATAAAATCTCTTTCTCACTGCAGTTTGTGAATTTTTGCGTTGCCGTTTGACATTTTTCCTCAAGTGGTGAAACTGCTGTTTACATGATGCGCTGTTTCTGTGACTGTTCAAAGCTTGTGAATATGAGGCTGTTGGTTGTCTGTTATTAAGCATATAGCTGCAACATTCTAGCATTGATTCACAACTGTACAAGTTTGGCACCGCAATGCGGGGTTAACAGCGCAAAAGTGGTTTTAACTCTGCTCTGGATCACCCCTGTTCTAAATTACAAGTGTCCATTTACACATTGTTTAAATAACTATAACACACGTCAACGTATATCCCACATGAGAAGACTTTCTTTGGCTTGAGACTTTCTTTTTGAAGCTTTGAGCTGCTGTGACGTATGGCTCTGTGGTTATTACTGGATACATCAGCACTATCAGCCCTTGGACTGTTCACCATTTGTATGACTCTGCTTGTCTTTTTTTTAAGATTTATTTTAGTCATTATTACAATAGGACACTGTAGAGCAGACAGGAAGCGAAGTGGGAGAAAGAGAGGGTAACAGGATCGGGAAAGGTCCTCAAGCCGGGTTTCGAACTTGGGACGCCCGTAACACAATGCCGTTATATGTCGGTGCGCTTCCCACTAGGCTAGTGACGACTGCTTGTCTTTGCACTTTCCAAGATCCAGCATTTCTCCCAGCGAGCGACAGTGGCAGAGGAGAAAACCTATACTTTTCTAAATGCTACTGTTATTGTGTTCAAACTCATGACGAAAACGCTGAGTGGTGATATAACTCTAATGCGCTTTGATGTTTGAAAATAACATCTGCACTACACCTAAACATATAGTACAATGTGAAAAACAATTTGTTGAGTTAAAATAATGTGTTACCTGGCTGCCTTCAAATTTTAAGTTCAGTCAACTCAAAGAAGTTTAGTCAACTTGAAATGTTAGGTTGTACTAAGTGACAGCTTAGATATTTGACTAAAATTTTAAGGCAGCGGGGTAACATTATTTTACGTAGACTCAACAAATTCTGCTTTTTATTTTTTACAGTGTATGAACAAAAGCAAATGTGATGAAACAACACAATGGCAAGCATGCCATTTTACCTTGTTTTTCGATCTCTCATCTTCCAGCTTTTTCATCGTGAGTCATGTTTTTTTAAGGGATTCCTAAGTCCAATTCCGAGTTCCCACAGGTATGTTTTCGGAATGAGATCAGGTAGATTGTGTCATAGAATGTAGTTTTAAGAGTTTTTCGTCAACCAGTGATGTTTAGTTAGTTTGTCACTTTTTTGCTTCCTTCAGTGATTCTGCTTGTTAATATTACCCCAAAATAAATGTGATTCCTCACCACTAAAACAAAAGTAACCTGTCTATAACATCCATACTTTTTTGTTGGTTAAAGGCTTCCTTCAAAACTTTCTTCACATAGTTTTGCGCATCCCTATGGATTAGTCAGTGTATCTGATTCTGACATACCCAATCGTGGCAGATCTGTGTTATGATTGGACAACTGACAAGTCTGGAGAGGCCTGCCATTCATATCTGAAGGATATATAGTTCAGTATGTATCAGGTCTGGGGAAGTCTTTTTACAGGCCACTTTCTGTATTAGCTCGAGCAAAACTTCCTATAGGTGTATTATTCTTTGTGTGAGTACAACTTAGATACTGTATTTGCAGCATTTATTATACTAAATGTTGTATGTTATCTACAAAATGTTAGTTTAATAAGGCAATGGAAGATTTTAATGTGCATGTTAAAATATATTTGTGATTTTAGAGCTTGAAATTATTAATGTGTTCATATGTTTGGCTTTGTTCTGTATAGTGTATTTACAATTGCTTAATTATTAGACAGTTTTCTGAGATTTATCTATCTGAGATTTATTTGTTACAATATTTGTTTTAGAGGAAAATATAATGAAATCTTTTCATACCATGTTTGGTAACATACTGCTTTTCTACCCAGACAGGCTGAGTACGGGATGAGTAAACTGATCATGAATCTTGATTTCACTGAAAACAGGAATATTTCAACCCCATCTTATTTCTACATTAGTGGTTTTACTGGTATACCTCACATGAGGTACTATTACATATTTCTGTTCTTTGTCTACATTATTTCTTTGCTTGGAAACTCCTGCCTCATGCTTGTTATTATTATAGACCGAAATCTTCACACTCCTAAATATATTGCTGTTTTTAATTTATCACTGACAGACATTTGTGAGAGCACTGCTGTGATCCCTCAGCTACTGGATACATTTTTGTTTAGGGACCAGTTGATCCCGTATGGATTGTGCTTGTTTAATATGTTTTCTGTCTTTGTATCTGTTTCAACACAGTCCTTAACTCTCGCTGTTCTGTCTTTTGACCGATTAATAGCTATTTGTTTACCATTGAGGTATCATACGATTGTGACCCACAAATCAATGCTTGTTATAATTGGAGTCACGTGGACAATGATACTGATTATGGTAAGCGCTGCTACAATTTTCATAAGCAGACTTTCTTTCTGTAGGGTTATTGTCATCATAAATAGTTTCTACTGTGATCATGGGCCTATATACCGTTCTGCCTGTAGCAATTATTTACCAAACTCTGTAATAGGCGGCTTGTACCCAATATTAATTCTCGGCTTTCCAGTAATGTTTATAGTGTTTTCCTATGTATGCATAGCTGTGACATTGTTCAAAATCACAACTCCACAAGACCGTCAAAGAGCCACAAAGACATGTTCTGCTCATTTAATAGTAGTGGCTATATTTTATGTACCCATCACCTTTACATATGCTCTTTCATCATTTATAAACACTAACACAAGGATCATTAATCTCTCTCTGACCTCTGCTCTTCCACCAATGCTTAACCCTATAATCTACACATTTAAGACAGAGGAGTTCATGGTGTCTCTGAAAAGAATTCTTAAACGGAGAATTATATTCCCCTTTTCAAAATAATCCCTTTTTCCAAATTCTTAAAACATTGTTAGACACTGTTGTCATTTGTATTGTTGTTATTGAATAATTATGCTTCAATGTTCTGCATTTCTAAATATAATTTAATATGACAAGTTCTGTAAAAGCCAGACAACAGGCATCATGACTTCATAAACCCACATCAATTGCTGAAGCCATACTGTAATGTATTAAAAAAGGTTACATTGTTATTAAAATAATAAAACAAATAGTGGGAAAGTGTATACCATTGTAACTTTAGTGTGTATTTTTGTTCTTTGCTTAAAATGTATCCCTGCTCATTTCCATTTGACCTATACAGGGAGGTTTATGATTACAATGTTAAATTAAACAAATATGATAACAAATACTGCTTATCAATATCAAGCAGCATACAGTAATGTTTTTGTACAGCTAAAATAGCTAGAAGCAAATAAGCCTTGCACATTTAGGTTACAAATAGAATACTGGCTGTTCATGCACACTCACACCTTTGTTAAAGTGTGTTTTTGGGAAACACAGTAATGTAGGCCTAACAGACATTTGTAACTGACTACAAAAGCTGTTTAATAATGAAGCGAATGATGATTAGTGTCCCAAGAATGGTGAATTCATGCATTTAGCTATTAAACATCACATATGATAAAATCTCTAGGAACAATAAAATAATACAAAGAACAGGTCACAAAACAAACCAGGCCACTGGGTTTTCTTCTGATGGCTTTGCCAAAACAAGCTTTTGGGATGTTTAGAACACAGAGGTAAATAAACTCTTCAAATGCTAGTACTAGCAGTGTTTCCAAAACTCTAACTCTGTTAAAAAACAGCTGTGAGGCATAATATTTCTGTTTCTTTAAAGAATTTTTAGAAGATTTTGTCATATGGAGCAACAAATGTAAGCTTTAGCTTTTCCTCTCTATGGATTAGTACCAGTGCCAGGTCTGTGCTGTGATTGGTCAGCGGACAAGTCCAGTGAGGCCTGGAGTTTGTAGTAATCGGTCAACGGAGGAATATATAGTTCAATATATAACAGGCCAGGGAAAGTCTTTTTTACAGTGCTGTCTGTTGTATACACCAGACCCGCTCTTCACCTTTCTGTGAGTACAAGTTTTTAAAGATGCACGATAACCTTAATGATTATCTACTTATTACAACATTGTGTCTATGTCAACATAACTTTCTTGTCTTGCAAAATGTGTTGTCATTTCAAGTGATTTCTTGCCACAATAAATAAACTTGCTTATTTTCTGTCCAGGCAGGATGAATAGAGGATCAGCAAATGAACTGACCATGAATCTTGATTTCACTGAAAACAGGAATATTTCTATTCCATCTTATTTTTACATCACTGGTTTGTCTGGTATACCTCACATGAGATATTATTACATATTTCTGTTCTTTGTCTATTTTATTTCTCTGCTTGGAAACTCCAGCCTCATGTTTGTTATCATTGTGGACCGAAATCTTCACACTCCTAAATACATCTCTGTATTTAATTTATCACTGACAGACATTTGTGAGAGTACTGCTGTGATCCCTCAGCTACTGGATACGTTTTTGTTTGGGAATCAGTTGATACCGTATGGATTGTGCTTGTCCAATATGTTCTCCAATATGTTATTTTTTACAGTGCAATCACTAACTCTCGCTGTTCTCTCCTATGACAGATTAGTTGCTATTTCATCACCACTGAGGTATCATATGATTGTGACCCACAGATCGATGCTTGTTATAATTGGTGCTGCATGGACGCTAGCTCTGTTGCTAACAATGATCGGAGCGATTTTTATGAGCAGACTTTCTTTCTGCAAAGTTATTGTCACTGTTAACAGTTTCTACTGTGATCATGGTCCTATATATCGTTCTGCTTGTAGCAATAATTTCCCAAGCTCTGTGATAGCCAGTTTGTTTCCAGCAATCATCCTTGGGTTTCCAGTAGGTTTTATTATCTTTTCATATACATGCATAGCTGTGACATTGTTCAGAATCACAACCCCACAAGACCGTAAAAGAGCCACAAAGACATGTTCTGCTCATTTAATATTAGTGGCTATATTTTATGTGCCCATCACATTTACATATGCTCTTTCATCATTTATAAACTCTAACACAAGGATTTTTAATCTCTCTCTGACCACTGTGCTTCCTCCAATGCTTAACCCTATAATTTACACATTCATGACAGAGGAGTTCATGGTGTCTGCGAAAAGACTTCTTAAAAGACGGGTCACATTTCTGTCTTAGAAATAAACCTCTTTTCTCCAAGTTAAATAACATTGTTTTTCAGTGTTGTTTTGTTCCTATATCTTCATGATGTGTAGAATAATTAATGATTCAATATTCTCTGTTATGAAGTGCAAACAGAACTTAAGCAGTCTGTTAAGTAAAAGCGGTTCATCAGAATAAATGCAGTTTAAGTCAGTATTTTGCCTTGATGCATATTAAAGTGTTATTGCATCATTAGTTAAACTTATATCTTTTTAATGTGAGTTTAAAAACACATGGATGTTTTGACAATGTGTGTGGGTACTTCTTGTTACAGAATGTACATGCATAAAAACTCTGGACAAGATTTAATATTCAATAGTGCTTTAATGCTTTTTCTTCAAAAATATTAGTATTGTAATTTCACAGTTGTTCTATTAAAGTACTATTATTATTATCAAAAATAGTTTTAGTAATATATTACATTTTTTTATTTAACATAACTAAAATATTATTGTTAGAATTATAATATTAACATAAGATTATTAATAGTCGCTCACTTCGATGTTGTGTCAAAGCTGACACCAGGGGTCCCTATACTAAACGCCATGTCTGTCACTGAATTCTAAAAAGGAACAGAGCAGTGGACTTATACACACATAGGGCCACTATATAGAGCCACAACATATGGAGTACTTAGGGCTGTGCCGATATTCGGATGTGAATTATCATGCGGATCTCCTCAGTAATGCCGGTTCGTGATTAGTTGTAAATCTCATTCACGTGTTCATTCATACAGCCGCGTTTGCTACACAGAGCTGTAGTTCACTGACAAGCTATGCAGTTTCACATGCATTATCGATATGTATCGCCTGCGATAATGAAGGAGATATTTGTGTAGCTTGTCAGTGAACTGTGGCTGTGTGTAGTAAACATGGCTGTATGAATGAACACGTGAATGAGATTTACGACTAATCACAGAACCGGCATTACTGACGAGATGCACATGATATTGCGTCCGAATATCAGCACAGCCCTAGTACTAATCCATTATGAGAGTTCACGAGAGTTAGGGATACTACCCTATGATGTATTCTTGTAGTGAGTTTCTCAGCAAACCATGTAAGGACTGCTTGAGTGATGGGAGGATAGGCCCAATGAGTGTATATTACCACCTGAAAGTAGGGAAAGATGTTGAAAGCAAGCTCTACATCCTACCAGCTACCTGTAGTTTAAGAACTAGTGTTCAAAACTCTGTTCAAATTGGTTCCATTCACAGATTGTAGAATCTGGCAAATATACTAGGTGTAGCCCAACATGCAGCTCTACAAATGTCTACTAGTGAGGCGCTATTTACTAAAGCTGACAAGGCAGCAATGCCCCTGGTGGAGTGTGCCATCACTCCCAGTGTGCATGGTAGGTCTCTGGCCTGGTAGGTCGTAAAGATCGAATCCACAATCCAGTGGAAGATTGTTTGCTTGGAGACAGCATTCCCATTCTGTTGACCTCTAAAGCAGAAAAGGAGCTGTTCAGACAATCTGAAAGTCTGTGTCCCAAATAAAGGCACAGGGCTCGCACTGGACACAACAGAGACAAGTAAGGGTCCCCTTCCTGCAGGGGGGATAGCTTGCAGGGTTACCACCTGATCTTTGAAAGGAGTGGTGGGAACCATGGGCATATATGCTGACTGTGGTCTCAGGACAACACGAGAGTCTGCCGGCCCGCTTTCTAGGCATGATTCATTAGCGAAGAGGGCTTGGAGGTCACCCACCCTCTTGATAGAAGTAAGGAAGGCATCTTCATAAACTAACTGAATAGTGTCAAATGGATCTCTCTGTAAGGTGTGAAGGACCAATGAGAGATTCCAATAGGGGATGAGGTGCAGCCTCATCTTTAAATCTCAGAGCGCCATTAGGAATCTGATAACTAGATCCTTCTTCACTTTGAGAGTAGATGCAGACAAAATTTCTGAATTTCAGATTTCTCCTAGTTGCGTCCAGGGACCAGACATGGAGATCTGGGAGTGGGTGCCAGATTATGCCCTGGTAGAGAAAGTCCCTACCCAGCGGAATCCGCCAGGGAGGACCTGATCCCAACAGCACAAACTTAGAGAACCAAGTTTGTAGGGCCACTACGATCCACCAACAAGATTCATTGTCCTGTCCTCACGCAGACCCCTTGGCCAGCTTTGCCCAAGTGCGCACATGTTGAGAGGGGGCCTCGGACATGGGCAATGCTTGGATTGTTGTGATGCAAACAGATCTATCTGCATCTGTCCGAATTGACTCCAAATCAGCTGGACCATCTGGGGTTGAAGCCTCGAAGTGTGACCTGCCATAAGAGGGGAGTACGTTATCTCTGCTGGCTAAACAGTAAGAGATGGCAGTAAGAGTTGTGACATGCAACAGAAGTGAACACCACCCTGACAGGTGCTGTGTTGTCTGTCTGGATCAACACGTGCTTGCCTTGGATCAACGGTCAACCTCCTCAAAGCCAGAATCATGGCCAACCACTCCTGCCCATAAAAACTAAATATCCTTTCTGGAGATTTGACAAGAAGCTAGTGGGAGAGAGAGAAGGGGTGGGATCGGGAAAAGTCCGCAAAGCGGGATTCAAACACGGGACAGCTGAAGCGCAACTGTGCCATATGTCAGCGTGCTACCCACAAGGCTTTCGGCGCTGACCTATGTTACCCAAGTTTTACCTGTTATTACCCAAGACTTGGGACAAAACCAGATCTACCTGGAAATCCAACTCATCAAAATTAGTTTCTGCAGTTGTTTGTCTGTAATAGTGTATAACCTATGTAAAATAACTTTATAAATCTTACAAGTTTTCTATTCTATAATTGCATAATCCAGAGATTTTCATATGTATAGCATTACCCCAGCCCCCTCTTCTTCAAGTCTAGAGGGAGAAGGGATGATCCATGAATTAAAGTCCCAAGATCAAGAGAATGATCTAATATAAATATGTCTGATGACTGGTAGAATAATGTCATTCTGGCAGCTTTGAAGAAGGTAGAGTAAAACCATGTGTTTCCTCTTTTTTTGGTAATTATTTTACTGCAATGTCTCTAAACAATTTCATTATTAGTTTTATTTTAGTGTCAAAGAAGATCTAAGATTTTTTATTTATTAATCAGTGTAACTGGAAATATTATGATGTTGTTTTGTTTGTTTTTTAACAATTCTTTATTGCAGACAGATTTCGGGTATCATGACTACAGTTGTTTATCAGCTGTGATAATTCAGTAAATATAGTTGATCGGTTTTGTCTGTGACACAAATTCTGTTGTAAACAGGCCAAATATGTTTAAAACCTCAGGAAAGCTGCTTTGTGATTCCTTTCTTTATTAAACATGTATAAATGATTTCAGTCAAGAGTCTAAATAATAAAGCTTTAAAACTATTGACATTTTCATTCAGTGATTTAATAAGTCAAATGAAGGAACATTTACATTAAAATCTGTCAAATGCTCAGCGGCTCAACTGTGGCTTTGTTTGGAACTATTTTTGTTGACAAAATAGAGCACAATCAGACAACAGTTTTCCTAAGTCACTTAATAGTAACTTTTGTATAAAATCAAAAATGTATAAAACTGTTGTATGAATTCAATTTCACATTTGCAATCTTCCTTTATTATCATTAAAATTGTGTCTGAAAAGGCGTAGTTCATCGCGATCTCAAAACCTTGCATTTTAATTAATAAAGCTCTCTACACTGCACACTGAATCTATTATTTGCATCGTCTCTATATTTTGTTTGTTATAATGATTGGCAAAAACTACAGTATGATTTCACAATCTGTGCTGTGAGGAGCAGTGATAGAGAAGCATTTCTATTGGCTGCAGTCTATTATGGCAAAACACGGCATTGCGCAGTGAACCATAGACACTAATTTCCCGCTGCATTTTAGCTTATACTGCGCTGATTATATGCAGAACTGGGATAGCTTTCCTAGTCTTTTGAATGGGTAAATATTAGAAATCACTTTAATTTTCAAAAAAGCCTAACCAGTTGGTGAAGTACTGTGTTCTGAAGCACTGTGTCTTTTTCTCTTGAATTGCATCCAGCAGGGCTGAATTATAGTCTACATTGGTCAAACCACATTATTGCAGGCTACATTGCATCATATGAGTTTTAACGACTACTTGACAACAAAACTATTTGTCAACAATCTTTTATTGTCAATGTTGTTGATAATGTCGTCTAATCGTTTCAGCCCTAGACAGTATTGGGTGTGTTTAATTACACAATACATTAATGCTTGGTAAAACTTGGTAAAACAAATTGATCTCTGAAAATGGGGACTATTGCTAATTGTTAAAGCAACACTCATAAACCAACTTACTAATATTAGTTTTTGTGATTATGTGTTTGTATCAGTGTGTTGCGTAAAAACTTTCTAAGCCTAGATTTTCTATTTTAGAATTGCAGATTTTGCATTTTCAAATGCATGCCCCTTCTTTTAAAGTCTATAGGGAAAAGGGTTGATCCATGAACTAAAGTCCCAAGCTCATGATCTAATATAAATATGTCTGATGTTTGGTAGCATAATGTCATTCTGACAGCTTTGGAGAAGGTAGTGTATAAACCATGTGTTTCCTGTTTCTCTATAATGATTTCTCTGCAATGACTGAAAACAATTTTACTATTAGTTTAATATTAATGTTAAAGAACATCTAAGACTTTTTCATTGTCATTGTCATCATTGTGACTGGAAATGGAATCATTATAGGTATATTCTGTTATTTTGTGTATTTCTGTAACAGTTCTTCATCACAAGTGAAACAAAAGCCAGACACCAGGCATCATGAGCTCTGTGCAGTCAGACTCCTCTACAAATGTGACCTTTGTTCGTCCTGCTTTTTATCAGTGACTTTTCTAATATTCCACATGCGAAATACTACTATGTGTTCCTGTCTATAGTGTATGTTGTGACTGTTTTAGGGAATTCATTTATCATGTGTGTCATATATTTGGCTCGCAAACTTCACACAGCTAAATACATTGCTGTTTTTCATCTGGCGCTTTCTGATCTGTGTGGAAGCACAGCTTTGATTCCAAAAATCATAGACATGTTTTTATTTGATCACCAAGACATTGCTTATGAAGCGTGTTTAACTAATATGTTTTTTGTATATCATTTCATGAATCTGCAGTCTTTGACATTACTCGCTTTGACTTATGACAGACTGGTTGCTATTTGTTTTCCTCTACAGTATCATGCCATTGTAACCAAACCAGCCATGTTTCTGATTGTAGGGGTGATGTGGATTGTATCTGTGTCATTTTTTTCAGTACTTGTAGGTTTGGTGAATAGAATGTCTTTTTGTAGGTCTAATGTACTTGACAGTTATTTTTGTGATTATGCCCCGATCTGTAGTCTAGCTTGTAATGATATTTCCATAAATGTTTTGATGGGTACAATTTCCTATATTCTCCTGATTTGCACACCACTCATACTGATCGTCATCTCTTATTTCTGCATTTCTGTGGCTCTGCTTAAAATTGCTCATGGTGCTGACCGGATCAAGGCCATAAAAACCTGCACCTCACATCTCATATTGGTGGCAATGTTTTATCTCCCAATTTTATGCAATGTCCTTGCATCTGTAACAACACATTTGCATCCAAATGTTCAGATAATTAACAGCTCGCTGGCACAGACAATACCACCTATGCTGAATCCCATCATATACACTCTAAAGACAGAGGAGGTCATGCAATCTATAAAAGAACTGTACAAACGCAGCAAACTGAATACAACTAGAAAAATAAAAATAAAATGCAACAGCATAAATTTTAAATAATTACAGGTTTAATCTCATATCTTATGATCAATATGTGAAACGTTTGCTTTCTGCAGTTTTGGTGTTGATTTCATTACCTGCCTGAAAGAAATTATTTCACTGCAGATATCTGATTAGTTGTTTAAACAGCTGTGGTCATTTAACAAAGTTAAATTTGATTGATTATGTACTGTATGTAGACATTGTAACAGTAATGGTGTTATAAATAGACAAAATATTTAAAAAATGTAATATAGTAAATAAAAATAAAGCTTTAAAAATATTCACATTTTTATTCTGTGATTTAGGTTTAATAAGTCAAATGAAAGTACATTTGCTCTCAACATAATAAATGGTTTAAAAATGCTTCTGCAACATGTTTGTTAGTCTAATGAACAGACATCTTGAATGATTAGCTGGTATTTGCTTGAATTCTGCTGATTGTGACCCTCAGACAGTTATTAAACATTTTTTTATTTTCTTGAGACCCCAGATCATGTAATGCAGACATAGTGCTTCAGTGAACTAATCATTGTATTAATCTGTGTTTATCTGACTAAAGTAAAAGTCAATAGCCAAATCATAATCATACAATCAATAACCAAATCATACAACGACAGTATAAGGCTGTATAACAGCATTCTTCATCTATAAACCCACAATGTAAACAACACAAGACAGCGAAACAATATTTTAGTACTGCAACAACTAATTCGTAAAACAGATTTAATAAATTGTCAAGTAAATGCTCTACAATTAATTTAATTATCAACTACCCAGGGCTGTGCGTTATGTCTGCTAGTGACAGCACTGCTCAAAAAGTATGTGGCCCAAGTGGTCAACAAAATGAGAAAAGTTTATTTAACATTTCAGTGTCACAAATCATGCCACTGCGGCTCCCTCCTTTCACCACCAAAGGGGGCCATCAATGAGACTCTGAACTTTTATCACAAACTCCATTTCCCACAACCCCTTGTCCAGCTGACTTCCTGTACAGGTGTCGGCCATTGCACCTCATTACACCCGGACTATAAATAGACCCACAACACACACAGATCTCTGTGAAGTCTTGTATTGCCCTGGCTACAATTCCGAGCGTTTATTTCCTGTGATTGTTTTCCTGTTGCCTACCTTGGTTGTTTCCCATTGTTGATTGTTCTCTGCCTGCCTACCAACCTACGCATGTCTCAGGATTATCCCTTTGTTCGCTAGCTGCCGCCTCGACCATTGCATGGACTCTGACCATTCTCCTGTCCAGCCTGCGTTATTCCTGTTTGTTGACAGTCAACCTTGCCTGCTGTACCCTGAGTTTTGTTGTATTTGAAATAAAGCTGCAAATGGATCCCTACGCCTGTGACTCTTCGTTACACAGAGATACTCACATAGTTTTATATGGTTAACTTGCTTTTCCTGAGCCCATTACTTACATTCGACTGTAATAACATTATTTTTAAACAATATACATTCACACACACATTTATATTTAGCATACAGGTGCATCCTAAAAGCGAGAGAATCTTTGCTTAGCTTCACAACCTTCACATATAATAATATGTAAAACATATTGCATTTACCTGATGCAGACAATAATCCCTATGCTGAATCTCATCACATACACTCTAAATTCTAGTTCACACGATCCATAAAAGAACTGCAACACGCAACAAGGTAAACAAGGTAAACACTACTAGAGAAATAAAAATCGAATGCCAAGCAGGCCAAACATGTTAGCATTGGTTAAAACCCTAGTAAAGCTGCTGTGTGAGTTCCTCCTTTGTGCCAAACTAAATTCAAAATGATAAACATTTGAACACAGTATTTGCCTAGCAAGCAATGATTTTTTGGTTAACAGTTAGTTAAAAGAGAAAAAATACATTTGATTTTACTGTAACATATTTTTGAAATGTTCTATTTTCCCGATGTATGTTATCATCATGAACTTTAATCCTCACACACCTGAATATACTGATATCTTGAATTAATCATTAAATGGAATTTGTTTTAGTTCTGTTTATTGTAACTCTCAGTCTGTGAATTAAACAGAGTTTTAGGGATCTATGATAAACAAATACTTTCCCCCAGAACATAATATACATAGTGGTCTATACAATGGCACAACAGATTTCTGAATTGTATAATCTCACCAAATGAATAACACCAGATGGAATGATCTAATGTGATAATGTTATACGTTCAAATCTGTGATACAAACAGTAATTATCTTGGCCATACTGGTAGAATATCTAATGGCAGGTAAGACCTCTCAACCAATCAGATTCAAAGACTAGAAGTCACTGTTATATAATATATATTTCTTAATGTTGTAAAATGTGTGCACGTGTGTGTTTATGTGTGTATACACTGCCCTCTGAAAGTTTGGAAACACCCCTGTGAATAAAGACAGGCAAAGCGTGGTTTTGGACGATATCAGCATAAATGCTTATTTTTTTTGGTGCAAATACATTAAAGTAACGACATTATCATTGAAGACCATCATGTCTGTCATGGAATGGCCTCCCCAATCACCCAACCTCAAGCCAATTGAGCTACTATGGGAGGAACTGGACTGTGATGTCTGTAAGAAGTGTCCAACCAGTGTAAATTATCTTTGGGCAATCTTTCTGGAGGCTTGGAGTAATATATCAAGTCTATGTTTGAATAAACTGAGAGCTCGGATGCCCAGATTATGCAGAGCTGTAATAGCTGGTAATGGTGGATATTTTGATGAATTGAAAATGTAAGTTTTCTCTATGTCTAAAATGTTTGTGTAATAAAATATGTTTTCGTAGTTTGTGTTGTCCCTTATCAGTGCAAAATTATCAGAAATTCAAAAGGATTCATACAAATATTGTCCAAAACCCCACTTTTCTAGGGCGTTTCCAAACTTTTGGAGGGCCGTGTGTTAGAGCTGAAGATCTTTGCCCGAACCCGACGGGACCGGAAGGGTTCGGTCGGGTTCGGGCTTAAATTTCTATAATATTACATGGCCTCGGACCGGGATACTACTTGCGTGGTAAATGAGTGGTCATGTGATGTGTTTCGATTAGCGCGAGAAAGATGCAAAAATGGATGCTGAGGAGGTGAAACAGAGGCTCGCCACTGGCGATTACGCTTTGGTTGCACCAGAAACTATGCATCCCAGCCAATAGGCAGCAGCAGTGAAAGGATGTTCAGTGCTGCTGGACACACCATCAGTGAGCGCAGGGCCGTGCTGAAGTTATCTACAGTGGATTAAATAATTTTCCTCCACAAAAACATGTAGCCTAATCTTGATGAAAAAGGGTTTTTCAAATTATAACTAAATATTAATTGAGTCTTAAATGCATAATGTAGACAGAGTATATCCATGAGTACCAAAGACGTCACTTCTGCTATGCTCACCGCCATATTTGTGTCCGATATGGCAACAGACACAGCACATCTAAATGAGATTTAAAAAATGTATTGAAATAAGAAATTACTCTTTACTACCACTTCCCACACTGAGACTTTGACTTGATTGTAAGTTTAGGGCAGAACGTGTAAATGATTGTGAACATAGTCGCTCGATGAAGGCTTTAAGACCTTGAAGGATCCTATGCCGGCTGGTGGTACTGGCACTGACCGCACTAATTCCCTTACAGTCCGCGCTTTAATTTTGGCAAATTAGTTTTGGCGAATGAGCATGAGCCCAACATCCAGCAAGCCAAGAAAACATGGATATATACCTGAGAGAAGACGTCTTTCACTTCTTGTGTAAAGCACAAAAACACCCAAAGCATGCGATTTCTTTATTTAAAAATATACATTTTCATTCATTCATAGGCTATTTGGCTGCAATAACATTTTAGTTAAATTTTGCCATTGTTTAAAAAAAATGCTTTACTGATGTATCATACTTTCTCTGATATGCTTTCAAGTTTTATGCCATACATGTGTTTGTAGGTTATGTAATTTCACAGTATATCCACCTCCTAAATTATTACACCACTTGTGCAGCCAGTCACAATTCACAAAGGTACATTTTGCTCAGGACGATGGTTTGTGTGTAACTTGTGTGCCATTTTTTGTATGACAAATTATTATTATTATTTTTTTTTTTTTTTGAGTAATTGTACATAAATAGTTTTAGCAAAATGAATATGATTATTTTTGAGAACCTTTGTACATATCTACTTTACTGCAGACATGGCAATGACATTCATTATAAAACACGTTTGCTGTTAAGCCAAATACACACTAAAACGAATAATTTACCGGCATCTAGATGTACTGTAAGTCGCTTTTCTCCGCATTTGTAACAAGGAGTCAGAGGCAGTGGGATCCATTTGCAGCTTTATTGAAATCACAGAGAGGTCAGACAGACAATGGGTCATCAGGGGCGACAGGAATGTAAGAGAGGAGACAGTACCGTAATCGTTAACCAGGCGAGATGTCGGGGCAGGCTGAAGACAACAAACAGTGTGTTTACCAGAGTCAGATAAAGTCCACAAGGCGGGCGGCAAGGGTTCGTAAATCCAGAGAACGGGCAGAGTCAGCAACGGGAAATCAGTCCAGGAAATAACGCTCAGAATTGGCTGCATAGCAAGGCAAGACTTCGCGAACAGCTTAGCGTGAGCATGGCTTAAGTAGGAGTGCTAATTGCTAACACCTGGTGGCGATCAGTCCCAGTCACGGGGTTATGGGTAATGGAGTCCGAAATGAAACTAATACTCCGGTGACGGTTCCCTCTGGTGGCGATCGGAGGGAGCCACAGAGGCCTGATTTGTGACAGAGCCCCCCCCCTGCGAGCGGCTCCTGACGCGAGGACGAGTCTGTCGCCGGGGTCTACCACGGGGTCTTGGGGCAGGTCTTTCAGGATGGGAGGCGTGAAAGTCGGCCGTCAGACTCGGGTCTAGAATGTCCCCTGAGTTGACCCAGGAACGCTCCTCTGGACCGTACCCCTCCCAGTCAACCAGGTATTGCAATTGGTTACCCCGGCGACGGGAGTCTAGGATCTCCTGGACTCGGTAGGCCACAGCGCCGTCAATGATGATAGGAGGGGCTCTCTGGTCACCGGCCTCCTCCTGGTCCTCCACTCCTCTCGGACCACCAGCGGGCTTGAGCAAAGACACATGAAAAGTGGGTGAGATACGATAGTTGGCAGGCAAAGCGAGTCTGAATGAAACTGGAGTAATTTGACGTAAAATTTGGAAGGGACCCACGTACCTGGGACTGAGTTTGCGACAGGGCTGCCGAAGGCGAAGGTCTCGGGTCGAAAGCCATACCCACTGTCCGGGCTCATATCTGGGGCTGGGACGACGAAGGCGGTTGGCTTGCTCTTGGGTTCTGCGTACGGCTCGCTGGAGGTGTATGTGGGCTTCATTCCAGGTCTGTTCACATCGCTGGAGCCAAGAGTTAACAGCTGGCAATTCAGAGGGCTCACCCGACCAGGGGAAGAGAGGCGGTTGGTACCCAAGGATACACTGGAAGGGGGTGATGTTGGTGGAGGGTTTGCGGATGGAATTCTGGGCATATTCTGCCCACATGATGAATTTGCTCCAGTCCTCTTGGTTTCGGTGGCAATAGGAGCGCAGGAAGCGAGCCAGTTCCTGATTCAGCCTCTCCGCTTGACCATTGGACTCTGGATGATAGCCTGAGGTGAGACTGATGTTGATGTTAAGCTGCTGTCCGAAGGCTGACCATACCCTGGAGGTGAATTGGGGACCTCTGTCTGAGACGATGTCTTCTGGGAGACCGTAGAAGCGGAAGACATTCTCACACAGCTGGGTGGCGGTTTCGAAGGCAGAGGGAAGTTTGGGTAGTGGTATGAAACGACAACCTTTAGAGAATCTGTCAACTACAGTGAGGATGGTGGTGAAACCATTGGACTGGGGAAGGTCAGTTACAAAGTCTATGGCGATGTGGGACCAGGGGCGTTGAGGAATGGGCAGAGGTTGTAGTAGTCCGGCTGGAGCGTGTTTGGAGGGTTTGGACATATTGCAGGAGGCGCAGTTGCGGATGTAAACTATGGTGTCGGCTTGAAGAGTAGGCCACCAGAAACGGTTGGAGAGCAATTGGGTGGTGGCGTTGATGCCAGGATGGCCGGAGCTAGGTGTGGCATGGACCTGTTGAATGAGGCGTTGGCGGAGAGGCTGGGGCACATATGTGCGGTTAGGAGGGCAGGCTGCAGGAACAGGGTCGTTGGTTTGAGCTTCCGTGATCTCAGTCATGATGTCCCACAGAACTGGGGCGACAATGATGGGTGATGGGAGGATGGGTTCGGGTGTGAGAGGTGTGGTGGACGGTTCAGTCAAGCGTGAGAGGGCGTCGGCCTTGGTGTTCTTGGACCCTGGCCGATAGGTGACAGTGAAATGGAATCGAGTGAAGAACAGGGCCCATCTGGCCTGGCGATGGTTCAGGCGTTTGGCTGAGCGCAAGTACTCTAGGTTGCGATGATCCGTGATGACCGTGAATGGGTGTTTAGCCCCCTCGAGCCAGTGTCTCCATTCCTCGAAGGCTGCTTTCATAGCAAGGAGTTCTCGGTTCCCCACGTCGTAGTTCTGCTCTGCGGGAGTTAGCTTGCGTGAGAAATAGGCGCAGGGGAAGAGTTTGGGTGGAGTCCCCTGGCGTTGGGAGAGCACTGCCCCAATGCCTGTGCTGGAGGCGTCAATTTCAACAATAAACTCCTGTTCTGGGTCAGGATGACGGAGTATGGGAGCTGTGGTGAACCTCTCCTTAAGTAGCTCGAAGGCTGCAAGGGCTTGGCTGGACCAACTCAGCCGGTAGTTGGCTTTCCTCACCATGGAGGTCAGGGGGCCTGCCACGGTGCTGAAGTTTCTAATGAAGCGCCGATAGAAGTTAGCAAAACCCAGGAATCTTTGCAGCTCTTTGAGAGTGGTTGGTTTGGGCCAGTTTACCACTGCCTCGACCTTCTTCTCGTCCATGGCGACTCCCCCGGAATTAATGATGTAGCCAAGGAAAGAGACAGAAGTTTGGTGAAACTCACATTTCTCCATTTTGGCATAGAGCTGATGTTCGATGAGCCTCTTGAGGACCTGTCGGACGTGTCCTACGTGGTCTTGGAAGTTGCTAGAGTAGATTAGAATGTCGTCAATATAAACGATCACCCATTGATTGAGCATGTCGCGGAAGACATCATTGATGAAGGCCTGGAAGACAGATGGACTGTTGGCTAGGCCGAAGGGCATGACGGAGTATTCGTAGTGCCCAGAAGTCGTGGAGAAGGCCGTCTTCCACTCGTCCCCCTCTCTGATACGAATCAAGTTGTAGGCGCACCGGAGATCTAGTTTGGTGAAGTACTTGGCTGACCGAAGCTGTTCCAAGGCGGCAGGTACCAGGGGCAGGGGATAGCGAAACTTGACAGTGATGTCGTTGAGTGCTCGGTAGTCAATGCAGGGTCGCAGGCCGCCATCCTTTTTTTTTACAAAGAAGAATCCTGCGGACGCTGGTGAAGTGGATGGGCGGATGAAGCCCTTGGCCAGTTCCTCCTCAATGTAGGTCTGCATTGCTTCTGATTCGGGCTGCGATAGGGGGAATACTCGACCCTTAGGTGGCAGGGACCCGGGAATGAGATCGATGGCGCAGTCACTAGCCCGATGAGGAGGGAGCTGAGAGGCTTCGGTTTTGCTGAAGGCCAGTGTGAGATCGTGGTATTCGTCAGGTAGGTTGTGAACTTGGGGAGAATCCTGGTCCTTCACTGCAGGCGTTGGTTGGTTCGAAGGAGGGCTAGGTGAGTGGGATAAACAGGTCTTTTTGCAGAAATCCGACCATCGGGTGATCTCACGGTTGCTCCAGGAAATGGTCGGATTATGCTTCTCCAGCCAAGGAAATCCCAGGATGATGGGGTTCTTGGGTGACTGCAGGACGAAGAGGCGAATGGTTTCAGAATGCAGGGTTCCTATGTTGAGTTGCACCTCCTCCGTGCTGTAGTTGATCCTCCCATCACCCAGTGGTCGTCCATCTATCGCTGCCACTGACAGAGAAGAGTCACAGGAAACGAGGGGAATATTGAGGGTTTTGGTGAACTCAACGTCAATAAAGTTGCCTGCCGCACCCGAGTCAATCAATGCAGTAGTCTCAAATATTTTATCATTGACTAATAAAGACACGGGTATTTCAATACTGGTAGGGGAACGTGAAGTCTGACTCACCGGATTGGATCTCGGGACAGGTCGCGTGGGACAGGAGAGTCTCTGATGACCAGAAAGACCGCAGTATAAGCAGAGATGCAGACGGAGGCGCCGTTCACGCTCCTCTGGGCTGAGGCGAGTGAAACCCACTTGCATAGGCTCGGGCTCGGTCGGTCGGGGTTGACTGGTCGGAGGTGAGGGATGACTGCGAACGGGACGGCGAGCTCGCACAAGGTTGTCCAGGCTGATGGAAATCTGTATCAGTTGCTCGAGCGTGCGTCCCTCATCTCGGCACGCGAGTTCAGACTGTAGATCTGGGTTAAGCCCCTTGCGGTAAAACAACTTCAAAGGCTCGTCAGGCCATCCTGTTTGAGCAGCGAGGGTGCGAAACGTGAGAGCATAATCCGCCGCCGATGTATTTCCTTGCCTCAAAGTGATCAGTTGGTCGCCCACATCCTTGCCCCCATGAGGATGCTCGAACACCTCCCTGAAGCGTTGCAGAAAGTGCGCGTAGGTGGGGAACACCGAACGATCGCCGCTCCATACTGCCGTGGCCCAATCCAGCGCTCTCCCGGAGAGTAATGAACAAACAAAAGCAATGCGGGTGGTGTCTGTGGGATACAGAGAGGGTTGTTGGTTAAGAAAGAGATTGCATTGGAGAAGGAAACCCTTACAGTTAGCCGGAGAGCCGTCAAATTTCTCCGGAAACGCCAGCCGCGGGTTAGTTAGTGAAGCGGCGGCCGCTGGATTAGGCGGAGGTGGACTCGGACTGGACGAGAGGGCGGGCCCGCTCGGTGTGGGAAGTTGAAGGGACTGCAGTGCTTTCACCAGCTCCTCAGTGAGATGAGTTAGCCGTGCTAACTGTTGCTGGTGGTGAGCCAACACCGACGCTTGGGCTGTGAGCTCGTCAGAGAGCTGGTTAAATGCTGCTGGATCGTTAGTCGGCGAAGTCTTCTGTAACAAGGAGTCAGAGGCAGTGGGATCCATTTGTAGCTTTATTGAAATCACAGAGAGGTCAGACAGACAATGGGTCATCAGGGGCGACAGGAATGTAAGAGAGGAGACAGTACCGTAATCGTTAACCAGGCGAGATGTCGGGGCAGGCTGAAGACAACAAACAGTGTGTTTACCAGAGTCAGATAAAGTCCACAAGGCGGGCGGCAAGGGTTCGTAAATCCAGAGAACGGGCAGAGTCAGCAACGGGAAATCAGTCCAGGAAATAACGCTCAGAATTGGCTGCATAGCAAGGCAAGACTTCGCGAACAGCTTAGCGTGAGCATGGCTTAAGTAGGAGTGCTAATTGCTAACACCTGGTGGCGATCAGTCCCAGTCACGGGGTTATGGGTAATGGAGTCCGAAATGAAACTAATACTCCGGTGACGGTTCCCTCTGGTGGCGATCGGAGGGAGCCACAGAGGCCTGATTTGTGACAGCATTAGCACTGTTTTAAAGTTACTGTTTGAATGCTTTTTCTTTTAATGGATAAGCTTGGACTTAGGAGTTGACCGGTTTAAAATGATGTGATCGCGAAAAAACAGCTTCTTTTCATTTTTAGGACATTGTCTTCGTTATAATGTACTGATTCACATTAGTAGTCAATAATTATTCCACTATTCTGCCTCTCCTGACATGCTCTCGCACCCCAGACCGACTCCGGTTGCATTTATTCGCGTGAATTGTCGAGATGAGAGGTGACTCCTCCTGGTAGTGTGATGTACTTAACGTTAGTGTAATTTCAGTTCACCCAGACACTGACGGTAACATGTCAGAAGTGCCGGTACACTAAAGGCTACGCATACCGGCTCACTTCAAGCACTGTTTGGGATCGAATAAAATTGTAGTCGGGTATTTTTCTGATGGCAGTTGTTACAGCTATCAGAACAATATATCCCTTTCATATTATAACCTTGTTGTGAACCTTCTGGGAGTGTTTCGCTGATCTTCTCGTAGTTGTGGCTGCTGTGACCATAGACTGAAACAGGTAGCGCGGACACAAAAATGGCGGCGATAAACTACAGTGACGTCACATGAAACTCATGGATAGGCTAATGTTGGCATTATTCTTTTATTAAATTTCAGCTGCTATTCACCGTTGTGTTAAAGCCAGATTATGGAGAGTGGCTAAGCAAATCCCGCGGAGCCTTTATCTTAATTTCGTTATTGCCAAATACCCATCTTACTTTAGCCATCTTAATTTGAATTTGTTAAGAAAGAATCATTTTTATTGGTGCGTAAGTGTATGCTATGCCTATTTAGTGTGCTGAGATGTTACGATGTTACAGAGGACAATTTTTTTCCAACTTCCAAGTACGTTATTCATGAATAAATTACTTTAAAACATGTATAAATTACTCATCTTTGAGTGTGCGTGTGCACATTTGAATAATGTCGGCTGTAAATGGGTTCGGGCAGTTTAAAAAGCTGTCAATCAAAATGTACTTGTCGGTCTCGGTCCGGGTCAGGCTTAACTTTTAAGGCCCGATTACAGCTCTACTGTGTGTGTGTGTGTGTGTGTGTGTATATATATATATATATATATATATAGGGTGCCCTACTGAGTGAGAGCAGGTGTCTTATTACACAATACATTAATGCTTGGTAAAACTTGGTAAAACAAATTGATTTGTGAAAATGGGGACTGTTGCTAATTGATAAAGCAATACTCACAAACCAGCTTACTAAAATTAGTTTTTGTGGTTATGTGCTTGTATCAATGTGTTGCGTAAAAACTTTCTAAGTCTAGATTTTCTATTTTATAATTGCAGATTTTGCTACATTTTCATATGCATGTCTATAGGGAAAAGGGTTGATCCATGAACTAAAGTCCCAAGCTCATGATCTAATATAAATATGTCTGATGATTGGTAGCATAGTGTAATTCTGGCAGTTTTGGAGAAGGTACTGTATAAACCATGTGTTTCCAGTTTCTCTATAATGATTTCACTGCAATGACTGAAAACAGTTTTACTATTAGTTTAATATTAATGTTAAAGAACATCTAAGACTTTTTCATTGTCATTGTCATCATTGTGACTGGAAATGGAATCATTATGGGTATGTTCTATTATTTTGTGTATTTCTGTAACAGTTCTTCATCACAGGTGAAACAAAAGCCACACACCAGGCATCATGAGCTCTGTGCAGTCAGACTCCTCTACAAATGTGACCTTTGTTCGTCCTGCTACATTTTTTATCAGTGACTTTTCTAATATTCCACATGCGAAATACTACTATGTGTTCCTGTCTATAGTGTATGTTGTGACTGTTTTAGGGAATTCATTTATCATGTGTGTCATATATTTGGCTCGCAGACTTCACACAGCTAAATACATTGCTGTTTTTCATCTGGCGCTTTCTGATCTGTGTGGAAGCACAGCTTTGATTCCAAAAATCATAGACATGTTTTTATTTGATCACCAAGACATTGCTTATGAAGCGTGTTTAACTAATATGTTTTTTGTATATCATTTCATGAATCTGCAGTCTTTGACACTACTCGCTTTGGCTTATGACA
Source organism: Cirrhinus molitorella (assembly GCA_033026305.1). NCBI lineage: Eukaryota > Metazoa > Chordata > Actinopteri > Cypriniformes > Cyprinidae > Cirrhinus > Cirrhinus molitorella. The sequence goes on from CM065139.1 coordinate 14,070,587, forward strand.
GACTGGTTGCTATTTGTTTTCCTCTACAGTATCATGCCATTGTAACCAAACCAGCCATGTTTCTGATCGTAGGGGTGATGTGGATTGTATCTGTGTCAATTTTTTCTGTACTTGTCGGTTTGGTGAATAGAATGTCTTTTTGTAGGTCTAATGTACTTGACAGTTATTTTTGTGATTATGCCCCGATCTGTAGTCTAGCTTGTAATGATATTTCCATAAATGTTTTGATGGGTAAAATTTCCTATATTCTCCTGATTTGCACACCACTCATACTGATCGTCATCTCTTATTTCTGCATTTCTGTGGCTTTGCTTAAAATTGCTCATGGTGCTGACCGGATCAAGGCCATAAAAACCTGCACCTCACATCTCATATTGGTGGCAATGTTTTATCTCCCAATTTTATGCAATGTCCTTGCATCTGTAACAACACATTTGCATCCAAATGTTCAGATAATTAACAACTCACTGGCACAGACAATACCACCTATGTTGAATCCCATCATATACACTCTAAAGACAGAGGAGGTCATGCAATCTATAAAAGAACTGTACAAACGCAGCAAACTGAATACAGCTAGAGAAAGAAAAATGAAATGCAACAGCATAAATTTTAAATAATTACAGCTTTAATCTCATATCTTCTGATCAATATGTGAAACGTTTGCTTTTCTGCAGTTTTGGTGTTGATTTCATTACCTGCCTGAAAGAAACTCTTTGACTGCAGATATTTGATTAGTTGTTTAATCAGCTGTGGTCATTTAACAAAGTAAAATTTGATTGATTATGTACTGTATGTAGACATTGCAACAGTAATGGTGTTATAAATAGACAAAAAATGTTATGTAAATTTAATATAGTTAAGTTTCTTATTGCTTCTTTTATTCAACACAGTGTACAAACAGTTTAAATCGAGAATATGAAAAATAAATAAATAAAGCTTTAAAAATAGTCACATTTTTATTCAGTAATTTAAGTTTAATAAGTCAAATGAAAGTACATTTGCTCTCAATTTAACAAATGGTTTAAAAATGCTTCTGCATCATGTTTGTTATTCTAATGAACAGACATCTTAAATGATTAGCTGGTATTTGCTTGAATTCTGCTGATTGTGACCCTGAGACAGTTATATATATAATTCATAAAACAGATAACAAAACTGTCATGTAAATACTCTACAATTAATTTAATTATTAACTACCCAGGGCTGTGCGTTATGTCTGCTAGTGACAGCACTGCTTAAGAAGTATGTGGCCCAAGTGGTCAACAAAATGAGAAAAGTTTATTTAACATTTCAGAGACAATCACATAGTTTTATATGGTTAACCTGCTTTTTACTGAGCCCATTACTTACATTTGACTGTGCTAACATTATTTTTAAACAATATACATTCACACACGTATTTATATTTAGCATACAGGCGCATTCTAAAAGCGAGAGAATCTTTGCTTAGCTTCACAACCTTCACATATAATAATATGTAAAACATATTGCATTTATAGCAACACCGTTCTGTCCAAACACTGGTTAATTAACAGTTTTCTGACGCAGACAATAACCCCTATGCTGAATCTCATCATATACACTCTAAAGACAAAGTTCACACAATCCATAAAAGAACTGTACAAATGCAACAAGGTAAACACTTCTAGAGAAATAAAAATCAAATGCCAAGCAGGCCAGAAATGTTAGCAAAGTAAAGCTGCTGTGCGAGTTCCTCCTTTGTGCCAAACTAAATTCAAAATTATAAACATTTGAACACAGTATTTGCCTAGCAAGCAATGATTTTTTTGGTTAACAGTAAGTTAAAAGAGAAAAAAAAAATACATTTGCTTTTACTATAACATGTTTTTGAAATGTTCTATTTTCCCAATGTTTGTTATCATCATGAACTTTAATAATCACACACCTGAATATACTGATATCTTGAATGAATCGTTAAATGGAATTTGTTTGACTTCTGTTTATTGTAACTCTCAGTCTGTGAATTAAACAGTTTTAGGGATTTTTTTCTTGAGAGTGATCCCTGACCATGTATAACAGGCTTGTGCTTCAGTGAACCAAATCATTATATTAGGCATTGTTTATTTAACTGGACTACTCTATGATAAACAAATACTTTCCCCCAGAATATAATATACATAGCGGTCTGTACAATGACACAACAGATTTCTGAATCGTATTATCCCACCTAATGAACAACACCAGATGGAATGATCTAATGTGATAATGTTATACGTTCAAACCTGTGATACAGACAGTAGTTTTCTTGGCAATACTGGTAGAATATCTCATGGCAGGTAAGACCTCGCAGCCAATCAGATTCAAAAAGCTAGAAGTCACTGTTATATAATATATATTTCTTAATTTTGTAAAATGTATATGTGTGTGTGTGTGTGTATATATATATTATATATATATACACTGCCCTCTGAAAGTTTGGAAACACCCCTGTGAAAAAAGACAGGCAAAGTGTGGTTTTGGACGATGTCAGCATAAATCCTTAATTTTTGGTGCAAATACATTAAAGTAACTTGACATTATCGTTGAAGACCATCATGTCTGTCATGAAATGGCCTCCCCAATCACCCGACCTCAACCCAATTGAGCTACTATGGGAGGAACTGGACCGTGATGTCCTTAAGAAGTGTCCAACCAGTGTGAAGCATCTTTGGGCAATCCTTCAGGAGGCTTGGAGTAATATATCAAGTCAGTGTTTGAATAAACTGACAGCTTAGATGCTCAGAGTATGCAGAGCAGTAATACACTGTAAAAAAAAAAAATCTGTAAAATTTACGGTAAAAAACTGGCAGCTGTGGTTACCAGAGTTTTACTGTAAAAAATATGGTAACAACGTTTTACAGTTTATAGTTTTCAGTTAAATTTACAAGTAAATACCGTAATTTCAACTGATATAATTGTAATGTACCAATCTGTTGAAGAACTGAAATCTGTTTTATACCTTTGTAATACACTGATAACCACCAAAACCAGGTGGTGATGAGAAAGACACATGATAAACTAAAGCCCATCACAAGCAGCTTTTTAAACATTAACATATATAGAAGGTGCACAGTGTCATTCACACAAACATTACACACCATCATGTTAACACACATGAAACTGAAATAAACTGAAAAATGCAATAAACATTCATTTAACAACATTAGATGTCGCATACAACCCTAATGTACAAACCTGCAAAGAAAAAACTAAGAAGAAAGAGTTATTTCAACAAGAAAACATCAAATTTAAAAAAAAAGTAATGCAGGGAATTCAGGGAATGTCAATTTACGGTTATTCACTGTAAATTTTACCGAGTTTTACCGTTAACCATTTAACAGGTTTTTACTGTAGCATTTTTACAGTTTTTACCTGTTGAATTCACTGTCATTTTTTATAGTGTAGCTGGTAATGGTGCATATTTTGATGAATCGAAAATGTAAGTTTTTTCTATGTATAAACTGTTTATGTAATAAAACATGTTTTCGTAGTTTGTGTTGTCTCTTATCAGTGCACAATTATCACAAATTCAAAAGGATTCATACCAATATTGTCCAAAACCCCACTTTTTTAGGGCGTTTTCAAACTTTTGGAGGGCCGTGTATGTATATGTGTATATATATATATATATATATATATATATACTGGTAAAATTTGGTAAAACAAATTGATTTGAAAATGGGGACTATTGCTAATTGCTAAAGCAATACTCATAAACCAACTTACTAAAATTCGTTTTTGTGGTTATGTGTTTGTATCAGTGTGTTGCGTAAAAACTTTCTAAGCCTAGATTTTCTATTTTATAATTGCAGATTTTGCTACATTTTCAAATGCATGCCCCTTCTTAAAGTCTATAGGGAAAAGGGTTGATCCATGAGCTAAAGTCCCAAGCTCATGATCTAGTATAAATATGTCTGATGATTGGTAGCATAATGTCATTCTGACAGCTTTGGAGAAGGTAGTGTATAAACCATGTGTTTCCTGTTTCTCTATAATGATTTCACTGCAATAACTGAAAACAATTTTACTATTAGTTTAATATTAATGTTAAAGAACATCTAAGACTTTTTCATTGTCATTGTCATCATTGTGACTGGAAATGGAATCATTATGGGTATGTTCTATTATTTTGTGTATTTCTGTAACAGTTCTTCATCACAGGTGGAACAAAAGCCACACACCAGGCATCATGAGCTCTGTGCAGTCAGACTCCTCTACAAATGTGACCTTTGTTCGTCCTGCTACATTTTTTATCAGTGACTTTTCTAATATTCCACATGCGAAATACTACTATGTGTTCCTGTCTATAGTGTATGTTGTGACTGTTTTAGGGAATTCATTTATCATGTGTGTCATATATTTGGCTCGTAGACTTCACACAGCTAAATACATTGCTGTTTTTCATCTGGCGCTTTCTGATCTGTGTGGAAGCACAGCTTTGATTCCAAAAATCATAGACATGTTTTTATTTGATCACCAAGACATTGCTTATGAAGCGTGTTTAACTAATATGTTTTTTGTATATAATTTCATGAATCTGCAGTCTTTGACACTACTCGCTTTGGCTTATGACAGACTGGTTGCTATTTGTTTTCCTCTACAGTATCATGCCATTGTAACCAAACCAGCCATGTTTCTGATTGTAGGGGTGATGTGGATTGTATCTGTGTCAATTTTTTCTGTACTTGTAGGTTTGGTGAATAGAATCTCTTTTTGTAGGTCTAATGTAATTGAAAGTTATTTTTGTGATTTTGTCCCGATCTGTAGTCTAGCTTGTAATGATATTTCCATAAATGTTTTGATGGGTAAAATTTCCTATGGTCTCCTGATTTGTACACCACTCATACTGATCGTTATCTCATATTTCTGCATTTCTGTGGCTCTGCTTAAAATTGCTCATGGTGCTGACCGGATCAAGGCCATAAAAACCTGCACATCACATCTCATATTGGTAGCAATGTTTTATCTCCCAATTTTATGCAATGTCCTTGCATCTGTAACAACGCCTTTGCATCCAAATGTTCAGATAATTAACAACTCTCTGGCACAGACAATACCACCTATGCTGAATCCCATCATATACACTCTAAAGACAGAGGAGGTCATGCAATCTATAAAAGAACTGTACAAACGCAGCAAACTGAATACAACTAGAAAAAGAAAAATGAAATGCAACAGGATACATTTTTAAATAAATACAGTTCTCATATCTTCTGATCAATATGTGAAACATTTGCTTTTTGCAATTTTGGTGTTGACCTCATTACCTGACTAAAAGAAACTCTTTGACTACAGATATTTGATTAGTTGTTTCATCAGCTCTGTTCATTTAATAAAGTTAAATTTAATTCTGTACTGTATGTAGATGTAACAGCAATGGTGTTATAATTAGACAGAATATGTTAAAAATGTAATATAGTAAAGTTTCTTATTGCTTCTTTTATTCAACACAGTGTACAAAAATCAAGAGTATGAAAAAAATAAAGCTTTAAAAATATTCACATTTTTATTCAGTGATTTAAGTTTAATAAGTCAAATGAAAGTACATTTGCATTACATTTGCTCTCAATTTAACAAATGGTTTAAAAATGCTTCTGATGCTTCTGCAACATGTTTGTTATTCTAATGAACAGACATCTTGAATGATTAGCTGGTATTTGCTGCTTATGACCCTCAGGCAGTTTATATATATATATATATATATATATATAGTTAAACAAATTTTTCTTTTCTTGAGACCCCAGATCATGTAATTAACTAAATCATTGTATTAATCTGTGTTTATCTGACTAAAGTAAAACAGTCAATAGCAGTTATACAACTCCATCATACAAAGACAGTATAAGGCCGCATAACAGCATTCTTCATCTATAAACCCACAATGTAAACAACACAAGACCGCAAAACAATATTTTAGTACTGCAACAACTAATTCATAAAACAGAAAAAAATTGTCATGTAAATACTCTACAATTAATTTAATTATTAACTACCCAGGGCTATGTGTTATGTCTGCTAGTGACAGCACTGCTCAAGAAGTATGTGGCCCAAGTAGTCAACAAAATGAGAAAAGTTTATTTAACATTTCAGAGACACTCACATAGTTTTATATGCTTTTCCTGAGCCCATTACTTACATTTAACTGTGATAACAGTATTTTTAAATAATATGCATTCACACAAATATTTATAGTTAGCATACAGGTCCATCCTAAAAATAAGGGAATCTTTGCTTAGCTTTACAACCTTCACATATAATAATATGTAAAAAAATATTGCATTTATAGCAACACCGTTCTGTCCAAATACCCGGTTAATTAACAGTTTTCTGACGCAGACAATAACCCCTATGCTGAATTTCATCATATACACTCTAAAGACAGAGTTCACACAAACCATAAAAGAACTGTACAAATGCAACAAGGTAAACACTACTAGAGAAATAAAAATCGAATGACAAGCAGGCCAAACATGTTAGCATGTGTTAAAACCCTAGTAAAGCTGCTGTGTGAGTTCCTCCTAAGTGCCAAAATAAATTCAAAATGATAAACATTTGAACAACAGTATTTGCCTAGCAAGCAATGATTTTCGTTTACAGTAAGTTAAAAGAGAGAAAAAAAATTTTGCTTTTACTATAACATGTTTTTGAAATGAATAACACCAGATGGAATGATCTAATGTGATAATGTTATACATTCAAATTTGTGATACAAACAGAAGTTACTCTTACTGGCAATACTGGTAGAATATCTCATGGCAGGTAAGACCAATCAAATTGTAAACCAGTCACTTCTGTATAATATATATATATATATATATATATATATATATATATTTCTTAATGTTGTAAAATGTATGTGTGTGTGTGTGTGTGTATACATTGCCCTTCAAAAGTTTGGGAACACCCTATGTAATAAAATGTGTTTTCGTAGTTTGTGTTGTCCCTTATCAGTGCAAAATTATCACAAATTAAAAAGGATTCATGCCAATATTGTCCAAAACCCCACTTTTCTAGGACATTTCCAAACTTTTGGAGGGCCGTGTGTATATATATATATGTATATGTATATACGTGTGTGTGTGTGTATATATATATATATATATATATATATATGTGTATGTATATATATATATATATATATATATATATATATATGTGTATGTATATATATATATATATGCACACACACACACACACACACACACACACACATATATATATATATATATATATATATATATATATATATATATATGCAAACATTAAAAAATGTTTTGTAGATAATTGCACACATTGAATTAGTCCTGCCCCTTATTGCTCAAATCTCTAGAGAGATGCGTTACTCATTCAACTAAGGTGTCAAACTATGATCTTATATAAATCTGTCTGATGGCTGGTATAGTAATGACATTCTTTGCTTTGGAGAAGGTAGAGTATAAACCATGTGTTCACTTTGTTTCTCTCTAATTACATTTTTATTATTTGTTCAAAATGATTGTATCATAGACATTCCAAGCTTTTTGTCTACAAAGCACTGTTACTGGCAATGAAATGATTTCTTGAATATTCTCTGTTATTGGGTATTTTTTTTTTTTTTTTTTTACAGTTTTTTATCACAGGTGACTCAAAAAGAAAGACAACAGGAATCATGACCTCCATGCAGTCAAACTTCTCTGCAAATGCAACCTTTGTTCGTCCTGCAACATTTTTCATAAAAGGCTTTTCTAATGTTCCACATGTGAAATACTACTATATGTTCTTGGCTTTAGTGTATGTTGTAACTGTTTTGGGGAATTCATTTATCATGTGTACCATTTATTTGGCCCGCAGACTTCACACAGCCAAATACATTGCTGTTTTTCATCTGGCCCTTTCTGATCTGTGTGGAAGCTCAGCTTTGATTCCAAAAGTCATTGACACATTTTTATTTGAGCACCAGGTTGTTTCATATGAAGGATGTTTGGCAAATATGTTTTTTGTATATCATTTTATGAATCTGCAGTCTTTGACACTACTTGTCTTGGCTTATGACAGACTGGTTGCTATTTGTTTCCCTCTGCATTATCATGCCATTGTAACCAAACCAGCAATGTTTCTGATTATTGGTGTGATATGGATATTTTCTGTGACATATTTTTCTGTACTTGTAGGTTTGGTGAATAGACTCTCGTTTTGTGGATCTAATGTGATTGATAGTCATTTTTGTGATCAAGGCCTGATCTATAAATTAGCTTGTAATGATAATTCTATAAATATTATGATGGGAAAAATTAGCTTTGGTCTCCTTATGTGCACACCACTCATACTGATCATCATCTCATATTTCTGTATTGCTCTGGCTTTGCTTAAGATTGCTCAAGGTGGTGACCGGATTAAGGCCATGAAAACCTGTACCTCACATCTTATGTTGGTGGCAATCGGTTACCTCCCACTTATAAGCAATAATATTGCAGCCTTAACAACATTTATTGATCCAAACACCCGGATAATTAACAATTCCTTGAGACAGGTAATACCATCTATGCTAAATCCCATAATATACACTCTAAAGACGGAGGAGGTAACACAATCCATAAAAGAGCTGTACAAACGCAGTAAGGTAAACACAACTCAAGAAATAAGAATGAAATACAGCTGGAAAAAATAATAATACTAAAAAAAATTCATGCTGTAATCATTCAACAAGTATCTAATATTACAAACTGATCACTGATATTGCGTGTTTGATGTTGTAATAGATACTGTGTTGTAAACAGGCCAAATGTGTTTAAACCTGTGGACTGAAATCTTGTAAAGCTGCCTTGTTTAATTATTTTGCTCAAAGCAATATACAAATAATTTTAGTCAAGATTCTTTAAAAATGTTTCAGAACATTCATAACAAAGACTTTCTAAATGTTTCTGCGTCATGTTTGTTATCATCATGAACTGAAGACTTTACACTCCATATATATGTAATTATTGAAGGAATCATTAGCTTCATTTGCTTCATTGAACTAACTCAATTTATTGGGCCCTGTTAATCTAACAATAATTATGGCAAGTAATTACATAGAGTAAATCAAGCACAATATATACAGTACTCAGTACAATAACACACAACAGCTTTCTGCATCTATAAACCCACCTAGTAAATAATAACAGACAGAAAGAAACTATACAAAAGATGGATACAACACACAGGCCTACCTATTTGTGACAACACTTTCTTGAAGACATATGCATCTTAAAAAGGTTTTTAAAAATCAAAAAGCCCTAAATGTTTTCTTTGCTATACCAACGAGGTGTAAGTAAATTTATAATAAATGTACACTTTTTTTAAAATACTGGATAAATTGTTGATATTTTTGTACGCTGTTATTTCAGAATTCAGATGTTGTCAGTATGTGTATTACTGTAGCAGTCAGTCATTCACATACTGAAAAATTTGGAGTCATTGAATCATTATTCAAAAGATTCATTGAATAACATTGATTCTTTTTGAAGCAAAATAATAACAATAACACCATTGTGTGGTGCTTAGAAACATTGAGGCCACAATGTGTCTTAGTATCCAATGACAGCTTGTCTTTCTTCCCTTACACAGAGAAGACATGAGGTGCAAAATAAGAAATTTCAAGGTTATAAGATCTGGCAAATGTGTTCTACAAAGACCAATCCGTTGCCAGACAAATGTCCAGAATTTATATATCTTTTGCCCAAGCCTAATGTGAAGCCAAGCCCCTAGTGGAGCAGTCACAAATACCCATAGGGTAGTCCACTTCCTGGGAGGCATAAGCCAGTTGTAGGGCTTCAATAATCCAGTGTGAAAGCCTCTGTTTTGATACTGGATGTCTGTGACAAAACAGTTTGAAATAAGGATGAGATAAGGATCTAAGCACAGCAATTTAGTTTTATGTATACAGAATTAAATCCCCCAGGGTCAGTTGCTCAGGTGGTAGAGCATTATGCCTTAATCCTGGAGATCTGGGTTCGAGTGCCAGGTCTGGCAGGGATTGTTGGTAAGGGGAGTGAATGATCAGTGCTCTCTCTACCCTCAATACCACGACTGAGTTGAGGAGAGGAGAGACCCTTGAGCAAGGCACTGAACCCCCAAACTGCACCCCGGCCACCGCAGTGATAGCAATATGGCTGCCCACTGCTCCGGGTGTGTGTTCACGGTGTGTTCATAATTTTCTTTTCCTTTCCTGGACACTGGACATGCAGCGAGAATACACGTGACATTAGCTTGCCCTTCCAAAAGTTGTGCCGTAGAAAATATAGAGAGGGGAGGAGGGTGAAGGCTTCAGACGTGGATGTGGAGCTGAAGAGAGGCATTACCTAGGGGAGGCTGACTGAGGGAACCACCACAGAGGAGATGATGGAAGGAGATTCCAAGGAGAAGACGATAGCGGGAGAAGCCTGAGTGGAAGCAGAGGCAGAAGGAGCCAGGGTGAAATCAGGTTGGAACTACCATCATAAGAGCCAGGACATAGACCCACAGCAGATTCGAGGGAGGGAGATGACAGACTGAGACAAAAACAGGAGATGGAGACCCAGGCAGAACTGAGGAGACAAAGACCTAGGGTGACACTGAAGGCCTGGAGGGCCAAGACGGAGCTGCAGGGTTGTGGGACTGAGGTGGAGATAGAGGTTTAGCAGGCCTGGGTGGAGCCAGTGCAATCGAGGACCAAGGTGGAGCCAAAGGAAAGGAGGAGCCTGACAAAGCCAAAGAGATAGAGGGACAAGGCGCAGTTAGAAGAGTGGAAGAGCATGGTTGAGGCAGGTCAATGACTCACCAAGGCAGAGCCAGAAGAATGAGAGAGTCCAGTGGAGCCCAAGGAATGATGGAACCCAGTGGAGCTGAGGGAGTGTGGAGCTGGAATAGGCTACAAGACCATCGCCAAGCAGCTTGTTGAGAAGGTGACAACAGTTGGTGCAATTATTCACAAATAGAAGAAACACAAAATAACTCCTTTGGTCTGGGGCTTCATGCAAAATCTCACCTCGTGGAGTTTCAGTGATCATGAGAACAATGATGAATCAGTCAGTTGGGACCATAGTCAACAAGAAAACTTGGTTACATCTTTAAACCCCCGTTTCCCGAAGGAAGGAATGGAGATGTTACGTCATATAGTGACGTATTTGGGATTGTACTTGAGAGCCTTATCACCTCTGAGCTAAAGAGAAAAGACCAATGAATGCTGGCGAGTGGAATTTGCATGCCTAGCCACTCACGATCCTGGACCATGTTACGTAATTGATGTACAAATGCTGACAGGAAAGCGTGTCAGGACAAATGGACCTGCCCAACGCTCTGTAAGCCGGATTAACGGGCCACCAGGGGTGCCAGAATTCTTTGAGGCTACCGTTTCGGGGGGAAAGCACAATGACGAAACTTAAGTCATGTTTGAAGAAAGGGAAACTATACCTATGCTATTCTTATATGAAGGGGAACACAGTGAAGTACTGTGAGATACTGAAACATGTTGCCACAACCGGAGGGGGTGAAGGTCCAGTCCAGGCTGCGGGCATGGAGGACCCAGAGATGGCGCTCCTGGACCACCATAGTGGACATCACCTGATCGAGGGTGACCTTTGTCACCCGGAGGGCAAAATCGGTCACTGTGTGCAGTTCCTGCATCAACCTACGCTCAGAACTACCCTTATGCAGTTCTTTTAGCACATTGGCCAGGTGGATCTGCAGGATGGTCATGGCATGCAGGGCTGAGGCAGCCTGGCCTGCAGCACTGCAAGTCCTCGCAGCGAGTGCCGAGGATAGCTTACAAGCTTTGGACTGGAGGGATGGGCGGTTTCACCAGGTGGTGGCGTTTTGCATGCACAAGTGCACCAAAATGCCACCCCCTGGGCTTACAGTGCTGCAGGTCAGGGTGCCTCCGCCCTGCATGCCATAGCCATTCTGCAGGTGCACCAGGCTAAAGTGCTAAAAGAACGGCAACAGCCGCAGTGGGGTGCTGCCCAGCAGAATCGTCAGCTTCAGCAGACGATAGCCCCTTCTCTGATGCCACGATTGACATCCTGTCTTCCTCGGGAACAACAAAATAGACACTAGGCTTACCGCAGGACAAGTGAGTGCCATCTTTTGGTAGCTCCACAGGGCTATGAAGAAATTAGCTCTTTTAGTTATCTGGTTTGCCCAGGGAAGAAGCAGAGGCACGACTGTGCACTCAATTTGGAGGGCAGTGCTTCGCTGGATTGCAATGAAGTCCAGGCTTTTGTACTGGACCACAGAAACAAAAATGGTGTCTTCTATCTTAAACAGCAGGTGAGGCTCCGAAACAGAAATCTGAATGAGTGGATGCACACCACCATCTTATATACCTGTATGTACAGGGGAGCGGCTAGGCATGCAAATTCCACTCGCCAATGTTCATTGGGCTTTTCTTTTTAGCTCAGAGGTGATAGGGCTCTGAAGTACAGTTCCAAATACATCACTATTTGGCGTAACATTGTAGTGAATGTCTGAGGGGCAATAACTGGTGAAGTACTGAAATCCTACAGTGCCTGCAAGGTCCCATCTGAACGATTCAGAGGAGAACTAGGTGAAAGTGTTGTGGTCAGATGAGACCAAAAGCATCAAGGGCACAGGACAAATGCACTGTATCAAAGGGACGATGAACGGGGCCATGTACCATCAAATTTTGCGTGAGAACCCCCTTCCATCAGCCAGGGCAATGAAAATGAGTCGTGGATGGGTATTCCAGCATGACTCAAAACACATAGCCAAGGCAACAAAGGAGTGGCTCAAGAAGAAGTACGTTAAGGTCCTGGAGTGGCCTAGCCAGTCTCCAGACCTTACTCCCATAGAAAATCTGTGGAGGGAGCTGAAGGTTTGAGTTGCCAAACGTCAGCCTCAAAACCTTAATGACTTGAAGAGGATCTGCAAAGAGGAGTGGGACAAAATCTCTCCTGAGATGTGTGCAAACCTGGTGGCCAACTACAAGAATGTCTGACCTCTGTGATTGCCAATTTGGATTTTGACACCAAGTACTACGTCATGTTTTGTGAAGGGGTCAAATACTTATTTCACTCATTAAAATGCAAACCAATTTATAACTTTTTTTGAAATGTGTTTTTTTTTTAGTTCTTTGTTGTTATTCTGTCTCTCATTGTTCAAGTACAATTTGCTTACTCCAATCCACCCATGATTAGCATATCATTACTTTAATGGCTAAGAGTAATGCTTTGTGGACAGTAGCACTGCAGATTTTTCAGTGTTTGACAACATACTCCTGCCCCTTTATCCTCAAGTCTATAGTGAAAAGGGTCCCAAACTCAAGAGAATAATCTTACTGTTTATTTGCTGATGGCTGGCAAATTAACAAGATGGTTTCAGCTTGGAGAATATAAAACCATATATATATATATTAGTTCAGTAAGGTTATATCAAATAATATCTAAACATTTTTATCCATAAATGCACTGTGACTGAAATAATAATTAGAATTTTCTGTATTTTTGAGTGCATTTCTATAACAGTTCTTTATCACAGGTGACACAAAAAGCCAGGACAACAGGTATCATGATCTCCATGCAGTCAAACTTCTCTGTAAATGTGATCTTTGTTCGTCCTGCTACATTTTTTATTAATGGCTTTTTTAATATGCCACATGCAAAATACTAATATGTATTTTTGTCTTTAGTGTATTTTGTGACTGTTTTAGGGAATTTATTTATCATGTGTATCATTTATTTGGCCCGCAGACTTCACACAGCCAAATACATTGCTGTTTTCCATCTGGCCCTTTCAGATCTGTGCTTGGTTTTGATTTCAAAAGTCATTGACATATTTTTATTTGAGCACCAGGACATTTCTTATGAAACATGTTTGATGTATATGTTTTTTTTTATTGCATTTCTTGAATCTGCAGTCTTTGACACTAATTGTCCGGTGACGGATCAAAGCCATAAAAACCTGCACCTCACATCTTATGTTGGTAGCAATTTTTTATATCCCAATTTTAAGCAATAACGTTGCATCTACATTAACACCTTTGCATCCAAATATCCAGATAATTAACAATTCCCTGACACAGATAATATGCTGAATCCCATCATATACACTCTAAAGACAGAGGAGGTCATGCAATCCATAAAAGAACTGTACAAACACAGAAACGTTAACACGACCACAGAAAGAAGAGGGAAATGCAGCAGGAGAATTAAAAAATTGTAATTACAGGTTTAATCTCACTGCTTATCAGTTGTGAGCAAGTTTGATTTTGTTTTGTAGCTGTAACAAATATTGTGTTCTAAACAGGCCAAATATGTTTAAAACCTCTGATCTGAAATCTAGTAAAGCTTCTTTGTGATTCCTTCCTTTGTTCAAAATGTCTAAATATTACATTTTTTGAAAGCAGTATACTCACCTTCACATGTCATAATTTTAGATAAACAATAAACAACCTTTGCATTACACTCGCTTTAAATCTAACAAATGTAAATGTTTCTGAATTTTTGTTGTATTTATCAGTACTGCAGTGCTCTTAGAGAGTTGACACTTTTTTTCCCTGTATGGATTGCGTTTGTGTAATTTGTTGGATTCATGGAGTTACTAATTTTTGCCATTCTGTGCTATATGACACATTTGTTAAACACAGACTGCATCATATCATGATCCATGTAATGCAGGCATGTGCTTCAGTGAACTAAACTCATTAAAAGTAATCCTTAAATTAGACCTTGTTTATTTAACAAAATAAATACATGAAATAAATGAAAATGAATAAAAAAATAAATAAATACTCAGTACAATGCCATACAACAGCTTTTACTTTTATACCATTCTATTAACCTTCTGGGGTCTGAGGGTGTTTTTGGGCCCTGAAGAAGTTTTGACATGCCTTGACATTTGTGCATTTTTCAGCATCTTAAAAACATATTCATGGCTAAAGTCAGTTGATATTGTAATCAGCACAAACTGGGCTACAATAATATGCAAGCAACATGAATGTACATATTTGTGTTTTTGAGAAAACAACATTTATGCGTGGTTAGTGAAAAATTAAAAAAATAAAGTGAATGAAACACGGACAGAATATTTGTTCACAAGGCTTTTGAGATCTGGATGTGGTAGGCTAGAGTTTTTTCTACAAAATGATGTGAAAATCATCTCATTCACTCGTTCAAGGAAAACAATATAGTGATGTAAATTTACCAAAGCATGTTTTGTGATGGAAAGAGAATATGCAAGAGATTGACAATGGTCATGAATATTTAGTGATTCACACCTGAGAGAGACAAAGCCCTCCCCCTAATGGCCCATCAAGGACACTGTGACTTTCAGGTAAAAAACTATGTGAGAAGATTCAAAGAATGGAGTTTTAGATTAGTTGTATTTTATTTAACACAGTATAATCAAAACATACATTATGAAGGCCAAAAACACATTATTGAGCACTCTGATCTACAGATATGAACAGACTTTGTGTCATTTCTGAAAACTGATTATTTTCTGAATTCTGTTCAACAAGTGAAACAAGTAAATCATACCTGACATTTAAGTGCTTGCAAAACTCATCATCAGTAGTCAAGAGACTTGTTTTGCACTAGAATATCTGTGTAGTTGAGTTTTATATCTGAGAAACTAATTATTGTTTAGCACGTTAAACGTCTATTCGCGATCAGAGTATTACTAATAAACATGGTCTAAACATACACTCAGTATAAACACTCATAGGCTATTTTTTATTTTATTTATTACATTTTGCGATAAATAAATAAAATACATATACAAATATGATCTTATAGTCATAAACACAAGCATGTTTTGTATTGTATAATGCAATGCATGCTGTCTAAACATTCTTAGACTCTATCATTCAGTGTTACAGCGTAAACACTATTACTTTTATATCGCATCGTTATCTAGAACAATAAAAAACATCCTTGCTTCGTGAGACATTTAGATGCAATGAATTGAAACGTACATCATAGCGTTTCACTTTATGTAGTCAGCAATTATAGTTTGGAAAAAGTCTAACTAGTAAAGTGTATACAATTTAGTCTGTCACAGTAACGCAGCGAATGCCAGCAGGCAAATAAAAGAAAGACTTACATTACTTACGAACTAGACTTACGAACTTACGAATTTATTCTCTGTTGAATCTGCTGGCGCCACATCGCGTGAATGCAGTGACATGCCAAAAATGCAGGATACAGCACACAGGCATGTATCAACTTTTTTGAATGCACAACCATATTTACAAAGGTATTTTAAACAAAAACAAAGTTTTCCATGATATACAGTCAATAGCCACCAACTGTTTGGTTACCCGCATTCTTCAAAATATCTTCTATGATGTTCAACAGAAGAAACAAACTCATACAGGTCTGGAACAACGTGAGTGTGAATTATCAAATTATTTTTGTGTCAGAAATGTAAGCTATTCAATAGTTTTTTTTTGTGTGTGTGTGTCTATTCAGGCATCATATATGATGTTGTTCTGATTATCAAAATATATTTGAAAAATAATAACAAAAAAAATTGTTCATTAAAAAATAAACAATAATGCCACCTTCTACACTTGACTTACTCCAATCCACCCATGATTAGCATGCCATTATTTTGATGGCTAATAGTAATGCTCAGATTTTTCCATGTTTGAATAGATACTCCTTCCTCTTTATCCTCAAGTCTATGGAGAAAAGTGTCCCAAACTCAAGAGAGTAATCTAGCTATATATTTGCTGATGGCTGGTAAAGTAATGAGATGGTTCCAGTTTGGAGAAGGTAGAGTATAAACCATGTACTTTCTCTGTTTATCGCTAATGATTTTACTGAAATCTCTCTCTCTCTCGCTCTCGCTATTGCTCTCTCTCTATAATTAGTTTAATAAGATTATATTAAATAATATCTAAGCATTTTTATCCATAAATGCACTGTGAACGGAAATGAAATAATTTTTTGAATATTCTGTATTTTTGAATATAGTGTATTTCTATAACAGTTCTTCATCACAGGTGACACAAAAAGCCACAGGTATCATGAGCTCCATGCAGTCAAACTTCTCTGCAAATGTGACCTTTGTTCGTCCTGCTACATTTTTCCTCAGTGGCTTTTCTAATGTTCCACATGTGAAATACTACTATGTTTTTTTGTCTTTAGTGTATGTTGTGACTGTTTTAGGGAATTCATCTATCATGTGTATCATTTATTCGGCCCGCAGGCTTCACACAGCCAAATACATTGCTGTTTTTCATCTGGCGCTTTCTGATCTGTGTGGAAGCTCCGCTTTGATTCCAAAAGTCATGGACACATTTTTATTTGAGCACCAGATTGTTTCATATGAAGCGTGTTTGGCAAATATGTTTTCTGTCTTTCATTTCATGAATCTGCAGTCTTTGACACTACTTGTCTTGGCTTATGACAGACTGGTTGCTATTTGTTTTCCTTTACAATATCATGTCATTGTAACCAAACCAGCCATGTTTCTGATCATAGGGGTGATGTGGATATTTTCTGTGACATATTTTTCTGTATTTGTAGGTTTGGTGAATAGACTCTCCTTTTGTGGCTCTAATGTTCTTAATAGTTATTTTTGTGATCATCGCCCTGTCTATAGACTAGCATGTAATGATATCTCTGTGAATATTTTGATGGGAAAAATTAGCTTTGGTCTCCTGATTTGTATACCATTAATACTGATCATCATCTCATATTTTTGCATTGCTCTGGCTCTGCTTAAGATTGCTCATGGTGCTGACCGGATCAAAGCTATAAAAACCTGCACCTCACATCTCATGTTAGTGGCAATTAATTATCTTCCACTTATAAGCAATAATATTGCATCTATAACAATAACATATTCTAATCCGAACACTGGGATAATTAACGCTTCCCTGACACAGACAATACCACCTATGCTGAATCCCATCATATACACTCTAAAGACAGAGGAGGTTATGCAATGCATAAAAGAATTGTGCAAACGACGCAAGGTAAACACTGTAATAGAAAGAAAAATGAAATTCAGAAGAAGCAATAAAAAATAAAAAAGAATAAATACAGCTTTAATCTAATTCAGCCGTGATCAAGTTTGATTTTGTGTGTAGTTGTAAAGATATTGTGTTGTAAACAAACCAAACATGTTTAAAAACTCTGGGCTTAAAATGTAGTAAAGCTGCTTTGGGATTCTTTTTTTTTCTTTTGAACTTTGAAAATAATTTTTGAATGCAGTATACTCGCCTTTGCATTCAATCTTTGTAGATTAACACTAAGTTAAAATAAGAAGAAAAACACTTGCTTTAACTCAAACAAATGTATTTGACAAATGCCAGTTGACACTTTTTTGTTCCTATATTGATTGTGTATGTGTAATATGTTTATTGTTTAATGCAGTTACTAATTCTCACCATTCTGTGTTATATGAGTACTACATTAGTAGGTATTTGTTAACCACAGACGGCATCATGTCATGATTCTTGGTCATGTAATGCAGACACATGCTTTTGTAAACTAAACTTATTAAAAGTAATCCTTAAATTAGACCTTGTTTATTTAACAAAATGAAAGCTATATACTGTACAACTATGATAAACAGTTACATAAAGCCAACACTTAGTACTCAGTACAATGCCATACAACAGCTTCTGCATATAAGCCATCTTATTAAATAACACAATGACATACCAGATGATATTTAAATGACAAGAAAGCAGAATACAGCACACATGCCTATATGTAACAGCTTTTTAACACACAACCATGCTATCAGAAGTATTTTAAATAAAAATACAACAAAAATACAAACACTGTGTTAAAAATATAAATAGAAAAGCAATTAAATGCAGTATTCACCACTTTTAATAAGGTGTGCTGGACATGCCAGAATATCACTGATTGACGCAATGCTGATCTGTTTAATTTGCATTAGTTTCAGATTTCAATTCTGTATGAATTTCATTTTTCTACTGAACACAAATAATATACTTTGAAGAATGTGGGTAGCCAAAGTACAAGGGTTTTTCCCTCTTTCCATACTATTGAGATCAGTGGCCACCAGCAACTGTCTGGTCACCCACATTCTTAAAAATATCTTTTTTTATGTTCAACAGAAGAAAGAAATTCATACAGGTTTGGAACAACTTGAGAGTGGATCATCAAGCTATTTTTGTTGGCAAATCTAGACAAGTAACTGTGTCTGATATGTAAGTTATACAGTTGTAATTATTGGGGGGCAAACACCAATTGAATACATTAATTCCCTTTCAATACTTTCACTCGTACTGCATCTTGATAAAAGACACTATGGGAAAAATACCTTTTTCTCAGAGACTGAAGCACTTTTTTAATAACGCAGTGTAACTGCACGACTATTAGTCGCTTTAGTGATAACTAAACAAACCAATAGCTTGGCAGCGGTGCTGCGCAAACCTATGGCAATGCAGCTCGCCAAATTCTGCAAGATCCCGCCAGAATGGGCGTGGTAACTGGCTATAAAAGTGGGCACTTTGCCATAAGGACTCAGATCCTTCTCCTTCAGCGACGACATCACATCTTCGCTCAAGACTCAAGCCTTCTACAAGCAAGCTCAACTCACCTCTACTAGACCACCCACCGTGAACGGCAACTTGCAGCGAATTCAACCTCCTGCTTGGCTGATTCCTGCTCCTGCCGCCTTCAGCATCTGCAGTAGTGTGCCCGGTTCCCCTGCCGCCATCCGGTTGGCTTCTATTAGAGCAAATTTCCTGAACAAATTTCCACTGCATTGTTACAAATGTTGCGCCGTTTTTGTCTTTCGTGCAGCGCCCCGCTGCACGCTGCTGACGGTCATGCTCCCACCCCCATGTCGTCTACAGAGTCCAGCGCTGCCGGCTCAGGCATGGACACTGACCTCTTCCGCATCCTGACGAAAGCCGTTGAGGAGCTGGGTTTGGAGTGGTCTCCTCCGGAAGAGCCGTCCCGTGGCCGCCTGGACAAATGGTTTCTGCCAGGCTCCTCGTCAAAGATCTTCGCTGTTTTTCCCGGAGGTCCACGACGAGATCACTAAGTACTGGCACGCCCCCTACTCAGCGCGCCTCTGTCCTTCCTCTTCCTCTGCGCTCTCCTCAATTGAAGGGTTACGATATGCTGCCTCTCCTAGATGAGTCTGTGGCCGTGCATCTCTGCCCGCCCACAGCTATTGGGTGGAAGGCTAAGGCTGCACATCCTTCCAAGCCTTGCAGGACCACGTCGGCGCTCGCTGGACGTGCTTACTCCTCGGCTGGACAGACGGCCTCGGCGCTACATTCTATGACGGTTCTGCAAGTCTACCAGGCCAAACTCCTCCGCGCTGTGGATGAGGCTGGACCTGAGCAGTCGGCTTTCAGAGACCTGCACAGTGCCACAGACCTGGCGCTGTGCGGCACTAAGATGACGGCGCAGGCGATTGGCAGGTCCATGGCCAGTCTCGTGGTCCTTGAGCGCCACTGAGGGGACCTTCTGCTGCCCCCTCAGCGCAAAAAACGGAGCCTCGCCAACGCTCCCGCTCTTCCAGACGCTTTCTATTTCCTAAGCGTCAGGGACCCCTGCCCAAGATAGCACTGGACCCTGTGCCTCCGGCGTCTTCCTGGTCTGGGAAACAGGAAGAGGAGGGGAACAGGTCCCGCCAAAGCTGAATCTGCCCCCAAAATGCCTCTGTTGTGCCTTCCGTCACCCTGTTCTGTTCAAAGTGCAAAGGCCACTATGTTTGTGCCAAACACTGTGTGCAAAGGGTCCGTAACAAATGCGCTCACACAAACTGCCATTGTAATGGCAAAAAAAAAAAAAACACAAACATTCTCAAAAAGAGAGCAAAATTCCTCTTCCAATGATTCCAGTCAGCGATCTCGAATGGTCGCCCGACTTTATTCAGCCCCCCACCACACGGGTAGAGGCCTGGCAGGCCATCCCCGGAGTGTCAGACTGGGTTCTGGGTATAATACAACGAGGCTACTCACTCCAATTTGTTTGCCGACACCCACAATTCAGTGGCGTGGTAACCACTTCGGTTCAGGGCAAGGACGCAAGTGCCCTGCGCACCGAAGTAAACAACTTGCCGGTGAAAGGAGCTGTAGAAACCTGTAGAAGGCCCTTTCCCCCGAGATGGTTGGGAATCCGCATTCTGAATTATCTTGATGACTGGCTCATTCTGGCCCAGTCAGACAATGAGCTGGTACATCACAGGACCCTCCTCCTCAGCCACTTAGAGTGCCTAGGACTCAAGGTCAATTTTGCCAAGAGCGCAGTGTTCCCCAGTCAGCAGATAGCTTTTCCTTATGGCCTCTGCATCACCAGTACTTCAGTTGGGTTTGCTTCAAATGCGTCCCCTTCAGTATTGGTTGAAACCAAGAGTTCCGTCCCATGCATGGCACCAAGGGCGCCTCCGAATTAAGGTGGACCGAGCCTGTGTCACAGCCCTCGCCTCTTGGAAGGACATTCTATGGATGGAACAGGGTGTTCCCCTGGGCCTCACGTCCAGATGGAAGGTAGTCACAACAGATGCCTCCAACCTTGGTTGGGGGGCACTGTGCGATAGCAGACCGGCCTTTGGCCTTGGTCAGATATACAACGTTGCCTTCACATCAACTGCCTGGAAATGCTAGCAGTATGTTTAGGCCTTCACACCTTCCAGTCAGAGCTAAGGGACCACCACGTCTTGGTCCGCTCGGACAGCATGACAGTGGTATCCTACCTGAACTGCCAGGGCGGCCTTTCTTCCAAACGCCTCTTCATTCTTGCGAAGGAGGTTTTGGAGTGGGCTCAAGACAATGTGCTTTCGCTGAGAGCAACACACGTACCGGGCAGACTGAACTGAGGTGCAGACATGCTATCTCGGAGCAACATCCCCTCAGATGAGTGGAAGCTCCACCCTCTTATGGTTCAAAAGATATGGAAAGCCTTCGGCCAGGGGAGAGTCGACCTCTTCACCTCAAAGACAACTTTCATTGGCCAATTTACTTTTCAAAGGATCGGGATGCGTTGGCCCACAATTGGCCCAACCTCCTCCTTTACGCATTTCCCCCGATCGCCCTAATTCCGCAGGTTATCAGGCACATCAGGGAACACAAACACAAAGTTCTGTTGGTGGCCCCATTCTGGAAGAACCAGCGTTGGCTCGCAGACCTGTTTCAAATACTGTCAGCAGCCCTGTGGCCTATCCCCCTGAGACGAGACCTCCTCTCTCAGGTGAACAAAACAATTTGGCACCCCCAGCCAGAGCTGTGGGCTCTGCACCACTGGCCTCTCGATGGGAGCTTAATAACCTCCCAGAGAGTGTCATGAGTACTATATCCCAAGCTAGGGTTCCGTCTACAAGACGGCTCTATAGCCTTAAGATGTCTGTCTTTGCTGCCTGGTGTGCAGCCCGCGGCAAAGACTCTACCTCCTGCTACATATCGTTGATATTGTCCTTCCTGCAAGAGCCTTTAGAAAAGGGACGCTCAAAGTAGCAGCTATAGCAGCTTATCACGCTCCTATTGATGGCCAGTCAGTGGGTAAGAACAACCTCGTTGTTCGTTTCCTGAAGGGTTCTAGGAGGCTAAATCCTCCTCGTCCTCTCACCGTCCGTTCTTGGGACCTACGACTCCCTTCAGATACCAAATCATCACGCTCCTGGCTCTTCCTCAGTCAGAGCAGGACCAGGATTTTTCACTTCTATGTCCTGTTCGGACATTAAAAATTTATGTTGAGCGTTCCACCTCATTCAGACAGTCAGAACAGCTCTTTGTTTGCTTTTGCAGCCGCACCAAAGGGTTGCTAGTCACAAAGCAGAGACCATCCATATGGATATATGGATTGAGGCCATCAAGCTAGCCTACTCCTCCTTGGGCCTTCCTTGCCCCATTAAAAATGTATTTAACTGTAAAAAACTGTAAAAATGTTACAGTAAAAACCTGTTAAATGGTTAACAGTATATTCCCCTACTAAATACGGTGAAAAACTGTTTTGGACATTGCATGTAATTTTACGGTAGTATGCCATTTTCAGAAGTGAAAAACAATGTCAAATTTACAGTGAATAAGCGTAAATTGACATTTCCAGAATTCCCTATTTAAAAAAAAAAATAAAATAAAAATAAATATATATATATATATATATATATATATTTGCTAAAATAACTTTCTTAGTTTTTTCTTATTAGTTGTATGTTACATCTAATGTTGTTAAATGTTTATTGCATTATTTCAGTTTCGTGTGTCATTACGATGATGTTTAGTGTTTGTGTGAATGACCTTCTATATGTTAACCCTCTGGGGTCGACGGTCGCGCCGGCGCGACCAGCTCACTTTTTTTAAGATCAGTGCGAAAGATACTAAAATTGCTCTGTCGATATTAGTCACACAAATACGAGTTATACATCATTCAAAATGGTTAAGTGTATACTTTTTTTTGTGTACACTCAGAATAACAACTGAACTTTGTTCTTTTTTAAAATAAAGAAAAAAGACGGGCTGTTTTTTCTGTCTTCAGCGTCTCCGCGCACTGCGATTAGAAACGCCTCAATAAATGTATCTTTAACTCGGTGGAGGCTCAGCCTTTATTTAAAAGATGCTTGTGATGGGCTTTGATTCATCATGTGACTTTCCTATCACCACCTGCTTTTAGTGGTTATCAATGTATTACAAAGGTACACAACAGATTTCAGTACTTCAGTGGGTTGGTACGTTAACAAATTTAAGTTAAAACTGTAAAACCTAAAATTCCAGCAACCACAGCTGCCGTTTTTTTTTTTTTTACAGTGTAACTTTTGAACAGTAATCCAAAGCGTTCCCAGGCCAGCCGAGAGACATTCAGCGTTCCCTTCAGCGTGTCCTGGGTCTTCCCCAGGGCCTCCTCCCAGTGGGGCATGTCCGGAACACCTCCCCAGGGAGACGTCCAGGAGGCATCCGAATCAGATGCCCGAGCCACCTCAACTGACCCCTTTCAATATGGAGGAGCAGCGGCTCGACTCCGAGCTCCTCCTGGTTGACAGCGCTCGTCACCCTATCTATAAGGGAGTGCCCCGCTACCCTGCGGAGAAAGCTCATCTCGGCCGCTTGTATCCGGGATCTTGTCCTTTCGGTCATAACCAAAGCTCATGACCATAGGTGAGAGTAGGAACGTAGATTGACTAGTAAATCGAGAGCTTCGCCTGCCAGCTCAGGTCCTCCTTCACCACGACGGGCCGGTACATAGACCGCATTGCTGCTGCTGCTGCACTGATCCGTCTGTCAATCTCCCGCTCTATCCTTCCCTCACTCGTAAACAAGACCCCTAGATACTTACATTTTTTCACCCTCCGGTCTCCCTTCTTAAAAAGAGGGACCACCACCCCAGTCGTCCAGTCCAAAGGCACTGTTCCCAACCGCCACGTTATGTTGTAGAGTCGTGTCAACCAAGACAGCCCCACAACATCCAGAGACTTGAAGTAATCAGGGCGGATCTCTTCCACACCCGGTGCCTTGCCACCGTGGAGCTGCTGAACTACCTCAGTGACTTCGGGCCGAGTGATGGATGAATCCACCTCCGAGTGCCCAGCCTCTGTTTCCTCTTTAGAAAACATGTCAGTGGGATTGAGGAGATCCTCGAAATACTCCTTCCACCGTCCAACGATATCCCCAGTCGAGGTCAGCAACTCTCCACTTCCACTGTAAACAGCATTGGCAGGGAGCTGCTTTCCTCTTCTGAGGCGCCGAACGGTCTGCCAGAATCTTCTCGAGGCCGACCGATAGTCCTTCTCCATGGCCTCCCTGAACTCCTCCCAGACTTGAGTTTTTGCTTCCACAATCACCCGGGCTGCAGATCGCTTGGCCTGCCGGTACTCATCAGCTGCCTGCCTCATCATCTGGTTGAAGCTCTCCCGGAGGTATGAGTTAAAAACCCACCTAACAGAGGGTTCAGCCAGATGTTCCCAGCAGACCCTTACAATAAGTTTGGGCCTGCCAGGCCTGTCCGGCCTCCTTCTCCGCAGGCGGATCGAACTCACCACCAGGTAGTGATTGGTTGACAGCTCCGTCCCTCTCTTCACCCGAGTGTCCAAGACATACGGTCGAAGGTCAGACCTAGGGTGTCCTGGTACCACGTGTACCGATGGGCACCCTTATGCTCGAACATGGTGTTCGTTATGGACAAACTGTGACTAGCACAGAAGTCCAACACCTCGCGGGGCCTCCAAGAAGGTTGGGTACTCCACACTGCTGCCCGGCCCATAAGCCGACACAACAGTGAGACACCTATCCCGAGCCCCAACCTCAGGCCTGGCTCCAGGGTGAGGCCCCGGTAACGGCAATCCAGACCATGAGAGTAATCTTGTTAGATTCAGAGTGACAGTTCCAGTCAAACAATACCAAATTTTCCTATGTCAGCATTTTGAGCATGGACCATTTTAAATTTAGTAGTAAAATTTTGTAGCATATTGTAATGAATCTTATCGATTGTTTGTGGGAAAGTTATGAAATTTGGCACACGGATAGAGGACAGTCTTATCAATAACCACAGCAGATTTGGAGTCTCTAAGTGGAGGTCTTCATGTAGGACCCAGGACCTGGGTTTTTGTCTATATTTTAAATTGCAAAGTGTGCTTGCGTGTACAGGGAATTTGTTTTAGTGTCACAGGCTTACAGTGCACAGAGACAGCAACACACAGACAAAAAAAAAAAAAAAAAAAAAAAAGGTGACAATAAAAAATACACATATGCAAATATAAATAGACAAAAATTGTAAAAATAAATAAATTTTTCCATGCTTGAATAGAAACTCCTTCCCCTTTATTCTCAATTCTATAGAGAAAAGGGTCCCAAACTCAAGAGAATGATCTAACTATATATATGCTGATGGCTGGTAAATTAATGAGATCGTTCCAGTTTGGAGAAGGTAGAGTATAAACCATGTGTTTTCTTTGTTTGTCTCTAATGATTTTACTGAAAATATGTTATGAATATATTATTATTAAAATGTGTTATGTTCAATAGGGTTATATCTAAGAACATCCAAACAATTTCATAAATGCACTGTGACTTAAAATTAAATAATTATGTGAATGTTCTGTATATTTGAATGTATATCTTTAACAGTTCTTCATCACAGGTGAGACAAATAGCCAGACAACAGGCGTCATGAGCTCCATGCAGTCAAACTCCTCTGTAAATGTCACCTTTGTTCGTCCTGCAACATTTTTCCTCAACGGCTTTTCTAATATGCCTCATGTGAAATACTATTATGTGTTCTTGTCCTTAGTGTATGTTTTGACAGTTTTGGGGAATTCATTTATCATGTGTATTATTTATTCGGCCCACAGGCTTCACACAGCCAAATACGTTGCTGTTTTCCATTTGGCCCTTTCTGATCTGTGTGGAAGCTCAGCTTTGATTCCACAAGTCATGGACACATTTTTATTTGATCACCAAGTTGTTTCATATGAAGCTTGTTTGGCAAGTATGTTTTTTGTATTTCATTTCATGAATCTGCAGTCGTTGACACTGCTTGTTTTGGCTTATGACAGACTGGTTGCTATTTGTTCTCCTCTTCGGTATCATGTCATTGTAACCAAACCAGCAATGTTTCTGATCATAGGGGTGATGTGGATTTTTTCTGTGACATATTTATCTGTAATTGTAGGTTTGGTGAATAGACTCTCGTTTTGTGGATCTAATGTGCTTAATAGTTATTTTTGTGATCATCGCCCTGTCTATAGACTAGCATGTAATGATAATTCTATGAATATTTTGATGGGAAAAATTAGCTTTGGTCTCCTGATTTGCACACCACTTATAATGATCATCATCACATATTTCTGCATTGTTCTGGCTCTGCTTAAGATTGCTCATTGTGCTGACCGGATCAAAGCCATGAAAACCTGCACCTCACATCTCATGTTGGTGGCAATCAGTTATCTCCCAATTAT
This sequence comes from Cirrhinus molitorella, assembly GCA_033026305.1. Taxonomy (NCBI): domain Eukaryota; kingdom Metazoa; phylum Chordata; class Actinopteri; order Cypriniformes; family Cyprinidae; genus Cirrhinus; species Cirrhinus molitorella. The sequence goes on from CM065139.1 coordinate 14,097,431, forward strand.
AAGCAATAATATTACATCTATAACAATATATTCTGATTCGAACACTGGAATAATTAACACTTCACTGACACAGACAATACCACCTATGTTGAATCCCATCATATACACTTTAAAGACAGAGGAGGTTATGCAATCCATAAAAGAACTGTACAAACGACACAAGGTGAACACCTTAATAGAAAGAAAAATAAAATGCAGAAGTAGCAATAAAAAATAATTACAGGTTTAATGTCATTGTTTATCAGCTGTGATGAAGTTTGATTTTGTTTGTAGTTGTAAAAGATATTGTGTTGTAAACAGGCCAAACATGTTTAAAATCTATGTGCTGAAACCTAGTAAAGCTTCTTTACTTTTTGAATACAGTACTCAATTTGCATTTAATCATTTTAGATTAACAGTATGTTAAAAGAAAAAAATCTTTACTTGCTTTAAATCTAACAAATGTAAATGTTTCTGAATAATATTTAATTGTCTTTGTCAGTACTGCAATGCTCTTTTCAGTTAACACTTTTTTGTTCCTATATGGATTGTGTATGTGTAATATGTTTATTGTTTCATACAGTTAATAATTCTCACCATTCTGTGCTATATGACACAGGTATTTTTATGTGTAATATGATGGCATCATATCATGATTCTAAGCTATATAATGCTGGCATGTGCTTCTGTGAACTAAACTCATTAAAAGTAATCCATAAAGTTGACCTTGATTATTTAACAAAATGAATTCAATATATAAATATTACAAACAACTACATTTTTTCAGTTTTTGTCTTGATGAAAATAACCTTAAATTTGCCAATAGTGTGCTTAGCTGCCTCAGCTTTATTTTAACAGAGGTGTATCTACTCGCTGGTCATTAAACAGTCCATACTTCCAAAATACTGATATCTATATGTTTTATATTTTGATATGGAACACTGTGAAACAAAACACAAACAGAAACAATAAAAACTGTTTTACACACAACATTACTAAGGACGTCAAAAATAAATAAAGAAATGTACAAAACATTAACACTTTTACTGTGTTTGCCTGGTAACCAGTGGTAGAATTCACGTCTCACCATTTAGTTTAAGCTAACACTTCCAGGTCAAGTAAATTTAGGAAGGGTCACATGACAATAAATTTAGACAAACCGTGAGTACGATAATAAAATACAATACCAACAAAATTAAATTGGCACAAATACACAGAAATACACATTTACATTTTGAAGTCATGACAATACAAAAGATAAACATTAACCCCTGGAATCACAAATATGTCATACATAACCATTGGTGTAGTGGTGCCTGGAGAAGTGGGTATACCTTTCAATCCACCCCCCACCCCCCAGCAGAAGAAAAACGACGTGAACTCTGCAATCCATAATGAAATCCTCTGTGTTACAGCCGTTTTGAACTTACTATTTGAACTCATTAATTTACTGGATCCTTTGACAGAAAAGTTTACAGGGGTTACTGGTTTTAAAAAAGTTCTGATCGTAAAAAACGGCTTCTTTTTATTTGTAATGTATTGTTTTCGTTATTATGAACGGATTCAAATCAGTAATCAACAATAATTAGTACTTTCCTGACATACTCTCGCTTATGAACAGGCAGGATCTGGGGAACGGGACGCAGGCGCGTCAGGCGCAATCACATAAAAAACATATTTCAAAGCAAGCTGGCGCCACGGCCCTGACCGCATCATCACATGTCTTTAGTGAATATATGTATTTATTCACATATGACTGGACGTGGTGGACAGACATGATTTTGGCTAATGCAGGACACTACTGATGCGCATCAGATGGTATTAGAAGTGGGTATACGCAAAGCCGTCTGATAAAGAAGTGGGTATACGCCGTATACCTGCGTATACCCTCCACTACACCACTGTACATAACCCATAGCTAATCCATCAACCAGAGGTTTTAAGCTGATAAGAGTTAAAGATAACAACTGTTAAAGATAATATAAAAAAATGTCAAACACTCATCTTTGCATCTACTATACTTAGTCTGAATGGTTCTGAGTGCGGTCAGTCAGTATCAGCAACAGTTCTAGTAGAAAACTGTTCGATACAGTATAGTTTAAAATAAAAATCATGGCAACTTGTAACTTCTTTATTTTACATTTGACGAATTTGGTGGCTAATTCATATAAATTTGTATGACCTCATTTGTACGTTTTCAGCAACAGTAGAGGTTCCCTTTTGAATGGTCTCTCACGTTGCGTCAAGGGACGCTATGGGAAAACTCCTGTTTACTCTGAATACTGAAGCCTGATTTGTTTACGTTCGTGTAGCTGTGCAAACAAATGGCGCTTCAGCCTGCCAAACGGTGCCATATTAATTTCCTCACTGGACTCTGAAGATTAAAGCCTTCTACTCGCCATGGAGGGGCCCTGGCAACGGGAAGATGCTCCTCTTCAGGCCCTTCTCCCCAACAGCAGTCCGGCAATCACACAGAGCAAATTACCTCTGCGTTGTTGCAAATGAAACACCACTAATGTGGCTCACGCAGGGCACCTCTGCATGCTTCAGGCCGACAGCACACTGTTTGCCTGGGCAGCACCCACGCTGAGGCTATGCTTATTGAGACAGATGGCTCTCACTGTGAGAGCATGAGTCTTGCCCTGCTTCGCTTGCATATTTCCTTATTCAGTGAATGTGTAGAGTATAGACTGCTCTCTCAGCGTCTTGCCCTGCTTCGCTCGTGTATCGCTTCTTTAATGAATGCGGCCCCGCCCTTCCCGTTCTTTTGTTTCTACCCTCTTGCCCAGGCCCAGTAGGGCCATTTCAGCTCAGGCAGGGCATATTTAGCAGATGGCCTGTGGTTGCTTCAAGTGTTTCAAGCCAAACTCCTCCATGAATAGGACAAGTCTGGCCCTAATATTGATGTTTTTAAAGAGCACAGCAACTGACCAGCCTTTTGGCTATAGCGCAGACAACTGTTGGGACCATAGTCAGCTTGGTGGTGCTAGAGCACTGGATTTAGATTGACTGGGCTGGATTTGACTTTTACAGCTGCTACTCAAGCATCTGAGCTGAGCACTGATGAATCCCCTGTTCAGGATGTTGACATCCTTGCGCAAATATGCCCGACTTGTTTTTATCTGTGAATTAGAAAGATGCTTACTTTCACATCTAGATAACCCCTCATCACAGACTGTTCTTAAGGTTTGCATTCAAGGGGGTGTCTTATCACATCATATCATATCATATCATATCGTATCATATCATATATCATATACAGTCCTGCCATTCAGACTGTCTCTTGCCCCATGCACTTTACAAAGTGTGTGGACACGACTCTTTCTCCTCTGAGGCAGATGGAACTCTGCACTATGAATTATCTTGACAATTGGCTTGTGTTAGTGTAACTACCCTGGGTCCTACCTGCCCCACCTCATTTTCTCAGGGGAGTGAGGTTTAAGGAGGCTAAAGACTGCAGCCACTAGCATTGGTCACTAATGCGCCTCTTGATATTACGGGAGTGAGGTTTACCTGCTCAGCACCTACTGTTGGCCAACGTTATACTAACCAGATTGGAGCAGGAACTTCTCGCTCAAAGGTCACTGCTGCTCAGCTACCTAGAGTGTCTTGGGCTAAAAAACATAAATTCAGCCAAGAGCTATCTGTTTTCCAGCCAGCGAGTCATCCTCCTGGGGACAGATATTAATTCGGCCCATGTGCGGACCTAGATTACATCAGAACATTCTCTGACAGCGACTAGCGGCATCATTCAGATTCTGGGCTTCAGAAACCTTTCTGCCAGCCTTAATAGGGCACCACATCCTGGTCCGCTCAGACAACATGACATTGGTAGCTTTTATAGACCAAGGAGGTGTCAGGTCATGCTCCATTTACAGGATGGCAAGACGCTTCCTACAATGGGCACAGTCCAACCAGTACTTTAACTGAGGGCAGTTTATGTGCCATGCAGTGTAATCCAAGGTGCGGACATGCTATCCGGTTGCAATGTAGCTCCAGGAGAATGGAGACTACACCCCCAAATGGTTCAAACAACTTGGTCTGTCTTCATGAAGACATAGGTGGTCCTCTTTACCTTAGAAGACAAGGATTGAGATGCCCTGGCTCACAAATGGCCCAGACGGAAGGGGAAGTCAGGTGCTCGGCCCTCCTGGTGGCCTCACTCTGGAGGAATCAGATGTGGTTCCCCAAGTTAATTCAGCTCTTTGGCCAATCCCATTAAGGACGAACCTCTTCTCTCAAGCGAGAGACATGATTTGGCATCCCCGGCCCAAGCTATGGAGCCTTTTTGGACCCTCGACGATAGTCTTTACAGCTCCCCACGAGAGTGACTATCACCATTTTGGAATGGTCAGTCTTTTCTGACTGGTGTGCAACACAGAATGAGAACTCGGCCTTTGTAATGTGTCATTCATGTTAAGCTTTCTACAAGAGCTGCTGGATGCCTTCCATGCTTAAAGCATACGTGGCAGCCATTGTGGCAAATCATAATCATTAAGTTTGTCATTAAGTTCCTGGGGAGAAACCTTTGTCATTAAGTTCCTGGGGAGAGGCTGAATCTGCCTCATCCTCATATTGTGCTGACATGGAACTTGTCCATAGCCCTTAGAACCCTATGAAGCCCTCCCTTTGAGCTGCTCCAGTCGGTCAACTTTCGGCCCCTGTGGGGTTACAGTACACTATTTACTATTCGAAGTTTTGCTTATGAATGAATAGGGTATATATTTATCCTTTACCATAATATATTGTGACAACATAAATTTGGCTTATTTCAATTCACCCATAATTAACATGGTACCATTAGTTTGATGGCTAACAGTGATTCTCTGTGGACAGTAGCACTGCTGACTTTTCCATGCTTGACGTTAAACTCAAGAGAATAATCTAACTATATATTTGTCTGATGGCTGGTAAATTAATGAGATGGTTCCAGTTCAGAGAAGGTAGAGTATAAACCATGTGTTTCCTGTTTCTCTCATTAATTTAGGGTTTTAATAAAATGACATTTTATTATTAGTTCAATAAGATTATTGTAGATTATAAAAAGATTCAAACATGTTTGTCCATAAATGTACTGTGACTGAAAATGAAATAATAATTTCTCTGTTATTGAGTGCTTTTCTATAACTTATTTTAATCACAGGTGACATAAAATATCGGACAACAGGTATCATGAGCTCCATGCAGTTATAAGAAGATTCAAACGTGTTTGTCCATAAATGTACTGTGACTGAAAATGAAATAATAATTTCTCTGTTATTGAGTGCTTTTCTATAATTTATTTTAATCACAGGTGACATAAAATATCGGACAACAGGTATCATGAGCTCCATGCAGTTATAAGAAGATTCAGATATGTTTGTCCATAAATGTATTGTGACTGAAAATGAAATAATAATTTCTCTGTTATTAAGTGCTTTTCTATAACTTATTTTAATCACAGGTGTCATAAAATATCGGACAATAGGTATCATGAGCTCCATGCAATCAAACTCCTCTGCAAATGTGACCTTTGTTCGTCCTGCAACGTTTTTTATCAATGGATTTTTTAATATCCCACATGCAAAATACTATTATGTGTTCTTGTCTTTAGTGTATGTTGTGACTATTTTGGGGAATTCATTTATCATGTGTATCATTTATTCGGCCCGCAGACTTCACACAGCCAAATACATTGCTGTTTTTCATCTGGCTTTTTCTGATCTGTGTGGAAGCACAGCTTTGATTCCAAAAGTCATTGACATATTTTTATTTGAGCACCAGGACATTTCATATGAAGCATGTTTGACATTTATGTTTTTTGTATATCATTTCATGAACCTGCAATCTTTGACACTACTTGTCTTGGCTTATGACAGACTGGTTGCTATTTGTTTTCCTCTTCGGTATCATGCCATTGTAACCAAACCAGCCATTTTTCTGATCATGGGGGTAATATGGATTTTTTCTGTGATATTTTTTTCTATATTTATATGTTCTGTGAATAGACTTTCTTTTTGTGGATCTAATGTGATTGATACTTATTTTTGTGATTATGGCCCTATCTACAGAATAGCTTGTAATGATAATTCTGTAAATATTTTGTTTGGTAAAATTTGCTATGGTCTCTTAATTTTTACACCACTGATATTGATCTTCATTTCATATTTCTGCATTGCTGTGGTTTTGTTTAAGATTCCCCATGGTGTTGACCGGATCAAAGCCATAAAAACCTGCACCTCACATCTCATGTTGGTGACAATTTTTTATATCCCGGTTTTAAGTAATAACATTGCATCGTTAATAACACCTTTGCATCCAAACACTCGGATAATTAACAATTCCCTGACACAGGTAATACCACCTATGCTGAATCCCATCATATACACTCTAAAGACGGATGAGGTTATGCAATCTATAAAAGAACTGTACAAACGACACAAGGTGAACACAACCACAGAAAGAAGAGTAAAAAGCAGCAGTCTGTGAGAAAGTTTGATTTTGTTTGTAGTTGTAAGAAAAACTGTGTTGTAAGAGGCCAAATATGTTTAAAATCTTTGGGCCCAAAAATAGTAAAGCTGATTTGAGATTCCTTACAATTTTGGTGAAGATTCTAACTAGTCATTTTTTTAAAATCAGTATTCACTTTAACATTTAATTATTTTAGGTAACATTTGCTTTAAAAATATATATATTTGAATAATGATTAGCTGAATAATTATTAATTTTTCTCTGCCTATATGAATTGTGTATGTATATTATATTTATTTTGTACAGTCACAGTGCTAAATGTCACTTAGGTGTTATGTTATATGATGTATCACAGACCGCATAAGCATGCGGTTCATTGAACTAAATTCATTAAAAGTATTTCTTAAATGATACCTTGTTCATTTAACAAACTGAATGCAATATACAAATATGATAAACAGCTGTGTACACCCTGCACACAGCACACAATATAATGCTTTACAATACCATCCTATTAAATAACAACGACATACCAGACATTATTTATGTGTCAAGATGCAGGACTCAGAACACAGGCCTATATGTAACATCTTCTGTGCACAACCTAATGTATTTTGAAAAGATATTTATAAAGTAAAATGCTAAATGTTTTATATGATAGACTAACACTGTGTAATGCACTTTTACTTCAACCTACTACTTCCAATTTGAATGTATATGTAGCTTTTATCTTTGATTTATCTTTGAGTCTTAATGAAAACATCTTTTAAATATTATCAGTGTTGTACCTGGTTACAAATTGTAACATGATTTCAGCCAAGAAGGACTTTAACTGTTCAAGATTTTAAAAATAAAGGTCACATACTCATCTCATGTGAATTAAGTGCTTTTCCATTTTTAGTCCAAACAATTTTGAACATAATTAGTCAGTACCAGCAACACTGTTTGGTAGGGCTACAATTTCAAACAGGTCCACACATGACCTGTGTCTGATTTTGAAGGCTTCAGTGGCCACATAAGTCTAATTTCAGAAAAGCAACCGGAACATTTTAAATAAGAAAGAAATGACACTATATTTACGCCTTACGAGGAAAAACAGTCATTTTAATAATGATTACTTTTATTAAATAAGAGCACAGCCTTCAAAATGAGACACAGCAGATACACACAACCGCACAATAAAGCCGTTTCTATTAATTGTGCAGCCCTAAATCAACGTACGGTACACTTGTGTCACTGGTAGTTTCTATTGTGCTGGTTTAGACTACTCTAAGGCCCCGTTTACACTAGTGCGTTTTCGTTTTAAAACAGCGTTTTAGAATAAAAACGATCCTCGTCTACACTGGCGTTTCCGCAGCGTTTCAGAAACGATCTCCGTCTACACTACGCGGCCGAAAACGCATGTCTCATGACCATTCATGCATACTGCTCATGCGCATACAATTGTAAACAGGAAGTTCTTCCCGGTCTAACCCAAAACCGGCGTTCCATGTAGGGCTTGCGGTGCTTGAAACAAGATTTGCTGCCGATTGCTCTAACCACAGCTTGCCTCCTGCGCATGTAGGCAGCTGCAGTATTATTACTGAATACTGAATTTAACTGCACAATGTCTGCTAGACAAGACAATAAAGCCAGCAGAGATTGCAATTCAGTCTCCATGTTTTGTTTATTGTTTACGGTTGTCAGGGATACGCAGAGCGAACTTGGGCAGACACGCCATCGTTTTCAAAAGTCTGCGTTTTTGTCCGTTTACACTGAAACGCAACCCCGGCGTTTTCAAACTAAAACGGGCTCTGCAGCGTTTTCAAAAGTCTCCGTTTTCGAGGGTCGAAAACGCCGGAGTAGTGTAGACGACAGGCGTAACCGTAGCAAAAGTTATGCGTTTTAAAACGAAAACGCACTAGTGTAAACGGGGCCTAAGGTAGGAGCATATAGCTCCCCCAAAAGGCATTCCTAGAACTATATTCATTTGCGTTGCAAACAACAGTAAGCAGAAACTTCCGCCATTATTTTAAAGAACTATAAAAAGTTTCGAAAAATGCGAGGGCCCCTTATGTCAAACCAGGCCCTGTACAGAACAGTATAGTCCAGTAAAGGTAATTGTTCGGCTTATGGTGGAAAAGGTTTTGCCACAGATTGCCTCAGGGATATTGTTTCGTGTGCATGACGGATAGCATTCTAAGTGGCCAGCGATAAAGGCCTCACAGAAATCCAGATATGATAGTCATAATGAAGCGTTTATGAATATTACTGAATTTTGGGCACAAAGGATTAGGGCATGCTTTAAATTGTTAGTTTTATTTATAAATTGATTTCTTTATTGGTTTTATTGTATTATACTTACTTATATGGTTATGTAGGGTACATAGTAGGGTACACAGTCAGATCTGCTGATTTTGGAGGATAACAGTTTTATAGTACTATATAGTTGTATAGTTACTCCTGCATCTATTTCTACAAATCTGTAGGGAAAAGGGGTGATCTATGAACTAAAGTCCCATGTGCAAGACAATGATATACTATATATTGTCTGATGGATGCTAAAATAATGAGATGGTGGCACCTTTGGAGAAGGTAGAGTATAAACCATGTGTTTCCTCTGCTCTGATTCTCTGTATAGTGATTTTATTGACCCTTATTATTGTATATATGTTCAATATGGCTATATCAAAGAACATTCAATAATTTTCATGAATGCAATGTGATTGGAAATGTAAGTTTATTACTTTTTTTACATTCTTTGTTTTTGAACAGAGACCACAGGTATTCTGAGCTCCATGGAGTCAAACTCCTCTGCAAATGTGACCTTTGCTCGTCCTGCTACATTTTTCCTCAATGGCTTTTCTAATGTTCCACATGCAAAATACTATTATGTGTTCTTGTCTTTAGTATATGTTGTGACTGTTTTGGGGAATTCATTTATCATGTGTGTCATATATTTGGCCCGTAGACTTCACACAGCCAAATACATTGGTGTTTTCCATCTGGCCCTTTCTGATCTGTGTGGAAGCTCAGCTTTGATTCCAAATATAATTGACGCATTTTTGTTTGGGCACCATGACATTTCATATGAGGTGTGCTTTGTAAGTATGTTTTTTATATATCATTTCATGAATCTGCAGTCTTTGACACTACTTGTCTTGGCTTATGACAGACTGGTTGCTATTTGTTTTCCTCTACGGTATCATGCCATTGTAACCAAACCAGCCATGTTTCTGATCATAGGGGTGATGTGGATTGTGTCTGCGACATATTTTTCTGTACATGTGGGTTTGCTGAATAGACTCTCTATTTGTAGTTCCAATGTTGTTAATAGCTATTTTTGTGATTATGGTCCTGTCGCAAGATTAGCTTGTAACGATAATTCACTAAATTTACTCATGGGAAAAATTTGCTTCGGTTTCCTGATTTGCTTGCCTCCAGTACTGATTATCATCTCATATTTCTGCATTGCTCTGGCTCTGCTTAAGATCGCTCGTGGTGTTGATCGGATCAAAGCCATAAAAACCTGCACCTCACATCTCATGTTGGTAGGAGTTTTTTATCTCCCAATTTTAAGCAATAATATTGCAGCTGCCACAACACCGATCCATCCAAATGCCCGGATAATTAACAATTCTTTAACTCAGATAATGCCACCTATGCTGAATCCCATCATATACACTATGAAGACAGAGGAGGTCATGCAATCCATAAAAGAACTGTATAAACGCAGCAAGGTAAATATAGCAAGAGAAAAAATATGAAATTCTGTGTAAAAAATTAAAATAATGAAATTATAATTATTTTTATTATTTTAAAAGCTTGTATGAAAATACATTATTTCTCTTTGAATGTCAAAAGGTTGTGTTATATGTAATATATAATACTTATTCCCACCATTCTGTCATATGACACATCTCTTTTGCAGGGTAAACCTTTTTTTCTTGAGAGTAAATCCAGACCATGTAATGCAGGCCTGTGCTTCAGTGAACCTATTCTTTAAATAAAATTAAAAAACATAACTGTTCAACTTTCAATCATGTATCTTCTGTTCCATTCATCTTTGTTTTGACAAAAAAGCATAATGCAGAAAACACACTACTTGGAAAAACATTGTTATACAATATAAATATTGATTTTGTGATTTGTTTTTACACTTGCCAGTAGATGAAAGGGTGGAGATATATTTTATTTTCTAATCTTCTCTGGTTCTTAGATACTGGCATTAAAATATCCCCCACAAACAATACCATGATAACTATATTTTTGTATAAACATCACAGGTAGCATAACTTAAAAAATCATTGTAAGGAAATAAAGTGTGAGAAGGATTATTCAAGTTTTTACATGACTGGAAAAAGTTCTCTCATGCAATATTTATGAATTTACAGTGAAACGCTACAAACAACTAAAGATTTGGAAATGGCCATGGGTAATCAGTTTTGTTTATGTAAGTGAGGTTAGTAAACTGTGACACAGTATGCCCCCAAAAAATGTTCATACAGTAGACTACCAGTAAAATTGCTAAAATATGACACAAAAAATTTGATTTGACACTTTGACCTGACCATGTTTGGTTACATACCTTTCTATCAAAGTTAACTGACATTGTCAAGATGAATTTGTTCTGATACAGTTTAACTCTGAGCTCTTGTCATATTTTGTTACCATTTTCTAAACTAAGTGAATAAAATGTGATAATGTGAGAGATGTTGAAAGTGTCTGAATAAATTTTGGTTTGACTATAAATCTGTAAATTGGGACTACTGTAATCATTATTAGTCTCTATAATCATGGGTCAATACATTACATCATATTACTTAAGCTTTAGGATTTTTTTTTAAGATTATATATATATATATATATATATATATAGCTTGTGAAGGTTACTCCTGCCTTTTTTTCCCCTGAAGTCTGTAGGGAGAAGGATTGATCCCAAGTTCCAAGATCAAAAGAATGATCTAGTATAAATATGTCTGATAGCTGACAGAAAAATTATTGTGTGGCAGTATTTTCAAAGGTAGAGTATGAACCATGCTTTTTCTTGTCTGTTTCTATCTAATGATTTTAATGTAGTGACTCTTGTATTATTTTAATTAGAATATGTCAAATAAAAAAATGAATCTAAGAATTTGTATTCACATATTTGCTGTGACTGAAAATGAAATTATTATTTGAATGTTCTGTATTTTTGTATTTCTATAACAGTTCTTCATCACAGGTGACACAAAAAGCCAGACAAGGTATCATGAGCTCCATGCTGCCAAATGTGACCTTTGTTCGTCCTGCTACATTTTTCGTCAATGGCTTTTTAAATGTTCCACTTGCAAAATACTACTATGTGTTCTTGTCTTTAGTGTACATTGTGACTGTTTTAGGGAATTCATTTATCATGTGTGTCATATATTTGGCCCGCAGACTTCACACAGCCAAATACATTGCTGTTTTTCATCTGGCACTTTCTGATCTGTGTGGAAGCTCGGCTTTGATTCCAAAAGTCATGGACACATTTTTATTCGAGCACCAGGACATTTTATATGAAGCATGTTTGGCAAATATGTTTTTTGTATTTCATTTCATGAATCTGCAGTCTTTAACATTAATTGTCTTGGCTTATGACAGACTGGTTGCTATTTGTTTCCCTTTACGGTATCATGCCATTATAACCAAACCAGCAATGTTTCTGATCATAGGGGTGATGTGGGTTTCGTCTCTGACATTTTTTTCTGTACTTGTAGTTTCTGTGAATAGACTCTCTTTTTGTAGATCTAATGTAATTGATACTTATTACTGTGATTTTCCCCCTATTTATAGACTAGCTTGTAATGATAATTCTATCCATATTTTGATAGGGAAATTTTGTTTTGGTCTCCTGATGTGCGTGCCTCCAATACTGATCGTCATCTCATATTTCTGCATTGCTCTGGCTCTGCTTAAGATTGCTCGTGGCGTTGATCGGATCAAAGCCATGAAAACTTGCACCTCACATCTCATGTTGGTGGCAATTTTTTATCTCCCAATTTTAAGCAATAATATTGCATCTATAATAACACCTTTGCATCCAAATGCCCGGATAATTAACAATTCCCTGACGCAGACAATACCACCTATGCTGAATCCCATCATATACACTCTGAAGACAGAAGAGGTCATGCAGTCCATTAAAGAACTGTACAAACGCAGCAGGGTGCATGCTACTATGGCAAACAAGATGAAATGCAGTGGAAGAAATTAAAAATGATTTATGTTGAGTTTGTGCTTTTCAATATAATGTTAGCTGACTTATTTGTTTGAATGAAACTTTGCTCTTCTGCGTTGTAAATATATTATGTTATATTGACACTTTAGAACATTTAACAAATACTTATTTAACAGAATATTTTGACTTAGTATGTTTGTACAGTTTATACAAATGTTGGCAATCACGTCATTACCCCACTGGCATGTTAAACATGTATTTTAATACATGCTATTTGTTCCTCAAAGTGGTACTGTTGTTTCAGTCAATTTAACATCATGATTTAATGAAGAAGGTGAACTCATTTGAGACGACAATTTGCAATAAAAAATTCCCAGTGTTTTACTAAAAGACTGGGACCTGGGTTTAAATCATTATTAGGGCTTATTAGGGCTTTACCTACTCTACAAATGACCTGAACTACAACAAAATGTATCATTATATGAAGTAACACTGACATAAGCCACACAAAATGTGAGGCTGTAGTTCCACAGAATATGCAGCATGCTCAGTCTGGGCAAATGTTAGGGGTCATGTTAAATAAATAGCCTTTATTAGTATAACATAGGATGTAATGTAGGAAGTGGCCTTTTAGTTACAAGATAATATCAAAATCTGAAACTAACTTTTCCATAATGGGCAATACTTGCCCCCTCAAACTGTTTTTTTTTTTTTTTTTTTTTTTAAATAAATGTACTCAGTTAAATTAGTTAATAATATGAGGATGGGGCGGTCAAATGCATAATATAATGAGATTAATGTTTTAAACATATTTTGAACATAGAAATATAAAATCAATAAAAAAACTAAACGATACTTGGATTATGAAAGAATATGAATAATAAATGAAACACCAGCCTAAGCAAGTGTTCAAAGGCCTGTTTGTCCATTGATGGCCCTTGAGGGAGCTTTGCTGCCTATGTGGAGTGGGTGCTGGCAAACAATAGATCCGTCCCCACTCCAGGCCCAGGGCCCAGGCAACCACAAATGGACAAAATGCCTGAGCCCACTGCAGATGATGAACCCAAGCCTGCCACAATGCCAGAGTGGATGCCATGGAGAAGTCTAAGGCCCCGATCAGACAGGACATGTTTGTGCAGTGCGAGGCGCCTTTTTAGAATTCTTTTTGGTTGGCAGTGAGCGCTCTGCGTGCTGCCCCGGCACCTCATGTTTTAACCGCCTACTGCGCCTCGCATTTTTGCAGGAGCGCTCTGAGCACCTGAAGTTGAAAAATAGCAACTCTATGCAGAGAAGCGCTCAACGTCATCGCGTTTTTTTTCCATTGTCCAATCAAATGTTTTGATGGTTTTCTAGCAACATAAAAAAAATGTTGTGTGCTGCTCTTTTTGTTTTTTTAAGGCATTCAGTGTGATCGAGGCCTAAATGAGTGCATCACTGTGGAGTTTGAGGGTATGAATTGGAGCTCTGCACATACTCCCGCTGCTGAGGGTGAGCTGTGTTTGGCCTCTGAAATTTAGACTATGGATTTATTGGAAGTTATTCTCCTGAATCTTTCTTTCCCTGCTGGTTTCACCCAATCCAATTTCTCCCAACTCCACCTGTTCCACCAAGCCTATTCTCTTGTGAATCTTGTGGCCTCCAAGCCATGGACTCCATCTCGGCCCTCAGACCCTTCATCATACCCTTGCCTTGCTTCCTGTTTGAGCAGCGTGCAGAGCGTTTTGCAGAGCGTCTTCGTTTACTCTTTTTAGCAATCTATCTTACTACTACTACTAACTGTAGTTTAAGTGATAAAATATATTCTTGATTTCACCAAAATCTCAAACTTGAGGCGTCAAACTAATTGGACTGATCTGATCGTTTCACTGTTACGTTATACATACAGCAGCGCGTTAGCGCGTTAGCATTCCACTAGCCGCTTAGCTTGGCTCACTCTCTGTTTTGCGTTAATCTGTCCTTTTTACTTTTGCTTCCGCGTTTGCTTATCGTTCGCGTTTATCATATAACCGCAAGTGCAAGCGCAAGTAAATCTCTGATTTTTCCACTGCTTTTCTTACACAAGTTCAGCAATCAAGAGTGGTAAGGTAAGTTTGAATTGTTTTACATTCAGGTGAGTAACAATGGCATCTTCTCCTACTATTGTTGTGTGCACTGCATGTCACATGTACAGTTTATCTATCTCTGTCAGCAGTGAGGGATTCACATGTGATAAATGCAGGGAAATAGTTAGGCTGACAGAGAAGATTTCAGAACTAGAGACACGCATCCAAACTTTAACTGAGGATAGTAAGAATGTGAGGGCCTTAGATACAGTTTTGGATGTGACTAGCTTAGATCTTCCTGTACATTGTTCGGTTCCGGTAACTTTGCCCGTGCAGCAGGGCAACTGGGTGACGATGAGGCGGCATTGTCGCAGGTCAAAACACCGCTCTTCCGTTCCGATCCAAACATCAAACAGGTTCTCCCCGCTTAGTGACGCACCCACTGAGAAACCTGATGAAAGTGCTCTAGTTATTGGCAATTCTATTGTACGGAATGTGAAAATAGAGACACCAGCCACGATAGTCCAATGTTTACCGGGAGCCAGAGCGCCTGACATCTTGGCAAATTTAAAAGTGCTGGCTAATGCTAAACGTAAATTCAGTAAGATTGTTATTCACGTCGGCAGAGATACGTGACGAGATACATAGCAGATTGTCATCACTCAATGGCTGGATGTCTAAGTGGTGCCCGTAGAATAACATAGGTTTCTGGGGCAGGTTTCATAAGTGTTTGGGGCAGACCTGACCTGTTAAAAAGAGACGGTCTCCATCCCTCCGGGGGAGGTGCCACTCTTCACTCTAGAAATATGGCATATAGTCTTAGAGTTTGCACTTGACTAACTGGGGCCCAGGTCAGGAAGCAGACAGACTGGTTAAACCGAACGTCTGCTAGCTGCCTCACGTCACCAAAATCAGCTAATTTTCAGCACATAGAAAACCTCTTACCTAGATACCATACCATAGAGACTGTGTCTGTTCCCCGAACTAGAAAATCCAAAAAACGTCCAAACCAATCTAATAGTAACAATTTAATTGATGTTCAACAAATAAAACAATCACATAATACAGAGGAACAAATGATAAAGCTTGCCTTATTAAATATCAGGTCCCTCTCTTCGAAAGCACTTTTTGTACATGACTTGATTATTGATCACAACCTAGATGTGCTCTGTTTGACAGAAACCTGGCTAAAACCAGATGATTATATTATTTTAAATGAGTCCACCCCCCAAGATTACTGTTATAAACATGAGCCGCGTCTAAAAGGTAAAGGGGGAGGTGTCTCTACTATTTATAGCAATAACTTTAGCGTTTCTCAGAGAACTGGCTTCAAGTATAACTCGTTTGAAATGATGGTGCTTCATACAACACTATCCAGAGAAAAGGGTCCAAAGGATAAATCCCCTGCGACGTTTGTACTTGCTACAGTATACAGGCCTCCAGGGCACCATACAGACTTTATTAAAGAATTTTCGGAGTTTCTATCAGAGTTAGTGATGTCTGCAGATAAAGTCTTAATAGTGGGTGATTTTAACATCCATGTTGATAATGAAAAAGACGCATTGGGATCAGCATTTATAGACATTCTGAACTCTATTGGAGTTAGACAACATGTGTCAGGACCTACTCATTGTCGAAATCATACTCTAGATTTAATACTGTTGCACGGAATTGATGTTAATGGCGTTGAAATTCTGCAGCAAAGCGATGATATCTCGGATCATTATCTAGTCTCATGTATAATCCAGATAGCTAAAACTGTAAGTCCCACTCCTTGCTACAAGTATGGTAGAACTATCACCTCATCCACCAAAGACAGCTTTATATCTGATCTTCCTGACTTATCTGAATTGCTTAGTATATCCAATAGCTCAGATAAACTTGATGTAACTGAAACTATTGACTTTCTCTTTTCTAGCACTTTAGATGCGGTTGCTCCTTTACGCTTAAGGAAGATTAAGGAAAACAGTCCGACACCGTGGCATAACGAGCACACTCGCACCCTTAAGAGAGCAGCACGGAAAATGGAGCGCAGCTGGAGGAAAACAAAACTAGAGGTCTTTCGTTCCGGCTGGCGTGAATCTACTGTATCCTGTAGAAAAGCATTAAAAACTGCTAGAACCGATTACTTCTCATCTCTTTTAGAAGAAAACAAACATAACCCTAAGTATTTATTCAATACAGTGTCAAAATTAACCAAAAATAAAGCACCTACAGATTTTTCCAAACAGCACAGTAGTAATGACTTTATGAATTACTTTACAACAAAGATCGATACTATTAGAAATAAAATTGTAACCATGCAGCCGTCAGGAACAGTAGCAGATCAAATAGTGTGCTATAGATCTCCTAAGGAACTATTCCACTCATTCTCTACTATAGGAGAGGAAGAATTTTATAAACTTGTTAAATCATCTAAACCAACAACATGTATGTTAGACCCTATCCCATCTAAGCTACTAAAAGAGGTGCTTCCAGATATCCTAGATCCTCTTCTGAATATTATAAACTCATCACTGTCATTAGGATATGTCCCCAAAACCTTCAAACAGGCTGTTATTAAGCCTCTCATTAAAAAAACACAACTTGACCCTAATCAACTGATTAATTACAGACTGATCTCAAATCTCCCTTTTCTATCAAAAATACTAGAGAAGGTAGTATCCTCACAATTATGTTCCTTTTTAGAGAAAAATAATATCTGTGAGGATTTCCAGTCAGGATTTCGACCTTATCACAGTACTGAAGCTGCTCTCATTAGAGTAACAAATGACCTGCTCTTAACATCCAACCGTGGTTGTATCTCAATTTTAGTGCTACTGGATCTTAGTGCTGCGTTTGATACTATTGACCACAACATTCTTTTGAATAGACTAGAAAATTATGTTGGCATTAGCGGTAATGCATTAGAATGGTTTAAATCGTACTTATCTGACCGCTATCATTTTGTAGCAATATAAATGAAGAGGTATCGTATCGATCGCAAGTTCAGTATGGAGAACCTCAAGGCTCAGTACTAGGACCATTACTTTTTACGCTTTATGTATTACCCTTAGGAGATATCATCAGGAAACATGGTGTTAGCTTTCACTGTTACGCTGATGATATTCAGCTCTAAATTTCTGGATGACAAGTAATTTCTTATTGCTAAATTCTGAAAAAACAGAGGTGTTAATTATTGTGCCAAAAACCTCAGTAAGTAATAACTTAAAACACAGCATAATACTTGATGGCTGCTCTGTAAATTCATCATCATCAGTTAGGAACCTAGGTGTGTTATTTGATAGCAATCTTTCCTTCGAACACCACATTTCTAGCATTTGTAAAACAGCATTTTTCCGTCTTAAAAACATAGCAAAATTACGACCTATGCTCTCAAAGTCAAATGCAGAAATATTAATTCATGCCTTCATGACCTCCAGGATAGATTATTGTAATGCTTTATTGGGTGGTTGTTCTGCACGCTTAATGAACAAACTCCAGCTGGTCCAAAATCCAGCAGCTAGAGTTCTTACTAGAACCAAAAATTATGAGCATATTAGCCCGGTTCTGTCAACACTGCATTGGCTTCCTATTAAACATCGTATTGATTTTAAAATCTTGCTAATTACTTATAAAGCCCTCAATGGTTTAGCTCCTCAGTACTTGAGGGAGCTCTTATCACATTATAGTCCCTCACGCCCGCTGCGTTCTCAAAACTCTGGCAATCTGATAATACCCAGAATATCAAAATCAACTGTGGGTGGCAGATCATTTTCTTACTTGGCACCGAAACTATGGAATAATCTACCTAATTCTGTTCGGGAGGCAGACACACTCAGTCAGTTTAAATCTAGACTAAAGACCCATCTCTTTAACCTGGTATACACTTAACACATTTAAATATTTCTAATATTCAAATCCGTTAAAGGATTGTTAGGCTGCATTAATTAGGTCAACCGGAACCGGGAACACTTCCCATAACACCTGATGCAAAAAAAATGGAATCTATGCTAATATTGTCTGTCTCCTGCTTATTCCGAGGTCAGATCCAGTATGAATCCTGAACAGTTGGCCACTGCAGTTTTCCTTGATCCAGTTTGTATCCAGATGGTGGGTCAGTACATATAGACCACCTCTACAGGTCTGTATGGGAGTATAAACTACTTGTTTATTGGTCAGAGGAGAACTGACCCCCCAACTGAGCCTAGTTTCTCCCAAGGTTTTTTTTTCTCCATCAGTGTCACAGATGGAGTTTTGGTTCCTTGCCACTGTTGCCTATGGCTTGCTCAGTTGGGGACAACAACTAAATTGGGGACAAACAATTTATTAATTTGGAACTATTGATTAATTTCTTCAAACTAAAATTGTTTAAAGTTTCTTTTTGAATTATTGATATATTACTTTCTTATTTGATACTGTAAAGTTGCTTTGACACAATTTGTATTGTAAAAAGCGCTATATAAATAAAGCTGACTTGCCTGCACACTCCCTTAGCTTCACTGGGGTCCGTCAATACTCAGATTCCACTTGGCTCCCTTTGGCACTGCCTTGATCAGTCATTCCTCTGCCTCATCTCTCTATCTCTAAGGCTCCTTTGGACTCTTCCTTTCCTCCAGCTCCACCTTGGTTCTCAGTCCCATCAGCACAGTCTTGGTCTGCTGAGCTCCTGTTTCTTCCTCAGGCCTCCTGTGTCATCCAGTCTTCTCAGTTCTCTGTTCTGAGTCTCCACATCTATTGGCTCAGTCTCTGTCACTCAGCCTCTTGGCAGTTCTCTGGGACCTCACCTGGACCATCTTTCCGGCATCTTTTTTGTGCTTCTCATGGACAGCTCTGTCTGGTGACTGAGACATGCTGCCACAACCGGCGGGCGAAGGAACTTCCATCGGAGCACAGCCACAAACTACTCTGGCCTAGTCTGGACTGCGGTGCCAGGAGGACCAGTGTACCAGGTGGAACTGCTGGAAAAATAGCACACGGATCCCGTAGGAAATGGTGCAGCAAGCTGACACCAAGCCGGTCCAACCCGCCAGAAACCTGATTTTATTTTAAGTTAACACATGGGAGGACACAGGCTCAATGCGGAGATTGTAAAACCATGCAAAGGTATTTGGTGTCGCCCAGCCCGCAGCTCTACAGATGTCTGCTAGAGAGGCGCTGTGCACCAGCGCACAGGAGGAGGCAACACTCCGGGTGGAGTGAGCTCGAACTCCTAGGGGGCACGGCTCACCTTGGGCTTCATGCGGCAAGGTGATGGCATCAACCACCCAATGGGCCAACCTCTGCTTGGAGACGGCATTTCCCTTCTGCCGTCCACCAAAGCAAACAAAGAGCTGCTCGGACCACCTGACGCTCCAGGTGTAGTCCACGTACACATGCAAAGCGCGGACACGACACAGCAACGCTAAGGCCGGGTCTGCCTCCTCCTGGGGCAGCGCTTGCAGGTTCACCACCTGATCCCTGAAAGAAGTGGTGGGAATCTTGGGCACGTAGCCAGGTCAGGGTCTCAATACTACATGAGAATCTGCCGGACCGAACT
Source organism: Cirrhinus molitorella (assembly GCA_033026305.1). Classification (NCBI taxonomy): domain Eukaryota; kingdom Metazoa; phylum Chordata; class Actinopteri; order Cypriniformes; family Cyprinidae; genus Cirrhinus; species Cirrhinus molitorella. The sequence goes on from CM065139.1 coordinate 14,117,601, forward strand.
CGAGGCACGTATCGTTGACAGAGAATGCTTGAAGGTCCCCTACTCTCTTAATGGAGGTGAGCGTGGTCAGGAACGCTGTCTTGAGACAAGAATTTCAGCTCGACTGAAACCAGCGGCTTGAAGGGAGCACTACGTAGTCCTTGTAGGACGACGGAAAGATCCCAAAGAGGGGAAGAGGTGTGGTCTAGGGGGGGTTTACCCTCCTCGCACCTCTGAGGAACCTGACGACCAGGTGAAGTCTCCCTAGGGACGAACCCTCTACTACATCGTGCTATGCTGCGATGGTCGCAACATACACTTTCAAAGTTGAAGGAGACAGCCTGCGCTCCAACTTCTCCTCCAGAAAGGAGAGCACCACTCCGACCGAACATCTCTGTGGGCCCTCTCCCCGAGAGGAACACCAATCAACGAACAGACCCCACCTCAGGGCATAGGCTTGCCTTGTAGAGGAAGCTCTAGCCTGAGTGATAGTCTCTATCACGGCCTGGGAAAGGCCGGTTAGGTCTAGATGAGGTGCCAGATCGTGCCCATCCCCTCAGAAAGGAGGTCCCTCCTCAAGGGGATCTTCCAGGAAGGGGCTGCAGCGAGGAGCATGAGGTCGGCGAACCAGGTCCTGGTCGGCCAATACGGTGCAACGAGCAGAACCTGCTCCTTGTCCTCCCTGATCTTGCACAGGGTCTGTGCAAGGAGGCTCACTGGGGGAAAGGCGTACTTGAGGGGACTCCGGGGCCAGCTGTGTGCCAAGGCGTCCCTGCCGAGGGGAGCCTCAGTCAGGGAGTAGAAGAGCTGGCAGTGGAAGACTCCTGGGAAGCGAACAGATCTATCTGAGCTTCCCCAAATTGACTCCAGATCAGCCTGACCACCTGGGGATGAAGTCGCCATTCGCCAGGAAGAGTGAGCTGTTGAGAGAGTGCGTTGGCTGCCTGATTGAGCTCTCCTAGAATGTGAAAGGTGTGCAGCGATTTGAGCAGAGTCTAACTCCAGAGGAGGAGATGGCGGGCGAGTTGTGACATGCGATGGGAGCATAGACCACCTTGACGGTTGATGTATGCTACGGTCGTAGTATTATCCTTGCGGACTACGGGCTGAAGAGGCAGCGACACTCCAGGGAAACGGCAATCTGAAGTGTGCCACTGCGCCATGCCCATCTCGGGACTCGGTCGATAAGTCAACGCTGAAGCGGTCTCATATGGAGAAGGCCAAGCGGAACAACCACAACCGCAGCTGCCATATGCCCCAGGAGCCTCTGGAAAAATTTGAGAGGGACCGTCGTCTTGTGTCTGAAAACACTCAGACAGTTCAGCAATGACCGGGCACGTTCCTCTGAGAGACGTGCTGTCATGTTGACCGAATCCAACTCCATCCCGAGAAAAGAAATACTCTGCACTGGGGAGAGCTTGCTCTTCTCTCGGTTGACCCAAAGCCCCAGATGGCTGAGATGCCGAAGCACCACTGTCCCTGTGCTCGCACAACTGATCCTTCGAGTGAGCTAAAATTAGCCAGTCATCGAGAATGCGGATACCCTGCTGCCACAAGGGGCTGAGGGCACCCTCCGCGACTTTGGAAAAGATGCGGGGAGACAGGGACAGACCAAAGGGGAGGACCTGGTACTGATATGCCCGACCTTCGAAACCGGAGAAACGGTCTGTGTCGAGGTAAGATTGAGACATGAAAGTACACGTCCTTCAGGTCGATGACTGCAAACCAATCAAGGTGCATCGCGCGGTGTGCATCTTGAATGGTAGCTTGAGAAGATCCAGGAGTTAAAGGGAGTTAACACAGAAGGATAAACGTTCTGAAATAAAGTCTGGCTGCGTGGAGCAGCCCTTACCTTCTTCCCAGGTTCACGCTCTGGCAAAATCCACCTCAAAGTCCGGGGAAGTCCACCTCAAAGTCCGAGTCTGAGGCAGCATAGCATCGCTAAGGAGCAGAGTTTGGGGTACTAGACCCAGAAATTGCTCTCTTTGTGAGAGGAATGGGGAAACGGATGTTGTCGTCCCCCGAAGAGCAACTTCCCTCATCTCTGGGTGGGCCGTGTCAGGGACGCCTGGTGGATTTGTGGTTCTTCGTGGGTCCCTGAGCAGTGGGGGGTGCCACCTTCCTGTGGGCAGCTCGACGCCGCGGGTTTAATCTTGAAGGGGCTGCCTCCTGGGGGGCAGCAGGCGGCGGAGCTGATGTCGAGGCCGCGGGGGGGTGCGCCCTCGGCGACGAGCAGGCAGAGGCGGCACACTCGGGTGAGCCAGGGAGGACTCACGGCGAGGCAAGATCACCGAGACCGCTGAGAACTGTTGGGCAAAGTCCTCGAGGGTGTCGCTGTACAGGCCAGCGCGTCGAGAAACTGACGTTTTCTTTTTACAATAAAATTTTGTTTATTTCACACAATAAACAATAGTAAGTATATTTTACATTAAAATTATTAAACATTTCCTAATAGCATGTGTAAAAGAACCAAATTCAACTATCATAAGTAGCATGGGTATATTTGGAGCAATAGCCAACAATACATTGTTTGGGTCAAAATGATAGATTTTTCTTTTAGGCTAAAAAAAAAAATTAGGATATTAAGTAAAGATCATGTTCCATGAAGATATTTTGTAAAACATTTTTCCTGTAAATATATCAAACCTTAATTTTTACGATTTTCTCAATATTTCAGATTTTTAAATAGTTGTCAAATATTGTCCTATCCTAACAAACCATACATTAGTTGAAAGCTTATTCATTCAGCTTTTATATATAGTGATGTATAGGTGATGTATAAATCTTAATTTAAAAAACATATGGACCTGGACCTTTTTTAATTGTGTTGTGAGCTTTTTTAATTTTGTTGTGTTGTGAGGTTCTGTTTCCTTTTTTAATTTTGTTGTGTTGTGAGCTTATGTTCGCTTTTTTAGTTGTGCTGTGTTGTGAGCTTATGTTTGCTTTTTTAATTGCGTTGTGTTGTGCACTACTGGTCAATTGTAGAAAATGACCACAGAGGACAGTGTTATGTTAGTGTAGTATTGTTACACTATAAAAACTTTATGCAATGCTTTGTGCTTTGTGCTATAAGTATAGGGTAAAGTCATTTCAAAAGTCATCTCTCTTCATACTTCTTTAATCATTATTATTAGTCACTACTGTTATCATATGTTTGTACAATATTTCTGTTTAGCAATAAATGTATGACATGTCCACATGGCCATTTTTTCTCAAGTCTGTAGGGAGAAGGGAAGCTCTATGGACTAAAGTCCAAAGTGCAAGGCTTCTACTATAAATCTGTCCGATGGCTGGTAAATTAATGAGATGGTGGCAGCTTTGGAGAAGGTAGAGTATAAACCATGTGTCGCTATTGATTTTAGGAACATCCAAACATTTAGTTCATTAATGACTGGAAATGAAATCATTTTAATAGAAATATTCTCTGTTATTAAGTGTATTTCTAAAACAAAGTTCTTCATCACAGGTGCTAACAGGTATCATGAGCTCCATGCAGTCAAACTCCTCTGCAAATGTGAGCTTTGTTCGCCCTGCAACTTTTTTCATCAGTGGCTTTTTTAATATCCCACATGCGAAATACTACTATGTGTTCTTGTCTTTAGTGTATGTTGTGACTGTTTTAGGGAATTCATTTATCATGTGTGTCATATATTTGGCCCGCAGACTTCACACAGCCAAATACATTGCTGTTTTTCATCTGGCACTTTCTGATCTGTTTGGAAGCTCCGCTTTGATTCCAAAACTCATAGATATGTTTTTATTCGAGCACCAAGACATTTCATATGAAGCATGTTTGGCAAATATGTTTTTTGTGTTTCATTTCATGAATCTGCAGTCTTTGACACTACTTGTCTTGGCTTATGACAGACTGGTTGCTATTTGTTTTCCTCTACGGTATCATGTCATTGTAACCAAACCAGCAATGTGTCTGATCGTAGGGGTGATGTGGATTTTTTCTGTCACTTTTATTGCTTCAATGGTGAGTTTGATCACAAGACTCTCTATTTGTAGATCGAATGTAGTCAACAGTTATTTTTGTGATCACGGCCCTATTTATAGACTAGCTTGTAATGATAATACCATAAATATTATCATGGCAAATATTTGCTTTGGTCTCCTTGTATGTATGCCACTGATATTGATAATCATCTCATATTTCTGCATTGCTTTAGTTTTGCTTAAGATTGCTCATGGTGCTGACCGGATCAAAGCCATGAAAACCTGCACCTCGCATTTCATGTTGGTGGCAATTTTTTATGTGCCACTTTTAGGTATTAATATTGCAGCTTTAGCAACATTTATCCATCCAAACGCCCGGATAATTAACAATTCCCTGACGCAGACGATACCACCTATGCTGAATCCCATCATATACACTCTAAAGACAGAGGAGGTTGTGCAATCCATAAAAGAACTGTACAAATGCAACAAGGTGAACGCTAGTCTACTACAGAAGTAAAGGTTAAATGCAAAGGGTTATTAAAAATTAAATAAATGATTTTGCTGATCTACATCATCTGTACTTATGTGTTGTCTATGAATATCTGATTTGATATATTGTCAGCTGGGGGCATTCAACAAATAGTTAATTTAACAGAATTGACTGACCTGTGTTTAGCAGAAAATAATCTCATAGCCCTCTCATATGTGATACAAATACATGACTATTTATTTAGGTCACGGATTTCAAAATTTGTTTTATGAGCAGGCCAAAACTGAACTAAAGTAATAAATTGACTTCATGTTCTTTTGTTGGAAATGGTTGCAATGTTAGTTTGTAGTGCAACAAAGCTTTTCACATGTGATGATTTGATTGTGGGTGCATAAGGATAATTCACACAAAAATAAAAATTAATCCTTATATTGTGCCAAAGCCATTTGACTTACTTTTTTATCTGTGGAGTAGAACACAAAAATTCATATTAGCCGTAATGTCAGCCTCACAATTAATTTTTAATAAATGGAAAAAACATTCAAAATTCATACAATGTGTGACTGTGTATATTTTAAAAAAAAAGTAAATATGCATATATATTACTAATACAGATTTTTTTTTAATGTAGGCCTACAATAAAATACACTCACCGATCAATGTCAGAAATCTTACATCCACCAAACTTTACAGTTTAATTCCTGTCTACAGTATGTGATGGTTTGTTTATATATACTACCAGTTACAAGTTTTAAATACTACAAATATTTCAAGATTTTACTGTTTTTGCTGTACTCTTTAGATCAAATAAATGCAGGCTGTTTTCTGTTTTAATTAATTCCTGTCATTTCAAAGCTGAATTTTTATTCCAATTACTTCATTACTCCAGTCACATGATCCTTCAGAAATCATTCTAATATTGTGATTTGCTGAGTAGATTTTTTTTCAGGTTTCTGAAAAGAAAGTTCACAAAAAATGCATTTATCTGAAATAGAAATATTTCGTAACCATATAAATGTCTTTATCATCACTTTTGATCAATTTAAAGCATCCTTTGCTAAATAAAATATTAATTTCTATAATTTCTGTAATTATACTGCTAAAATAATGTCTTATACATAAATAACAGCATATTAAACATAACGTTTCATAAATTTTGTAATAGGATTAGTTATGGATGGATTAGTTATATTTTTCACCCTATTCACCTGAGATGTTTAAATTTAGCCTAAGATATGGGCCAAGAAATGATGGCAGTACAACCAGGACAAATACAGATACGCTTTGACATTATTGTTAGCGCTGTGATTTGATTGGCTAGATGACAGCTCTATAGAGGTGTGCCATTGGTGGAGACTGTCACAGTCAGTGATTGGCTGAAGGGATTGACACCTTTTTATTCAGTATATAATGCATTAGGGAAAGCCTGCAGGCTGGGTAAACCTCCCTTACTGTGAGTATATCATCATTCATTTATTACCATATTATTTTACTAAATTTCAGCCTTTTTGCATTCTGCTTTTCTGCCCAGACAGGATGAAAAAAAGATGATTCAAGAGGTTACTGCAAGCAGGAATATTTCCTTCCTGTCCGCTGGATTTTCTGGTATACCTCACATGAGATACTATTATATATTCTTGTTAATTGCCTACTTCATTTCTTTCGTAGGAAACTCCTGCCTCATGTTTGTTATCGTTACGGACCGAAATCTTCACACTCCTAAATATATAGCTGTCTTTAATTTATCACTGACAGACTTTTGTCAGAGTATCACTGTGATCCCTCAGCTACTGGACGCAGTTTTGTTTGGGAATCAGCTGATCCCATATGGATTGTGCTTGTGTAATATGCTCTCCAATGTGTTCTTTGTTTCAGTGCATTCACTAACTCTCAGTATTCTGTCTTTTGACAGATTAGTAGCCATTTGTTTACCACTGAGGTATCATATGATTGTGACTCACAGATCAGTGCTTATTATAACTGGTGCTTCATGGACGCTAGCACTAATGCAAACAATCATCAGCAGACTTTCTTTTTGCAGAACTAGTGTCATAATTATTTATGTCTGTGATCGCGGGTCAAATGTCCAAAGTTGTGTCAACATGAGTGTTCTGTTTCAGGTGATGTTTTCAGTTTTTTGTATTATCTTTTCATATACATGTATAGCTGTGGCCTTGTTCAGAATCCCACAGGACCGTCAAAGAGCCACAGAGACATGTTCTGCTCATTTAATATTAGTGGCTGTATTTCATGTGCCCATCTGCCTAACATGTGCCTTTCGGGTTCTTTTAAGCACCAACACTATAATAATTATTCTATCTCTGACATTTGTGCTTCCTTCGATGCTTAACCCTATAATCTACACTTTCATGACAAAGGAGTTTATGGCGTCTGTGAAAAGGAAAAATTCTGTTTTCATCTAGAATACCAACTGTGTTCCAGTTACAATAATAGTAGCTGTGTGGTTTTTGTCTTTTGTGTTACTTGGAAGTATAAATTGTAAGTTGTATGTTTACATTTCATGTGAACAAAATATAAAAATCCTACTATATTCCTTTGTGTTGTAATGCTTAGACACACTGTACTGTATTTATTCAGAATAACTGTTTAGAAAGGCTGCGAAGTATGCAATGAATCATAGTGCCATGAAATATTGACAAATCATTACTTGATAGTCTGTTGTTGAGTTCATATCTAAAAACAGTTCTTTATCACAGGTAACACAACAATCCAGACAACGGACAGCTTGGCTTCAATGTATTCAAACTCCTCTGAAAATCTGACCTTTGTTCGTCCTGCAACATTCTTCATCAATGGCTTTTCTAATGTCCCACATGCAAAATACTATTATGTGTTCTTGTGTGTTGTGTATGCTGTGACCGTTTTGGGGAATTCATTTATCATGTGTACCATTTATTTGTCCCGCAGACTTCACACAGCCAAATACATTGCAGTCTTTAATCTGGCCTTTTGTGATCTGTGTGGAAGCTCAGCTTTAATTCCAAAACTCATAGATATGTTTTTATTTGAGCACCAGCTCATTTCATATGAAGCGTGCTTGATGAATATGTTTTTTGTGTTTCATTTCATGAATGTTCAGTCTTTGACACTGCTTGTCTTGGCTTATGACAGGCTGGTTGCTATTTGTTTTCCACTACGCTACCATGCAATTATTACTAAAACATCCATGTCACTCCTTCTAGGCAGTATGTGGATTTTTTCCATGGCTTTATTTGCTGTACTTGTGGGATTAGTCAACAGACTCTCTTTTTGTAGATCCACTGTGGTCCAAAGCTATTTCTGCGATCATGGCCCCATCATCAGCCTTTCCTGTAATAGCAATTCCATAAATTACCTCATGGCATATATTTTATTTGGTCTCCTGATTTGCCTGCCGGTGATAGTAATAACCCTCTCATATTGTTGCATTGCTGCAGCATTGCTTAATATTGCTCATGGCGCTGATCGCATCAAAGCCATGAAAACCTGCACCTCACATCTTGTGTTAGTGGCAATTTTCTATCTCCCAATTTTAAGTGTAAATGTGAAATCCATCTCAACATCTATTGATCCAAACTCACGGATAATTAACACTTCCCTGACTCAGGCAATACCACCTATGCTAAATCCCATCATATACACTTTAAAGACAGAGGAGGTCATGCAGTCCATTAAGGAACTGTACAAACGACGCAAGGTGAGCACTGTTATAGAAAGAAATATGAAACAGAGAAGATAAGGCGCTTGTCCTTTTACATTTTGTCCTTAACTTTTTTGTTTGTTTAATGATTGTATGTTGCATGAAAATATCAGACAAGCTATGTATATACTCTAATTATAATTGATCATGGAACAGATTGGCTGGCTAGATATTATAAAATAATTGTACAAATTTGTCATATGTGATTAGAATTTAACATCACGGTGCTCAAATAAAAATATTTGCACAGATTTTGTGTGGCTCTTTACAATGCCGGCCTTTAGGGTTTGGGGTCACTAGTGTAAAAACTGTCATAGCAATTTGATGAGTGAAGAGAAAGCACATAAAATGACAATTTCAAAGTGTAACACATCCAACATGAAAAATAGACAGATTAAAAAATAAGAGTGCATGTGAGCTAGAAGGATGAAAGTAAATACATGAAACACAAATAAAATATAAATGAGTTACACACAAAAACCAAATAAAATAATCAGAGCATAAACAAAATAGACACAAATATTCTTAGAAGACTAGACATGCAGGCTATTCTGTGTGTTTTTAAGGCCTGATTGATGATCACAGAAAAATGTATTGCCCCCAGTTGAACCTGTATCAACAGCATATTGGCAAACATTCCATTGCGTACGTGTTTGCACTCTATGGAGCGCAGTATGTTTCTATTTAGAAAGTGTTTAAGTAGCCAATCACATACATATCTGTTTGTTTCTTAAACACAGTGGCCAATGCTCTTTATCATTCTTTCATTTCAAATTAATTAAAAATAGCATTGATGTGTGACTTCATGACATTATGAGAGACTATTCTGTGAGGCAATATCTGCACACTAAACAAGATAGACTTTTTCTTTATTTGCCAAAAATGATAACGAATGCTAAGTTTGTTGTGCCTGTTTGTTGGGCTGCAGAATTTGGCCCAAAATGTTGTTTTTTATATCAATATGACTACTAATTATTCTGATTATTGTTATTACATATAAACATTAAACAAAATTAATCTATACAATTAACAAAAAGGCAAAAAAGAAGGCTTCTAACAATTTAGTTTTTATTTATAATTTAAAAAATCCCTTGCTATGTGTACTTCGTTAGGCTAAATGAGACTTGTCAGGGCACTTGCATGTTATTACTCTTTTGTTGATTTTGATTGCTTAAATGTTTGCTAAATGTCTAAATGTAATAATTATTGAGAATAATTATTATCAATATATTTTACAGAAAACTGCAGTGTGACCTGTTAACATGCATGTTTAGAAGGGTCTAAAAATGTTTAGAAGGATCTAAAGATTTCTTGTAAATTATTATGATTAAAAATCTTTGACAATAATTCCTTAATTTTTGTCAGGAAATCTTGCACACACTGAGAGATTAAACAACTCCTCTACAGTGAAAATAAAGGGAAGTATTATTTTTTCTATTTCTACCTACCTAAAATACTTAAACTTCAAATAAGGTTAAAATAAGAGACGTTTGATAAAACATGAAGACATTAAATATATGATTGCGACTAAATGGTTTATCTCTGTTCTTCAAGCCATCTCAGGTGTTTTTATATGAATAAAGTATATGTAGAATACAATGCTAATCGTCATCGAGGCTTTATCACTTAATACTATAAAATAATGATTTTGCCTCATTATGTCATGAAACCACATCATATCGCAAAATGAATGTTATTTCAAACACTCGAGTGATGTTGTGAAATGAACTTGAGGCAAAACCATGTCGTTAAATGTTCACTGTGTTAGACAACAGGTTAGTAAACAGATTCAAACACATGCACGTGTGCTACTTTGGCGAATTCATCGCACAGATTTTATTCTGTATCATGTTAGACATAACCTATGTCGCACTGTATTGCCCTGGCGTGTCATCCACAGATACGAAGTCAGACGAGGTCAGTCGAACGCCTGTACCTTTCAAGGCCGCTTCAACAATGGCAATTTAATGTAGGCTACAGTTTTAGTAAGTAAGTAAGTTGAAAACATCTAGCCATTCAACCCTCAGGACCACAAAACCAGTCTTAAGTGTCAATTTTTCGAAATTGAGATTTATACGTCACCTGAAAGCTGAGTAAATAAGCTTTTCATGGATGTATGGTTTGTTAGGATAGGGCAATATTTGGCAGAGATACAACTATTTGAAAATCTGTAATCTGAGGGCGCCAAAAAATCTAAATGTTGAGAAAATCACCTTTAAAGTTGTCTAAATGACGTTCTTAGCAATGCATATTACTAATCAAAAATTAAGTTTTGATATATTTAAAGTAGGAAATTTGCAAAATATCTTTTAGAGTAGGCCTACAATGAAATACACTCACTAATCACTTGTGGTGCACAGTGTGACCAACAATACCAAAGAGCTCAGACAACATTATTACATGTAAAGTAAAATATACAGAAACTTCTGACTGGGATAGAAAATAGATAGAAAAAAAATAAAATAAAATAAAAAACTTCATTCTATGGTGCCCTCTAGTGGGAAAATCAAGTGAAGTGTTGTGCTGAATGATGGATTGAGCTTAATTTGACTTACTGTGGACTTTATTTTTTCCAAATGATTAATGTGGCTACCATATTATACAATACAAATTTTTGAATATGTATTTTAATGTCTGTAAAGGAAGAAAAACACTGAATGGTGTAGTTACAGTCAGCAATTAAATCATCATAATTTTTTACATTTCAAACCCATAATAACAACAAAAGCACTTTAACTAGGCCTGTCAAGATCCAACAAAAAAAAAAAAAAAAGAAAAGAAAGAATAGCAATGTCTTTTCATAACATGTTGATTCAGACTAGAGGAGGGAAACATCCAAAATACACATCTAGATGTTAATTTTATTACACTTTGTCTATTTCTGTCTATAGATTTCAGTTAAAATACATATCTTTTAAAGCATTTTCTAAAAATGAGTTATTTTATATGAGTCAGAAATCTTACTTCCACCAAACTTTACAGTTCAATTCCTATCTATATAATGGTTTGTTATACACTACCAGTCACTACCAGTTTTTGAAAAGTAAGATTTGTAAGGTTTTTTTTAAAGAAGTCTATTCTGCTCACCAAGCCTGCATTTATTTTATCCAAAGTACAGCAATACTGTCAAATTGAAATATTTTTTACTATTTAAAATAAGTGTTTTCTATTTGAATATATTTTAAAATGCAATTTATTCCTGTGATTTCAAAGCTGAAATTTTAGCATTATTACTCGTCAAATTAACCTTCAGAAATCATTCTAATATTTTGATTTGCTGCTTAAAAACTATTATTATTATTATTATTATTATTATTGTTATTATTATTATGATGTTGAAATCAGCTGAGTGAATTATTTTATTTAGGTTTCTTTGATGAATAGAAAGTTCAGAAGAACATTAATCTGGAATAGAAATCATTTGTAACATTATAAATTACTCTATCATCACTTTTGATTAATTTAAAGCATATAAAAATAAAAGTATTAGTAATAAAAGTTTCTATAATCTACAGAAAACTGTTATTTTAAATAGTAAAAATATTTCAAAATTTTACTGTTTTTTCTGTACTTTGGATCAAATAATGCAAGCTTGGTGAGCATAAGAGACTTCTTTAGAAACATGAAAAATCTTACTGTTCAAAAACTTTTGACTAGTGTATCATTTGTGTGTTTTTACACTAGATTTTCACACCTTTTTTTTTTTAGTTCTGTGTATTAGTTACATTTTTCACCCTAATTACCTGAGATGTTTAAATTTAGCCTAAGATATGGGCCAAGAAATGATGGCAGTACGACCAGGACAAATACAGATACGCTATCTTTGACATTATTGTCAGCGCTGTGATTTGATTGGCTAGATAACAGCTCTATAGAGGTGTGCCATTGGTGGAGACTGTCACAGTCAGTGATTGGCTGATGGGATTGACACCTTTTTATTCAGTATATAATGCATTAGGGAAAGCCTGCAGGCTGGGTAAACCTCCCTTACTGTGAGTATATCATCATTCATTTATTACCATATTATTTTACTAAATTTCAGCTTTTTTGCATTCTGCTTTTCTGCCCAGACAGGATGAAAAAAAGATGATTCAAGAGGTTACTGCAAGCAGGAATATTTCCTTCCTGTCCGCTGGATTTTCTGGTATACCTCACATGAGATACTATTATATATTCTTGTTAATTGCCTACTTCATTTCTTTCGTAGGAAACTCCTGCCTCATGTTTGTTATCGTTACGGACCGAAATCTTCACACTCCTAAATATATAGCTGTCTTTAATTTATCACTGACAGACTTTTGTCAGAGTATCACTGTGATCCCTCAGCTACTGGATGCAGTTTTGTTTGGGAATCAGCTGATCCCATATGGATTGTGCTTGTGTAATATGCTCTCCAATGTGTTCTTTGTTTCAGTGCATTCACTAACTGTCACTATTCTGTCTTTTGACAGATTAGTAGCCATTTGTTTGCCACTGAGGTATCATATGATTGTGACTCACAGATCAATGCTTGTTATAACTGGTGCTTCATGGATGCTAGCACTAATGCAAACAATCATCAGCAGACTTTCTTTTTGCAGAACTAGTGTCATAATTATTTATGTCTGTGATCGCGGGTCAAATGTTGCTGCATTGTTCAGACTCCCACAGGACCGTCAAAGAGCCACAGAGACATGTTCTGCTTATTTAATATTAGTGGCTGTATTTCATGTGCCCATCTGCCTAACATGTGCCTTTTGCGTCCTTTTAAGCACCAACACTATAATAATTATTCTATCTCTGACATTTGTGCTTCCTTCGATGCTTAACCCTATAATCTACACTTTCATGACAAAGGAATTTATGGCGTCTGTGAAAAGGAAGAATTCTGTTTTCATCTAGAATACCAACTGTGTTCCAGTTACAATAATAGTAGCTGTGTGGTTTTTGTATGGAATTCTTTTGTTACTTGGAAGTATAAATTGTAAGTCAGCATATTTAATTTTGTGCCAGTCTGATTTTATGTTTACGTTTCATGTAAACTAAATCCAAACTTAGTTTCATGTAAAGATCCTACTATATTCCTTTGTATTCTATTGCTTAAACACACTATACTGTATTTATTCAGTATAACTGTTTAGAAAGGCTGGGAAGTATGCAATGAATCATAGTGCCAAGAAATATTGACAAATCATTACTTGATAGTCTGTTGTTGAGTTCATATCTAAAAACAGTTCTTTATCACAGGTAACACAACAATCCAGACAACGGACAGCTTGTATTCAAACTCCTCTGAAAATGTGACCTTTGTTCGTCCTGCAACATTCTTCATCAATGGCTTTTTTAATATCCCACATGCAAAATACTACTATGTGTTTTTGTCTTTAATGTATGCTGTGACTGTTTTAGGGAATTCATTTATCATGTGTGTCATATATTTGGCCCGCAGACTTCACACAGCTAAATACATTGCTGTTTTTCATCTGGCGCTTTCTGATCTGTGCGGAAGTTCGGCTTTGATTCCAAAACTCATAGACATGTTTTTATTTGAGCACCAAGACATTTCATATGAAGCATGTTTGGCAAATATGTTTTTTGTGTTTCATTTCATGAATATGCAGTCTTTGACACTGCTTGTCTTGGCTTATGACAGACTGGTTGCTATTTGTTTTCCTCTACGGTATCATGTCGTAGTAACCAAACCAGCAATGTTTCTGATCATAGGGGTGATGTGGATTCTTTCTGTCACTTTTATTGCTTTATTGGTGGGTTTGATCACAAGACTCTCTATTTGTAGATCTAACGTAGTCAACAGTTATTTTTGTGATCACGGCCCTATTTATAGACTAGCTTGTAATGATAATACCATAAACAGTATCATGGCAAACATTTGCTTTGGTCTCCTTGTATGTATGCCACTGATATTGATAATCATCTCATATTTCTGCATTGCTTTAGTTTTGCTTAAGATTGCTCATGGTGCTGACCGGATCAAAGCCATGAAAACCTGCACCTCGCATTTCATGTTGGTGGCAATTTTTTATGTGCCACTTTTAGGTATTAATGTTGCAGCTTTAGCAACATTTATCCATCCAAACGCCCGGATAATTAACAATTCCCTGACGCAGACGATACCACCTATGCTGAATCCCATCATATACACTTTAAAGACAGAGGAGGTCATGCAGTCCATAAAGGAATTGTACAAACGACGCAAGGTGAGCACTTTTATAGATAGAAATGTAAAACAGAGAAGATAAGGCGCTTGTCCTTTCACATTTTGTCCTTAACATTTTTGTTTGTTTAATGATTGTATGTTGCATACAAATATCAGACAAGCTACGTATATACTCTAATTATAATGGATCATGGAACAGGTTGGCTGGCTAGATATTATAAAATAATTGTAGAAATGTGATTAGAATTTAACATCACGGTGTTCAAATAAAAATATTTGCACAGATTTTGTGTGGCTCTTTTGTTGTAATTTCCAGTGACACCAGCAAGGAAATTTCATTCCAAAATTGTAATTAAAATTAAAAAATGTAAATTTCAAGGTCGCTTCAACAACAGCAATTTAATATGTTTGTAGAGGGAGTCTAGTGATAACCAGTCTACAGGGAACACCAGAGTTCAACAGAAACAGGCAAAATGTAAATTAGACAGTGTTATTGCAGCCTTTAAGTGTTAAGTGTTAACACGTTAAGTGTTAAAAAAAGGTTTAATAACGGTAGAAGGGTAAAATAACGCTTCTAATAGACCAAAGTACTTAGTTACGAAGACAGAACTAGACATATTAGACAAAAATGTTATGCATAATGAAAAAACAAACAAACAAAAAACAGCAGGGGGGTTTGCAAAGACTATAGAATACCCAAGACATGTCACTCGTATAGTTTTGAATGGGAAAAAATGCAACGCTTTTTATGGCCACAAAGCCCCGCCTTCTTAATGAAAGAGCCAATCGTTGATTAGTAAAGTCAGTGTCACTGCAGCTGATGTTAGAAGTCCTGGTTGCTATAGAAACAATCGCGTTCTAAGACGTGCTCAGTACTGTGCAGGCTGATCTAGCCTGAAAAATACGCGATTTTTAATGCTATTGGAGCACAACCATGAAAAAAAAAAAGAAAAAAAAAAAAAAAAAAAAAAATAGAAACCATCACAGTATTTGTAGTGCTGTCAATTAATCGCATCCAAAATAAAAGTTTTAGATATTTACATACTATATGTATGTGTACTGTGTATATTATGTATATATAAATACACACACATGCATGTATATTTTAAAGAAAAATATTTTACATTTATATATAAAATATTTATTTTTATTTATAATCTAAATTGTATACAGGTGTAAATATATATATATATATATATATATATATATATATATATATACATATACATTTGTTTTTAAATATATACATGTATGTGTGTGTGTATTTATATGTACATAATAAATATACTGAGTAAACACACATGTATGTACACATAAGAAGTATGCAAGCTTACAAGTATGTAAACAAACTTTTATTTTGGATGCGATTAATCGCGATTAATTGTTTGACAGCCCTATTTGTAATGGTTTTATGGTTATAATATGGTTATAATGAGAATTGTACTGGTATTAATGGTCCCATTGGCCTCTACTGGAAATTGGTTGCCTGATTGCCCTATTGGTGGTTAAAACCACTAAATCTTTATGGAAAATGTCCCAAAACACACTATAGGAAACCATTTTATAAATGGTTTTAATAGTTAAAAGTTTATGGTTTGTAATGATATTTATTAGTGGAAACCATTAGAATTTCTGATGGTTTCTATTGTTTTGTTTTCTTTTTTCTCTCCAGCAGTATGCAGTAATATTACATTGCTCTCAAAGGAGCTCTTTACATTAATTGTATTAGCCAGTTTTGCCCAGTTATATAAAAAAGAAAAGCTGTAGACTACTGTAAAACTACTGTCCACTAGCTAGTTGTAGCTGCTATAGCATTGTTTTTCCATACAGTGGAATTGAATTGTTTACAGAATTCACAAATGTCATAAATCAAAAAGTAGATGTTACAGGTTTAGTTAATCCCAAAATGAATATTCTAGCACTTTACTCACCGTCAGAATCTAAACTTTCTATTGCACATGGCAATGTTTTCCCCCCCAAAAAAGGAAATAGCGATGCCAGGAGGGCACAGGAGGTGAAAAAAATCACACACTTAAGCTTTTTAAACTGGTATATCGATTTCATTTTCATTCACGCTAGATTCTATTTGGCAAAACACTTAACACGTTGAATAATAAATTATTTTACCTTTACAATGATTTAAACAACTTTTTAACTGAGTAGAGGACTTCAGTACGCTGTCTACATATTGTGCCATCTAGTGGCCATCAGACTACATTCAAATTACTGTCCTTCACACAATGCCAATGCTAAACGTCATGCACTGTTCGATTAAACCCCACGAGTCAAACTCAAGGCCTGTGGGCCAAAACCGGGCTCACCTCCTCCAGAAACTGTTTTGTGAATATTTACCTAATATACAAATATAATAAATATTATATAAATAATAAAACATAAGTCCATATACAATTAATTAGTTGTACCTCTTTTTGTAAGTTTTGTTTGTGATTTATTTACACACATCAGTGGCTTCTGGTGCCTTATGATCTCCTTAACATTAAAAAAAAACAAAAAAAACAATGAACATGCTTGTGTTGGATGTAGTTTCAGAAAAGAGTACAGCAAACCTATTTGCTTTGGTAAAGCGTAGACTCCACAGTAAGTTAATTTGGTTGGAATGAAACCAACAGCAAAAAGTACTATACAATTTAATTCTAACATTTACTAATGTGCTGTGCTGTTGTTTCCCCCCAAATGATGTCACTTTCTACAGTATGATATGATGTTCCTAAGAACCTGGCTTTTTTTTCTAAAATCTAAAAAGATACCATAAATGATATACAACATAAAGATACAGTTTAAATCAGTATCCGTAGGAAAACGTGGAAAAACTGAAGAAACAACAGGAATGTTTCATTAAGTCTGTTTTCTTTTTCATAAAATCACAAATAATATTTTTGACTTGAATTTTGATTTGGCATTTAGCTTGTCATTATACAACAACAACAACAACAAATGTGTATATTAAACATACATTAAAATGTACTGCGCAAATACACCTTTCATAATTCATGAAATATTTATTGCATTCTTGAAAGACAGTCTTCACATTATGCATTCAGTTAGGGAAGTGAGATGGATGTTTTATTGTAAACCTGTCTCAGATATCCGTTCATCAGGCAGATTGTGTGGTTCTTTGCTTCAGGAGTTGCTCTTTGCGAGTGTTCTGATAGGTGCTCATGCACTCCTTGAACTTCTGAACCTCAGTCTGACACTTCCTCCAGTCCTGCTGCTCAGCCATACAGTCCTGTAAAGCATAGTGCAGTTGAGCACAGCCTGTCCTTGAGATCATCCCGTCCACTGGATCATCCTCATCTTCACTCCTGCTCCGGTTGTGCGGGGATGGAGAAGTCGATGTCATCCTTATAATTTAAAATACAATTTAAAATGTGTTACAATTAACAAGTAACAACGAAAGTATTCAAAATGAATACGAGTGTGTGTTAAAAAAAAAGCTCGTATATCAGTATTCGATTGTTTTCATGTGTCTCTGTGGCAAACATCTTAAAGGTTTTATATTGAAATAAACTTGCCTTTACGATTTAGGTTAAGATTTCAAGACCTTCAGGAAGGTTTCATAGCTTATCTCGTCGGGAACATTTCTTACCATGAACAGGAAATGTGTTACATTTTTAGAGGTCCGGGTCCATTCACTGACGTAAGTAAAATGAAAGTAGATGTAATTACATTTGTCATCCACTAGATGATAGTGTTGTATCAGACCACTGAAATCGGCTTAAGTGCTTATTTGCTAAAGCCACAACAATGCAAATGAATTCAGTCGAGATAATTTTCCGTTATAATTTTCCACTGCAGAAAATCACCACAAAATAAGCCTAATACAAGAAGCATTACAGAAAGCCTCAAAGATAACATTATAAATAATATCAGTATTTTACACTTGAACCACAGTTATTAGAGACAATCTCTATACCTCCCCAGAACTACTCTTACTGTATTTTGGCTGCGTGCTTTGAGTCAGTTTCCTGTTGGAAGTTGAACATTTGGCCTAGTCTGAGACCCTGAGCACTCTAGACCAGGTTTACCAAGGATATCTTTGTGTTTTCTGTTTTCATCTTTCTATTCATGACCAGTCCTTGCCTCTGGAAGAAAAAAATGCACAGCATGATGCCCATCACTGCTGTATGGGATGGCGCTGTATAGCAGTACACATAGGCCTACACATTTAACTTTAAAATTCTATAAAATGTAAGACAATCCTACATGCTTCAGGCATATCACACAAGAAAGTGGAGGAAGACTACATTTCAGTGAAGTTTGAGCACAAGTTATGTCCATGTTGGACATCAATCCTGAAACTTCTTTCTTTCCTTTATATTAAAATAATATGAGATGCCTGAAAGCACTGTTTCATTTTATAATCATGAACAAACAGTGCTGTTAGAGTAAAACACATCACCATAGACATCTGTCTTAAATTGACGAGTAAAATTAAAGAGCAAAATGAAAGCCATTTCATAGTCCTTTATGTTTTTTTATTTATCTTTATAACCCACTTTTTAAATACTTCAAGGGTTAGTTCACCCAAAATTGAAATGTAGCCCATAATTTACTCACCCTAAAGCCATCAGTGTATATGACTTTCTTCTTTCGGACAAATTCAATTGGAGTTGTATGACAGTTAGCACAAGCTAGAGAAAACTGTTTACAATGCTTTAAATATGGATATTTGTTCTCAAAAAACGCATCAATTCGCTACAGGAGGCCTTTATTCATACCTCCCTCACCCCCTCGGACTCGTGTGAGGCAATTTTTATTGATGGATGCGCTTTAATGGACTTCTTTTGGCCTGTTAAACAAAAACACCTGGCCACTGGCATGACAAAGCTTGGAAGAGCCAGGACATTTTTTAATGTAACTCTGATTGGATTTGTCTGAAAGAAGAAAGTCCTGTACACCTAGGATATCTTGAGGGTAAATCATGGGCTAAATTTCAGTTTTGGGTGAACTAACCCTTTAAGGAAATCTTATACAGTAATTAGCTTTGATAACAATCAGCACTTCATTCATTTTAATCAAAGCTTCCACTGTATAAGTGATTTGGGCTGTCCAGAGGCTACTGGATTCACAGAATGTCTTAATTCAAGGTGTTTTGAGTTGACACGACTTCTCCAGATGAGCTAATGTTTCCAATCTGCCATTGTTCAGACAAACCGTCAACAGATGGACTATTGTTTGGACTTCAAAATGTAAAGTTTAGAACAAAACACAGCCTTTTCTTTTTGAATACTAGGGCTATGCGATATTGAAGAAATATGCAATACCTTGTTAAATAATGCGATATTCGATATGCAATACAATAATGCTTTAAATGTGCAAAATCAATTCTATTTTAAAATATTTAAAAAATGTAAATTATATAACCAAGAAAGCATCACAGCATCTGAAAGTGACCAGTTGTGTTTTAATTAGTTAAATATTAAATAAAAAGTAATGTCACAAATCTTAAAATGTAAACAAAAATGGTAAAAAAAATAAATAATAAATAAATAAATAATACAACTTATTTTATATCAATGTAATGTTGCTTTCGGCAAAGTACACTTTACTTCTTCAAAACCACAGTAAAAACTATAGCAAGCACGATTAATAATGTTTCTACATTCATTTGAAGATTGGATGTGAAGTTATTGATATATAATAGTATATTTAAAAACTTTAATGTTAGGTGGGATTAATCGCTTGTATTTAAGTTAACTGTCTGAAATTCTGGTCAGCCAACCAGCAGTTTTCAGAGTAGCTAAACCTGGCACTTTGGAGGTCAAGCAGCTTTTGATTTTCATTAGAGACATTGGATACAGGGGAAAGAAAGTTTTAAACAGTACAGTTATTAAAAAGAAACACTTTATTTATGTGTGTTAATAAAAATAGAATAAGGCTTAAGGGTTTTGACTAACATAGAGATTTACATCATTTTAAAGTAAGTATGGATGAAAAGAACAAACAAAAGTTGGATGAAAACAGTATAGAGGTGTTGAACGGTATAGGAAAACATGGAGATGTGTTCTTTATGACTAAATACTGCAAGGTGAATAAAGTAAACTGCAGAACAAAAGTAAAATTTGAAATTTAAATGTATGATTAAAAAAAGATTTTTTGAATTACCAAAAAAATAACACAGGAGGCAACACAAAAAGCCTCCATAATAACAATGTTTTACATTAATGTGAAGTTTTAAGAGGATGAACAGACAGTCTCTGCGTTAATGAACGAACCCTGCTTTGAATCTCTTTAGTTTTCAGTGAGTAGAGGATGGGATTCACGCAGGGTGTGAGTAGAGATGACAAAGACAAGCACACTGTTCTTACATTTGAGTTTATAATAATTCCAAAAAATCCAAGATTGAAGATAGTAAAAATTGGAATGAAGAATAAAGCCACTATTATGATGTGCTCTGTGCATGTGGCCAACGCCTTATAACGGCTCTGATTATTTTTCATTCTGAATACAGCAGTCAGAATACCCGTATAGGTCAACAAAATAAAAATTAAAGGGAAAACTATAAAGAGTAGAGTTAAAGCAGTGGCGAAATTCCACTGGGATGTTGTATCGCCACAAGCAAGTCTTAAAACAGGAGTATAATCACAAAAATAGCTGTTGACCTTAAGAGAGCCACAAAATGAGAGAGTAGGGATGGAAGAAGTGCCATACAGTAATATAGTAAAACCAAAAAACCAAGCTGCACCGATTATATAAACCATTCTGGTGTTTGTGTTTATAGAGTCCTGTCTTAAAGGGAAACAGATCGCAATGAACCTGTCATAAGAGAGAATACATAAGCAAAGTGGTTCCAGTGATAAAAAGGTATAATAAGTGTACATTTGGACAAGGCACAGATTGAATGGCACAAAATTGTCTAGAACAATGTAAGTCTTGATCATGCCAGGCACAAGAGAGGTGCTGAGAACAAGATCAACCACAGCCAGATTACAAACAGCCATGAACTTTGGGACATGCAGACGGTGATCATAGAAAATAATAGCGATCAGTAAGATATTGCACATGATTGTGATCACATAAAGCACAGTGAGGAATATCACATAGATATTACTGTAAGGCATTGAACTCAATGCAACAATGTAAAATCCTGCAGGCTGAATGGAGTTGCTGGCGTTTTGCATGTCCGTCCTTTTTTACAACCTTGCTCTCAGTGGGCAAGAAACCAGATACCTGTGAGAAACAGTAACAAATAGTCTGTGCTTTACATATCACCTTCATAACATTTAAGGACATAAGCTTTTATGACATTCAACCAGAAATATAACAATGAAAATCTACACTTGACATGTTAATCATATACATACATGCAGTGATGCTGCAGTTTGTGGATAATGCAGACGCTGTTGTCTTCCCTGCAGTTTCTGCCTCTGCTTCACAGTCCGGGATCACTGTGAATCCTGAATGTGAACTTGAGAACATTTTGGACAATATATTAGCCATTTTTTCCTCCAGAGGTATCATTAAACAAGAAAGAATATCAGTATCTAAATAGTCTTTAGAGAAAAGACATTCATTAGCACTTGTTACTTAATTAATGTGAGATTAATGATGGTGTAACTAACTGCATTAAGTATCACTAATGAATCATTTTTGTAACAACAATAAAAAACTCCTAAAGGGATATAATGTAATGCAAAGGTGACATTATGAACAAAAAACTTTCAAATTTAAAGAGAAAAGCTTCAAAATCAACCCCCTGATTATTTTATGATATAAAATAAAGAAATCAATTGTCACGTTACATAAGTATTCAGTACAGAATCACCTTTGTGAACGATTACAGCCTGAGGTATTTTTGCATATGATGTGACAAGCTTTGCACACTTGGATTTATAGATTGTCTGTCATTCCTCACTGCAGATCCTTTGTCAGGTTAAATAGTGACTGTTGGACAGTCATTTTCAGGTCTCTCCAGAGACGTTTGATCAGGTTCAGTTCAGGGGTCTAGCTCAAGGACGTTCAAAGAGTCATTCCCGAAGCCATTCTTAAAGTGTCTTGGCTCTGTGCTTAGGGGCATTGTCCTATTAGAAGTTAAACATTCAGCCTAGTTTAAGATCCTGAGCTCTCTAGACCATATTTTCATCAGGAATATCTCTGTATTTTGCTGTGTTCATCTTTCACAGATATCAGACATGAATGTGATGGAGGAAGACTGCAAAATTTCAGCATCAACCCTGAAACATATTGCTTTCTTTCTTTTAATAATGACATTTAAATATATCAAGCTGTTGCTGTAATTTCAGAGTAGTATATTCCTTATAGATGGACGCTGCTATGATTAAGGTTAAACGATCTGTAATCTTCCCTATATACTGACACTTCCCTATATATTTCACAGAAGCGAGTACACCTCTCACATTTTTGTAAATACAGGTGCAGCTCAAAAAAGGAAAAGAAAGCATTTTTTTATTGTAACTTATTTCAAAAACTGAAACTTTCATATATTCTAGATTCATTACATATAAAGTAAAACATTTCAAAAGTTTTTTTGGTTTAATTTTGATGATTAGAGCTTATAGCTCATGAAATTCAAAAATCCAGTATCTCAAAATTACAAAATATTTCCTAAGATCAATCAAAACAGAAAAGTTCAAGTTCTTTAAAGTATGTTCATTTATGCACTCAGGTCGGCAGCACATATAACAAATGACTTGCTCCTAGCACAAATTACAGCATCAGTGAAGTGTAGCATGGAAGTGATCAGCCTATGACACTGCAGAGGCACTATTGAGCCTTTAGATTGTCTGTATATTGTTGGACTGACTGTTTCTTATCTTTCTCTTGAAAATATCCCATAGATTCTCAATGGGGTTCAGGTCAGGCATGTTGGCAAGTGGTTGTTGCACTGTAGGCAGGTGCTAAAGTCCTGCTGGAAAAGGAAATCAGCATCTCCATAAAGCTTGACAGCAGATGGAAGCATAAAGTGCTCCAAAATCTCCTGGTAGATGGCTGCATTTACTTTGCACTTGATAAAACACAATGGACCAAGGCACCCCAAATCATTACTGACTTTAGAAACACACTGGACTTCAAACAGCTTGGATTCTGTACCTCTCTAGTCTTCCTTCAGACTCTGGGACCATGATTTAAATAGAAAATGTGAAATTTACTTTCATCTGAAAACAGGACTTTGGACCACTGAGCACCAGTCCAGTTCTTTTTCTCCTTAGCCCAGGTAAGATGCTTCTGACATTGTTTCTGTTTTAGAAGTAGCTTGGTAGTCTTTTGAATGAATACGTCTGAGTGTGGTGACTCTTGATGCGCTGACTCTGGCTTCATTGTAGTCCTTGTGAAACTCTCCCAAGTGTTTGAATCGGCTTTACTTGACAGTATTCTCAATATTGAAGTCATCCCTGTTGCTTGTGCACCTTTGCCTAACAAATTCTAGTCAACTTTGCATTTAATATGATTTGATACATCCCCCTGTAAATAGTCACCCCATTCAGTAATGACCTTCTGTGACTTACTCTCTTTGTGGAGGGTGTCAGTGATGTCTTCTCCATTAGTGTGGTTTCAAAGAACATGAGATACCCGGAATTTATACTGTAAGGATGGTTATTTAATGAAACTGAAATAAAACTTTAAATATTTTGAGATACTGGATTTTTGACTTTCATGAGCTGTACACTCTAATCATCATCATCAAAAAACTTTTGAAATGTTTTACTTTATATATAATGAATCTAGAATATATCAAAGTTTAATTTTTTAAAAGAAGTTACAATAAAACAATTTTGAGCTGAACCTGTATTTTATTATATCTTTTCATGTGACAACACTGAACAAATGTTGGGTGTACTCACTTTTGTGGCCAGTGGTTTAGCCATTAATGGCTGTGTGTTCAGTTATTTTGAGTGGGCAGCAAAATGACACTGTTATACAAGCTGTACACTCACTACTTCACATTGTAGCAAAGTGTAATTTCTTCAATGTTTTCACATGAAAAGGTATAATAAAATATTTACAAAAATGTGAGGGGTGTACTCATTTTTGTGAGATACTGTAAATGTGTGGGTGCAATTACAATACATAATGAAGTGTGCAAATCCCAAATAAAAGTTGTAATTATATTCTTGAGTCTGTAGCAGTACTACCACATGTATTATTTTAATAAGCTGTCTTTTGTAGGTAATAAAGGTGTCAATAGCTTAAGTTTTCATAACTTGTCATGCTAGGCACATTCCATAGCACAGACAGTAAATGTACTACATTTTAGGGGTCTGAATCCATTTATCAAAGTAAAGTGTACTTACAACTGTTACCCACTAGATTGCAGTGTTATAAAATACAATTGCAATGGGCTAAAACATTTACATTTTTTTTTAAATAGACCACTGCGGTTTTATAGTGAATTTAGTCTTTTTAGATTTTCATAAAAGATATTATGGATACAAAGAAAAAAAATCTAAAAAGTGCAACTATATATATATATGTATGTCATGATAATTAATGTAGAGGCAGCTTTTTCCTAGGTGAACACAGAATGGTAGATAACTGCAGAGCAAATGTAGAACTATATTTATTATAGATTTTTTTTTTTTAAACAAAAAATAATACCATCACACGATAATACAAAAATAATGTGATGGTATTATTTTGTGTTTTAAAAAAATCTATAAAAAATGTAGTTCTACATTTGCTCTGCAGTTATCTACCATTATGTGTTCACCTAGGAAAAAGCTGAAAAAATAATACCATCACAGAAGCGTTACTAAAAGCCTCCAAGAAAACATTATAAATGATCTCAGCACTTTACACTTGAGCCACAATTAGCTTCAACATTAATGTGAAGTTTTTAAAGGATGAACAGACAGTCTCTGGGTTAACAAAGAATAAAACCTTTTTTGAATTTCTTTAGTTTTCAGTGAGTAGATGATAGGATTCACACAAGGTGTGAGGAGGGACGACAAAGACAAGCACACTGTTCTTACATTTGGGTTTATAATAATTCCAAAAAAGCCAAGATTAAAGATAATAAAAATTGGAATGAAGAAAATGGCCACTAATATGACGTGCTCTGAGCACGTGGCCAGGGCCTTATAACGGCTCTGATTATTTTTCATTCTGAATACAGTGGTCAATATTCCTACGTAGGTCAACACAATAAAAGTGAAAGGTCCAGCATTAAAAAGTATAGTTGAAGCAGTGGCAAAATTCCACGGGGCTGTCACATCGCTACAAGCAAGTCTTAAAACAGGAGTATAATCACAAAAATAGCTGTTGACCCGAAGAGAGCCACAGAATGAGAGGGTTGAGATGGATACACAGCCGTAGAGTACTATAGTAAAAACAAAGAACCAAACTGCACCGATTATATAAGTCATTCTGGTGTTTGTGTTTATAGACTCCTGTCTTAAAGGGAAACAGATCGCAATGAACCTGTCATAAGAAAGAATACATAAGCAAAGTGATTCGAGGGATAAAAAAGTATAGTAAGTGTACATTTGTACAATGCACAGTCTGAATGGCACAAAATTGTCTAAAACAATGTAAGTCTTGATCATGCCAGGCACAAGAGAAGTGCTGAGAACAAGATCAACCACAGCCAGATTGCAAACGGCCATGAACTTTGGGACATGCAGACGGTGATCATAGAAAATTATGGCGATTAGAAAGACATTGCACAAGACTGTGATCACATAAACCATAGTGAGGAACATGACATAGATATTACTGTAAGACATTGAACTCAAAGCAACAATGTAAAATCCTGTAGGCTGAATGCTGGAGTTGTTGGTGTTTTGCATGTCCGTCCTTTTTTACAACCCAGCTTCCTTGCAGCGTGCTTTGCTTTTAGTGGGTGAGAATCCAGATACCTGAGAAACAGTCACAAACAGTCTGTGCTTTACAGATATAGGCCCTTATAACATTCAAACAGAAATATACCAATGAAAGTCTACACTTGATTGTCTTAGTCGTATTATACATACATTCAGTGATGCTGTGGTTTGTGGATAATTCAGATGCTATTGCCTTCCCTGCAGTTTCTGCCTCTGCTTCACAGTCAAGGATCACTGTGAATCCCGAATGTAAACTTGAAAACATTTTGGGCAATATATTGGCCAATTTTGCCTCCAGGGGTGTCATTAAACAGAAAAAACAAACAAACAAAAAAAAAAACTCTGGTATCTAATGTCTAATCTAGTGTGTTTTTTTTTTTACTTCATTAATGTGAGATTAATGATGGTGTAACTAATTGCCCTAAAGGGGACCTTATCATGCACTTTTTTACAAGATGTAATATAAGTCTCAGGTGCCCCTAGAATGTGTCTCTAAAGTTTCAGCTCAAAATAACCAACAGATCATTTATTATATATTTTGAAAATGCCCATTTTGAGTGAAAGCTAAAACATGCTGATGCATTTTGCTGTTCTTGAAAGAACTAAAATCGTATTATTTGCATGTGCCATTTCAGTTTAAACTTCAGATATTCCGAGACACACAGAAAGCGGCTGTCACGTGGCATGTGAGTTTCATGTCTTATTGCGCTTAAACTGACAAATACACAAACAGTAATGTCAAAAAACACACAAAGTTTATATAAACACAGTCGGTTATGTCTGTGAATGTAAGCAGCTTGGAGAAATCGCATGTTTATATTAGATTTGTGTAAGATACAGTGTTAAATACAGTAAGATACAGTACTGCTGTAAAATTATCTGTCTTGACTGAATAGCTTAAGTAGCTTTAGTAAGAAGACAGGTTGCATGCTAGGATTGCTTCATTGTCGACGCAAAGACGTCTTTACGAAAAAATTGGTAATATCATGTAACTAAAAAACCCTAAATGTGAAACGAAAAGCTCTAAAGTCTTTCTAAAACAACCCATTGATTTATTTCATGATATAAAATAAATAAATATAACATACTCTATCTTCTATCTTTCAGAAGTCTAGGGTCAGTAAAACTTTTTTGAAAGAATCAATATTTTCATTCATCAAAGATGCATAAATTGGTCAAAAAGTGTAAAGACATTTACTTATTATTGTAATAATATTTTACAATATTGCTTTACTTTTGATTGCATAAATGCAGCCATGGTGAGCACAAGAGACTAGTCCTTATATTTTATATTACACATAGCATAGATTTGATGTATTCAGAACAATTTCTGCATCCAAAATATGAGTCCAAGTTCATTCACAATTGCAGTCCGAGTCCAGGTGTTTTTACAATCTAACCTGCAAAAGTTTAGACCCCTTTAATTTTTTACATTTAATGTTTGATCAGATTCAGGTCTAGGGTTTAGCTCAAGCATGTTGACAGAGTGATTCCCAAAGCCACTCTTAAACATTTCTTGGCTATGTGCTTGGAGACATTTTTCTTGGAAGTTCAAAATCTGGCCTGGTCTGAGATCCTGAGTGCTCTAGACCAGGTTTTCATTAGGAATATCTCTGTATTTTGCTGTGTTCATCTTTTCAACCAAGACCAGTCTTTGTCTCTGGAAAAAAAAAAAAAAAACTGTTGGTGTGGCATTGTTTATATAACAGTATATTAAAATTCTATAAAATATAAGACAGTCCTGCATACTTCAGGAGATGAATGTGATGGAGGAAGACTGAGAACAAAAAAGAGACTGCATGACTGCACTTCCATTAGTTAAACAGTGTAATTTCAACATATTGCTTTTTGCTTCAATAATTATATTTAAAGATCTCAAGCTGTTGCTGTAATTTCCGAGTGGTTTAAATTAATGAGACACCTGAAGGCACTGTTTCATTTGAGAATCATAATGGTTTGTGAACAAATGTGTAATTCAAAGTGTTTTGATTAGAGCCCTGGAAGGTGCCTCAAATATAGGCCTTAGCCTGGCCCTGGCCTAAGGAGCTAAGGCCCCAGCCCGGCCCTTGTCCGACAGCTTATCAGAATTCTCGGTCCTTTGTATGTAATGGCAAAGTGATTATATTTCATTTAGTTTTTTTTTATTAAGTTAATTTAGAGAAACGTTTGGAGCTTTTTTTCTTTTTTTTTCTTTAAGTTTTCTAAAATAACAAACAGCAGCAAGTGGAAGACTGTTCATAGTCTGTTTGATCAATTTGCCTTCTCAAATCATCACGACTTGCCTAAAATCAATAGATATAAAACAGTTCAAGTATAAAACAATGTTAGTTTAAACGTTAGACCTAGATAAATGTGTGCTATTAGGCACATATCCAATCGTTTGTTCGGAGAGTGGAAGCTAAAGGCGCTTTGCAAGATATGGAGGTGTCAGCGCGATCACATACATTATTTTCAGTGGAAACCATTTAAAATTATCCATCATTTTCGCTCACTAAGGTAAGAGTAATACATCATTCGGAACAGTAAAGGGCCTACTTTTATCATTTGTGTGCACCCACAATATCAACAAAACGTTACAGAGTGCTTTTATAAAATAAAGAAAACAAACATGATGTGCTTTCTGCACTCCTGTTCTTGAACAGGAGTGCTGCACAAAAATGATCTGAAATTCAGCGAATACATGCCTCACAGACATGATATATATATATATAGAAAGCTTTAAATGATTACCTAATGAAATAAAGCAAAACAAAAAACAAAAACTCTTTCATTATGTAATCCGTAAAGATGCATTTCTCTCTAAAGGTGCGTCCAAGGAGATTGCAAGACAGGATCCTTGTGACACTGACTCAGAATACACTAGTTTATTAATAAATAATTAAAATATCTCCTTACTATTTCCCCCTGACACAATTACTTTGCCGGTGCTTTGTGGCAAGTTTTAGCCTATTGTGTGGCTTGAACGTGGATCTCTTCCAGCTGCGCTGAAGGCACTGCTACAGGTTTAGACACTAAGCTAAAGTGATGTCTCGTGTTGTTTCACCAGCGCTGCATTTTTTTCCATCACCATTACTGATGGATGTCTAAAATATAATAGTAAGGAGAAACCTAAAACAGGCCCAATGCCCAGTACTCGCCTACACTATGATGTAAAAATTGGCCCAAAGTCCGGCCCTAGGGGTGTAAAAAAGTGAGGGCCCGTTGGGCTCAGGCTGAAATGCAGGGCTCTAGTTTTCATTTAACACAGCTTTTCCAGATGAGCTAATGTTTCCAATTTGCGATTGGTCAGCCAAACCGTTAACAAAATGGCCACTGATTGGACATAGAAATGTAAAGTTTAGAGCAAAACAGCTATTTCCTTATGGACACCTGTATCTGTATACATACTGTATAAAGAAATTACAATCCTAAGGGAAAAACACACTCTTAAACAACCTAATGACTCCCTGAACAACCTAATTCTCCCTAAATAAACACAACATTGACAAAGTGACTAATTTGTCTGTCTCATTAAGGCAGTGCTGAAACAAACAAATCAGGTCTAGTCTGTGAATGATTTTTTTCTCTAATTAACCCCAGGCTGCTGCCATCTCATGAGGGTCAGGGTTAATGACCTTTGTAGAGAGACAATGTAAACACAACAGAATGAGTGAAAGTGAGAAACAAATACTGTAATGTTTTACCATTTTAAATTGCATTATATTGTTTTGGACTTACTTGGCATAGTGATTTTTATATATTTAGCGCTTTATACAATACAGATTGTGTCAAAGCAGCTTTACAATGTTAAACAGGAAAATAGTGTCAATAATAAAGAAGGGCAATAGCAAACAATATATTTTTTAGTTAAAGTCAATTCATTGTTGATTTAGCACATTACATTTCTAAGAGATCTAATGTTTTAAGGGTATAATTAGATCATCCGCCATCTGTCTGTCTGTGTAAGTGTGTCCCCTCACAGAACTTAGTGGTTTAACTATTAGGCCTTTCTGTGATCATCTAAAACCAGACCAAGATTTTAATGCTGAAATTTGGTTTCACTTTTTTTTTAACATTGCAAGACTGGGGCAAGAGTGTGCAGTCACCTTGCTGCTCTTGTTTGTAAGTAAATTTGCATGTGTTATTGACAGAGTTTAACTGAGACGCATCATTTTATCCCGGTCATTAACAACAACAACAACAGTAATAGTAACAATAGCAACAGTACTAAAAATGTAATTGATGCTCATATGCCTGAATGGTATAGGCATTAGAGCAATAATATACCATGTTTGAATTTTACTCAGACAGTCTTTAAAATCAGGGTGACACCTAATCCATGTCGAAGTAACTCAGCTGACAGGAAAAGGTTTGACAGGCCAAAAACCTTACAGATATCAACATGAACGTATTTGTTGTTATAATAATTTTATTTTATTTTATTTTATTCGTATTTATTATTTTTTATATTATTTCTTAGGGACCCAAAGGGCACCAATTTTGTGGAATGAACTTTAGCAGCAGTTAAAGAAGGTGTCAAGAGCTTAAAGTTTCATAACTTGTCTAGCCAGGCACATTTCATAGTAAGGAAAGAAAATACACTACATTTCTACGGGTCTGAATATATTCATAAGATGTAAGTAAAAAGGGCAAGTGTATTTACAACTGTCGCCCACTAGATTGCAGTGTTATAAAAGACAATTGCAATGGGCCACTGCGCTTTTATAGTGAATTTAGTCTTGGTAGATTTTCATAAAAGATGTTTTCGATACAAAGAAAGAAAATTAAATAGTGCATCTACTAAAAAATACAATTGGTTTTATGTGTGGTGAAATATAGCCTAATGTAGAGGCAGCTCTTTCCCAGGTGTGAGCATTTGTTCTTTTATCACACTCACTATATACAGTTGCAGTTGAAATTATTCACCCTGCAGTACTTTATACAAGCTTTTTTAGATATCCAGATTTTAATAATACAGCTATGTCAGAATTATTCAACTCCTATTCAGTGTTTTAAATAAGAGTGGGAATCACAGGCACTTCACAATCCGATCCGATTCTGGGAGTCACAATCCGATTCGAAAGCGATTCTTGGTTTACATTTTTTCCCCAATTAATTCTTCTGCTGTTCTGTCCAAATACATCTTTACACCTTTATATTTTAACTAAAATTGCAGTTTCTATGCTTTTTGTTTATAGGTGGAATCTCTGTATGTCAGTACTGCCATCTTAAAAGTAGGTGTGTGAATCTTCAGTGGTTTCAATTCAATTAGCCTCAATATTACGATGCGTCACATTCTCAGTTTTCAATTTTAGCTACTGCACATGGCTAAATTTTCATGTAGCCTACATTTTATATCAAAGTTATTTTGTGCAAAATTAACTTTTTTTTTATTATATAAGCAGTTCACTTTTTACAACAATTACTTATTTAAAATAAGAGTTCTTTAAGTATCCGAAAGTTTACAGACAATTGGCTTTTTCTTTTTTCCTCAGCATTATTGCCAATTGATTATTACAGATGAGATCACAGTGGCAGCTTTAGCAGGCTGCATTCACATTAATGCACATATCTGTGTCGATATATCAGATGTTTTGTCCCGCTCTGAAAACATAACTCACTGTGTGTACATCAGTTTCAAATAAAAGTATCCGAAAATGCAAGTCCATTTAACCACAGCCGCAATCGAGCTTCAGGACAAACAAACACAAAGCGCACGTGAAAGTCTTTCAGTGCGCGAGTTTCGTGCATCTAATAGTACTGCATTCCAAACGACATAAACAAAAGCATATCTAAAGTAAAACATGGCAGGTGGAAGCACAATGTCAAGCAATGCGCACGTGTCTCACAGCATCAATTCTGTGCAATGAAGCCCGCTGCGTGTCCTACGCGCACACGTGCCGCATGCGGGAAAAAAAGAATCGTTGAAGAGAGAATCTCGATGCATCTTAGAACCTAATTTTTTTTTCTCCCACCCCTAATTTTAAGTCACTTAGGTTTATGGTAGGGAATAAAATTAAGCCTTTAGAAACTCTATTTAAAAAAATGAATCAGCTTGAGACCTTACACACACAGGTCCTTCTCAAAAAATTAGCATATTGTGATAAAGTTCATTATTTTCTGTAATGTACTGATAAACATTAGACTTTCATATATTTTAGATTCATTACACACAACTCGAAGTAGTTCAAG
The DNA here is from genome assembly GCA_033026305.1 of Cirrhinus molitorella. Classification (NCBI taxonomy): domain Eukaryota; kingdom Metazoa; phylum Chordata; class Actinopteri; order Cypriniformes; family Cyprinidae; genus Cirrhinus; species Cirrhinus molitorella. The sequence continues at coordinate 14,149,841 of CM065139.1, forward strand.
CCTTTTATTGTTTTAATATTGATGATTTTGGCATACAGCTCACGAAAACCCAAAATTCCTATCTCAAAAAATTAGCATATTTCATCCGACCAATAAAAGAAAAGTGTTTTTAATACAAAAAAAGTCAACCTTCAAATAATTATGTTCAGTTATGCACTCAATACTTGGTCGGGAATCCTTTTGCAGAAATGACTGCTTCAATGCGGCGTGGCATGGAGGCAATCAGCCTGCGGCACTGCTGAGGTGTTATGGAGGCCCAGGATGCTTCGATAGCGGCCTTAAGCTCATCCAGAGTGTTGGGTCTTGCGTCTCTCAACTTTCTCTTCACAATATCCCACAGATTCTCTATGGGGTTCAGGTCAGGAGAGTTGGCAGGCCAATTGAGCACAGTAATACCATGGTCAGTAAACCATTTACCAGTGGTTTTGGCACTGTGAGCAGGTGCCAGGTCGTGCTGAAAAATGAAATCTTCATCTCCATAAAGCTTTTCAGCAGATGGAAGCATGAAGTGCTCCAAAATCTCCTGATAGCTAGCTGCATTGACCCTGCCCTTGATAAAACACAGTGGACCAACACCAGCAGCTGACATGGCACCCCAGACCATCACTGACTGTGGGTACTTGACACTGGACTTCAGGCATTTTGGCATTTCCCTCTCCCCAGTCTTCCTCCAGACTCTGGCACCTTGATTTCCAAATGACATGCAAAATTTGCTTTCATCCAAAAAAAGTACTTTGGACCACTGAGCAACAGTCCAGTGCTGCTTCTCTGTAGCCCAGGTCAGGCGCTTCTGCCGCTGTTTCTGGTTCAAAAGTGGCTTGACCTGGGGAATGCGGCACCTGTAGCCCATTTCCTGCACACGCCTGTACACGGTGGCTCTGGATGTTTCTACTCCAGACTCAGTCCACTGCTTCCGCAGGTCCCCCAAGGTCTGGAATCGGTCCTTCTCCACAATCTTCCTCAGGGTCCGGTCACCTCTTCTCGTTGTGCAGCGTTTTCTGCCACACTTTTTCCTTCCCACAGACCTCTTGCTTGAGGGTGTCAATGATGGCCTTCTGGACAGCAGTCAGGTCGGCAGTCTTACCCATGATTGCGGTTTTGAGTAATGAACCAGGCTGGGAGTTTTTAAAAGCCTCAGGAATCTTTTGCAGGTGTTTAGAGTTAATTAGTTGATTCAGATGATTAGGTTAATAGCTCGTTTAGAGAACCTTTTCATGATATGCAAATTTTTTGAGATAGGAATTTTGGGTTTTCATGAGCTGTATGCCAAAATCATCAATATTAAAACAATAAAAGGCTTGAACTACTTCGAGTTGTGTGTAATGAATCTAAAATATATGAAAGTCTAATGTTTATCAGTACATTACAGAAAATAATGAACTTTATCACAATATGCTAATTTTTTGAGAAGGACCTGTACATACATTTAGCCCATGCATGTGCTGAAGTTGAGCAGCAAATATGGTAAAGTCAACAGAGCTCTCACTAAAGCTATAGAGAAGAAATTGTTTGATTATATTAGAAAGTCTAAGGCTACATGAAGATTTCTAAGACATTAAAAGTTCGTAGAGACACAGCTGGCAGCCTTATTCCCTAGTTTAAAGTGTGTTATGCCAGAACCACAATATCATAAAATGTTCTCAACTGAGAAATACCTGCAATGTAGAGCCAAAGACTTGCAAGATGACCCGATGAAAGGAGGGAAAACATTTCAATGCAGAGTAGAAGATGAACATAAGACAAGCATGGCTTCAATGTTAAGGCATCTTGCTGAATACCAAGAAAAACAAAAAGGGTGGCTTGAACATGCTTAAATTCATTTGGGTAGACCTGTGGAGTTCTGGAAGAATGTTTTATGAAGTGATGTGGCCAAACTGGAACTTTTTGGACCTATGGATCAGTGGTATGTGGTGCAAATAAGGTAAAGTTTATAAGTAGAAGAACACCATCTCCATCATTACACTTTGAGGTGGATCAGTTCTGTTATGGGGTTGTTTTACTGTAGCAGGAAGTGCCTTTGGTGTAAAGACTGGAGCTGATGATCAATAGACTTTCCTGTATGATGAATCATCCTAAAGTATACATCCAAATCTACTTAGGCTTGGTTCAGGGATCAGTTTCCAGATTTAATTCTAATTGAAAAACCAAACATTATCATTGATCCGAAAGCTCTTAATGAGCCATGATTGCAGTAGAGAAGTGACAGAAGCTTCTAAGCATTTCCAGGCAGTGTTTATTAGTGGTTTTAAAGAATAAATGATCCTGCACAAAATTGGACTTTTGGGCATTGAATAATTTTGAACATGAACGTTTAGAGCCAATTTGAATTTTATCAAAATTCATCAATGTTACATTCTTAGAATAACTTAAATGTGTATTAATAAACTTTATCTAATAGTTTACTGATAAATTGTTTTCATAAAATTTTGTCTTAAAGGTCAATGGGGTTCAATATTTTTGATTGCAACTGTATATTGTTTGTCTCCAATCATAATTTACGAACTAATGTTTGAATACATGATCATTTCATTGTCATGTGTTGATACAGAGATGTTGCACCATGAAAGAAAACATGCTGTTCTTTGTAATTTTTTCTTTATAATTAAATGGTGCAAACTAAAGTACAGCATGATGTACAACTGCAGAGCAAGAACTATATTTTATTGAAAAACAGTAATAAGAACACAGTATAATACTGTCACATAAGCATTACAGAAAGCCTCTAAGATAACATTAAAATTAATCTCAGCACTTACACTTGAGCCACAGTTATGTTGTAAATTAATGTGAAGTTTTTAGAGGATGAACAGACCATCTCAGGGTTAACAAATAATAAATCTTGCTTCGAATCTCTTTTGTTTTAAGTGAGTAGAGGATAGGATTTACACAGGGTGTGATGAGAGATGACAACGACAAGCTCACCAGCCCTATATTTTGGTTCCAAATAATTCCAAAAAATTTTAAACAGAAGATGGTTAAAATAGGAATGAAGAATAGGGCCACTATTATGAAGTGCTCTGTGCAGGTGGCCAGTGCCTTATAACGGCTCTGATTATTTTTCATTCTGAATACAACAGTCAGTATACCCATGTAGGTCAAGAAAATAAAAATCAAAGGTACAGCAGTGAAGATGATACTTAAAGTAGTGGCATAATTCCACTGGGGTGTCATATCGCTACAAGCAAGTACTAAAACAGGTGCATAATCGCAAAAATAGCTGTGGATCTCAAGAGAGCCACAAAAGGACAGGGTTGGTATGGATGCAACAGCATAAAACATGATAACAATACAAAAGAACCAAACTGCACTTATTATGTAAGCCATTCTGGTGTTTGTGTTTATAGAGTCCTGTCTTAAAGGAAAACAGATCGCAATGAACCTGTCATAAGAGAGAACACATAAGGAAAATGGTTCAAGAGATAAAAAAGTATAGTAAGTGTACATTTGCACAAGGCACAGTTTGAATGGCACAAAAGTGTTTAGAACGATGTAAGTCTTGATCATGCCAGGCACAAGAGAGGTGCTGAGAACAATATCAACCACAGCCAGATTACCAACAGCCATGAACTTTGGGACATGCAGACGGTGGTCATAAAATATAATGGCAATCAGAAAGACATTGCACATGATTGTGATCATATAAAGCACAGTGAGGAAAATGACATAGATATTACTATAAGACATTGAACTCAAGCCAACAATGTAAAATCCTGCAGGGTGAATAATGGAGTCGCTGGCGTTTTGCATGGCCGTTCTTTTTTTACGACCCAGCTTCCTTGCAGCGTGCTTTGCTTTCAGTGGGCGAGAAACCAGATACCTGTGGGAAACAGTCTGTGCTTTACACATTACATTTAAAACATTTGAGGACATAAGCCTTTATGACATTCAACCAGAAATATCACAGTGAAAGTATACATTTAACATATTACAATGCTATGATAATTGATACATACATACATGAAAAAAGGTATTGTAGAGGTTTGTGGATAACAAACCACAGTTTTTGCCTCTGCTTTACAGTTCCAGATCACTGTGAATCCCAAATGTGAACTTGAGAACATTTTGGGCAATATATTGGGCAAGTTTTCCTCCAGAGGTGTCATTAAACAGGAAAGGACCTGCGGTGTATGTCTTGAGAGAAAACACATTCATTAGTTCTTTTTACTTCATTATTGTGATATTATTGATGGTGTAACTAATTGCCTTAATTTTTGTGTTTAACTTTATAACAATGATAAAAACTCCCAGAGTGATAATGCAAAGGCGGCATTATGATCACTCAAAACTCAAAGTATAAAAACAACAACAAAAACTTGAAATGCAGTAAATATAATTCATTTTATAATATGAAATACGGTGCACAGCATAAATGAGTACACCTCCTCTGAATAAATATAAAAGATGTATTTTCTTAATGATCACTAATATAATTCATGGAAAGATGGCAAATTGAAATGTATTAAATATATTAATAAAAAACAGAAATATATGCCAATATTTTTTGTAAAATAAGTTAATTAACCAGTTTTGTTTAAATTAAGGATTGCAGAAATGAGTACACCCTAGATTTAATTCAGCAAATGTATAATATTCTAGTACTCCAGAACTTTTAAGTTTACTGCTCTGACCCTTCTTGGCATTGAGTGTACAAATTAAAGACAAAATGCCACATCTGTCCTGTTTAACTCCTGGAAGACAACCTCTTCAAATGCCCTGGTCTTTAATGGGGAGTGTTGCTCAGATTGTCTCCACAGAATCCCCCACAGCTGCTCAAGAGTGTTAAGATTGGGTGAAATACATGTCCACTCAAGAATTTTTATCTTGGGAGAATATATATCTTAATTGTCATGCTGGGAACAATGCAGGGAATGAGAAGAGGGTAGCATCCCCAGTTTCAGTTTTTTATTACATCACACAGTGGTGTGTGAATTCATGCCAGAGTTGATAAAGCACAACTTCCTCACACCTTCAGCACTCATATATCCCAATATAAGAGCTTTACTATTGCTGAACATCACTGTGGGAACCAGGCACTTTTCACTGTACTCCTCCTTTAGCAACACCAGAACATTTTGGATGCTTTTGGATCCAAAATGATTGAATTGGTCTCTTGAGACAAGAGTATGTACAGGCTTCGGAAGTGGTTAAATGAGTTTATTGTGCTTTGGCTACAGTAGGTAATTCTAGTAGTGACAAAACCATGCATGTTACTTCCAGGGCCATCGCTAGTGGGATGAAAGGTGGTGATGATTATAAAGGCCCCTGGCGTTTTCAACTCACTGGCTGAGGTCAGCCTAAAAAGACGCACAGGACAGTTGACTGGCCACTGCTGCACATCGTCACGAAAGCTTATAATTTGTGTTTTAAGCCTTGCCAGTTTCAACATTCATAACAGTTTAAAGCATTCAAACACAACATGAGGAAAAACCTAGTACTCGCGTGCCGTGTTTGATGCGCAATGAGAGCCACGTCCCACAAACAGTGTGCAAACACCGAACCGAGCTCTCCTTCATGCCCTCCTGCACCTAAACGAACAAATACAAATCGCCAGTTTTTACAAGCAAACACAAAAAGATGTGAAAGCGCGGCGCACAGGACACATGCAGAGAGACGCATCTCAAAGCGATTGACCATCGAATTAGCCTCTTCTTGCTCTTGAACCGACAAATATATACAAAATGATGTCAAAATACCCTTCTTGGAGAATATCCTCTGAAAAATTGTCGGTTATGTTTTAAGTGAAAGTAAACAGCTAAGAAAGAAACTGCATGTGTAGTATTTATATTGGATGCATTGTCTCTTAAAGTGACCATGCATAATTTACTAGCTGCTGTCGGGTGTCCTTAGTGTCGATCCAAGAAAATGAATGAAAGAAAATGAATAACTGTTCGTGACTGAATTACGTTGTAGGATTAAAAAAAATTTATCTATATTTAATTTCTACAGTGAAGACCATGCAGTGCAATTTTACTGTTAACTATACTGTTTCTGTATCTGGACACCTACAAACTTGAAAAACATAATCATTGTATAAATAGTGCAAATAAATAAATAGAATAAGCATACAAATTAAAAAAAAAATCAAACAGAACCCCAGCTACTGACCTGGTCATTTCTGCAGGCTGTGTCATACTCTGTGAGGTAAACTGTCAGTCTTTTCATAGCTTTTGCTGGCTCTAACACACTTGCATGGTATTTCTCCTGCTCTTTTTCCAGCAAAAATTCAGTAATCATTAAATGAAAACTTAAAGTGAAGACTTGATTATTTCAGGAGCCTCGTCACAAGTCCATTGTTTGGTACCTCTGCTATATTTCCACGCTTAAAAAAAATATTTGGTATTCCTCTTGTACCATTGTGCTCTTTTATGCTAAGAAATAAATCTCCTGTCAGGAAAAAGTTTTGTTTAATTACACTTAACTGTTGATCAAAAATTGCCTTAAACCTACCTTTTTAGTAACTTTTAGGTGGGTGTACTTGTTTTTGCAACACAACATTTTATTGCTTTGATAAGAAAATCTTATATTTCTGAATAATTTTGACATTCTTCTTTGGTACATGACCAAGCAGGCTTGTTGGAACATTATATCTCCAAAACCCTAACATGTCTTGTAAGTAAAGAGTAATTGCTGAATTTAAGTTTTAGAGGGGGTTGTACTCATTAATGCTGTGCGTATAAAAATTAAAACACTTTATAAGCAAGTTCTGCGCATGCTTTAGGAGATTCCAGATGTGATAGAGGAGAGAAAATAATATGACTGAACTTTGTGTACATGTCCCAAAGTATATTTTGGGCTTAAAGCAGATGTTTTTTTCCATACTACAGAAGTCACTGGCTACCACCAACTGTTTGGTTATCAACATTCTTCAAAATATGTTCTCTTGTGTTTAACAGAGGAAAGAAACTCATAGATCAAGTTTGGATCAAATAGAGGGTGAGCAAATGATGAAAGAATTGTCATTTTTGGGTGGCTTTAATTAGCTTTGAGGACTTTATTCATTCATTTTCATTTATTTCATTAATTCAGTTTCCACTGTATAAGTGATTTGGGCTGAACAGAGGCTCTTGGATTCACCAAATGTCTGAGTTGACAGCTTTTCCAGACAGGCTAATGTTTCCAATCTGAGCCTCGTCCGACAAATGGTTAATAGTTCACAGACACCTACTGATACATGCTGTATAAAGAAATTACGATCCTAAGGGAAAAACACACTCACTTCTAAACCACCTAATGACTCCCTGAACAACCTAATTCTCTAAATAAAGACAACATTGACAAAGTGACTAATTTGTCTGTCTCATTAAGGCAGTGCTGAGACACAAACAAATTAGGTCTAGTCTGTGTGAATGATTTCTGCTCTAATAAACCCCAGGCTGCTCTCATCTCATGAGGGTCAGAGTTAATGACCTTTGTGGAAGACACAGTAAGCACGACAGTGTTCATCCTCTGAGCAAGTTAGGTAATCTCCCCAAAGTCAAAAACACATCTTAATACTCTCAGAACTTAAATGAGAGATAGAGCCTCCAGTCATTAACAAGAGGATCTGAAATTCAAGAGGTCAGCTGAGGTCACCATAGATTTGGTATTTATTTGTTCAATAACAATGATCATTTTCATCAGATCAAGATAAGCTTATCTCCTAGAATGATTATTAAAATATTAAGAGATGGCTGCATCGATGTATGACAAGATTCAAATCAGAAGTGAATATTAATGAGATTTTGCATCAGATGTATCAAGTGCATCATCGTCTGCCGCCTGGATTTGGCTTTGAAGCTCCAAGTCGACAGCAAACTGACAACAGCCTTTAATATCTGTGAAAACCTTATATCTTGTTGGGAATCTGCTTTTGCCTCATGATTGCTGGTGAAATTATGTGTTTATTCAAATGGCATCCACATCTCCCCATTAAATTAACATTTGCATTTCACAAAAGACCAAAAAACAAGCAAAATGAGATAAAGTATAAGTAAATCAAATAAAAATACTAAACTGCAGGCGAAAAAAGCATTGGTGTTTGTGTAAGGCTCAGTGCAGGTGTTTTTGTAATGCAATAGATTATACATACTGCTTACTATTTTTGAATATATGTGAAACAGTGTGCATTATTGTCATGAATTTAATTTCATGAAGAAGCTTCACAAATTATTATAATATTATTATAATAATATAGCTTCATGTGATAAAATTGAAATAATGATTGCATAAAGGACAAGGAAAAGTATTTACAAAAAAAAAAAAAAAAATGCTTAAGTCCTTTGCTTCAAAAGCTGCTCTTTGCGAGCATTCTGGTTTAGTAGGTGTTATGTGTGTGGTCCTGGTATTTACTATATAATGGGTCCAAATTTCCCCCTAAAAATAGTACATTTTGACCTTGTGTGGACATTTTGTTTTTTTGGTCCCCTTGAGGAAACAAGTCTACAGGATGGTTGTTTTTGAATATCTAAAAATGCTAAATGTTTTCAGTGAGGGGTAGGTTAAGGGTATGCGGTTTATCAGTTTACATCCCAATAAAACATGGAACCCCAATGTGTGTGTGTGTGTGTGTGTGTGTGTACACACACAGTTATACTACATAATGAATGTCCAAATCCCAAATCAAAGTTTTTTGTTGTTGTTGTTTTTGTGTCAGTTTTAGGTTTCATAATTTGTATAGCCATGTCATTTCATATCACATACAGCAAACATGTGACCTGAAAAGGCAAGTGTACTTACAACTGTCACCCACTAGATTGCAGTATTATAAAAGACAATGCAATTGCAATGGATTGAAACATCTCTTAGATTGTGATCTTGACTAGTATGTGTTAACTTTCCAGACAAATGCTCATCTTATATTCTATTCTTTTTATTTGTGTTTTGCCTCATAAAATGGCCTTTCCTGTTGGAAACCTTTGTTAGAGGTTGTTAACTGTGTACATGGTAGCTGGATTCTAGAGAAAATCAGCTACCGCCTGGTAAAACTCATTGAAGACAATTGGACCTTTTTTTGAATAGCTTAGGCCTTGTTAGAATAGATAGTATCTTTGCACTTTGCAGACCAAGCAGCTTCTAATTTTCTATAAAAGACATAGTGGATACATAAAAGCTAATTTTAAACACTGCAATTATTAAAATAAAGAATTGGTTTTATGTGTGGTGCTAAATAATGTAGAGGCAATGTGAACATTTTGTGAATACAGAACATTGTTTTTTTTTTTTAATCACACTTACTATATATTGTTTCTCTCCAACCATTATTAAATTATTTATGAACTCTGAGAATGTCCATGTATGCATGACTTTGTCATTTTTTTATTGTGCAACATAAAGAGATGTAACACAATGAAAGAAAACATGTATTGTGTTCTTTATAATTAGTGTTCTTTATAATGAAATGGTGCAAATTAAAGTATGCTAGTAATATATAAATATAATTGAAGTATTTTAGTATTTACAAGATAACTGCAGTGCAATGTAGATTTGGAGATTTTATTGAAAAACAATGCATTTTAATATGAACACAAAATAATACATTCACAGGAGCATTACAGAAAGCCTCCACGATAACATTATAAATAATCTCAGCACTTTACACTTGAACCACACAGTTCTGTTTTAACCCGATGTACATTTCTTAGAGGATGAACAGACAGTGTCTGGTTTAACAAGGAATGAATCCTGCTTTGAATCTCTTTAGTTTTCAGTGAGTAGATGGGATTCATACAGGGTGTGATGAGGGATGACAAAAACAAGCTTACCAGACATACATTTGGTTTTTTAATAATTCCAAAAAATGTGACACAGAAGATATTTACAGTAGGAATGAAGAAGGCCACTAATATGAGGTGTTCTGTGCATGTGTTCAGTGACGTATAACAGCTCTTATTATTTTTCATTCTAAATACAGCGGCCAGTATACCCATATAGATCAAGAATATAAAAATTAAAGGTGCAGTAATAAAGATTACAGTTAAAGCAGTGGCAAAGTTCCACTGGGATGTTGTATTGCTACAAGCAAGCACTAAAACAGGAGCGTAATCGCAAAAATAACTGTGGACCTCAAGAGAGCCTCAAAAGGACAGGGTTGGGATGGATGTAACACCACAGAGAATTTTATAATACAAAAGAACCAAACTGAGCTGTTTATTTAAAGGGGTCTTTTACAAAGTCTTGATTTTGTGTACCAGAATATGTTCTCATGTTTGTTGGTTTGAAAAACGCATTATTTTTCACATAATTTACATTATTACAACAGTTTTCTCCCCAGCCTGGCACAAATGGCTCGATTAGTTCCGGGTTTGAGGAAGGCCCGTCTTCCTTGTTGTGATTAGTTAGCTTTCCCTCTGCATTGTGATTGGCGAACATTTTAGACTGTGTTTCAGTACTGTCACGACCCGTGCCAAAGCATCAAGCTCTGACTTGGTTATAGTTAAGGATATATGAAGGTATAGTTGATGCTACAGTAATGTTGGGTCCTATTGTCAGTCTGCCAATGCATGATATTATCGTGCTAATTTATTAAATTATTTATTTTAATTGCCTGAAACCAGCTCTAGCTTAAGGCTAAAAAGGCTAATGTTTTTAATCCAAATAAGCCGTTTGTCGTAGTTCTTGAAAAGGGATTTTTTTAAAAAACGAAATATTTCCCTTTGGAGTGGACTTTGAGATTTGTAACTTTGTAGATCTTTTTTTAAACATACACACCACACACTGACTAAAGTTCAAAAAGTGATAATAATCATAATCATAATAGGACCCCTTTAAGCCATTCTGGTGTTTGTGTTTATAGACCCCTGTCTTAAAGGGAAACAGATCGCAATGAACCTGTCATAAGAGAGAATAGGGTAAGGGTCAGCGCACCCCCATCCCTGTGTTCCACCTAGCTAGCCTACTGCAGGTACGCCTGTGGTTCTTTTGGTTCCCCTGGCTAGCGTTCCCCAAGCCCATCTTACTAGCTTCTTTGGACCATCAGACTAGGCTATGTGGTTCGCTGATGTCCCCCAAAGTTTAGGGGCATCCACTTCACCTCACTGAGGGCTGGCAATGCTTGTGTCTCGTGCACGGAGATCGTAGTCCTACTGGTGGAGTACGCAATAGGCGAAGACCTGCTTCCTATTTGTACTTTCGCTGTAGGGTGTGGCAGTCAGATGCAAATATTGCATAACAATGTGCATTGGCTTGTTTAGTTTACATTTTAAGTAGATTTTAAGCAGTCTCTCTGGTGAGATTACCAGTTCAACAGTCACAACGTGACGTCTCTGTTCCTTTCTTCAGGAAACGAGGGTTACACAAGTAACCAAGATGTTACACATACATGAAAAGGTGTTGTAGAGGTTTGTGAATAACAAAACTTAACAGTTATTGATCACTGTGAATCCTGAATTTGAACTTGAGAGCATTTTTGGGCAATATAATGGCTAATTTTTCTTTCAGAGGTGTCATTAAACAGGGAAGAACCTCTGGTACTGTATGTAATAGCCTTGAGACTCATTAGATGGTATTGATGGTAATGATGGTATAACTAATTGCCATTAATTAGTGTCATTAATTAGTCTGTTTTTGTGTTTATTTTTATAACAGCAATAAAAAAAAACCCAGAGGGATAATGCAAAGATGACATTATGAACTAAGTAACAATCAATTTTTAAAAAATGCTTAAGAAAACTTGATTTGATTACACATAATTAGAATTTCATTCATTTTAATCAAAACTTCCTATATATAAGGGATTTGAGCTGAGATTATTAGAACGTTAATATGTTGCACCGGTATCAGGATCTAATACACAACATCTTTCAGAAAATCTACATACGAGTCAAAAGAGACCAAACTTGGCATATACTGTATGTGGTTACATTAGCATTCTATCAAGACACAAGCATAAAATGGTTATAAAGTAAGAAATTTAAAGTAAGGAATACAAAGGACATGGACAGTCGTAATATACACACACTGATATATGAGCTATGTGTCTTCGTCCACAGAAAGGTCTGTCTGTGAATGAAATAGGGAAGAGTCCATTTCTATGAGCATTGTGTCTTTCCTATGGGGGGAAGTGAGTGAAGAAAGACAGTCTGCCTGCATAGTTGTAGATTCTCCTGCATAGTTTTACATCGTAAACTCACATTATCAGTGGTTGCTAGAAGCGTCCTGGTTGAGACTTTGTCACCCACTGTTGGGTTGGGTGAGGGGAAGTCTGCTTCTTTGTTAATTGAATAAACCACTGATTTGGTTAAATCTAATGAACCATTGTCTGATTGGTCCTTACCCTACACAGTTGTGAAGTGTGTATTTTAAAAGATGTGATCAGAGTGAAGCACAGATTGCTAAATATCTGTGACTCAGAGTTGTGCAGAGTGAAATGTGTTTCGACTGGAAATGACATAAAAGGTTAGGGGAAGGAATCATAGACACAACTTCTCCAAGATGAGCTAATGTTTGGTCAGACAAACCATTAACATAATGACCGTTGTTTGGACTTGTAAAGAAATGTAAAGTTAGCTCTCTGCTTGTAAATGGACACCTATGGTATATATATTGTGTATATAAATAAATTACAATCCAATGGAAAAAACACACACTCATAAACAACAAAGTGATTCATTTATCTGTCTTATTAAGGCAATTCTGAGACAGAAACTGTAAGGCCTAGTCTGTGTGAATGATTTCTGCTCTAATTAGCCCCAGGATGCTCTCATCTCATGAGGGTTAATGACCTTAGAGAGATGCAATGTTAATTGATCTCTCCAAACACAAGAAGACATCAAAATACTCTCAGAACTTCAATGAAAATAAAGCAAATGAGAGTAAGAGCCCCTAGTCATTAACAAGAAGATTTATTTGGTTTGTAGCATCTGGAATTAAAAGGTCAGCTGAGGTTAAAAACTATAATTTTCATCAGATAGAGATAAGCTTTTCTCCTTTAATTATTATTTAAAATATTGAGAGTTGGCTGCAGTGATGTTTGGCGAGATAAAAATCAGATGTGTATATTAATGAGATGTTGATTTTGCTTTGAAAGAAGCTCCATTTAGACAGTGACCTTCAAAATCTCAGAACCTTTAAATATATTTTCTTTGGAAGCTCTTTTTGCCTCATGAAATTATTGTTTTGTTAAATGGCATCCACATTTCCTCTTATAAATACAAGCACTTGTATTTCGTCATTTTCTTTGTGCTACTCAATGAGCAGAGCCTGGTTATCAAAAATCCCAAAGCCACCACAGTTTTCCTTTCCACAGTCCTTTTCTTCAAACTAGTCAACACATAAAGGATTTTAGTGAGTCTCAATTGGAGTGAAAAAAAACAAAACAATTGTTTTTAATTAATGTGTCTGTACTTTTACAATCCCAAATGCACAGACATCCATATAATTAGTAAGTGCTTAATTGCTTTGTTTCTTTGGAGAAGTACCAGTTTTTAACCATGTAAATCACTGCATTTACTGTAAATAAAAACACTCTTTATGTTTATAGAAGCCATTAATTCATGTTAGATGATTACACATTTATTGTAAAAGTTAATTTAGAATATATATATATATATATATATATATACATACATACATGTCCAGAAATATATATATATATATATATATATATATATATATATATATATATATATATATATATATATATCCTAAAATAACTTTTACAATAAATGTGTAATCATATAACATGAATTTCAAGGTTTTTCAGAAGCTAGCAGTCAGTAGCTATTGATCTTACGTGAGTTTGGCACAAAACGTAATATATATATATATATATATATATATATATATATATATATATATATATATATTTACATTTTGTGCCAAGCTCACGTAAGATCAATAGCTACTGACTGCTAGCTTCTGAAAAACCTTGAAATCTATTGAAAACAGGTCTAGTTGCTTGGCCGACACTATGCTAATGTGTTCCTGGTGTGTAAAAGATAATATAGAATCGTAATAGCTGGTGGTCCCAGCACTATAGCGAATGAGTTGGCACAAGACCAGAGGAGCACAAAAGACTATGGCTTGCCATTATGAGAGAAAATAGCCTATTTCAATAGGTTTCATTCTTCATCCCTTGCTCTTTTTCTTTTTTGCTGCAGTCGGCATAAATATTTGACCGTTTTCTCAATTTTAGAAAGGCAGCGAGTTGGACAAAGTCATTTTGAATTTCACTCAGGTCTACAAGGCCAATGGACTCTGAGTTAGAGGCCTAATTCTTTATACACAGAGAGTGACAAACTCTGCTGAGACGCTGAGAGACTGGGGTCTGGAGTAGGTTATGTGTGTTCATGTATATGAGAGACAGGAAAAATCAAGGTGGGAAAGAGGATACGCCTTCTATGTAAGGATAAAATGCTGAGGCTGAAGGTGTTCTTTCCTTCTTTCATCTAAGGCCTAAACTGATGCCATCAGCACATATGGACACCTGCAGCTTTCTTGGCCAGCATCAGCACCGCTAGTTTTGTGATATTTTGAGAAACCTCCAAAGTCTATTTTGAGTATGCATTCTGAAACTAATGAAATAATACCCCTGAAGGTGCAGGAACTTAAAAGATATCCAAAGTAAACAACATATTATTGCTATTTTCCCAGAATGTATAATGCAATTTGATGTTTTTCTTAAAATAGTGTTCTTATTTTAATCAAGATATTTTTTAAAGGACGCAATAAGCAACACTGCCTTCCAGTAGAATAGCTGGCCCAAATCCTGCCATTTACTCATCTCATATCCTCATTTCCCAAAACCATATGATGTTTTCAATGGTGAAACACAAGGATGAGATAAGAAGATTAGTGACTGTAGCTGTCAAACACAAAGCTCACATAAAAGTACCATAAAGGTAGTCCATATGATTTGTATGGATTACTCCAAGTCTTTGGATTTAGTTTTCAGAGTTCATTGCATTGCTTTAAGTGAAAAACAGGACATAATTTAAACTGCATTTATAGTCTACGTGCAATATTCGAATTGAAGAGTGAGAACTAGAAAAGTCTCTCTCACACTGAGAACCAAAGCCTAGTCACTGTAGCCTCTCAAATATCTATTCAGCAGGATACAGAAACCATTTAAAGGTAAATGAAGCATAAGAGGCATTGCAGTGAACATCAATAACAAACTATAATAAAAAAAATAATAATTTGAGCTAACTGGAGGGAAATAGGTTTGCACAGGACATTTGTTTTCTTCTCAGTACCTACAGGGTTTGTACTAGGGGTTGTGCTGCTGTACGACTGACCTTGTGTTTAAAATCAAACACCCAATCATAAGGAACCCAGTAATTAAACCTGGGCAAATGAAGCAGGCTTGGGGACGAGACTCAGGATTTATAGGACATCAGCTTGTCCTCTTATAGTTATGACCCTGATGGGATTAATCCCAGCTCTGCTATAATTATGTCACAGATTTGTCTTCAGTCATGCCTCTGTTCTTTTATTAGCAGCAAATTGTCTCCAACTATTATCAGTATTGGGGAGAGATATCCTCAAAGTAGATTATTTAAAGAGAGAGAGATCGAGAGGAAAAATGGAGTGTACACATAAACTGTATTTGAAAGTTCACTGTAAGAAACTGCAAGATGCTTTGCTGCAATCAAATGATGCCTCAAAATGTGTTTGTATGGGAAATGACTGATTTACTCTCAGCCTGAATTTTCTCATTCTGTTGCCTTTATTTGATATTCTCAATGATGCAATCCAGATTTTTTGTTTGTTTGAAAACAAACTAAAGCATAAACAAGAAATAAAAATACATTAGAATGATAAATAATAAAGCACAAAAAAGAGCGGTCAATGAGGATATCTTGAGTTTTATTGAGAATTCAAGTAATTTGTTTATAAAATAGTATTGTCATTGCTTTATATGGTAATTTCATCACAAGGTTATCTGGGCTGCATAACAGTCATTCAAAAAATATGCAAACAGTTGATGAAGGTTAGAATTGCACATTTTTGTACAGTCAAATCTCCATATGCAAATACAACCAAAGGTCTAAATTAAAACATTGTGAGGAGAAAAAAATGGACTCATTTTATTTTGTCCCACTCTAGACCAAGAGTGTCTTGGCACTGTGTACAAAGTCATACAGGGTAAAAACAAAGAAAGAAAAATCAAGCAGTCCTCCAGGTAGTGCATGTAATGTTTCTGCATAAACATTCACCCTAATGCACCTAAACATTTTCAAATTATGTCACAAAAGCGGATCATTTACCTTTTTCATTAATATTAATGCCCATTTTTCAGCATTATAAAAAAAGTTTTTGTATATTTTTGCTTACATTTACCCGGATTTTTATAGCTGGATGGTTTGATTGCAAGTTAATGCACTGAGGAGAGCATTGAGGAGTGTTACATATATCCTGCACTTTTCTATATATTAATTGGAATCGTTATATATTAGTATTTTATTTTAACCTGACTAATGTATATACAGTTAGAACGCCTTCATTCCATAGTATCTAATGGGAATCGCTTAATTAATGAGCCCTGTATTAACAAATTTTCCTATTGAAACATGAATTTCTTCCGAAGGATCTTTTTAAATGTAACCAATTGGCTTCCATTTGCGTCACAGTCATGAAACACGATTTATTACTTTCTGTTGCTTGCAATGAGATCTGTGGGATACCTGGAGGAAACTACCCATTAGCATTCCTATACATCTCAGTGGCTTTTGTAACCAGCAAAAACCTAGCCCTCTTGATTGCTAGTCCCAGACAAGTGGGAGGGGTATTCCCATTCCAACATTTAATTGGACAAAAAAAAGACACGCCCATAAGTGCAAGATGAGTTACTGGAATTCCATATCCATTTTCTCAAAACTTAAAAGGTAATTTAAAGAGTGTTTATCTGCTGAAAGTTAATCTTGTTGACTTTAAGGAATATGCTTGTCTTAAAGCTAACATACATAGACTTAAAAGCCACAAAACTCCAGTTTTGTCATTGTGATTCATCAAACAGTTCAAAGAGATGAGGTCAGCCGGTTCCGTTTAAACAGCAACGTTTGCTAACCTGGGATCAGAGTCTTGTTCATATCTGTAATGATACACCTCCATTTGATCCCGGCAGGCCTCTCTAATGTTATTGAGCCACCTCTTGATGCCTCTTCTGTTCAAGTACAACACCATGAGGAACACAACTCCAATGAGGGCCAACACAATGCCGAGAAGCACATAAGAACGGGCATCCCCGTTTTGGCACTCCATGTCCCTCTTTTGTAAATCCTTCACGTTTGTAGTGTTCTTCTTTCCTGGTCCAGCACATTTTAGGCTGTTTGAGTCTGCGCATTGGGAGCTGTTCTTCAACCAATCATAAAACTCCTTTATGTCACATTTACAGTCGAACGGGTTCTGTGATAAGTAAACGCGTATTTCCTTGAATTCGTTTAAATTTGTTAAATTGTTCTTATTCAGCGTTGTAATGGAATTATTGGTCAGTATTAATGTGGTTAAATTGAGGAGGTTGTCAAACCCAGAAAGAGGAATTACCTGCAAACTGTTTCCAGACAGGTCCAATCTCTGAAGACTGCACAAATTTACCGTGGACAGCTCGAGAGGTAACGTTAATTGCTTCGTCATGGTGTTACTGAGGTTAAGAATACGTAGCTGTTCCAAGCCATTAAAAGCTCCAGGGGCCACACATTTTAAAAGGTTGTGACTCAAATCTAAAGAAAGAAGTCGGGGGAGTCCACAAAACGCACAACTTTTGATCACCTGTATGTAGTTGTCCTGCAGTGACAGCGAGCGCAAGTCTATACCGGTCCCATTGGCTGAAAACGCTCTCTCGGGTAAAACTGCGATGTTGCATCTGTATAAAGTAAAGTTTTGGGTGCTTCTGGATACTTCGAGAGGTAGTATGATCTCTTCACGGCTCTCCAATCCGTCATGACGTGTGTAGGTGTCCTGACATGTATGTGCTTCAGCGGACAAAACAAACAAACACATCAGCCCCACGCTAAAATGATATCGCTCTAAAGTATGAGGTAAAACACGAAGCTGCTTTCTGTTCATTTCCATTTTAATCTGAAGCGAACGTTATTCCAAAGGTTTAACTGCAGCATATATTCTCTTCATAGTTCGGATTGACTTCGCTTCGGGAAACCGTTTCAGCCATCGAGGAAAGCAGTCCGTATGGCCAGAGAGTGAGTGCTCAGTCCGGCAGCATTTTCTCTTTCTGGAGCTCCCCTGACGACGCCTACACTACAAATGCGATCAAGTGCTGTCTAGCAGCATCCCTGAGGTGAGCAAAACCTCGCCCACTTCCTTCGGTGAGAGAGATGCATAGAGCCGTGTAGTTAGGACAGAGTGGACACTGAATGAACCTAATGCAGGAACAGTGGCCAAAGAATTTTAGAAACCTTTAAACGGGACGTTTATGTGCTCTGTGGGGGGAAAAAATCATGTTGCCACAGGACTGTTCAGCAGGGGTGTAAAAATAATTGGAAAAGTACAAGTATCCACATCTAATTGTATTTAATTATTGAAAAGTTTGTGTTGAAATGTATGACTAACATTGTTGGCTGACATTATTAAAGTACTATACTAATGTGTGCTGAAAGTATGTGTTTGTGTATGCAGAAAGGTTTTGGGACTGCTGTTTTCAGTGTACTAATATGTGACCCCCCAATTCTAATGGACCCAATAAAATAAGATACATCCCAACTATAATAATAATAATAATGACATTTCTCACTGTTACAACGTTACAAAAATAGATAAAAGAATTATACATTCAGGACAGTTATGTATATGGATAAATTTGTAGCAATAGCCAAAAATACATTGTATGAGTCAAAATTATTGCCAAAAATCATTAAGTAAAGATCATGTTCCATGAAGATATTTTGTAAATAACTTACTTTTTGATTAGTAATATGCATTGCTAAAAACTCCATTTGGACAACTTTAAAGGTTTTTTCATTATGTAAATTTTTTATTGCACCCTCAGATAACAGATTTTCAAATAGTTGTGTCTCAGCCAAATATTGTGCTATCCTAACAAACATACATCAATGGAAAGCTAATTTATTCATCTTTCAGATGATACATAAATCTCAATTTCAAAAAATTGACCCTTATGACTGGTTTTGTGGTCCAGGGTCATATATGTGAAAACAAAATGGATTTAACCTAAATACATGAATATATACCACCCAAACTACTTTATGCATGTTAAATCATATAGAAATGGCAATTTCAGGCTACTGCTTTTTGCAGTGTAGATATACTGTATGAAAAAAGCCATAAAAGCACTGCTGACTTTGAGCAATCTCTACCCACAGGACTTGCATAACACAAATTCTTCCACCTAGAAAGAGGCTTCAGACAACATAACATCTAAAAACTGAAAAATTAATGAAAGTACAAAACAAAAATACAAGCTTCACATTGCTTTTAAACCCTCTTGTCTGTCCGTTGTACTGTGAGTGCACAGCCAACAACAATGAAGCTGTTGCATTATGTTACATTATGAAAGTGTTTTTTATGCTTAACATCTGTGACCAAAATTCCTGCACATGGATGGCTTTACTTATCCATGCTCATGAACTAACCTGTGTGCACAGTTTACTGATGGGCATGGACTATGAGTTTGATAATGTAGGGCTAATGAGAAAAAACAATACGTTCACCTATTTAACACAGAAGCACAATTCAGTTCTTTATAGAAGCTTGTATGCGCTCTGATGCCGTCTTTGATTTGCTGTACTGTATCTTTTCAGGTGTGGCCCCTGCAATCCAATCTATATTGTGAACGCCAGCTGTCTACAGGGTCTAATGTTACTTCATCTTATCTGTCTGTGGGGTAAGATCTGTTGGCAGGTAAAGCCTTTTTCAACCCATTGCAATTTTTGCTGTCTGTGCTAAAATTGGTCCCTAAACAGTATTTTTGGAGAACAGTTTCCACTGCTGTGGATTATTGTTTAATAGCGGAGAGAAAACCTCCAGGCACAGCATTGGCTATGATATGATTAAAATAATTTTACTGTCACAATCAGGCAGACAATAAGCTTTATAAACACTCACATGCTAAGAGACATAAATGTAGGATTCATCTTGCTGACAAAGCTGAAGTTTGTGGCTCCTGCGGCAGGATGGTGGTATTAGGAAAAGTCCCTTTTCTACTAAAGGTTACTCGAGTTTAAACGAGAGCACTCAGCATTCAGTCATTTTCTCCAGTCAAGTGGTGCATGTAGCTTTTAACGCTTGGAGATAATTCAATTTTGTGGGATTTCATTACAGTAAGCCATCCTCCACCCTTTGGCCACACGAAATGTATTACTGTTCACTTTGCTTTAAAATCTAACCTTCTGCATTCAATCTTAACCCAATGTCTACATCAACACTAGACTGAGAAGCAGCATCGTAATCATCAAAAATGCATGCATCAGAAGGGCTATAGCCTAAGTGATAGCTGTTATCGAGTGATGCACCATGATTATTTTATTCAGTGGGTACCTGACAAAGTGGCCTAATTGTACTTGTCAGCCTATGGTAAACCGGTTTGAGGTGTGCAACAGATATGAGCTATCACGTTTCAAATGGGCAACTTGGCTGGGTGTATTACTTTATCCTTGAGGCTGCCCGTCTGGAGTAACACAGCTGGCAAAGTGTCACAATGTCTGTCACTCATGTAGCAGGTTCTTAGGCAGAACGTAACAGAGACAGATGCTTTAAAGCAGTGAATAAATGTGTGAATTTTGACCCCCACCCCACTGAAAAATTATATTATAGTATTATTTATTATTTGAATTTTATTAAACTATTTAAACAAACAGTTTTCTCTTTGAATACATTTTAAAATAATTTATTCCTGTGATTTCAAAGCTAAGTTTTTTGCATCATTACTCAGTCACATGATCCTTCAGAAATTATTCTAATATTCTGATTTGCTGCTCAAAAACATTTATTATTATTATTATTATTATTATGTTGAAAAGAGCTGAGTATATTTTTTTTTCCAGTTTCTTTGATGAATAGAAAGTTCAGAAGAACAGAATTTATCTGAAATAGAAATCTTCTGTAACATTATAAATATAGTGTATAATGTTACAATAGCTTTTTATTTCAGATAAATGCCGATTAACATCAAAGAATCCATAAAAAATACACTCAACTGTTTTACATATTGATAATAAAAATAACAGCAAATCAGCATATTAGAATGATTTCTGAAGAATCATGTGACACTGAAGACTGGAGATGCTGAAATGATGCTGAAAATTTAGCTTTGATCAAAGAAATTAATTAAATTTTAAAATATGTTCAAATACTTATTTTAAATAGTAAAAATAATTCACAATAATACTGTTTCCAACAAAGTTCTTATTGCCTTAATTGAAAAAATCTAATTTGTGACCTGGACTTGTTTTCATTAGATTTACTTTTAAGCATTTGAAAAGCACATTAGTTTTGTGTAATTATTTGTGTGTGTGTGTTTGGATTACATGTGCATTGTTTGTAAAGAGCATCAGTTCCGCATCACTCAACCGTGTGGTTGTGCTATGCCTGTCACTTTAAAGTGTGTATACTGGCAGCGTGTCGCTGGCTGGATCAGTAGTAACAGTAAGCCATCAAAGGAACTCACCCAAAGAGTGCATTTTCCATTCTGCACACTTCAGATCAACCGGATCTCTCCACAAAATGTCTGCATTAAACCTGACCACACATTTCCGTAAATTTCCAACATCCACTCAAGAATGACTCGGTTAATTGTCAGATAAGAGCACTTAACTAAAGCAGTGCATTATCAAACGTCTCTCATGCAACACATTAGAACAATCAAAACAAGACTGTTGAATTATTAATGTGTATACAAGAACACAATCTTGTAGCAGTTTGTAACTCTTTTTATGTTTTGGGGAATTGGTGACTAACTCAGTGATGGTTATCTTTAATGTGGATAATCATGCTTACGGGTTCATATGATTCACATCATACAAATGGGCTGTGCGAAATTGAAGAAAAATGTAATATATGTAATATAATCTTGTGTCATATATAAATTGTTATTTATATGTATGAATGTATCAAGAGCTCTTGTAAAACCACAACAAATTCCTTGTGTTTGCACACACTTGGAAAATAAAGCTTATTCTGATTCTAATATAACTAGCATACATGTTTCACTTTTTGTGAAAAGAGAGCAGCCCTACAACAACTTTTGAAAGTGAACTTTCGTTTTATTCAAGCATTACATAAGTCCAGTGTGGATCGGACGGAGGAAGGAGCCAGGGAGGAGACAGAAGGATCCAGGGTGGATCGGACGGAGGAAGGAGCCAGGGAGGAGACAGAAGGATCCAGGGTAGATCAGACGGAGGAAGGAGCCAGGGAGGAGACAGAAGGGTTCAGGGCAGATCGGATGGAGGAAGGAGCCAGGGAGGAGACAGAAGGGTCCAGGGCGGATCGGACCGAGGAAGGAGCCAGGGAGGAGACAGAAGGATCCAGGGTGGATCGGACGGAGGAAGGAGCCAGGGAGGAGACAGAAGGGTCCAGGGCAGATCGGACGGAGGAACAAGCCAGGGAGGAGACAGAAGGGTCCAGGGCAGTTTGGACTGAGAAAGAAGCCAGGGAGGAGACAGAAGGGACCCGGAGCAGGAGGAGCCAGGCGAGACCCAGGCTGCAGCCATGATGGTGACCCACGGTGGAGACAACGGGGGGGAGGAGCCATGGAGGAGGAAGGGCTGACGCCTGCAAAGGAGGAGAAAGAACAAAGGAGAAAGAGAAAGGAGCCAGGGAGGAGACAGAAGGGTCCAGTGCGGATCGGACAGAGGAAGGAGCCAGGGAGGAGACAGAAGGGTCCAGGGCGGATCGGACTGAGAAAGGAGCAAGGGAGGAGACCGAAGGGTCCAGTGCGGATCAGACGGAGGAAGGAGCCAGGGAGGAGACAGAAGGGACCCAGGCTGCAGCCATGACTGACGACTGACGACTGACTGACGACGACTGCAAAGGAGGAGAAAGAACAAAGGAGAAAGAGAAAGGAGCCAGGGAGGAGACAGAAGGGTCCAGTGCAGATCGGACGGAGGAAGGAGCTAGGGAGGAGACAGAAGGGTTCAGCGCGGATCGGACGGAGAAGGGAGCCAGGGAGGAGACAGAAGGGTCCAGTGCGTATCGGACAGATGAAGGAGCCAGGACAGAAGGGACCCGGAGCAGGAGGAGCCAGGTGAGACCCAGGCCGCAGCCATGATGGTGGCCCATGGTGGAGCCAACAGGGGGGAGGAGCCATGGAGGAGGAAGGGCTGACGACTGCAGGGGGCCAACAGATGTCGGTGGAGCAGCTGGTGGTGGAGAGCCGATGAGCCAGGGTGAAAAAGGAAAGGAGGAGAAAGAACAAAGGAGAAAGAGAAAGGAGCAAGGGAGGAGACCGAAGGGTCCAGTGCGGATCAGACGGAGGAAGGAGCCAGGGAGGAGACAGAAGGGACCCAGGGCAGGAGGAGCCAGGCGAGACCCAGGCTGCAGCCATGACTGACGACTGACGACTGACTGACGACGACTGCAAAGGAGGAGAAAGAACAAAGGAGAAAGAGAAAGGAGCCAGGGAGGAGACAGAAGGGTCCAGTGCAGATCGGACGGAGGAAGGAGCTAGGGAGGAGACAGAAGGGTTCAGCGCGGATCGGACGGAGAAGGGAGCCAGGGAGGAGACAGAAGGGTCCAGTGCGTATCGGACAGAGGAAGGAGCCAGGACAGAAGGGACCCGGAGCAGGAGGAGCCAGGTGAGACCCAGGCCGCAGCCATGATGGTGGCCCATGGTGGAGCCAACAGGGGGGAGGAGCCATGGAGGAGGAAGGGCTGACGACTGCAGGGGGCCAACAGATGTCGGTGGAGCAGCTGGTGGTGGAGAGCTGATGAGCCAGGGTGAAACCGAGGATCCGGAGGGCCAAGCCAGAGCAGATGACACTGGCGACCGGGGCGGAGATCCGGAGGGCCAAGTCGGAGCTGGAGCAACAGAGGACTGAGGCGGAGCTAGAGGGAGAGAGGAGCCCAATGGAGTCAGTGGGGCTCTGACTCAGAGGCGAAGGTGAGGGATCCTCCAGCCATTACGCCAATGGAGATTGGCAGACCCGCGGCAAGCCCACCGCACAGATAGTGGGCTGAGGGTGAGCAAAGGGGCTACCAGGAGACAGCGGTGGCATGGCTGAGGTAGGAATGAATGGATGAGACAAGAGAGGAAGGACATCCCCGGACAGCTGCACTCATGTGGCGGTGTTTAGTCCAGTATGGAAAAATAGGCAGAGACAGCTGTCTGGGTAGTGTCTTAGGTTTGAGAGGAACACAAAGTCATTTGTGTGGTTCTCGAGAGAGCATCCCCCTGCTCCAGCAGGAGGATAAGGACAAATGGTTATTCATGGCAGAAAAAAAGCAAAAAAAAAAACACTGGGGAAAACAAAAAAGAAAGTGTGGGGTAACTCGCTGCTAAACTGTAGTCGGTCCGGTATTCTGTCCCGGTCATGTAAAGATAAAGATGCGCAAAGACGAAAGGTCAGGTTAGAGTCTTTAATATATTCCAAACAGGCAGGTAATTCTACAAACAGGAGGGTAGACACACAAAAAGAACCTTAATACTGGACAATCTAACATAGAACTGAAGCAACTAATGAATGCTAATGAAATCCAGACAAGTGCAGGTGATTAACTAATAAAGGACTTAATGAGGACAGGAACAGGAAAGCCAAGTATGGACACAAGAGGGAGAAACCAACATAACCAGTCCACAGGGGTGTGACAAATATGCACTGATTCTTATTTCAGCTACAAAAGTTATTTAGGCAAGAGCAGTGAGTGATTTTGTCTTTGTCTTTTGCTCATGGCCCTAAATATTGCAAACTGTAGCATTATGCATATTGCAACATGTACATAAGTTTTCCTGAGAGATCGAGTTGATATGCAGCCCAAATCTAAAGATTACTGTAATTATAGTGATGTTTTAAAATCATTTTAAGATCAATATCTTATGCTATATTGTTTAAATTGTAAAAGATTTAAAAAGTAATTGTAGTATTCATATTAGTTCGATACAATTTATTCTGTAAAATGTATTATTATATAGTATTAAATTATATTACAGTTACTTTTAATTAAAAAATTAAAACACCCAGATGCATTATGGTAATGAGAGTTTGAGGAGAAAGACTTAACTGTCATGAAAATAATGTCACAATGGAAAACTGGCTAGATTTTATATATAAATAAATAAATATATATATATATATATATATATATATATATATATATTTTACATTTTTCATTCTGGGAGGAAATATTAGGAAAGTAATTGCTACTTTTTATCTCACAACTCTGACTTTTTTCCTTGGAATTTTGAGTTTATCTCTCACAATTTAGGTTTTCTCATTATTTTGAAGAAAACAATTACAAATAGCTAGATATAAGCTGTGAGATATGAATGCAGTTCTTAACTATGAGATAAACTTTGTTACCTTATTTATTTATTTAGAATTCTGTGGCTTCCATTAAATATGACTCAGTATTAGATAATTTCTTGCTGGGTTTCCTGAGATGCATACAAAAATAAATATATGCATTTTTTCTTTCTTTCTTTCTTTCTTTCTTTCTTTCTTTCAGTACTGAGAGATTCACTTAAAGTATATCTCTTAACATCACCTTTCATAGACTTCTGCATTGTAATTGTAAAGCCTGCAGGTTTTGTTGCCAATGTGTGGTGTAGGTGTCCAACTGCAAAACATTACTTTCCCTCCAATGATCACGCCAAAGTGTGTTTTGTTTTTCACCCGTGACCCAGACAAAAGGGTTGGTGGGTGGATGGTGGAGCCTGGAGGAGGTGATTATGGTTGGACTGCTCTTCTGCTTGCTCTGATAAGCATTAACAGGGGCTTTTATTTCTCATTAACTCAAGGTGCTTCCTCTCGGCTGGCGGAGAATGAGGAAACCACACGGGGACATCTGCGAGGACCTGTAAGACGCCAAGCACCTGTACTCAACCAGAACGTCTGCTCTCGGGCTGTGTCTACACACAACACAGATAAGAAACCTTGTGATTATAATATTACAGCTGTCACGTTGACCCCCAGGCTTGACGTAAACAAGGGTGTCATCTAGTAGAGATGTGAGTGTCTGGCATACTGTCAGCAGAATTTAAAATTAAATGTACATACTCATCACTTTGTGGTCTCACACATCAAATGCCTAGATACTTGCCAACAGATGTCCAATCCTGACATGTTCATTCATTTCTATACTATATAAGCTTATAAAATTGTTCACTACGAGACGCTCCTACATTTTGAGCTCATGTAGATGGTAGCTTTGTTTAAAAAAAAAAATCCAATGTACTTATTATGTAAATGGAATGTGATGGGTGGGTAGCCTTCCTTTAACTGCTTATTTCAGAATTTCTCCTCTGGCTGAATTAAACCAGGCACACTGAGTCATGAAAAACTTTACCGAGTCAAGCATGAACTTTTCAGACAAATGAAACCAAGATTTAGGACATAATGTAACATAGTTGTGTGAGAGAGTGAATCTGTGCGTTTCTTTAAGGTTTAGTTCACTTCCAGATTACATGATGCTAGTTAGTAATGTAATCTAGGTTGCTAAATTTAGGTAATGTATTCTGACTAATTTTTAGATTATATTACTCATTAAACTCATTAAATGTATCATATTGATGTAAAAAGAGAGAAAATATATTACATTTTTTGATAACAACCTCATAAAATGCATTAAACATTACATTAGACCAGGGTTTCTAGTGGGTTTGTGAGTTGATAAAAAGATCAAGTAATCAAATCATAAAACTGTAAAATATACTATTAAAACACTTGAACACTAAAAATAGGAATATTCCAGTTGTTTACCTAATAGCCAGTTTAAAGAATTAAGCAACATCCAACTATAAACAGGCAAATGTGTTAAATTATTTAAATATTACCCTCCTCAGAGAAGTATTTCATTAAATATTTCATGTCAGGGGTTTGGCTGAAAAAGTGTTTTGGGAATTTCTGCATTACATGAACAAATATTAATAGACATAAAAAAACAATGACATTACATACCTTCCAGGTTTGAAATATTTTTGTCCAGACTTTTAGAATCAACAGTTACAGTTAGCGCATGTCAAGTCAATGGCGAATTTTTTAATTTAAAGAGCGCGTTAGTAATATACGCCTATAGGCAGGAGTTACTCGTTCGGGGGGCACATGGCGCGAGCGGAACTGGCTCTTAAAGGGAATGAGAGATGAGACTCTGATTGGTTTAATGCATGTTACGCCCAAAACACACCCATGACTCATTAACAAAGAAGGTTTGTACACTAATTTCCGAGTCTGGGCACATAAAGGTCTTGCTACTCTGCATGACATATTTGATGGAGACATTTTAATGTCATTTGACCAAATAGTTGACAAGTATAATATTCCACGAAAGGATTTTTTTCGTTATTTACAATTAAGAGATTTTTTGCAAAAGGACACTACTTTGCTTACAAACCTGGACATTTCAGCTGTGGAGCGACAACTTTTTTCACATATGGACAGTTCTACAAGTTCTTTTTATAAGATCCTCAAAGACTGTGGCTTGTCAAATACAGATTCATTGAAAGAGACATGGGAAAGGACACTTGATATTCAAATCACAGATGATCAATGGGAGGAAGCATGGATAAATGTAGGGACCTTAAGCATATGTAATAAGGTAAAAGCAATGCAATTGAAAATTCTGCATAGAGCTCATATCTCACCTTCAAGAAGACACAAGTTTAAAGATGATTGCTCACCAATGTGTCCGAAGTGTAAAACAGAGGAAGGAGATCTTATTCACTGTTTTTGGTTTTGTCGGGAGATTCAGAAGTTTTGGGTTATGATCGAGCAAGAACTTAATGTTATTTTAGCTGTTAATATTGGCTGTGATCCAAAACATATGTTACTTGGAATATATGAA
Organism: Cirrhinus molitorella; assembly: GCA_033026305.1. Classification (NCBI taxonomy): domain Eukaryota; kingdom Metazoa; phylum Chordata; class Actinopteri; order Cypriniformes; family Cyprinidae; genus Cirrhinus; species Cirrhinus molitorella. Next base: position 14,177,723 of record CM065139.1, read on the forward strand.
GACATTCTAGTCGACCAACATAAAAAGACACTTTGCAAGTTCCTAACATTTTGTGCAAGGAAATGTATTCTCCTGAACTGGTTAACGGAAAAAGCCCCTTCTAAGACACTATGGCACAGAGTTATACTGGAATATGTACCACTGGATTACTTAACATGTGCTTCTCATAACAAAGACATTATATTTCATAAAAGGTGGGACCCATTTTTGCTGTATATGGGCCTAGATATATCCTCTATTCTTATTAGAGGATTTGTTTAAATATGTAAGGCATGAGGGTTGTATGATTGTCATTCTCCATTACATTTTTATTTTTCCAATTTATGTGAGCCCCCCCCCCCTTTTTTTTTTTTTTTTACTATTATTATTGTTATCAATGGTTTTTGTTTTATTCAATTGTATGTTGTTTATAATGTTTGAAAATCAATAAATAAATATATAAAAAAAAAAAAACAAAGAAGGTTTGTGAGAATATTTGATTTTGGTAAGACTTACTTCATTTAAAAGTCGACATATCAAGCTTTCTAAAGATACATCTCTTATGCCTGGTTGTAATGTAAATGCGGAAGCATAGCTTAGCATAAATAACTGAATCAAATTAGACCATTAGCATCTTGTTCAAAAATGACCAAAGATTTTCGATATTTTTCCTATTTAAAACTTCTTCTGACTCTTCTGTAGTTACATTGTTTACAAATACCAATGGAAAATGAAAAGTTGTGATTTTCCATGCTGATACGGTTAGGAACTATGCTCTCATTCCGGCGTAATAATCAAGGAACTTTGCTGCTGTACCATGGGTGCAGCAGGAGCAATGATATTACGCAGCGCCTGAATATAGTCCCCAGCTATTTTACTATTACCTTAGTGGCTTAGTGCTGGTCATGTTGGAAGTTACCTAGCTGGGCACCCATGGTACGGCAACAGAGTTCCCTGATTATTATGCTAGAATAAGAGTATAGTTCCTATCCATATCAGCCGGAAAATCGCAACTTTTCATTTTCTGTCGGTCTTAGTACACGATGTAACTACAGAAGTATCAAGTTTTAAAGTTAGACATATAATATGTAAGTAAATAACCTACTGAGTGATAATTTAAACAAAAAATGGCCTAACTGCAAAACTGGCCTAAAATAGTCTTAATTTCATTTCAGTTTTAAACTTCAAATTTTAAATTCGGTGGTCGAATGCTGTGTAGCCTAATGACTGATCTTTGTGTGAATGTTCACAAAACTGGAAGACTTTCCCAATGTATATGAGCAGTAGGCTGTTTTAGAAAAGAAATGGGGAATTAGGGAGAACAAATGAATTATGAACAGTTTAATGCTATTGTGGGAACAATATCTAATCAATAAAAAGTAGTGTGATTTTAAAATGTAATGTAATCTAATTACAAGTACATAATTTTTTATATCAATAAATTATTGACATCTAAAACTTTGTATTTGAGCAATATGTGCATTTATACCAGAATGACATACCATAAAATACTATTAATATATAAACATTTTAATTTTTCTGTCAGCTATTTAAATATTTTCACTTCACTTGAAGGACTGTTGCTGTTCCAGAAAAGATATATGCTGTGAAACCCCTTTCCCTTTTTATTACTATGAGATGTGCAGGTTTATATTTTGACAGGTTTTTCTCAGGATATAGATAAGCCCGGTAAGTTTTGTAGCTTGCTTGTAAGACTTGTCACGAATCTGTCAACCAGTTTCTAGAAACGTCTCTGGAGGCTTACAGCGGCCATGAAAAGTTTACACGCGAAAAGTATCAGCGATGAAAGTGACCTACAGAAGCGACGTGTCAGTGGAGATTAAAGCTCATGCGTTTACAATGCGCTCCCATTGACTTCACATCAGGGGACCGCTTATGTCCCAAAAGGCAAGGATTTGTGGGTAAATGCTGTTCATTCTGTCCCTCCCATTGCTCGAGTCCTTCAGAGCTGCCTCTAAGCAAAGGGTAAGGAGTTGAAGGACTCTGCCCCGCAGTACGCCATTCTGGCACACACGCAAGGCTGTACCTTCAACGGGAAGTTTTTCATTCATCACGCACCACCACGTAAACTTAAATCGGCTGTCTGTGTGACAAACGGCTCTGTCCTGATAAAGCACCAACGCAGGTACACGTTCCTCATCAATCAAAAGGCAACAAGGTCATTTATATCTCATGCTCAGCAGGAATCACGCGTCCTTTTGCTTCCCCCTCAAGGTCATCGAATCTTATAGATCAAGCACTCCTATTAACGAAAGTGAGAATTAGACACACAACTGCCTTTTTGCAGATGGATTTTATGAAGGAAAATCAATCATCGCACCAATCAATCTCATCATTCTTAGGTGTCATGTATCTCCCGTCCCAAAGATTGTCTAAAAACCCTCCTAATCACTTTCCAAGTCATAAAAATTCAAAAGGATTCCTTCTCTGTTCTTCTTCTCCACCCGTCTCCAGCGAGACGAAGGCCCCTGAGGCTGTAATCAAGCCGGGTCCCTGAAGCGTGGCCCCGGGGCCAGCGGAACACTGCAGGAGTGCAGAGAGACACACTACTTAAACACTACTCCTGAGCCACGTGAATTAATAATGGAGGTGGATTCCATCTTCGCTTGGTCACTCTGGATGCATTATACCACCCTATTGGCCGGGCAGTAACAGATACTTATAAAATGGTGTCACCTGTCAAAGAGGCATTAATTAGTCATCCGCAGTTGTAACAGATCAAGCAGCGTCCAGACGGGCAGTGTATCATCTGGTTGCGTGTTCCAGCATGGCCATCTTCTAATGCATCTCATTCAACCTCTGACATAAATGGCTGCTAAATGTACATCGACACCTTTTAGGACAACAGTGTCCATTGGCCCTGATGCTTCTGGACGACAGTCAGCTGATGGACAAGATAGAAAAAGCAGCAAAACTAATGTGATTTTACTTCCCTATACAAACTATTTCATCAAGTGGTTTTAACAAACTAAATTCTCAGTTATTTTTTTGCTAATTTACATCTCAGAATTCTGACTTTTTTTTCTCAGAATTGAGATATAAACTTGTAATTCCAAGTTATAAAGTCAAAAATTTCAGAATTCCAAGTTTATATCTCACAATTCTGAGAAAAAAGTCAGACTTGCAAGAAAAAAAAATCTGAATTGCGAGATACAAACTCGCATTTGCAACAAAAAAAGAATTGTGTATCTTGCAATTCTGACTCTATAACTCACAATTGCAAGCTTATTTGAGAAAAAAAGTTGCAATTACCTTTTTTTATTTTTTATTTAGTGGTGAAATGTATGAAGCCCATACCTCTTTTTATCCCACAATTCTGACTTTTTCCCTCCACCTCCCCAGCTCCTCCTATATGTCTGTTATTCTCCTTCAATGAAGTTGAAATTGAGAAATTAAATTTAAAAAGTTTAAACTTTTAAATTTAGATGTTTAAATCTCACAATTCTGATTTCTTTCTAAGAATTGTAAGTTTTCAAATTTATAAATTCGAAATTCTGAGAAATTGTTTTTTTTTTTTTTACTTTATAACATGCAATTGCAAGTTTCTATCTCACAATTCTCAGAAAAAGTCAAACTTTCGAGAAACAAAAATCTGAATTGAGATACAAACTCGCATTTTTAAATATATATATTTAATAATTTAGTGATTATATAATTTAGTGATTTTTATACCTTCAGGCTGTATTTTCTTGATGAAGGGCACAGATAGCTAGCCTATAGGACATTTATTATAATGGATTTATGTGAAGATTGTTTCAAGTTAAAGGTTATTTTTTAAGTCTAATATATGTTAAAGTGATAGCTCCCAATTATACTGTAATGTTGAATGGTTATATTAAATGGTGAAATATTAAGAAAAAATCATAGAGACATCAGTTGGAATCACTGATACTTGTTAGCCATGAAAAAGATGGCCTTAAACAAATATTAAAAATATACATTCTTAATGTTGTTTCTACATTAATTTAAAGCATGAATGTTATTGCAATATAAAAGTATAATTAAAAACGTTAATGTCAGGTAGGATTAATCAATATGTAGTGTTTTAATATATATATATAGTGTGGTGGAAATGTATGAAGCACATACATCTTTTTTATCTCACAGTTCTGACTTTTTTCTTGCAGTTGGGAGTCTCGCAATTATGACAATTAGAAAGTCAGAACTGTAAAATATAAACTCACAATTGCAAGAAAAAAAGAGAATTGTGAGTTTGTATCACACAGTTTTAAGAAAAAAAGTCAGAATTGCAAGATAAAAAGTGTGACATGCTAGAGCAAAACAGGCACTATTTTTGGAAAGAAGCAAGTATATAAGTTCCAAACGTAGGTTCCAAACGTAGGTTTGGTAGAGCCTAATCATTCAGTTCTGTCAATCATTATTATAAGCAGTAGACATTGCACCGTCCCAGCGACAGCTCTTTCCGGCATCCCTTCACCTCCCCAGCTCCTCCTTTATTTCTGTTACTCTCCTTCTATGTAGAACTGAAATAGGGAGATTTAATTGAACTCAGAGCTCAGACTGAGCCTTAGGTTTGTGGATAGCAAGCCAAGTTAGTTTACCATTAACTATTAGGACTGGCTGGGTAGGCAAACTAATGAAATGTGTATTTATAATATGTTACCATATTTAATCCCAAAAAGCTCAAATATGTGAAAATAAAACTGCATATTTTCTATCATTTCAATGGTTGATTGTGTTTCAAATTATTTGCACATACTATTATGAGCACTAGCAGATTATTATTTTTTTTTTACCATTCCATCTAGAAAACAGAGTAGGAAAGGAGGTAAAATGTTCCTTTCTTAGTGTTTTTTTCTCTCTGGATGCTGAAGTCAACAGTGGAGCTTGCTTTCCACAACTGGGAGTGACCTTGGTGGGACTGATGTGTGGCCTGGGCAGTGTCTGCGCACAAATTCAATTATTTATGGTGTGGCTGTGTAGAACTCAAGCGTTTGCTCAGAGAAGAATGTCCTCGTCCATCACAGAGAGCTTCAGGGACTACGGCTGAATGAAAAGACATCTGTTCAACAGGAAAGAGATTAAGACAAGAGACTTTATTTACACTAACATTAACTGTGCACTAGAAGTATTTAAAAAAAAAAGTGATTATGTAATCAAAATATGATGGTCTCATGAGGACAAATAACTGAAATGTATAATGAAATTGACCAGATTGCTTAAAACAATGGACTCTTTTCACAGACCGTGATGACGTGTTTCTATGGTTATTAACATCATTAAGCAAGCAACATTTTTAGTATTTTTATTTTTTGTGTTTTATTGGCTTGCCTTTAAAATACAGAAAACTGGTTAATGCTACTGCATGAGTGTTTATAATACAACGGCTGATGGAGTGACTGCAAATTTAGTGTCTTTCTCTCTTGAAATGAATGGAATCAACTTCTTCAGTCATAGGAGCGCTACTTGAACAAAAACTATAACGACTTCTGCTTCTGAGAATGCTCAATAAATGTGAAATGTCCCTTACCGCTGTAAAAAACAGACCAAATAGGAACTTTATGTTGCCTGCGTTTCTGTTAGAGGAGATCTTTCCCGTTGACTGCACATGGTATTCCGAGGATTTGCTTTGTCCTTCCTCAACTTCCAATTTTAGAAAACTGCAGCTGAAATTACATCACCTTTCAAATAAACTTGACTCAGTTTCCCCTCTCTAATTCTCTCTCTCATTCTTTTCTGCTGACCTGTTCTCTTGCCCAGGGAGTTGGTTAAAATAGCTCAATGTGCTATATAGAGATGGAGAGCACTGCATTTAATCTGGACAAATAAATATGAACAGCATCTCTATGTTTTTTAAGATAGATAGATAGATAGATAGATAGATAGATAGATAGATAGATAGAGCTTATTAAAAACACTGAAATCTTATCAAATCTGTCTCTGCTCAAGCTAACACCCTCATACTTTGCTGGTAAAAATGTAGCTTGATTAAAGTTTAATGGCCCTGAGACCCTTCAATTAGTGAGTTTGGCTCATACATTAAAATAATGACTCTAATGAGGAGAGTAATGAAGACTTTATTATGCACATGGAGAGGAGATTAAAACTGCTTTATCAGCCATTATGTGTCACTGAGCTTGCTAAAAAAAGATGAAAAATAAGGTCAAAGAAAGTGTAATGAGCAACGTGTTAATATTTAGCACCTCTGCCTGTCATGATATCCTTTTAATAATTAGAACTGACATTTATTTGTCATTAAAAACAGTAATATTGTGAAATTGAAAAAAATAATAAAATTTTTTTTAATGTTATTTATTTTAATACTCTAGTCTTCATGATCCTTCAGAAATCATTCTAATATGCTGATTTGCTGATAAATTATTATTAGTACTAAATTATTAGTAATGGTTCTTATTATCAATGTTTGAAACTTTTTTTAAAGCTTAATGTTTTATGGAAATCTTGGAATATTATTAGAAATCTTTTGTGACAATATAAATCAATTTAATATATAATATTTAATCAATTTAATGCAAATAATAATATTTAATATATAATATTAATTTATTATTATTTTTTAGTCTTGCCCAAACTTTTGAATGGCAATGTATCTCCAAAAACATTAAGCATCAACTGTATTCAGCACTGAGAATAAGAAGAAATATTTCTTGAGCAGCAAATCAGCATATCAGAATGATTTCTGAAGGATCATGTGACATAGCTCATATATCAGCAAATATTAATCTTTCTTCCGCTCAGTTGCAGTGATGGACATCCCAGATATGTCTATGTTTCGAATGACCAAGGCGCTGCAGGTCCGGATACGGAAACCTCAGCTGATGCATTATGAGCATGGTTATTGATTGGATTATATACAGTCTGTCATTTGATATCTGCTAATTCAGCATAAATAAAAACTTGATTAAAGTAACAGTTGTTTACTTACTCACATGGTTCCATGTATGATTTCTTTTTCCTCAGTGGAACACAAAAGATGGAACACCGGGCCATTCCTTTCCATGTAACGTCAGTGAACGGGAACTAGGACTGTCAAACTCCAAAATGACCACAGAACGTCATACAGCTTTGTAATAACATGAAGGTGAGTAAATAATGACAGAACTTTTAGTTTCTGTCAGTTATATTTTGTGCTTGATTCAACAGGGTTCTGTTAGCCATTTGCGAACGTCTCAATAGTTTGATCATGCTTTCTTACGTCAGTTCTCCTATGAAAAACTTGTTGGGATGGTGATAGCTCTTTGAGTGCCTCTCTCACTTGCCTGGCTGTCATGACCTTGGCTTTGATTGACAGCCGAGCGCTGTGCTTAGTGGGACAGCTCACTCATCTCCCCAGCAGCTCCGCCGACAGTTTGAGACACTGACATCAGCAAAACACACTCTTACATACATAAATCTCTCCCACAGTTCCACTGTCAATCAGAACGAGAGGTTCCTCTCAGCCAAACAGTTCGGCTCTTTCATGAGTCTGTATATCATAAAACCTGCATGCAGACAGTTCACATAATCAGGTCTGGTTACCTGATGGAATTACGTGGTGGAAACCAGCTGTGGAAAATTGGCCAAATGACTCCGCTGGCTGTGATGTGTTCACAAACACGAACGCAGGCCAGACACACAGCAGGATGCGCCAGTGATCTATGATAGACGTGGTGGCTTTTTATTATCCACAGAAGCACAAGAAGCATTTATGGTGGTAAAGCAGCCTCAAAAACTATTTGAACACTTAAGGACTCTAAAAATGTTTGAGATTCGAATGCATTTGAAAATAAAATATCAAGCCAAGAGGCTTTTTAACGTATTATAAGTATCGTTTTTTAACGAAAATAGTTCCTAAATAGATGATTAGGTTTTTAATCATATTTAAACTTATAAACGTAATATTTTGTAACTATAATTCAAATTCTGAAAATAAAATGTAAAAAATTATAATATCTGGACACTTTGTGGTTGTTAAACTACGTAGTATATACGCTTGATTACTTCATGCATTTTTACTGATCAGATAGCTATGCGATAAATAAAAGACTAAGTGGAAATGCCCTCCAAGAGGCATTCGAGACTGAAAGCAATCCAATAGCTAAGTGTAGGATTCAGGTCCATTTAACACATTAGCATGTGTAAGTCCACTCTAGAAAGTTCCTCCTGAAATCAGAAAAAAGAGAAACAACATAAAAGTAGTTTTTAAAACTCATTGGGGCAATTTTACCCTAACAATCAGAACTAAAAATATTAAATTATCATTGCAAACATGGTTTAGAAAGTGAGTTTTACTTTTGAGAAATCTGTAGCATCATTCTTTCCCACTTTTTTCCCACAATGTGGCTTAGGTGTCCAAATTTGTTTGGGGCTTCTGTAGATGATTTTTTTTGTTGTTGTTTAATTCATTCATTGTTGCGTAGTAAGCATTGCATACTGGGACACACTGTGCACTGCTCAGTTGGGCTTTAATCCATGTAGACAGTGTCAGGATAAATACAAATGCCTGAGGAGATGGATAAACCCACCTGATATAAAGTCAGGTGGGCATTTCTGCTGCTACAGAAGCCCTGCACTGCAATCAAAAGAGTGGGAGATGCATGTGTTAATCTGCTCAGGTCAGCCATACGTACCTTTTAATGCCACATGCTGTGTATACATTTAGACAAGATGTCATGTCACATGACAAATGAGTGTATCTTTACAGAATGGGAACACAACAAGCATTATCTTTCTAGAATGCTGAGCTAACTATGCTTGAGTTAATGATGCAGAATGATGTAAACAGACCAACATTCCTATATCCAACATTCCAAGACCAACATTCCTATACAAAAAAATGAAAAACGAAAACACTGAGTGCCTATTTACACTAATTGCAAATAGCCCACCTTATTGGCAGAGGCTATTTACATTAACTCCACCCATGGATATGTGATTGAGCTAGTCAACATTACAAAAGACACATGTTGAACAATGGCTCCAGTGGCGTAGGTGGTAAAGTGTGTAAAGCGCATAAACATGATGTAATTGTATATACAGTTGAAGTCAAAAGTTTACATACACCTTGCAGAATCTGCAAAATGTTATTTTATCAAATAATAATCCTACAAAATGCATGTTATTCTTTATTTAATACTGACCTGAATTAAATATTTCACATAAAAGATGTTTACATAGTCCACAAGAGAAAATAATAGTTGAATTGATAAAAATTACCCTGTTCAAAAATTTACATACACTTGAACAGAATGAAGATGTGCACATTTTTCTTATTTTGCCTAAATATCTTATATTTTTCATTTGTTACTGCCCTTCAGAAACTACAGAAGATACTTACATGTTTTCCAGAAGACAAAATAAGTTTAAAGTGTAAGTGTTCACCCGTGGCTCTTAATGCATCATGTTTCTTTCTGGAGCATCAGTGAGCGTTTGAACCTTCTGCAATAGTTGCATATGAGTCTCTGAGTTGTCCTCAGTGTGAAAAGATGAATCTCAAAATCATACAGTCATTGTTGGAAATGGTTCACATACACAAAAATGCTGAAAACCAACAAATTTGTAGGACCCGAAGTTTAACTGTTCAGGACAAACAAGGGACTCATGAACAACTATCACCAAACAAACAAAAAATACACAGCTGTGGATCATTCAAGTAACAAAACAGTATTAAGAATCAAGCGTATGTAAACTTTTGAACGGTGCCATTTTAATAAATTCAACTATTATTTTCTTTCGTGGACTATATGTAAATGTCTTTCATGTGAAATGTCTTATTCAGGTCAGTACTAAATAAAAATAACATAGATTTTGTATGATCCCTCTTATTTTGGTAAAATGATTAACATTTTGCAGATTCTGCAAGGTGTGTGTAAACTTTTGAATTCAAATTTATATCCCCATGTATTACAACAGTATTTGATTCGTATTTGCTGTATTGATAAGCCACTTCAGATAAGCCCTTAAAGCTTATGATTAATCTCCCAAGGTATTAAATGTTAATCTCATTCCATAAAAATATCATGAACATGCCCTTAAGCATAAAAAGTTATTTCTTACATGGAGGTCACACATCCAGCCATGCTGATTATCTGCCTGTTGTGAGTCTGAATGGCCCTGAATGTCAACATGAGGACACACACACACACACACACACACACACACACACATAGTGCCTGCTCTCCTGAGATATATAATCACATTATCCCCTGACTGTTAAACAGATTTACCGACGCAAGAACCTTGACCAGAGGCTCAAACCAACCACTGGAATAAACAGCATATCCAAAAACTCACACAAGCCGGTGGTTGCAGGAGTGATGAAACTGCTAAATCCACTGGCTTGGATTCCCCTTCATCAGTTGTCATTCTTTTTGAAGAAGTACAGAGAAGTGGGTTTAATTTCTTGCGGGCACAGAGATCCTCCCATGGGCTAGACTCTAGCTGTGTGAGAGTCCATTAGCAACATTAAATGTCAATGGCGCCAATGACCTTTACTGGATTATTGAACCAATGTACGGAGATGAGTGAAAGTAGGCCTAATATCTAATTCAAAACCATTGTTCTTAAAGGAACACTCCACTTTTTTAAAAAAATAGGCTCATTTTCCAACTCCTCTGGAGTTAAACAGATGAGTTTTACCGTTTTTGAATCCATTCATCCGATATCTGGGTCTGCCGTTAGCACTTTTAGCATAGCTTAGCATAAATCATTGAATCAGATTAGACCATTAGCATCTCATTCAAAAATTACCAAATATTTTCTATATTTTTCCTATTTAAAACTTGATTTCTCTGTAGTTACATCGTGTACAAAGACCAACAGAAAATGAAAAGTTGTGATTTTCCAGGCTGATATGGATAGGAACTATACTCTCATTCCGGCGTAATAATCAGGGAACTTTGCTGCCGTACCATGGGTGCAGCAAGCGCAATTACACAGCGCCTGAAAATAGTCCCCAGCTATTTTACTATTACCTTAGTGGCTTAGTGCCGGTCACGTTGGAAGTTACCTAGCTGGGGACTATATTCAGGCGCTGCGTAATATCATTGCGCCTGTTGCACCCATGGTACGGCAGCAAAGTTCCCTGATTATTACGCCAGAATGAGAGTATAGTTCCTATTCATATCAGCCTGGAAAAACGCAACTTTTCATTTTTTGTTGATCTTTTTGATTTTTTGTTGATTGCACAATGTAACTATAGAAGAGTCAAGTTTTAAATAGGAAAATTATCTAAACTCTTTGGTCATTTTTGAACGAGATGCTAATGCTCTAATCTGATTCAATGATTAATGCTAAGATATGCTAAAAGTGCTACCCGCATACCTGGAGATCGGCTGAATGGATTCAAAAACAGTAAAACTCATCTGCTCTAGGGCAGTTGGAAAATTAGCCTATTTTCAAAAAAAAAAAAAAAAGAAAAAAAAAAAAAAAAGTGGAGTGTTCCTTTAAATATATAACCATTTTCTATTAGTGATGGGTGTTTGGTGACAAACTTCCTTCTAGCACATCTGACTTCAAAGGAATCCCACCGTATAGGCCGACAGCTATATATTAAACTAAATGTTTTAAGATGTTCTCCTGACGTTGTTTATGTACTGAAGCACATTAAGTATGTAAGTATGTAGGATACTACTTTTTCTTTTTAGTTTATTGAGGGATACTATGATGCAATGTTACAGTATGAATTACAGGTAGCCTTTAATAATGGCTAAACTGGAATATGGATTACAATCAATGCCCAGAAGGGATGCATTAGGTCCTTTTGATACAGAGTTGTGTCATGCACTATACAGTATGTCTCATATGCGTGGTTCGGTTCCCTGATTGTTGTTAAAGAACGCCATCTAGAGGTTTGAAAGGTACTGTACTTTTATACCTCAAGGTATTATTATTGTTGCTCAACCCCAAATAGAAAACTTTGATGTTAAAATTTGCCCTGTATCATTTGTGCTACTGATAATAATGGCAGATTATTTAAAGATTTTCATTTGCCCAATATTTTCACATTAAGATTTTTAATGTGTTCTAAAGAAGTCTTCTGCTCACCATGCCGGCATTTATTTGATCCAAAGTACAGCAAAAACAGTACAATTTTGAAATATTTTAACTTTTTAAAATAACTGTTTTCTATTTGAATAAATTTTAAAATGTAATTTATTCCTGTGTTGAAAGCTACATTTTCAGGATCGTTACTCCAGTCTTCAGTGTCACATGATACTTCAGAAATCATTCTAATATGCATTCTAATTTTTGGGGTGATTCTTTGATGAATAGAAAGATCTAAATATCAACATTTAAAAAAAATTTAAAATTCTGCTCAGCTGTTTTCAACATAATAATAAATGTTTTTTTCAAATCAGAATATTAGAATGATTTCTGAAGATCATGTGACTGGAGTAATGATGCTAAAATTTCAGCGCTGATCACAAGAATAAATTACATTTTAAAATATATTCAAATAGAAAACCATTATTTTATTTTATATTTTGTACAAATATTTAAAAAAGTGTAAATAAGCAATAATAGGTAAGCCTAAACTAAGACATCACATTGTTAATCCATGACTTAATACAGCTGAAAAACAGGCTTTGAATTTATTACATGTTTGATGAAAATACAATTCAGTTTCTGCTGTTCTTTCATAGCAGTCCTTCCAGACAGCTCTCCATTTCCTTCAGTTCCTGTAGTTCTTCACAGTGAGGGCCACAGTGGAGAGAGAGGAGCTTCTGGGCCCTGGGAATCACTGATATAGCTGCCCCACAGTCTCTGCTGTCAAAGAGAAAAGTGATGCTGAGGTAAGGAGAACTGTTTTTGATCATAAAAGTATAAGAAATCTCATCAAGCTCTTACCTGTTAAAATGTAGCTGTGCTAGTTTAAAAAGTTGTCGTCCCAGCTCAATGCTGTCCTCTCCGAATTGGGCTTGAATGGCAACAATGCTACGCTTTAGATGGGATGCAGCCAGTCTCCATTCACCTGTCAGTAAAATACAAGTAATCTTACTATACCCTTCCCTTATATGAATTTAGATGTTACTTGTTTTATTATTCAAAAGGCAATGTCAAACTGCTATTCAATGTCTGCATACCTTATATGATCAAAACAAATGCGTCTTTAGGGGAACAACAACTTGTCACTTAAAATAAAAAAAACTTCTCCCTTTAGAGGGTACCATCCCTGTGACAAGCTGTTACACCCTTAAAGCTACAATTTTGCACATTTTTTCTGATAGTGCAAGAAACGTCACATATCAGGCTGTTATTCTCACATGTGGTGGCGTACACACGAGCTGTTGCATCTGCTAGCTCTCCTTGAAGAGGGTGAGTCTCCATTAGGATGCTGTTTGCTTGAGAAGAAGTTGATTTTAGGATTTTTAGGGCCTCGTCTGCAAAACATGGAAACATTATTTATATTTATGGATATTTAGCTCATACACAAAACAGATTGTGATTTATATTGAGGCGGTACCCAATCTGTCTCGCTCCATGAGATGAAAGGCTTGATCCAAGAGACACCGTAAACCCTTCAGTTTGTTCTGCATGTCCGTACTTGTGATTTGATGACCACAGGATGGCCAAGAGCACACATATTTATCCATATGGGACTGAAATGCACAGCATATGTCAAGATTCACACAGTAAACCACCTAATTGATCAGTTGAGCTTTTCTGCAAATGTTTACCCGAAGAGGTTTTGCACATTTCGCACACTTTAGCCCTGGTGCTGTGTTTTCTGTTGCATTCTTGCTTCCTTCTGATAGGTCTCTTTGACAAGCTTGACAGTTACATTGGAAATAGTACTGCTCCAGCAGGAGGCGCTGACGCTTATTCACCTCCATTCTGCTACAATGAGGACCTGTGAGGAAAGACATTTTATTAAAAAAAAATAATAATAAATAATAATAATAATTTTCTGGATGAGCCCCCAGCCAAACGAAAACTGAATTTCCAAGATCACACAATACCGTAACAGTGCAGAATCTCCTCTCCTGCGGTAAGATCTTTTGAAGCACGTATAGTGACTGTTACACGACTGTGAAAGGTCTCAGGACAGCCAATGTGACCTTCAGAACAACCAGACTGATTGAGTGGGTCACTCTGAAAGCCTGTGTTGAAGGAGATGCTTGTGTTTGGACTGCAGGAGTGGTTAAGCAGGCTGAGAACAGGAAAAATTGCTGTGGCAATGCGAATTTCACTACTGGACTGAACAGCCATGCCACTTTCTTCTGTAAAAAAAAATGATCAACAATCATTACATTTCAACAATCGGATGTATTAAAGGATCAGTTCACTTCCAGTATAAAAATTTCCTGGTAATTTACTCACCCCCATGTCATCCGGTATTTTTTTCTTTCTTTAGTCGAAAAGAAATTAGGTTTTTGAGAAAAGCATTCCAGGATTTTTCTCCATATTGTGGGCTTCAATGGTGAACCTCAATAGGTTGAAGGTCCAAATTGCAGTTTCAATGCAGCTTCAAAGGGTTAAAATTTTAAGTTCAGTCAACTTAAAATGTTACGTTTTACCAACTTAGATATTTGAGTTGATTCAACTTAACATTTTAAACAGTGTACACAATCCCAGACGAGGAATAAGGGTCTTATCTAGCATAAAGATTGGTCATTTTCTAAAAAAAATAAAAATGTATATACTTTTTTAACCACAAATGCTCATCTTGCACTCGCTTGACTTCACGCATTACGTAGTCACATGGGAAAAGTCACGTGTAACGTAGATGGAAGTACCAATCCAGTGTTTACAGCACAAATGTGCAAAGAATGTCTAAACCAAAGTCATCCCAATTTTGAAGTTGGAGGAGAAAATGAGTTTGAGGAGTTTATTGAACTGAAGTACACAGCCGAATAACTTTTTTTTTTTTTAAAAGAAAATGACAGATTGTTTCGCTAGATAAGACCATCATTCCTGACCATTATATACTGAAACTGCAATTTGGACCTTCAACCCGCTGATCCCTACTGAAGTCCACTATATGGAGAGAATCCTGAAATTTTTCCTCAAAAACCTTAATTTCTTTTCGACCGAAGAAAGAAAGACATGAACATCTTGGATGACAAGGGGATGAGTTAAATGATCAGGATATTTTATTCTGACATGAACTAATCCTTTAAATTGCAATTTGTGTTTGAACATGATAGATCTATCGAACCTTTGACCATAACAGCAATGACTCCTTGAGCATTACACCTGAGCTGCAACATGTGTCTCAGAGCTGTGGCTCCCAGCATGCTCATCTCAGACCGCCAGGTTCCACTAAATTCTTTATTCTCGCAAGATGCCCACATGTCTGGTGGGGGTCCACTTTGCAGTCTTCTATAAAGCACCGCCATGGTGATCGCTAATAAGAAGCGTGAGCTGGGTGAGTGTTGTGCCACATGTGGTAAAAGGCTGTAGATGCCCATGTATGAGTTGCCATGATAGCAGTCTGAATGGTCTGAACTTTCTCTACAGGGATCTCCAAGACTTAACTTGACTGGCGAATCACTTTTGTAGAAGCTACATGCCATATGGTTGTCTTGTGAAGTGCTTTTTTTCACCCTTTCAACCTCTAAATGTCCAGCTTTCAGGGCCACTCTTAGTGCAAGATGTCCTAAAACCCCAATGGCCAACAGATCTGCTCCAACTGGGCACTCCCATTGGTGCCAGCGTTCCCAAGCATCTTTTTGACAGCTCTCTCCACAGTACCGAACATAACTGCAGTTTGGACAGGGCACAAAGCTTAGTGATTGGCTCAGGCAGTGGTGACAGTGTCGGTCTTCAGTATTAATCTTTCCTGCCTTAATGGTACTTGGTATAAGTACGCAACAGAAAGCCTCGTCCTCCAGTACCACGTCACCAGCTGGTTTATTTTCCGTGGCTAATATGTGGCGACCTTTCTCTGAGCTGAAGTAAACAGACACACCAGGTGAAATACAAGTGTTTATGCTTTTCTGCCATGGTGGTGTTTGCTGATGTGCGGTTGGCTGGTTGAATTTTTCAGGTTTTTTAAGATGGCACAGGCATGCTGTCTGTCTAGCTTTCAGTTTGTCCTGCAGGTGGTTTGGGTAACCAGCCTCCAGAGAGCGCTGGATATCCTCAAGACATTCCTGGAAGAGAGGACATAATCACTTGAATCATATAGATGAGATCATATATATTCAGCTGTGTATTAATCAAGGTGGTATGTTTTTGTGAAGCATAAGACAGACTCTTACTCTGTAGAGGCCGTGGTAAAAGAGGGCAGCAGAACGGTTAGCGTAGCACAACGATAACTCTTCTGTATTCTTGTCAGCGTGGCAAACACCCTGAAACATCAAACAGAAAGAGTAGGAATATATTATGCTCACAGGACCACCTGCCATTTGAATCCTAACCATTATCAGTTTAACGCAAACAAAGCATAAAAAGGTCAATGACTTTTTTTTCACAATATGTCATTGTGACTGCATCTCAACAAATTCCAAAAGATGGATTGCATCAGCATCAGTTTCTGTTCCTCCAATGTTTCCAAATACCTTTCAAAGCATAAATCTATATTCAGATTTCAGAATGAACCCTTTGACATTTATAAAATGCGTACATATTTAGAGGTCTGTAAGTTCACATGCAAATCATTGCAATCAGGCATGTTGACAACATTTGTGTTTGTTCTTATCATTTCCCGTCTGGTAGGTAGAATTTTAGGGTAATATCTTAATTAATACTGCTCTTTTACAAACTTTTACCACCTATTAACTTTAGTTTGTCCAAAAATATTCCGCCTTTCCTGCTTATTAATCCATCTCTATATAATTTAGCAGCTTCCACACATTTTATTTTTTTCCTGTGGTTTAAATAGCATAAAAATTAGCAGAACAGCATATTCAGTAGTACATTAATCATGCAACTCATGCTGTTGTTTAGATTGGACTGGAGTATCTCCAATATGGCCGTGGATCCAGGTAACTGAGCAAACAGTGACATCAGTGCAAACCCATACATCTAAATCCATTTAATAAAAATATTAATGTTGGTGTTGATATTGACCTTGTTAGTACTTACAAAAAAGGTAACAAAAAGATTAAGGAGCCTTTGTCAAGCAGGATCGCAAAAATCTGTTATCAAACAGGTTTCCTAAAGGGCCGGTCACATGTCGTGTCTTTTGCGCGCTCAAATTGTTTATTTCAAATGTAGCCGCGCAGTATGTGCAATATGCGCTCTTAATGGAAGCGGCGCGCTCATTTTTCCATCGAGATAAAACCATTTCAGCGCTTTGGAAAGAAAAAGAAAGCGGCGCGCCTGTCGTTTTTCACGCGTGAACGGCCCCTAAGTTCTCACTGCTCCCTCTATCTGTCACTGGTCAGACAAGCACTAAACTCATGCCATTGGCTGAGCCACTGACGCTATGCGTTGGTACTTGCATAAATAGAGCAATGGCGCGATATACTAGTGCAACAAAGTAGAACTTTTCTTGGAAATGAACGCGGTTTATGCATGCTAAACAGCAATAAGGGAAATGTTTTCACCACACGAAAATTAAGATGAACAAAATTCAACTTTATACACACCTTTAATTCAGAATAATTATATTACTCTACCTTGGAGTAATACAGTGCTGCGGTTGTATAATCCTTCACTTTGAAGCTTTGGTTGCCTTGTTGTCTAAACTCAGACGCCCCCTCAGGAGACTTTTTTACGGAGTACTTCTCAGAAATTCTAGAAAAAGCGTTGAGGTCTGCTGGGCTGAAATATGGACAATTGACAAGGTAAGTAGAACGTTTATTTTTGTTTAGAAACGTATAGCTGATATTTAGACATTTGTATATTGTATATTGTAAATAACCGAATAACAATTATTGCAGCAATAACGTAAAAAGGCTAACATAATTCAAGTTCATTTATGAACAGCTCCACAGTTCTGACCATATCAATGACAGTCCGTAGTTGAATATGGCATCTATATCTTTCAGAAGGCAGAAGCGCTCAGTTTCTTCAGTTCTCAGTTTCGTCCATTTCTGCTCGACATGCCGAATCCACTCTGGACAGGGCAGATCCATTAAGAAATCCGGTCAATAATCTATTAGCCTACAAATAAAAGACACGAAACTGTTCAAACACTTTGGATTTCGCTGCGATATACTAACTTCCTGTTGAAACTTTTATCAATCTTCAAAATACAGGCCCTGTACTAATTTGTACTAATATTTGAAAATTGCACTGAAATTTATTTGTAAAATTACCATAAATAATCAAAATCTGCATTAATACTTTTGGAAATATATATTGAAATATTTTGTCATTTTTTATATATATATATATATATATATATATATATATATATATATATGTAAATCGTAAGGCACATATTTTAATATATTAAGATTTAATATATTATTAATATGTTTTTTTTGGCAATAGCATTCATGTAGCGACGGTTGTTTGATTTGTTTGGCTTTTTTTGTCAACACAGACGTCTGTTTAAAACCAGAAGTGCAGGGTAAAAATCACTTTGATGGATGGTGCATTAATTTTCCCAGTAGATGGCGATATTGTTCCACGTTACATCTTCCTTTTAAAAAAGTAGGCGTCTTAGGGACACAAGAAAAGTGCTATGTGTCTCAGTTGTCGCCACGCATTTTGTTCCATTAATACCTCTTCTGTTGGTCAAGCTCTCTAGGGACTTCATTAGCTATTGTATCTCCGGCGGGAAATGGGGAGTATTTAGAGTGTTGGCTCTGTCAACAGAGACAGTGCTTTTAGATTAGGCCTACTGAAATTAAATTTTGCCCATGACACTATTATTAATACAGTGTTTAATCAATGTCCCAGGAATTTGTATTAAAAGTCTGAATCGCCTTCATAAGGATTTATAAGATTTGCAAGGCTAATTTGTTGTTTGGTTTGCTGTGAGAAGAAATAGCAATTTATTTCTGATTAAATTAATCAGCATCTGCTAAAGGAGAACGGCTGTACAATATTTGTGAGAAAGTAACATTTTCCATAATTTACATGGAAATGTTTAGCCACCAAGAAATTACATAACAGCTTCCTTTACCTGAGGTCACTTCTTTTTTTTCTGTTTTATTTTATTTTTTTTCTTTTTAGGTGAAATAGGGGGGTTTCTGATGCCACTTTTTCATGCATTTTAACAGCACGCTTAAGACAAGACATTTTGTTTATGAGTTGCTTTTACTTTATGAAGTGTTCCTCTTTCTGTATATGAATATTAATGCATTGTATGTGTAAAGCAGCTGCTTCTATGAGGTCCTGGGGGATGGTGCTTATCACACATGATGTGGTTGTTGCTCTATAAGAGCTTTATGTTCCGCTGTTGTTTCATACTCGTGTTTCAACAGTTGCTATTAATGCACCCTGTGATTTTGTGACTTCTCGCATCTTGTATTTTCATGACTGTCTTTGTTGCTGCCTGTGGGTGGAATGTTTTCCAAGAATGTAGCGCTTTGTGATCTTTGCCATCTTTTGCCATCTTTATTTTGCCATGCTCATCTAATGAATTCATTTGCATATAATCACTTGAATTTTTCTAAATATAAGTCATTTCACAATGAACAAGTTTAAAATATGATGCAATTTATATTGCCTCTTGTATTCTACTTAAAATCCTTCAATTGCGGTTCAGTGAATACAATTCACTCTTGGCTCTAGCTGTTAATTAGACAGCAAACCATTTTATAACCATGCATTTTTAAAAAAGGAATGAACAACATTGCCCAAACTATGCAATTCTATGCAGTAGCGATCTATTTGACAGATGAGTTTGTAAGTTTTATTTTAATGGTCATTACACTGCTTGTGCTGTATGTTTGTTTTGCTAAAAATAATTGCTTAATAAGAATTGCTTCACTTTTGTTTGAAAAAAGAAACCTTTCCTATAACTCTAGACTATACTGGTTGCATTGTATGCTTCTGCTTTGCTAAAAGGCACCATTTCAAAAGAGTCTTCTGCTTGTGAGTTGTACTATACTGATTGCTCTGTATGTGTATTTACATTTTTATTATTTATTTATTCTTTAATTCACTAAAAATAACAGGGTTATTGAAGTTGTTTATTCATCAGTCAGATGACTCTGGTTGTACTGTATGCTTTTGATTAACTTAAAAGAACTGGTTTATAGAAGTCATTTGTTAATGAGTCGGACTACTGGTTGAGGTGTATGTGTTTGATTCTTTAAAAAGAACTGGTTCATAAGAGTCATTTTTTCAGTAATTGGACTACACCAGTTGTGCTGTTTTTATTCACAAAAAAGCACTTCATGAGTCTTTTTTTTTGTTGAATTGGACCATACTGGGGTAATTTGTTTGTGAATTGTACTGTACTCACTGCTCTGTATGTCGGTTATTCATCAGTCTGATGACCCTGGTTGCACTGTATGCTTTTGAAAAGAACAGGTTTCATAAGCGTCATTGGTTAATGAATCAGACTACATTGGTTGAGGCATATGTGCTTGATTCTCTAAAAAGAAATGGTTTCTTTTTAGAACAGCCTTTTGCTGTGGAGCCAAATTTGTTGAGAACCACTGATTTCACTAAAACTATGTCAGTTGTCTGCTAACAGTATGTATTAAAAGTATATAACACATTTTGCTACAATAGTGTCAATCTTAATGCATCAATCAATAGTATTTAACATTATTTATCTGACCAGAGGTAAAAACCCATTATAGCTGCTGATTAAGATGTTGAGAAGATGGATTTGGTTCAAATAGTCACATGCATATCTGTCATTGACATCCAGTTTCAAATGATGCATGTTGACTTGCATGCTCAATCGAATTGTATTCTGCTTTGGTCCCTTCCAAGAACTGGGATATCTCACCCAGTATTAAGTCGCACACCTCAGGAGGGCTCCTATTGTAGAAAATGGTGAGAAATTAGATTATATAAATGGAGACCCTAACAATAAAGGATCATTTAAGTTTCTCCAGTGAATTTTCAATGAATTTTCCAATGCCAGCGAACAGATGTGAATGGCACCCTGCAGAGCATAACAATGTTGTACTATCACGTAATTGAATGGCTTTTAGTTGGTGTATGCACAGAATTAGGGCTTGAACGATCTCATTTTAATCAGAGCCAAGAACCATAATGCATTAAACAGCTGAACAAACATTTTTAGTCGTGTGGAGATGAAAATACGCGTCAAATCTCTCTCTTCCTTTCATATGCACTCATTTCTCATACAAAGCCACATGCACCAGTTGAGACACCGTGGCTCGGGTTTTCTGTGTTTTTATTGTGCGTGTCTTGTGAGATTTGGTTCAGCCACAGGATAATGAAGTCCTGATCCATATTCTGTCCAAACAGACTGTTTGATTTCATTTTCTGGGTTGTGAAACCCAGTTTGCTCAGTTAAGCTTCACGGCCCGTTGAGGTCAGAGGAACATTTACATTTGTCTTTCATTTCAGTAGGTACACACAGTAGGCATGTAGTGCCATTGTATTCAGTATTACTGAACTTTAAATCTTTTCAGATCTTTATAAATATAGATGTCTTTCATGATGCAAACAGGTGAAGCTGTAAATTAGTTTTATTCAAAGTCATCACGCTTATTTTACACGGTGGGATATTCTATTTTGACAACCCATAAGTATTTATAAAGTCAATCTATTGTTCTATGTGTATATGTAAAATTGAGTGATTATACATTTACAATTTGCTACAGTAATACCATGGGTTTGATTCCAAGGGTACAGTTATATACTCTGAATGCATTGTAAAGCGCTTTGTACAAAAAAAGTGTCTGGCAAGGGCTTGAATGTGATGTAAATGTAAGCATTGAGCAGCTGTTTAGAACATTTATTTATAGTCAAAGACAGCATTCATTATCACTCTTGGAACAACGTTATTTATACAATATCTAGACAAGAATCGAAGAGGACAACTGTTGATTTAGTGTGAGAAGCCTTCTGTGCCCTCACGTCTGATGGCCTTAACCAAGAGAGAGCGGCGCTGTGTGCGTGTCATATCCACTGACAGGCTTTGGCATTTTCCCAGGGTTGTCTGTGGTATTGTGTGTGTGTGTGTTATGAAGATCAATGGAGCACATCTGTCTCCTGGAAGAAAAAGCTCTTTTGTGTTTCAGTATTAATTTTGGTCGCATTGGTCGGTGGTCAATAAAGCAATTAATTTGGCAGGCTGAAGAGAAACGAAAGTAAAAATCTATTGAAAGCTCTTTCTTCTTGATCAAAAGTTTACAGCATTTTTGTGATGAAACATGTATTTTGTTACAGTTTCTCAGTGTTTTCCTTTGTTATAACATTTAAAGGGGTCATGACGTTTATATATATATATATATATATATATATATATATGTATGTATGTTCCTTGAGGTTTACTTATAATATTAATAAAAAAATGCACAAAAAAACAAAATAAATATGTGGAAACTTTTTTTTATTTATTTATTTATTTTTTTAACCCTCATTCTGTCTAAAATGACCTGTTTGAACGGACGGGATGTTTAAAGTTTGTCAGGAATCGGCCATTGTTATGATTGGCTAACGTCACTGCATAGGAAACGATATCAATGCCGCCTCACTATTGCATGTGAGTGTTTTGACAACATGATCAAAATAAAACATTAATTTCCAGACAAAGCATTATGAAACAATTTACTTACCATTTGTGATGCGGCTGCAGTCAGATCTAGTACCGCTTCATCTTTCAACAAAGATTTCTCCTTAACGCTGTGCCTCGTTTACAAACCAACATGTTCAAGTCCGAACGATCATCTGTCACAATCCGGGATGCAATTGAAAATAAACTGTCCACTTGTTCCTTACACTGGGATCCTTACAAAAGGCCATACAAAGATGCAAACGAGCTGTTTAAACCAAACTCGTCAAAGTGAACGTTCTTTTACTCCATTTGTCCGACAGACTCAAGCGTGGAGTCTGTGTCAGAACGCGAACGCGCATCTCTGTACTGTATCCAGTGTAGTAATTTCTAGTTGCTTTTGACACGACGCGTTGCGATGCAACTTTCGCATTCAGCATGTTTAAGTGTCTGCTGTTAAGCGACTGAATGCCAGTGGGCGGGGCTTATGGTGAGAAGATGACTATTTGTCAATGTCTTGCTCTGGATTCAGAGTTTATGCAAATCATTTTTTCCCTGGTGATGTCATCTTGCACCTCAGATTCAAACGTGCCATTTTTGGAGCTCGTTTAAATAAATGCTTTGTTTATAATTGAAACATTTTGACATTTTAAAGGTCCACTGAAGGGCCTTGAAATGCGCAGCGTCATTCTATGTGGTGACGTAATTCCAACTGAAACACGAAAACAGGGCGGGACATATCGAGCAGCCCTGCCCACTTTTTAAAATGGCCAATAGCGTTCCATTTATAGCTTTGGGCTAGAGCCGTTGAGCTCGGTCAAGTCGCATTTGACAGCTTATGACAGCCACAGATTCAATATGAAACTCTTATTACGCGCATATGATCTGCTCCGTATATCGTGTCTCTGGACCGGAGTCAAGAGTCTGGAGTAGACTGTGCACACTGCCTCGGCTAGTGGGACACAACGCGAAACCAGACCTCATTTGCCCCAATGGAAGCATATTTAGGCCCTGATCAGACAGAACACGTTTTGTGCAGTGCGACGTGCCTTTTTTGAATGGTTTTCGGTTGGCAGTGAGCGTTCTGCACGCTGTTTATGCCCCCCCGGCGCCTCGCGTTTTTGCCGGAGCGCTCTAAGCGTCTGAAGTTAAAAAAAAGCAACTCTGTGCAGAAAAGCGCTCAACGTCATCGCGTTTTTTCCATTGTCCAATCGAATGTTTTGATGGTTTGACGGTTTCCTAGCAACATAAAAAAACGCTTTGCACTGCTCTTTTTTTAAAAGTCACCAAAAAAAGGCAGTGCTGTGCGCCTCGCGTTTTCAGGCATAAAAAGCGTGTTCGGTGTGATCGGGGCCTTACACTGTCTGAATCGTTTCCTATCACCTACATTGTGCACTACATGCCATTCGCCATAAAGAAAACACTAACACTGTGAACAAGTGACTGATCTCAGCCGCATCTTCAAGGTCTATTTATAGTGTAGGGGGTGGGATGCTACGGATTTTAGAGAGCATTTGATTGGACAGGAGGTTTGATGAGAAGCTGAAGTGCAGCGTGATGTCCTCAAAATCGTTGATTCATACTGGCGTAGGCTAAGTGAGAGACTGTAAGATTGCTCATATCTTGTAAACACAAATTTTGTTATTGTTTTGGAGCATACTAGCTTATAGATAACCTTAAGGCTAACATATTCATACTAAAAGCAAAAAAACTTTAATTTTGATTTCATGGGGACTTTAAGCTATGAATCTTGCAGGATGTTTTAATGGTACAAAGACCTCTTATATGCCAAAAGATCAAGGCACATTTGATAAAATTGTATCAAATTAATTATATATAATATACAATACAATGTTTTTACATCATTTTTCACAACAAATAGTTGGTGCCTAATGAGTTAAGCCTCATTCATTTGAATGTGCTCCACTGGACCAGGAGTGGAGAACAGATCTTCTGGTTGACCGAAGGCAAATAGGGCATCAGCTTGAAGTTCATTTGAGCTGCAAAGCAAGATAGTAATGCTCACATTTGGTGTTTGGTGGTTTGGCTGAGACAAGCTTATGTAACAAAACCCTCAGGCCTAGATTTTCACTATATTATTCTTTATTGATAATGTTTTGACAGGATATTCATCCAAGTCAGTAATATAAACAGTATGTGGATGAATTGTGTAGAAATATTCCTAGCATTCCAAGAAATGGGATGAAACTGGTAAAAAAAAAAAAAAAAAAGTGTGAAAAGCCCCCCTCCCCCTCTAAACACTGATACAGATTCTGATGTTCTTCTGACAGTTACAGAGAGCTGATGATAAATATATGATGTATTGCAGCTTAATCCTAACAAATTAGATGCCTATAACATGATCAATTTAAATGAACGTTTATTTTACAAAATGTTTCCTCAAAATTCACTTTAATCGAAATTAATCAAAAGTGACAGCAGATGTGTTTATAATGTTATAAATTAGACTACAAATAAATACTGTTCATTGAACTTTTTAAGCAGCAAAAACAGTTTTTAAGAACTTGAACATCAATAACAGAGCACCAGATGAGCATATTACAATAATTTCTGAATGATCGTGTGACACTGAAGACTGGAGTAACTGCTGAAAATTTGGCTTGCCATCACAAGAATAAATAGCTTTTTAAAATGTCGAAAAATACAAGAAATAACCTTTTTAAATGGTAATAATGTCACACTATATTACTGTAAATTATAAGAGACATTTTTTTCAAAAACATTAAAAAAAAAAAAACCTTATTATTTTAAACTCAACCAATATGTTCAAAAGTTTGGGATCAGTACGATTTGTAATGTTTTTTTTTTGTTTGTTTGTTTGTTTCTTATGCTCATAAGGGCTACATTTATTTGATCAAAAATCCAGAAAAAACTGTAATATTGTGAAATATCTTTTTATATATATTTATAAATATATTTATATAATTTATATACATTTCTTGTGATGCAAAGCTGAAATTGCAGCATAATTTCTCCCGTCTTCAGTGTCACATCATCCTTCAGAAATCATTCTAATATGCTGATTTATTATCAGTGTTGAAAACAGTTGCTTAAAAGCTGCTTAAAATTTTGTTGGAACCTGTGATACTTTTTTCGTGATTCCTTAATAAATGCTAAGTTTAAAAGAACAGCATTTATGTAAAAATAGAAATCTTTTGTAACAAAATAAACTATACCAGTTACATTTTAATTATTTCTTTTTTTTTTTTTTTTAAGAAAGTAATACTTTTATTCAGCAAGGATGTGTTAAACTGTTTAAAAGTGATCGCAAAGACTGTTGGAAACCATTTCTATTTTGAATAAATGATGTTCTTTTTTTTTCTTTTTTCTTTTTATTTATTAAAGAATCCTGAAAAAAGAATCACAGGTTCCAAAAAAAATATTAAGCAGCACAGCTGTGATTGATAATAAAATTTAATAAATCATCATATTAGAATAATTTCTCAAGGATCATGTGACACTGAAGACTGGAGTAATGACTGATAAAAATTTAGCTTTGCATCACAGAAATAAATTATATTTTAAAATATTAAAATAGAAAGCAATTATTTTAAACTGCAATACTATTTCACAATATAATTATTTTTTCTGTATTTTTATTGAAGTAAATGCAGCTTTAGAGAGCATAAGATAATTTTTTAAAACACATTAAAAATCGTACTGAACCCAAACTTTTAAACGACAGTGTATATAACGTTAAGGCCTACTGTAAAGTGCATGACAGCCGTGAGTCATTTCCTATTCAGTCTGATCAACATCTGATCTTGTCTAGGAATAAAGATCTGAAAGATTTGTGATGAAGAAACCTGTTTATGTAAGGTCCATGTTTTCCATCTAGAGATTTTTTACGTAACCAGATCTTTATATAACTTGTTTTGTTCATATTTTTCATTGGTTTAAATAAATCAAAATGAGTCTTTGGTAATTCGAATCATGCTAGCATTTCATTCCTTATATTGATGATTCATTTTCAGTTCTTGTTTTTCACAGTTTTTGTGTATGTGTGTGTTTGCAGCATGTGGCATGATAATTGTGTGTTTGCTAGATAAGGTGTCGAGACTCCGCGTGTGTGTGTGTGAAGAGGGCTGGGATCAGGTCGGTGTTATTGATGATGTGTCGTCTCTGATGTAATTACCTCAGCACTCTGGGCTCATTAGCTCTGTCCGCCTCACACTTGCTGTTTGTGTTTCTCATTTACTGTAATGAGATGGATATGAAGTGTCTCCCTCTCCACAAACCCTTTTACTCTCTTTTCTGCCCTTCTTGCTCCCTCTCTTTCTCTCTCCTTTGTCTCGTGGCTTCTCCGTTGGTTTATTGTCGCATCTGTGGTGTTTTGATAAGGCAGGTCTGCATTGTGCTGGAACGAGGCTTTCTGGCGCTCCGTCCACGTGACTGTCAGACTCTCGCTCCATCAAATATTCACATTGCTTGTAAATTCTCACTTACACCCAGTTGGCTGTTTGTTAATTAAACCTATCATCTCGTTGCTGCATGTCCTCTGCACCTTGTTTGTGTGTGTGTTAGTCACAGTGCTCATTTAAATAGTCTTGATAGTCTGAGAAGTAAAAGCTGCGATAAGATTCCAATGCCTAATAACACAAGGCACAGGCACCGTAAATCGTTTTTTTTGTTTTTATGATGTAAAATGACAAGCAATACTTTATGGCATTTTATTTATTTTTATGCTTTTGTGTTGTCTGTAACACCATTTGTATTGATCTTTTTCTTTATTGTCCCACTTTTGTGTTACACACAGCAGAAATCAAAAACACAAAAGACACATGCTATAATAATATGTTTTATAAAGGAATATTCTGAGTTAAATACAACTTAAGCTTCATCAGCGGCGTCTGTAACATGCTATTATCACAAACAATAATTTTGACTTTTTGTAATTTGAATCCATACAATGTATTTTTGGTTATAGCTACAAATATACCCCAGCGACTTAAGACTGGTTTTGTGGTCCAGGGTCACATATTTCCTACATTGCTGTTGATAAAACTTGTATTTACCCAGGAACATTGTTTTTGTAAAGTTTGTTCCTTAAATGCACACCATGCCCAGTGGCTAAGTAAGATAAATCAACAATAACACCGCAGAAGGGAGAGCAACAAAATAAAAAGGACAGAGACGTTCAAGTAAAACAGTCTATTATATAAACTTTAGCAAAAGTAAAAGTGTCTCTGTGTGTACGTGTGTGGAATTAGGCCACCTAGGCAAGCAAAGCCGAGCGGAACAGCGAGAGAATATAAATGATGGAGACAGAGGCATGGCCAAGGCCGTGGGCGCGATGAGCCCTATAAATCATCATTAGACGAAGAGCCCAGAGACATGGGGAGACGACCCACCAAACTCATGCAAAATGCGTCTGTCACATATGAGCTACTATGACACCGGTCATTTGTCATGCGTCAAAAAATACATGTGCTGGTAAACAACTCATGCCACCTGCTGTTTTTTGCAGCTAGCATGTGGAGATAAAGGAAGACAACTCACAGGAGAGCGATTTCGCAACCCGCACAGTTTGATCTCCATTTTAGGATGTCATACATAAAATACTCCAGGCCAAACAAAGTTACTCTCTTTATTGGATAAACACACAGCAGGTAGAAGGTACCGTGAGGAAAAAGAAACCGGAATGGTTTCAGGGAATGTTTTAACTGGGAAAAAATGTAAAATATGTAACTATATGTACAAATCACTGCAGTTTCCAGTTGAAATGAACACTAGAGACAGTAAAACTCTGACTCCTTTTCACACAATTACTTGGGGTGACCATATTTCAGCTTTCAAAAAAGAGGATGTAGGACGTGTGTGGGGGTCCTAGTTTTGGTATCAAAATATGTCATTTCCATACCAAAACTACATATTTTACAGTCACCGTTACGCAGATTGATCATAAACACAGCTAAAAAGCTTCCTGCCACAGTGGCCATCCCTTACTAAACTAATATCTACCACAGTTTTATCACAGGTAGAATGCAAAATGTTTCAATAGAAGCATTTCAGTCAAATGGAATTTATGCAGTATTTCAAACTTGTAACCCACAGGAGAAAATCAACCCGCCACAACAGTTTAAAATCAGCCCAATTCTGAAAAAATTGGTAACCCTTCATGCAACACGAGCCGCATCCAAAGTGATTTAAATACTCTGCATATGTTTGCGGGATTAGGAAAACAGTCCCGCCCAAGGCTTTAATGCAAAAACACACACAGTGAATGCCGACTGTAGAAAGCAAAAACTGAATCCCAGACATTTTGGGCAATTTAGGAATCCCGGCGGACACAAAGTCCAAAAAGAGGACATGCATGTCCGGGGAAAAGAGGACATATGGTCACCCCATTTTAGCATCCTGCACGATTTTGAAAACAAATACTTTTCAACCTTGTAGTCATGTATACAGCTGATAAAATGCATGAATTTTCTAATTCGGTAGGTTTGCTCTGTAGCTCACCCGATACAGCGGTACACTTGAGAGGTGAAGAGCTCTGTGAAACTATGGTTCAACAACAGCTCAAATCCGCTTAAGGAAGTTAAAATGGCACGTCTGCATCAACAAATGTATTTTTTATATCACTTTTGCATTTGTTAACACTGTTGGGTATGTTTAGGGTTAGATTTGTTATAGGGGATATTACCAACACGATTTTAGTGACTTTAGCGACACTCCCTGGATATTTGAATTCTGAATACCTCAAGCAGCGTAATAAAAACACAGCAATACGTGCCTGTACCAAAATATTAAAAACGTGCCACGTCACGTATTGAATGTGTTTTAGCGCCACTCTCTGGACATTTCACTTTGAAACTGCCATGAAACATGCAGTAAGTTGCCTAATTATGGTGTTGCAAAAATGTGTATGTAGATGCATGTAGAGGTGCATCTCAATGAACTAGAATGTCATGGAAAAGTTCATTTATTTCAGTAATTCAACTTAAATTGTGAAACTAGGCACACATTTAACAAAAACCAACCTATTCACTATCTCAACAAATTAGAATACTTCATAAGACCAATAAAAAAACATTTTTAGTCAATTGTTGACCTTCTGGAAAGTATGTTCATGTACTGTATATGTACCCAATACTTGGTAGGGGCTCCTTTTGCTTTAATTACTGCCTCAATTCGGCGTGGCATGGAGGTGATTAGTCTGTGGCACTGCTGAGGTGATATGGCACTTTTGGCAGTATGGGCAGGTGCCAAATCTGTAGGAATTTGACTACAGTTGTTGTATTCCTCTTGTTAAGCCACTCTTGAACCACAGACAACGTCAGAGGTGTCTTCCCTGGGCCAAGGAGATGAAGAACTGGACTGTTGCCCAGTGGTCCAAAGTTCTCATTTCATATAAGAGCAAGCTTTGTATTTCATTTGGAAACCAAGGTCCTAGAGTCTGGAGGAATGGTGGAGAAGCTCATAGCCCAAGTTGCTTGAAGTCCAGTGTTTAGTTTCCACAGGTCTGTTATGATTTGGGGTGCAATGTCATCTGCTGGTGTTGGTCCACTGTGTTTTTTGAAAACCAAAGTCACTGCACCCGTTTACCAAGGAATTGGTAGAGCACTTCATGCTTCCTTCTGCTGACCAGCTTTTTAAAAATGCTGATTTCATTTTCCAGCAGGATTTGGCACCTGTCCACACTGCCAAAAGCACCAAAAGTTGGATAAATGACCATGGTATTGGTGTGCTTGACTGGCCAGCAAACTCGCCAGACCTTAACCCCATAGAGAATCTATGGGGTATTGTCAAGAGGAAACTGAGAAACAAGAGACCAAAAAATGCAGATGAGCTGAAGGCGATTGTCAAAGAAACCTGGGCTTCCATACCACCTCAGCAGTGCCACAGACTGATCGCCTCCATGCCACGCCGAACTGAGGCAGTAATTAAAGCAAAAGGAGCCTCTACAAAGTATTGAGTACATATACAGTAAATGAACATACTTTCCAGAAGGCCAACAATTCACTAAAAATGTGTGTGTTTTTTTTAATTGGTCTTAAGAAGTATTCTAATTTGTTGATGCTGAATTGGTGGGCTTTTGTTAAATGTGAGCCAAAATCATCACAATTAAAAGAACCAAAGACTTAAACTACTTCTGTGTGCAATAAATTGATTTAATACACAGGTTTCACAATTTGAGTTGAATTGCAATAATAAATGAACTTTTCCATGACATTCTAATTTATTGAGATGCACCTGTATTTTCATGAACCTGGGTTGCAACTATAAGACATGTTGCACCAGGTTTACCCTAACTGACATCCTGTGTTTGATCTCTTCCTTGCATAAAGCTTCTGCATGTTTTCAAAAGGCTTGTAATATTATTGGCCACTTTTGTTGCCTTTTGGACAGATTTTGAAGCTTGACAACTCTGTCACTGTCATGGGTACCCTAGTGAAAAAAAAATGTACTAAAAAACCCTTTAAGTCTCAGTTTACATCACCATATTACAAATAAATCCTAATCTAATCATGACAAACTATACGCTGGAAAGGTCTAAGATTCCTAAATAGATATTTGACCACTGTTGTGTGCTACAAATTATGTAGTATAAGGAATAGATTAATTTATGAAAAGAGTGCACCTCAAAAATTCTACATCATAACAGGAGTTCTGACCTTTATCATAATAAGACTTTCTTCGTTGACTTTTTCCCTATCGCGCTTTAGAAATCACAAGAAATTATATATCAGTAGAAAACTTAAAATCTCAAAATGTATCCTTTGAAAATCATTTTAAAATCATTGCATTACTATGGAAAATGTACATCAAAATCATATTACAAAATGTTTTCATTCATGAATTATAAAAAAAATTAAGTTTGGATAGTGCATTTTCATGTCTATGTTCCAAAAAGGGAGTGACAGTTAAAGGGCTAAAATACATTTATTTTGCTAAGTATACTACAAATACACTTGCATATTATGTACTTAATAAAAATACCCTTCAGTTGTACCTTTTAGTATACTAAACTGGTATATTTTACTTCTGCTAATTTTGTACTTAAAGTATTTTAATTGTGTAGAAGTAGTGCTGACGTCCAACTAAAGATATACTTTGAGTATATTCGATTGTACTAAAGTGGAAGTATACTGTAAGTACATTTTAAATAATATCAGTCTTTAAATGCAAAAATATTTAAAGATCGTACAATCCTCATCAACAGTGACATTAAAACATATTTTAGGCTTAATATTAAGAAATGTGCATTGTGCACAAGTAGTACTCCAAATAAAGTTTAATTACAATTTTTATATCAGTAAGTCTCGAGCGGTAGGTCAATAAAAATGTTAATAGACTTAGTATAAAATAAATGCATTTTGAATGTGTTACTTTTTTACTAGGGTAAGAATGCATGACATTATTATAAGAAAAGTAATTTAGCCATTCATTTCAGGTCCTCTGCTGAAATAAAAAAAAAAGCCAATTTATTAACAAATGGTCCAGGTGTTTTTCATCAAAAATATCTTAATTTGTGTTCTGAAGGTGAACAAAGGTCTTACGGGTTTGGAACGAGATGAGGGTGAGTAATTAATGAGAAAATGTTCATTTTTGGGTGAGCTAACTTAATGTGAAAGCCCATAAAAGCCCACCAATGGGAGTGTAAAGTTTAGTGGATGATGTACTGACAATGTGAAATTTAACAAAATGGATACAATCAGCGTATTTTCATAATGACCAATGCAGTCTACTAAGAGCAGTATACGAATTAGCACAGGGTTGCAAATGAGCAGAGCCATTGGGTCATCTACTAAAAACACAGACAAAAAATGGTTTAAGACATTTGTTTTTTTGTGCTTTAAATAATGGCACAAATACCAGTAAACTGACTACAGGAAAACCTAGGAAATCACCTTGCATGATTAATTTTGCACTCTCCATTCAGCTAGTAGATAGTGTCGCCCTCTGGAGGGCTCTGACTCGATGTGAAATGAAAAGTACTGTTTGATGACAGTCTGATGTTAATTGAGGTGTAAACCTAACTATAATTGATAGATGTGAGAGGCATCGAGGGTAATAAAAATGTAAATAGCTAAAAAATTATTTGTGAGAAGGAAAAATCCTATTTTGCCGCTTGTGAGCAATGGAGAGAAAGACTTGAATATGTGAGTTTATGCATAAGAATGAGAGTCTTCAGGTTATCCTTAAATGTCCTTCCCCTGCCAGAATGAAAAACATGCAAATAAAAATGGAAAAAAGATGAGCAAGTCCGGGAAAAAAAAAGGCTTTCTGCGATGTAAATGCACAGTGAACCACAATGCCACATTTGCCTCAGTTCCTGCTGTGCTCTCTCTAAACACTGGCTTACTTAACATTTCTAATGCATGGAAAGAAGCCTTGGCCGGTTACATAAATGTAATTATTTTGATTGTTTGTCTCGGGTATGTAGCAGCATCGAAAGATTCTTTGGCCAAGACCACCCGCTGCTGCTCTCTACATCACGTAATGATGCTTGGGGGGACACACTTACAGCTAATGAGGCGCTTGCTTATGAGAGTATGACTTAAAAAATGTGCTTTTTCATTATCTTCAGTCTCAACGATGAGATAGAAGAGTTTAGTCCTGCCAGAAATCTGTGTAGGTAGTTAAAGTTGAGGTAATTTACTAGTGTTTTGAAAACTGTAGAGGCTGCATTAACTTGACATTAACTTAACTGGAGCAGTCGGCAGCATAATTGCCTTTTAAGATTAACATTTAATTTTGCGTGTGTGGTAATTATTGTGAGTAAATGCACCATTTTGTACACTGTTTTAGTCTAATTAATTTCTTTTTGCATTGCTTACTTTGAGAACTGTAAGAGCCCTACTCTGAGTATGTAGCACATTTCCCCCCATCATTTATGCTTTAATTTACTGGATGAAATGTTCACTAAAAAAAGATCATCTTAGTTTTGTAGTATTAGAAAGCTAAAATAAGTAAACACAGAGATTAATTAAAAGTAATTAGAAAAAAAATAATTGCACTGCTTTAATTTGCGCAGATTTGGCAAAACATGTTTTGATATTCTTTTAATTTGTAATTATTTTATAGGGTTTTCATGGGTTGTGTCCTCAACATCACATTCTATCAAGTAAGTCTCTTGTTACCCTAAACTAACAAAAGTCAGTTTATAAAGGGATAGTTCACCCAAAAATAAAATTTCCCCATTATTTACTCACCCTCGAATAGGGGTGGGCGATATGGCAAAAATATCATATCACAATTTTTTTTCAAAAATATCACGATTCTTTGTCATGTTGGTTTTACTATTTTGCAAGTTGTCTGAGCATTACAGCCAAGCTAATTTCTCTGTTTTAAAACCAAAGCCTTACAAGGTAACAAAATATGAAATAAAAAGAATGGCAGATGTTTAGGACAAAATGGGCCTATAAAAAATCTTTGTCATTTATTTTATCTTTGTTAAAAAAATAAGAACAAAGATGCATGTTACAAATGCACATAATATACAATTATATATAAAACAAACAGTGCTTTACTTTTCAGGTGAATTAAAACAGAATTAACAAAAATATAAAAATAAAACACTATATACATAAATTATACATTGACATCAGTTGTGAGTCATTTTTCTGTGTTTTGTTTTATTAGCCTATCATAAACACCTTAATCAGCTGTTTGGACTATCATTCTGACGGCACCCATTTGCTGCAGCAGGCCCATGGGTGAGCAAGTGATGTAATGCTGATTTGAATGAAGAAATACAAACTCGTCGATGTATTGGATGGTCTGAGGGTAAGTAAATATTCAGGAAAATTTCATTTTTTGGCTGAACTATTCCTTTCATTTTCATTTGTTGCAGAAATAATTAACTTATTAATGAATTGTATGTACCTGTGCCAAACCAGAATATATATATATATATATATATATACAGCATTTTTTCAGCATCGTCATGCACAGTAGCCAGAGGGATTTTGAGCCATTCCTTCATTTTTCTGTGTTTTGTTTTATTAGCCTATCATCACTAAAAAATGACAATTCTGTCATTGTTTACTCACTCTTGATTTATTGATTGATTGATTTTTTTTTTTTTTTTTTTTTTTATAAATATAACACTAATTTTGTAGAATGTGGGTAATTTTTTATATGCTTAGTCACAGGGCAAATCATACTTCTGCCTTTATGGAGTCAGAGATTAAGGGCAAAAAAAAAAAATTCTAATAATAAATAAAAACTTTTGTCCACTCTTAGATGTTAGTTTAATGATGCTATGGCATGACATAGCATATGTAGAAATTTACCCTATAGTGAAAAGTAATATATTTAAAATGCATTTATTTCAAACTAGGTACAGTTCAAATCTATTAACATATTTACTAATACATCCCTCGAGACGTTAACATAAAAATTATAATTAAACTTTATTTGAATTTCTTAATATTAAGCCTAAAATGTGTTTTAATGTCACTATTGCGGAGGATTGTATTCTCTTTGAATAAAAAGGTCTTTAAATGCAAGATATTTAAAGTATACCTGAAATATACCTGCAGTAGTTCCGCTTTAGCACAATCAAATTTACTTCAGTTCATCTTTAGTTGGATTTCAGCACTATACTTCCAATTTAGCATACTTTATGCCAGTTTAGTATAGGCTACTAGAAGTACAATTGCAAGGTATTTTTTTAAGAACATAAATATGTAAATTTATACTTGGCATGAAATAAAGGTGTTTCAAATACATTTTAGTATATTTATTTCTCTGTATTTTTACAGCCTATGTAAGCCAAGATAAAAAAAAAAAAAAAACTTTAAAAGCAGGCATTTTATGTCACACCTTTGCAAGATGTGAGCTGCTTTATCTTATTTTCATAAAATAAAATGCTACAGCATTTAAACTCTTACTTTCTATCGGCAAATGATAGAACAGATAACAGATAACGTTAAACCTCATGCTCTTAATTTAAGGGTGCTGTTAATGCTGCGGTTATTTGAACCATTTCCTTCGTACTTTCGTTTTAACGTCATTTACATTTACAACAGAATTGTGCGTATGATTTTAGACACTTACATTGTTTTTGCTCCATCCAAACACGTGGCTTTCAACTGCCAAGGTAATGTTAATGGTATGACTGAGAGCCACTGAAAAACTACAGAAAAGTCAAACTACTTTAAAAGTAAAACTAAAGAAAAAAAAAAAAAAAAGTAAAACTAGGCTACTTCTAGCAGTATTAGCCACGAATACCAAGGAGAGATCACACGTTGGCTCAAGCCTCAAAGAACGTGTCAGTAAGAGCGTGCGCTATAGTAATCATGATTTATTTAATTCTTAGTGTTTAAAATCGATTAAAAGCCGAAATCAACGATTCACGATTCAAAAATCCATGTTTCAAGATCAATGCATATGCAGCGTCATGTTTTGTAATCAATGCACATGCGAGTGAATCGTTACACCCCAGATGGATGCACTTTATTGGATTCAAATTCTCAACAGCCATTCACCGCCATTATAAAACTTAAAACAGTTTTCAGTTACCATTTACTAACACTCAAGACGTTCCAAACCTGTATGAGTTTCATTCTATTGTTGAACATAAAAGACAACATTTTGAAGAATATGGGTAAGCAAACAGTTGCTGGTCCCCTTTGACTTCCATATTAAAAAAAATTATAATAAATTCTATAGCTGATAAAAACAGTAACCCACATGACTTTAGTCCATCAAATAATGTCTTGTGAAGTGAAAAGCTGCTTGTTTGTAAAAAAAAAAAAAAAAAAAAAGAGAGAGAAAAAGGAAATTCATCCTTAGGGCATTTTGACTTTTTAATCAGCTGTTTGGACTGTCATTCTGACGGCACCCATTTGCACCAGCAGGTCCATGGGTGAGCAAGTGATGTAATGCTGATTTGAATGAAGAAAAACAAACTCATCGATGTATTGGATGGCCTGAGGTTAAGCAAATGTTCAGGAAAATTTCATTTTTTGGCTGAACTATTCCTTTCATTTTCATTTGTTGTAGAAATAATTAACTTATTAATGAATTGTATGTACCTGTGCCAAACCAGAATATACTGTGTGTGTGTGTGTGTGTGTGTGTGTGTGTATGTGTATATATATATATATATATATATATATAATTTTAATAGAACCAATTTAAAGTATAGCACATGTATATTCATGTTTTTAAACGGTACAGAAGACACTAACTCCTTACAGAGTTACTTCTCTACAGTATGTCAGTTGACTGAAGCAACTCTGGATGTGTTGTTGCCTGAGGTGTTAACGCTCCTGTGAATCACCACTATTCAGTTTGCATTTCAAATAGATTGTGTTTGCATGTAACCTTTAACTGAAATTCATATCTTGGCAAACATATGTATGTTTCCCACTTCATTTTAATATGCTTGTATTTGTGATTTGTGTTGTTAAAAAATTTGAATCCACTCAGCTCCTTGAACCACTTCCCAGAATATTTCAAGGAGTGTTGTTCTGATCTCTCTCTCTCACACAAACACACACACGCATATATACAAACAGATTTGGCCTTTCCCTCTCACCTCCTGCCTACAATCTTTTTTTCCACTTCTTTCTTGCCGCCGGGTGTTACAGTCATAATTAAATACATTTTAATATTAAACTGAAGAAATGTTGTAGAATTCTGAGTGGAAACACTTTCATGTCATGGCCTTTCATGGCACATTTACTCGAAGATATTCAACATGTTAAAATATTCTACAAATTCATCTAAGGTGACAAGAACCATAACTGATGCGTGGAAATGCTCTATTAGTGGCATCCTTATTCACCTGACAGCTGCACAGCAGTTTTGTGTTGACTGAATTATAAATCGTTTATCCCTCTTTAAGTTTAAATAAAAAGTAAAGAATACTAATGTACTAAAGACTAGCTTCAGCTATTGAAATGGCGATGGATATACAGTTGAGGTCAAAAGTTTACACCCTCCTTTCAGATTCTGCAAAATGTTAATTATTTTACCAAAATAGTAGGGATCATGCAAAATGCATGTTATTGTTCATTTAGTACAGTACTGACATAGTCCATGAGAGAAAATAATAGTTGAATTTATTAAAATGGTCCTGTTCAAAAGTTTACATACCCTTGATTCTTAATACTGTCTTCTTACCTGAATGATCCACACTTTTTTTCTTTTTTTTTTTAAGTTATATTTGTTTATAAGTCCCTTGTTTGTCCTGAACAGGCCTGCTGTTCTTCAGAAAAATCCTTCAGGTCCCACAAATTCTTTGGTTTTCCAGCATTTTTGTGTATTTGAACCCTTTCCAACAATGACTGTATGATTCTGAGATCTTTTCACACTGAGGACAACTGAGGGACTCATATTATAGAAGGTTTGTGTATTTCAAACACCCGCTGATGCTTCAGAAGAAAACGCGTGTTAAGAGCTGCATGGGGGTGAAAACTTTTTGAATTTGAAGATCAGGGTAAATTTAACTTATTTTTGTCTTCTGGGGAGCACGTAACTATCTTCTGTAGCCTCTGAAGGGCAGTACTAAATGAAAAAATATTATATGTAGGCAAAATAGGAAAAATCATTCTGTTCCAAAGTTTTCACCCCTCTCTTAATGCATTGTGTTTCCTTTTAAAGCATCTGTGAGTATTTGAACTGTATATGAGTCCCTCAGTTGTTCTTAGTGTGAAAAGATGTATCTTAAAATCATACAGTCACTGTTGGAAAGGGTTTAAATACACAAAAATGCTGAAAAGCTAAAGAATTTGTGGGACCTGAAGGATTTTTCTGAAGGAGAAACAAGGGACTCATGAACAATTATCACTAAACAAAAAACACAGCTGTGGATCATTCAGGTAAGAACACAGTATTAAGAATCAAGGGGATGTAAACTTTTGAACCGGGTCCTTTTGGTTTTTCTCTTGTGGTCTATATGTAAACATCTTTTATGTGAACGTTCAGTACTAAACAAACAATTACATGCATTTTGTATGATCGCTCTTATTTTTAAATTGTAAAAAAAATTAACATTTTGTAGATTCTGAAAAGGGGGTTGTAAACTTTTGTTCTCGACTGCAAGTGTAGGCTTAAACCAAATGCCGTACTATCCCCCCCACCCCCCCTTCAACAAGTCTAAACGCCCCCAGAAATCCACACTCAGAAACTCCTTTAATGGCTGTGGTGTCACAACAGACATCTAGCATTTCTTGTCTCTGTCGTTTGTAAGCCATTTCAGTAGCTGTAGCCTACTAAAAGCCTCAAAGGCATCGGGGCTGAAGTGGAGAGAACAAATACACGGAATCTTTAGGAAGTTTTGTTCACCCACAGGCATCTTCCTATTCTTTCCTCCTCCTCTCATCGCTATAAATGCAGTGAAGACTTGCATCGCTTCTCTTGTTGTCCTTCCACTAAAAAAATTACAACCAAAAGCCACACAATGTGGCATCATATGAGTATTTTATTTTCTGAGTTGTATTGCGATAAAGGTAGCAACAGGAGGAGCCAGTAGCTCACTGAGTGCAGCAATTTCATGTTATCAAAATAAAGGCGCCCCCTATAGTTTAAAATGTCGATGTGGATTTTTTAAATAATGCAGATCTTTAATTAATTTTCAGTAGGAGACATCATTGATCTGTAGTGTATAAAAAAAAAAAGAGAAACATAAACATTAGAATATCTTCTTTTGTCTTCAACTACTTATTACTGAAAGTAATTCACACATGTTTGGAAGTACATGAGGGTGAGCAAAAAAATAATAATTTTTGAGTGAACAAATCCTTTAAGCCGACAGATTGACCATGTCAAAACCTAAATGCAAGATCTATTCAGCTAAACTCAGTGATCTCCATATGCTTGAAGACAAAGACAAAAATGTCCCACATCTTCAGTGGGGGCTTTAACCTGATTTCCCAACTGTGTGTGGAAAAAAAAAAGTTTCTCTCTGCATGTACTGTGTTAATGCTTTTCCTCACGGGGCTTTCAACAAGATTTATTTTCTTTTAGACGCTGAAAGAATGCTTTCCACCCTGCATGCTTTGTGGGTCACACTTACAATACAACAGCTTTGCGCTATAGCGACAGGGTGGAAAGGTATTCTTACATTTCATTTTCAGCACTGATAACTCTGATGAACCAAAGTGATTGTGACTATCATGTTTTTATGTTTTTTCCTTCAGGTGCAGGAAACAAACACATTCAAAATGAGAAGCTCATTTTAGTTGCATTACGCAAATGAAGGTTCCTTTCTTGTCACAAGCAAAAGAACGAAAACACAATATTTGTTCTTTCATCTCAGATGATGAAGAATTCTGATTAAGGCCCTTCTGAACAAGATGTCTTCTTGCATGACACATATTTGCTGTCTTTAGTTGTATTTCCTAAACATCTAAATATTTATGAATGCATCATTAATTCAGCGTAATGCACTTCATAAAAATTCAACCATCTTAGCAGAGCAACAACGTTTGCTGGAAATAGTTGTTATGGAATATTGTGCTCTTGTTAAATGAGCACAATATGTTATGTTTGCATTACATTCTCTCTCTCCGTGCCTTGTAATCTAATCACTAAACTAACCTGCAGTCCTAGACTAGATGTGTTTGTCAAACATAGAAATGTTTAGTAGAGCATGCATGTGTTTGTGGGCCATCTGAGGGAATTGGATAGATATGCTGAGTTTTAAGGCCGGATAAGAGTCTTTATCGTAGTCATTTGTGGTGGATTGTCTGCACATCCTGTCTGTTATCAGGTGTGGACAGATCTGACCAACTCGGAGCTCAATTTTACCTCCAGTAGAGAGATGCTAATCTACATAGAGACAGCCTGTGAGAGAACGTAGAAAGATCTGATGAATATGAATATGTACTAAGGCTATGCTCGGAATAGCGCACTGCCATATCATACTTCCTTCTTGACTCATTATTTGAAGCCCCTTTCCAACTCATAGTCAAATAATAATCATTATGTCACACAATTTGCTGTTTTTGCTGTTTTGTAATTGTGACTTGATTCCCCACATCCCACAGATGAGCTTAATATCCCACAGTTTAAGATTGATTTTTTTTAAGATTGTGGCTATTTCTTGTA
The DNA here is from genome assembly GCA_033026305.1 of Cirrhinus molitorella. Lineage (NCBI taxonomy): Eukaryota > Metazoa > Chordata > Actinopteri > Cypriniformes > Cyprinidae > Cirrhinus > Cirrhinus molitorella. Next base: position 14,218,257 of record CM065139.1, read on the forward strand.
ATAAACAATAAATCTTAAAATTGCTACTTTTATTTTTTAATATCACAGTGTGAGATATTTCATATTTTATGAACATGAACATGATTTTGCATCTTGCACTTGTGAACATTTTTTTTTCTCATAATTGCAACTTAATATCTCACAGTGGCAGCTTTGTTTCTCATAGTTGTGTATTTCATGTAACTGATGTTTTCATCTTATAATTGCAACTATATTTCTCAAAATTTCTACTTTATTTTTTCATATTTGTTAGCATTTCTCATAATTGTAGCTTAATATCTCACAAATGCAGCTTTATTTCTTTTTTCTCATAACTACGATCATCTTACAATTAGACTTTCATTGATTTCAACTGAACTTAATACCTCAAAGTTGCAGCTTTATTTCTCGTAGTTGTGATTTTATTTGACGTAACTGGTGTTTTCATCTTATAATTTCAACTGTATATCTCAATTACTATATATTATTTTCATATTTATTGCCATTTCTCACAATTGCAGCTTAATATCTCACAATTGCTATTTTTTCACATTACTAGTTCTCAATTGCAGCTTATTAGCTCAAATTAGCTTTTTTCTCAAAATTGTTTTTTTCCCCTCATAATTACGATTATCTCACAATTAGACTTTATATATTTCAACTGCAAATCATTGTTTGAACTTAATATCTCACAGTTGCAACTTTATTTCTCGTAATTGTGATTTTATTTGATGTAACTGGTGTTTTCATCTTATAATTGCAACTGTATATGTCAATTACTACATTCATATTTATTGCTATATTTCTCGGTTGCAGCTTTATTTCTCATAGTCATGACTTTTTCTCATTATTGGTGCTTTTATCTCATAAATGCAAATGTATTTCATGACAGTTTCTATTTTTCAATGTATTTCTCATAATTCCAACTTAATATCTCACAATTGTAGCTTTATTACTTGCATTTGTGACATAATTTCATATATTTAGTGTGTAGGGGTTGACCGATTATCAGCGCCAATATTAAGCATTTTTTATGGTTATCAGTTATTTTCAAAACTGATTTGTTGATTAAAATAAGCATTTAAAGAAAGTTTTTCTCAGAGCCCGTGTTATTCTTAATTTTGACATTAATTTTAATTTTTACACCAGATATATATATCTGGCTGGAGCGTGCGCAGCATCTTAAATCTGTATGTAGTTTCTGCCTCAAAATAACACGCTTGTATTCATGGTGGTTATATTTAATAGATTACAGCTCATGTAGTCAATTTTTCCTGTTGAAATACCTTTTCAATGGCCAATAAAACCCATAAAATGCAGCCAAAAAGTGATTACAGACTCTGCTTATTAAGTGAAGTATTCTTTCTGCCTCAAAATGACACGATTGCATTCATGGTTGTTATATTTGACAGATTATAGCCAGTGCTTAATTTGTGCTGGAACAAGCCGGATCCGGATCCGGCACCTCTGAAATCCGATCCGGCACCTCATTTTGGCGGATCCCCCACCTCCCGCTCCAATGAAAAACATTCATGCTGACCTGTAGCGTGCATATTTAATAATAATAAAATAATAATAAATAAATAAATAAAAACATATTTTTTAGAGTTCATGCGCACAAAAAAATCTATATGCAAGCTGTTATTAACTTCAGATGGCCCGCCAACGTGATAACGCGAACGCTCCGTTACCTCCTCCTCCTCTGATCACATGCCGGATCCGTCACCCCGATTTGTTCCGGCACCTCGCAATTTACAAATTAAGCACTGATTATAGCCCAGTAGAGTCTGTAATCACTTTTGGCAAGTGTAAAACTGCAAAATTGGTCATTTAAAGGTATTTTCAACAGGTAAAAATGATTGAATGAGCTAAAATCTATTAGATATAACCCCAATGAATGCAATTGTGTCATTTTGAGGCAGAAAGAAGAGTTCACTTAATAAGCAGGGTCTGTAATCACTTTTTGGCAAGTGTAAAACTGCAATATTGGCCATTTAAAGGTATTTCAACAGTTAAAAATTACTGAATGAGCTGTAATATATTAAATATAATCATCCTGAATGCAGTTGTGTCATTTTGAGGCAGAAAGAAGAGTTCACTTAATAAGCAGGGTCTGTAATCACTTTTTGGCAAGTGTAAAACTGCAATATTGGCCATTTAAAGGTATTTCAACAGGTAAAAATGACTGAATGAGCTGTAATCTATTAAATATAACCCCCATGAATGCAATTGTGTCATTTTGAGGTAGAAACTACATACAGCGATACAGCTTTAAGATGCTGCGGCACGACACCGGCGCGCGCTGTATTAGGCCTATATTAAAGCACTGTATCATATTTAAACCCAAATGAAACTGTATGCAGTATGCAATGTCATAGTTAAATCATCAGTTAAGACACAAATTTACAAAAAAGCCAATTAAAGCTGCCTTAAAACTGTGCATGTAAGTTTTCATTTTTTATAGGTCACATTTAAAGCAGTGTCCGATTCACATTAAATTTACCAGCGGCAGCTTTTAAATTAACAGCAGCCAAAATATCATCTTAACCTGCTGTGGTGTCTGTTAATCAAAGAACAAAATTAGACAAGGAAATTAATAACTTATATATTTATATATTATTATATATTTATATATTTATACCGTATCTTAGTCAAAGTATCTAATGCCGAAATATCTTAGTATCTAATGCCGAATTATAGATTTAATGTAATGAAGTCATGTGATAGAAATGTAGCAAAATTTTCAATTGTTTTGCTTAAATAATGCACAAGAACAAAACATAATAGGCAGTATACAGTTTATACCCTCCCAGTATGCATTATGCTTTGTATTCTATTCTGAGCCTTTAGAAAAGACACGATTTATGCTTTCCAGTGTGTCTGGTATAACATTAAAAATAGTATGTCATTTAATATTTCATCCTGTGCAAGTTAAAAGGCTTGCTTCCTGTGTGGCGCTCTATGTCCATACGTTAGTGTTTATGTATGTGTGTGTTTGTTTAAAACTTGACAGCGCTATCCATGGAGAATGCGGTTTTGCCATGTCTCTGTTGGTGATGAGTGCTTTCCACGGGAGTGGCCGAAATTAGCTGTAACACCCTTACTCGCTGATGTCAAATCTGCCCTCTCTCTCTCTCACACATACACACACACACACACACACACAGCACAGGCTGAGACATCTGCCAGCACACTAAAAATGAACAAGTCATTTCAGCGTGTCGAGCAAATTTCACACACATCCAAGGCCTCTCTCTGATCTTCTTAAATCACTGCTTGCCTACCGCTTCCTTAATAAACCCCCTTCTTTCATATCCGCAGTGTTTCCTGCTCTCCGTGACCCTTTCTGGAAGCTTCTTCTCCGCTCTGAAGTGCCGGGCATCATTGAAAAGGAAACGTGTCTAATTAAACATGACCTTATTTACATACCATAACAGAAAAAGGAAGGATATTCACTCTTGGAAGAGGTGGAGAAAATTACTCTTGGTTTCAAAAAGAAAGACAATTAGATTCACATAAACAGTCAAAAACAGTCAGTATATACATATAGGCCTAGCATATATAATAGCTTTTCTTTGGAGATATCATCTAATACCATTTTGACCATTGCCTCAAGCAACCAACTAACTTTTTTATATATTGATATGATGGGACAATTACAAATGTTTTAAGACATTTTATGTTTCATTCATAGATTAAATGAGAAATCTACTTAATGATCTTGCAGTGCCTTTGGTGGTGCAAAAGTATGTTTTGAAGGTCAAATGCTCTAACTTTTTAAAAACTTTATTGCATGTCATCTGGAGATTACAAGCTCTTGGGGAGCTCACGTTAAGTTTTAAAGTTTTTTTCTTTTTTTTTTCAGGCTCTCCTCTCGTCTGCAGACAGATAGAGGGAGGCAGAAAGACGCTGGTTATCACTGGAGTCATGGGCCCTGATCAGAGGCAGGGTGCTGGGTCTCTTATCTTAATGAAGCTGTGCTTATCATGAGCTCGAGGTCACTGCTATCTGTCTAACCTCTGACTGCACCCTCTTTCTTTCAATTAACCCACTCACAAAAGTCTGTCTACCCTTTCACACTTACATGCATACATACAGTTTCAATAAAAAGTTCCTGTTCTGCTGATTTGTTTGAAAAAAAAGAAAAGGTTGAGACTTTTATTTTACATGTGCTTTGCAGAGGAGCTCCATTGATCACTGAACTCGAAGGCACCTGACTTCTTGGCAGCAGGGGACCCCAATTTGCAAGAGGTCCTGGGTTTAAATCCTGGACGAGCCCCCAGAAATGGTCTGAAAGCTCTTGGATTTCATCAAAAAATATCCTAATTTGTGTTCTGAAGATGAATGAAGCTCTTACCAGTTTGTAATGACATGAGGGTGAGTAATTAGTGACAGAATTTTCATTTTTGGGTGAATTATCCATTTAATGCGTCCTTTCTAAATAAAATTATTGATTTTTCAACTCCCCCAAACAGCCACTGAGTCAAATCATGACTTTTACAGGCATATACAGTAAAATGAAAGGCAGTATACGAAACATAACTATAGAGAGAGAGCGCTCTTTCTCTCTCTTTCTGCATTCATCCCTCTAGACTGCCTTGGCCTGAGGGTTTGTGCCACTCACGTTTGTACTTACTGCAGTGCCACTTCCTTTAAAACTCAAGCAATGCTTGACAGTCAAAACTGCGAAGGCCAGGATCAGGTCACAAGCCACTGCAGCCATCCATGTGTTTGTTTATGTGTTTGAGATGCCAACACAGATGAAGTGTTGGATTGAAAGCTTCCTGTTCCACATTTCCACTAAGCACTCTCTTGTGTGCCATCAAGTGTTTCACAGGTGTAGTACCACTCAAGTGTGTGTGGTCACAGGACATTTTAATTTAAATTATAAACATTATGCAAAATACCATGCCTGCATCATCATAATTAAAACACCAGTAGACTGATGTTTTATGATAGGATTTCTTTTAAAATTCTCTTTAGAGATTTATGTTTCTTTAAAGACATCTTGAAAGGACATTCTGTAATATGACATCTACTGTAAGTGAAGCTGAATATTCAATTTGCTAAATATTATCATGGCAATTTATTTTGTCTTTTGAGATTTGATGGACCATGAAAAGTGCCTATTGGATTATTAAAAAGATACTGGGTAACATTATTTTCCCTTGCCCTCATCTCCCTGGGTTAAATTAGAAGTTTAAAGTTAAAAGAAATTTAAGAGGTTGAAAAAATGAGTATAATGTGGTGAAAGATTGTTTATAGATTGTATCCCTGGACCACAAAGCCAGTCATAATGGTCAATTTTTTGAAACTGAGATTTATATATCATCTGAAAGGTGAACAAATAAGCTTTCCATTGATGGTTTGTTATGAGAGGACAAAATTTGGCCAAGATACACATATTTGAAAATCGGAAATCTGAGGGTGCAAAAAAATCAACGTATTGAGAAAATCGTCTGTAGAGTTCGGACTCCCTCGGGCTGTCCCTGTTGCCTCACACCTTTCACGAAAGCCGCAGAGGCTGCCCCTGCCCCTTGGAGAACAGGCATTGCATTCCCAACTGGCTCAGCGCCTCATTGTCTGGTTCACATCCATATGTTGGTTCGCACTCACGGGGACATGGCTTCCAGCCACCTAGCCCATAGGCGGCTTCAGGTCGTTTGGGAAAAGGGCATCTCTCCCTAGAGCAGAGTGTTCTTTTCTCAAGTTTACAATGGACCCGGGCTATGCTACCACATGCCTTCCACTAGGCTGTGCTCAGTCAGTACCTTGCTACTTAGAACTCTCTAAGCATGCTACAGCATCGGTTCCCCTGCTCCTTCGTCTCAACCGCAGTCACGCCGTTGAGCCTGAAGCACTTGTAACCGCTAAGACACTGACTGCATACCCAGGTCCGAGATGGGCGTAGCGCTGAAATTTCACACCACGTGAACATCACTCCAGTAGGTCACAAGACCAGACTATCTTGGGAAGAAATTGTCTTCTACGGGCACGGGCTCCTGGGTCTGGACAAACCCTCGGTTGCAGTGGCACGTCAAAAAAGACTCAAAGTTGTGACCCCACTCTTGGCCCCGAAGGGGTTCCGACCTCTGCTTCAGGGCAAGCGTGGGCAGGACTCTGTCAAGACAACACAGCGACTGGCCTACCACCAGGGCCGAGTCTGCTCCCCTCCACATCACAACCAGCTCCGGGATAAGTGGAGATTTCACCCAATCTAAAACAGCCTAGCTGTTTTCAGAGTCGATTTTGCCAGGTGCTGGTTCCATGTTACCTTGCCAAAATCCACTCACTGCCAAAAATGTGTGTTACGGCCTGTCCAGGCCCCCCCCTCGGTACAGATACATTGGCTCTTGGCCTGTTCAAGGTCCCCTCGGTTTGGTTGCGTTGGTTACACTACAATCCATAGGCCTCCCAGATATGAAACCTTCCTCAGTGAAGCCTCACTGACATGTTCCTCTTATGAAATACCTCCTTCCTCTGAGTAAGGGCACATTCCGGCATCTGCGCCCAGGTCTCAGGAATCTCCATCCATGGTCCCTGAATGCGACGAGGAGAGTTCCTTTTCACAGATCTTCTACCAGTGGTACCTGCGTTCAGGAGGCTGCTATATCTGCTCACTATGACATGGTAGCAGACAGTTCAACGTAAAGCTTGTTTTGGTTATCCGATGCTCATGGCTATTCCGTTTAGCCCGCATCTCATCCCCACTTGGATCTTCCTATGGTCCTCCGATGCCTACGACAAGATCCTTTGAGCCCTCAGTCAGTCTACTCCAGTGCCCTCAAAAAGATGGCCTCCCTGACTACGGTCACAGAGTGGGGAACCCCCCAAGCCCTCTTCGTCTGCAACTCATGCCTGGAATCTGGGCCGGCAAATTCTCACGCGATCTTGAGACCCCGGTCCAGATAAGTGCCCAAGGTTTCCACCACGGTCCAGGTGGTCACCTCGCAAGCCACCCCTTCCCAGGAAGCGGATCCCAACCTGCCCGTTTTGACCAGTCCGTACCCACTCTAACTAAAGAACGCACCCAGGATGTTCTAGTCAGCTCTTGTCTGTTTTGGGAGCAGCTGAGAGGGAATGCTGCCCCCAAATAGGTCTCCCACCAGGGAGGTATACCCTGCCCCATCGGAGGTGAGGACCACCTGACTGGGGGTATCGTGGCCGTGGATGGCCCTAGCGATCGTGACCTCTTAAAAGAGCTGCAGGTTGGGCTACACCTATCACATTTTGCAGTCCCTGGATGGAAACAGGGCCCCCGGAGTCCCGTGTGACTCCGGGATGATGTAGAAGCTTGCTACAGCATCATCCCCCCACTTGGGCGATCATGCTGCTCAGTTCAGTAAGTTTCCTTGAAGTGAACCCTGAACCACCCAATTCCATCACTGAAGCACACTACACGTAGCCAAGTTCGGCGGAGGAACTGGCTATCAGGATCTAGCATGGGGTAGGTTACCCCCCGTTAACTCCCAGGCTGGATCAAGTGCTCCACATGTTGCAGCTCCTAACGTAGCCCCATGTGTGTATTCCCACCTATATTCCTTAAGAGATGCGGTGTTTCCCTTATAAAAAAAAAAAAAAAAAAAAGACAAACTTTCACTGATCCTGAGTCCAGCAGTCTCTCCTTATGCGGAGCCTGCCTCAGGATCTTCCCTTTGTAGTACCCCCCTAGTGCGGGTCCTCAGGTGTATTTTCCACATGATGACCTCCCCTCCGGGTAGGGTGTGGTCTCCGTAGTGCCTGTCCCCTCTGGTGGGGGACTATCACTGGCCCAGTGTTCCAAGATGTTCAACCAAAGGTGAGGAAAGGCTGGCTGAAGCTCTTGAACATTAGAAGGGCACGCAGAGGTGAGTTGCACTTATTTAACACGTAGACTTGTTATTACCTGCACTCCATAGACTCGTGACACGGTCTGCTAGTTGTGGCGTCTTCAACTGGGACCCCCTAGTGTCCTTCACGTTGACACAGCGACGAACGTGAACGACAGACGGGGAACGTCTTGGTTACTTATGGTAACCCTCATTCCCTGATGGAGGGAACGGAGACGTTCTGTCCCCCCTGCCACAATTTCGGACTGCCTCTGAGTGTAGCCGAGTTGCTATTCGGCTCCTCAGATCAGAACAATGAGCAGTGCTTGGCCACCTCCTCTTATGCCCGGATGTCTGGGGCGGAGCTGGCTACGCAAATACTGCACACCAATTTCATTGGCCTTTTCTCAAAGCTGTCAGAGGTGTTCGGGCTCCCTAGAGCGACCCCTAGTGTCCTTCACGTCGACACAACGTCTCCGTTGTGTCCTGCTATATATATGCTATGTATATCCTGCTATTCTGACTTTATAACATGCAGTTGCGATTTATATCATGCAATTTTAAGAAGTTGCAAATTGTGAGATATAAACTTGATTATCTCGCAGTTCTGACTTCTCAGAATTGCAAGTTTATCTGACTTTATTTCTCGCAATTTCAAGTATATATCCTGTTATTCTGACTTGATAACACTCAGTCATGTGTTATATCATGCAATTCTGAGAAAAAGTCACAATTGCAAGATATAAACTTGAATTTATCTTGCAATTCTCTCTTTATAACATGCAGTTGGTGAGCGGAAAAAAAAGCCAAAATTGTTAAATGTACAGTAAACTCAAAATTACCTTTTTTTTTTTTTTTACATTTTTGTTGAGTGGCAGAAACAGGCTTCCATACATATGGAATATTACTTTATAGCATATATTTAATAGCATATTTTTAGTATATAATTAATTAGTATATAATTAGTTTTTGCTAGAGTATCAAAATCTAACAATTTCATTAGTATTAGAATTGCGTGCTGAATCTTTGGTGCTGTGACAATCTTAATGTATACACAGAATGATTTAAAACATATGTTTCAGACTGCATGACCAACTTTCTTGCTTAAGAAGACCGAGAAATAGGTCACTTCAAGAAAATATACCCTGTTATGCATGCAATGCATATCTATAGCATAATGTGGAGATGTAATAACCTCCTGACATGTGCTGAGCAGCTTTCTTAAAGATTCCTATATGGAGTCTGAACTCTCTGTTCCTGAACTCTTTTTAATTGGATTCTCCTTTGAATGGCTGCCATCACTTTTCTTTTGTTACACATTTATCACTAGTGACTGATTGTCACCATGGCGACAGGTTCATTCATTTTATTACAGGTACGGATGATAAATGTCAAACAAGTATTTGTTGGTGAAAATAATGAGGGACTTTTTTTATTTGTACATTTGTTCTTTATTCTATTTCTATTTTACCGTTTATGAAGATTTCAGAGCGTGGTATGCAATCTATTGGCTCAAACTGTAATTCTGGTTCATTTGGCGATTAAACTTGGCTGGCGCCCAGTCAAGTTGAAAGTAATAGCCACAGATTTATCCGCTCCAAGGGTTTTCAGGGTAATGATCCATACAATTGATAGAAGAGTCCATTTTATATTCAATTAATTTTATAGGACATTTTTAAGCTTTTTTCCCCCCAAAATAATCAATTGAAATTGAAAAACACAGACTGACATGTTCAACCCATCACTCAAAACATATGCACATACACGCACTCATAAAGCTGATATAATAGGTATACTAAATAGACTTATGGGAAATTAGCGTGTGTGTTTGTGTGTGTGTGTGTGTGGTGGACGATGATAACGCAGAGCTTTATGAATTATCCTCACACTGACGTGTTTATTGTGGTTATTTTCCTCAAAAGGCCTGATTCAGCACTAACTCTGCTTGCATTGTTTCTCATTTGCACAGCGAATCCAAGCACGGATTTGGAAATTGAGTGTCAGAAACTATAGCCGGTAATTATATTTTACAGTCAGCAATGCTGAAATGTTATTCCAACCCCATTTTTCATTTTGCTCCCTTGTTTGAATATTAGTAAATCATATAAAAATCATATTCTGTAAATGTTAAATTGATTTATCGTTGAATCAATTCAAACTGATTCAAATGTTTTTGTTTTATTTGATTATAAAGTCAGTGTTTATAGTTTATTTTTCATTGCTTTTCATTCATTTTGCATTTAATTAAATATTTTTGAATCTAATTAGCAGTTGAAATATTTTTTATTTTTTTGAGGACAGTGAGAAATAGTAGCAATGGTAGGAAATTGAGGGCAAGGACAGGAAATAACACAAGCTGGACTAGCATTGACCACCTGAGCGGCACAGCATCAAATTGTCTTTTGTAAGTGTTTTGTTCCCACCCCTGTTGTGCTCTTTGCGTGGCAGCTTTATTACTCCATTGAATTATGTCCTAGTGGTGGATTTGATATAAGTCTCCACTTCATCGGTGAACAAACTCCCTAACTTCAATGAAATTCGCTCTGCAGATTCTGTCATTGAAGCCTGCTGGGGGACAGGAGGAGCAAGCAACTCTTTGTGGCCATGAAGACATCTCTGTTCAATGTAATGCTCGGTTGAGAAGCCCCCCTGCCGCTCTGAAAGACTTTTGGAGGCTTCGATGAATTTTTTTTAAAGACTTACATTGCGCTCTGAAGTAAGTTTCAAAAACCTGTGTACCGAGTGTAGAGTTGGGGTGGGTCAGCCTGTTGAGATTTGACAATTCCTCTGTCACAAGAAGTTCAAATGGTCCTGCATGATGGGTGTGTAATCAAGGTGGTAGGAGTAAACATGTTTATTTAAAGGTACACTAAGGAAAGTTTTTCATTAGAAATTAATAAGATGCTAGTATATAAAAACATTACAACTTGCAATTTTATGTTTCAGCCACAGATGGTGATAATTCCGAGGGATGGTTCACCCAAAAATTATAATGATGTCATTAATAACTCACCTTCATGTCGTTCCAAACCAATAAGACTTTTGTTCATCTTCGGAACACAAATTAATATATTTTTGATGAAATCTGAGCTTTCTGACCCTGCATAGACAGCAACGCAACATTCAAGGCCCAGAAAGGTAGTAAGGACATTGTTAAAATAGTCCATGTGACATCAGTGGCTCAACCTTAATTTTCTGAAGTTCTGACTGAATACTTTTTATGCACAAAGAAAATGTAAATAACAACTGTACTCAACAATTTCTTCTTTGTCGTCAGTTCTGATTTCACTTCTCTGGTTACCGGTTAAATTCAGAAATGATTTTAAAATTTTGCTATTTGTTTTTAAGTCTTTGAGGATCTGAATTGTGAGATTTAAAAAGTCACCATTACCATTTTTTTTTTATTTCATGGCAGAAACTGGATTCTGTACTCCCGCCAATTATGGCAGTCAATTATGAAATTTTTAACCAGTTTATCTCTCTCAATTATGACATTTTTTTTCTCAGAATTCTCAATTATATCTCTCAATTATGACTTTTTTCTCTGAATTCTGAGTTAATATCTCTCAATTATGACGCTTTTCACCGAAATCTAAGTTTATCTCTCAATTATGACATTTTTCTCCAAAATCTGAGTTTGTCTCTCAATTAACATTTTTCTCAGAATTCTCAGTTTAATCTCTCAATTATGAACTTTTTCTCTGAATTTTCAATTTTATATCTCTCAATTATGACATTTTTTCTCAGAATTCTTTGTTTTATATCTCTCAACTATGACATTTTTCTCTGAATTGTCATTTTTATATCTCCCAATTATGACTTTTTTTTTCCTCTCTGAATTCGGAGTTTATATTGCTCAATTCAGATTTTTTTTTCTTCTCTGAATTCTGTTGATATCTGTCAATTATGAAATTTTCCTCCAAATTCTGAGTTTATATCTCTCAATTATGACATTTTTCTCTGAATTCTGAGTTAATATCTTACAGTTCTGACATTTTTACTTTGAATCCTGAGTTTATTTCTCTCAATTATGACGTTTTTCACCTAAATCTAAGTTTATCTCTCAATTATGACATTTTTCTCCAAAATCTGAGTTTGTCTCTCAATTAACATTTTTCTCAGAAATCTCAGTTTATATCTCTCAATTATGAACTTTTTCTCAGAATTTTCATTTTTATATCTCTCAATTATGAAATTTTTCTCCAAAATCTGAGTTTGTCTCTCAATTAACATTTTTCTCAGAATTCTCAGTTTATATCTCTTAATTATGAACTTTTTCTCTGGATTTTCATTTTTATATCTCTCAATTGTGACATTTTTTTCTCAGAATTCTTTGTTTACATCTCTCAATTATGAAATTTTTCTCTGAATTCTCATTTTTATATCTCCCAATTATGACTTCTTTTTTTTTCCTCTCCGAATTCGGAGTTTATATTGCTCAATGTATATTTTTTTCTTCTCTGAATTTTGTTGATATCTGTCAATTATGAAATTTTTCTTCAAATTCTGAGTTTATGTCTCTCAATTATGACATTTTTCTCCAAATTCTGAGTTTATGTCTCTCAGTTATGACATTTATCCTCTGAATTCTCAGTTTATATCTCTCAATTATGACATATTTCTCTGAATTCTTATTTTTCTCATTTTTTCTGGGGGGAATCTGAATTGTGAGAATTATAGTCACCATTACCTGTTCAATTTTTTATTCCATGGCAGAAACTGGCTTCTGTACTCCTGCCACCTGTTGGTATAGCCAGGTATTTTCTCTCACACAGGCACAGAATGTACATACTAGTTGGCTGTTGGCTGTTTGCAGTGTGTTCAGGTCGTGTGTTCACACAGTCGACTTTCATCACCGCTAGTTCTTTGATGTCGGTTTGGTGTGTCACAGGCTTTAGTCTTCTACCTGTACTCACTGAGGCGGGTCTTAAGTGTCACAGCTTTGAATGACACACCATGTTGAATCATTACGACTTTTGGATCAGACATCCCAACTGACAGCATGACAGATAAAAGTATTTGTTTTTGCTTGAGAAAAACTGTATGGAAACGGACATTCACCAACAGTCGCCAGTCGCTGCCAATTATAGCTATAGACAGAGCTATGACAGAGATACTGTATGTACTGAGACATGGATATTGTGCGTGTGGGCGTGCAAATGTCTCTGTGGACACACTTTGACAGAACGCCTCCAGACACGTGCCACGCCTAGAGTTGACGGACATTCGACATTAGCAAAGAATAAAACATAATAGAACATGCAAGGAAAATATCCTTAGAAAATGAGCAAACTGCGTCTATCTGCTCAGAGCCATCAGCAGCTGTCCTGAGGGCTGTTCTGCTAAACGCATTCATGCCCTCCGCTGTGGGCTGTTCTGTTAAATACTTGTGCCTCCCTCCACCAGCAATGATGAGTCACAGTACCGGTCTGTCTGAAACGTTCAGAATGAATCTGGCTCAGGCGATGAAGCCGCGTAAAGAGGATTAGCTTTTCTCAAGGGTCCAGCCCTGCTTCCCTGAGATTGAGGCCTTTACATATTCCGCCATGATTTCATGTAGATTTTATGTGGATCTTTTTTGCAAAAAAGAAGTTGATGGCCTAAGGTTTTGGCCTTGCTTGTCAGAAAGAAATTATTTTGTGTGTGGCTGTCAACATAATTTCTGCCTCTGTGTGTGTGTGTGTGTGTGTGTGAGAGAGAGAGCTAATGCCTGAAGATCCTACAAATCAAAAGCAGTGTTAAATATTTTGGCGTCAGAATCTCACAGTATTTACACACACACACACACACACACACACTACCGTTCGAAAGTGGTAACATTTTTTGATCTTTTTGAAAGAATTCTCTAATACTCACCAAGACTGCATTTATTTATTCAAGATGCTGTAAAAACACACAAATACAGGTCCTTCTCAAAAAATTAGCATATTGTGATAAAGTTCATTATTTTCTGTAATGTACTGATAAACATTAGACTTTCATATATTTTAGATTCATTACACACAACTCGAAGTAGTTCAAGCCTTTTATTGTTTTAATATTGATGATTTTGGCATACAGCTCATGAAAACCCAAAATTCCTATCTCAAAAAATTAGCATATTTCATCCGACCAATAAAAGAAAAGTGTTTTTAATACAAAAAAAGTCAACCTTCAAATAATTATGTTCAGTTATGCACTCAATACTTGGTCGGGAATCCTTTTGCAGAAATGACTGCTTCAATGCGGCGTGGCATGGAGGCAATCAGCCTGTGGCACTGCTGAGGTGTTATGGAGGCCCAGGATGCTTCGATAGCGGCCTTAAGCTCATCCAGAGTGTTGGGTCTTGCGTCTCTCAACTTTCTCTTCACAATATCCCACAGAATCTCTATGGGGTTCAGGTCAGGAGAGTTGGCAGGCCAATTGAGCACAGTAATACCATGGTCAGTAAACCATTTACCAGTGGTTTTGGCACTGTGAGCAGGTGCCAGGTCGTGCTGAAAAATGAAATCTTCATCTCCATAAAGCTTTTCAGCAGATGGAAGCATGAAGTGCTCCAAAATCTCCTGATAGCTAGCTGCATTGACCCTGCCCTTGATAAAACACAGTGGACCAACACCAGCAGCTGACATGGCACCCCAGACCATCACTGACTGTGGGTACTTGACACTGGACTTCAGGCATTTTGGCATTTCCCTCTCCCCAGTCTTCCTCCAGACTCTGGCACCTTGATTTCCGAATGACATGCAAAATTTGCTTTCATCCGAAAAAAGTACTTTGGACCACTGAGCAACAGTCCAGTGCTGCTTCTCTGTAGCCCAGGTCAGGCGCTTCTGCCGCTGTTTCTGGTTCAAAAGTGGCTTGACCTGGGGAATGCGGCACCTGTAGCCCATTTCCTGCACACGCCTGTACACGGTGGCTCTGGATGTTTCTACTCCAGACTCAGTCCACTGCTTCCGCAGGTCCCCCAAGGTCTGGAATCGGTCCTTCTCCACAATCTTCCTCAGGGTCCGGTCACCTCTTCTCGTTGTGCAGCGTTTTCTGCCACACTTTTTCCTTCCCACAGACCTCTTGCTTGAGGTGTCAATGATGGCCTTCTGGACAGCAGTCAGGTCGGCAGTCTTACCCATGATTGCGGTTTTGAGTAATGAACCAGGCTGGGAGTTTTTAAAAGCCTCAGGAATCTTTTGCAGGTGTTTAGAGTTAATTAGTTGATTCAGATGATTAGGTTAATAGCTCGTTTAGAGAACCTTTTCATGATATGCTAATTTTTTGAGATAGGAATTTTGGGTTTTCATGAGCTGTATGCCAAAATCATCAATATTAAAACAATAAAAGGCTTGAACTACTTCGAGTTGTGTGTAATGAATCTAAAATATATGAAAGTCTAATGTTTATCAGTACATTACAGAAAATAATGAACTTTATCACAATATGCTAATTTTTTGAGAAGGACCTGTATTTGTACAGTTTAAAACAGATTTTTCTATTTAAATATTTTTAAAAATCTGCATCATTCCTCCAGTCTTCAGTGTAGCGTGATTGTTCAGAAATCATTCTAATATGCGGACTTGCTGCTCGAGAAACATTTCGTATTATCAGTGTTGAAAACGTTTGCATTACAAATGTTTTCCGGATTCTTTGATGAATAGAAAGTTCAGAAGAACAGCATTTATTTGAAATATAAATCTATTTTGACATTGTTATACTTTCTTCACTTTTAATCAATTTAATGCATCCTTACTAAATAGAGTAAAAATAAATCTTATCACAGACTTTTGTATGATAATGTGAATGAAATTATAGTAAACTGCAGCTCCTTCACAAGAACTCATTTTTTGCCATATGTGTGTACAATTTAATTAAAGCTGTATATATTTTAGCATTTAAAAATCTATAATGTAATTTTAATTTGGCAGTTTATTTTGGGTTTCAAAGCCAGAACTTCAAGAATGTGTCAGAGCGCTGTCATATGCATCTACCACCCCTGCTGTGCCAAGTTTATATCGCATAATTCTGACATTTTTGACAAAATTCTGAGTTTATATCTCTCAATTATGACATTTTTCTCTGAATTCTGAGTTTATATCTTTCAATTATGACATTTTGTCTTTTGAATTCTCAATTTATATCGGTCAATTCTGACATTTTTCTCCAAATTCTGAGTTTATATCTCTCAATTATGCCTTTTTTTTCTCAGAATTCTCAGTTTATATCTCTCAATTATTAATTTTTTCTCCAAATTCTGAGTTTATATCTCTCAATTATGCCATTTTTTTTTCTCAGAATTCTCAGTTTATATCTCTCAATTATTAATTTTTTCTCCAAATTCTGAGTTTATATCTCTCAATTATGACATTTTCTCTTGAGTTCTGAGTTTATATCTCTCAATGATGACGTTTTTCACATAAATCTAAGTTTATATCTCTCAATTATGACATTTTTCTCTGAATTCTGAGTTTATATCTTTCAATTATGACATTTTGTCTTTTGAATTCTCAATTTATATCGGTCAATTCTGACATTTTTCTCCAAATTCTGAGTTTATATCTCTCAATTATGCCTTTTTTTTCTCAGAATTCTCAGTTTATATCTCTCAATTATTAATTTTTTCTCCAAATTCTGAGTTTATATCTCTCAATTATGCCATTTTTTTTCTCAGAATTCTCAGTTTATATCTCTCAATTATTAATTTTTTCTCCAAATTCTGAGTTTATATCTCTCAATTATGACATTTTCTCTTGAGTTCTGAGTTTATATCTCTCAATGATGACGTTTTTCACATAAATCTAAGTTTATATCTCTCAATTATGACTTTTTTTCTCAGAATTCTCAGTTTATATCTCTTAATTATGACATTTTTCTCTGAATTCTAATTTTTATATTTCTCAATTCTGACATTTTTCTCCCAATTCTATGCTTTCTATGATTTTTTTTTTTTTGTGCAATTCTGAGAAAAAAAAATCAACATTACGAGATGTTTGCGCACAGTCGCAAACATTTATACATAAACAATTATGAGTTTATAATGCACAATTGTGAGATATAAACTTTTGTATGAGATGTGAGTTTATATCTCTCAATTATGCCATTTTTTTTTCTCAGAATTCTCAGTTTATATCTCTCAATTATTAATTTTTTCTCCAAATTCTGAGTTTATATCTCTCAATTATGACATTTTCTCTTGAGTTCTGAGTTTATATCTCTCAATGATGACGTTTTTCACATAAATCTAAGTTTATATCTCTCAATTATGACATTTTTCTCTGAATTCTGAGTTTATATCTTTCAATTATGACATTTTGTCTTTTGAATTCTCAATTTATATCGGTCAATTCTGACATTTTTCTCCAAATTCTGAGTTTATATCTCTCAATTATGCCTTTTTTTTCTCAGAATTCTCAGTTTATATCTCTCAATTATTAATTTTTTCTCCAAATTCTGAGTTTATATCTCTCAATTATGCCTTTTTTTTCTCAGAATTCTCAGTTTATATCTCTCAATTATTAATTTTTTCTCCAAATTCTGAGTTTATATCTCTCAATTATGCCATTTTTTTTCTCAGAATTCTCAGTTTATATCTCTCAATTATTAATTTTTTCTCCAAATTCTGAGTTTATATCTCTCAATTATGACATTTTCTCTTGAGTTCTGAGTTTATATCTCTCAATGATGACGTTTTTCACATAAATCTAAGTTTATATCTCTCAATTATGACTTTTTTTCTCAGAATTCTCAGTTTATATCTCTTAATTATGACATTTTTCTCTGAATTCTAATTTTTATATTTCTCAATTCTGACATTTTTCTCCCAATTCTATGCTTTCTATGATTTTTTTTTTTTTGTGCAATTCTGAGAAAAAAAAATCAACATTACGAGATGTTTGCGCACAGTCGCAAACATTTATACATAAACAATTATGAGTTTATAATGCACAATTGTGAGATATAAACTTTTGTATGAGATGTAAAGAATTATGAGATAGAATATTGCAATTACCTTTTTATTGTTTGGTATTTATTTTGTGGTGGGAATGAAAAAAAACAAAACTGTGTGATGTAAAATGGTCCTTAATGCATCCTAATCCTAACAATACTAAAAAGAGTAAAAACAAAATCTTACCCAAACTTTTGTACGATAATGTGAATGAAATTATAGTGCACTGCAGCTCCTTCACAAGAACTCAGTTTGTCAAATGTGTGTATACTATAATTAAAGCTGTATATTTTTTTGCATTTAAAAACTATAATTTAGTTTTAATTTGCCAGTTTATTTTGGGTTTCCAAGCTAGAACTTCAAGAATATGTCAGAGCGCTGTCATACGCGTCTACCACCCCTGCTGTGCCTGCGTCACGAAACGCCCTTCAAGTTTCCAGTGGCGTCGAGCAAATGTGCTCTTGCACCTAAATTTGACGAGACTGATCGGTTTTGTGCTTGACACTGTCTGACGAGATGGAAGGCTGTCACGCTAACCATCTCTGCCCTCGGGCCTTCACGAGAAGGGAACTTTTTGTTCTTTTTCACACTCTTGCAGTTTGTTCATCTTCTCTGCTCTCTATATGCTAATCTGTATGCTTGTAAAGTCATATGTGCATAAAATAACATCTGAAGAAAGGTACCGATGCCTTGGTTAGCTTGGTGCATAACAGATCCTAAAACTCTTGTCGCTTTCCAGAGCAGGCACCTCATCAGAGTAGATGCCTGTTTCTGTGCTCCACCATAGACTTTTCATGCCAATTTGTACTTGGAAATATATTAACATAAAGTTGCATGATATGATATGACTAATATATTGGTTATCAGCCGATATTAGAGATTTTGTATGGGACAGTGGTTGATAATTATGTGTATTCCCCTATTTTTACATTAAAGGGATAGTTCACCTAAAAATTACAATTCTGCCATTAAAGGATTAGTTCACTTCCAGAACAAAAATGTACAGATAAAGTATTCATCCCATTGTCATCAAGATGGTCATGCCTTTCTTTCTTCAGTCGTAAAGAAATAGTTTTTTTCTTTCTTTCTTCTTTTTTTTTTTTTTTTAGAAAATGACAAATCGTTTCGCTAGATAAGACCCTTATTCTTTGGCTATGATTATTTAGAGCCCTTTCAAGCTGCATTTAAACTGCATTTTGGACGTTCAAACTCACGGGCAACATTGAAGTCCACTATATTGAGAGAATTCTTAAACTGTTTATCCTTAAAAACATAATTTCTTTGTTTTCTTTAGTGAAGTAAGAAAGGCCTGAACATCTTGGATGACAGTGCGGTGTGTACATAACCATTCATAAACATTTAAATGGTGGTTGTAGTAAAAAACTTTCTACTACTTTGTATCACTGTAATTATTGCTAATAGGTTCTGGACAGATTTTATTATCAGTTTAATTTCATCCCTAGTAACAAAGTTTTAAAAGAAAACCCCGGTGGTTACAGGTGGCGATGAAACTCGGCTTCGGTGTCATGACAAGTGCCTGTTTTCTAGTGTTTCTTGTCTCTGCCATTTGTTAGCTCTTTCAGTAGCTGTTGGTCTACTAAAAGCCTCAAAGGCACCAGGGCTAAAGTGGAGAGAACAAAGACGCTGGTCTTTAGGAAGTTTTATCAAAGTCCCTTTAAGACAAGTCATTCCACTCGGCAACCATCTTTGAAATGCCTCAGGCATGCAAGTGCAGCTCTTATCTCCTTTGAATGGGAAAACATCAAATTCTCCAAAACTGTTCACCAAGCTTATGATTAAATTTCATATTTGAAATCACCAATGAAATCTGACAGCTGCCTCATAAATGGTGTTCCTTATGCTCCAGTAACGTTAAAAAAATCAGTTTTTTGATACTAGACCAGCCAATGCGCAGTCATGAGCTCGAGTTTGTGAACGCTGCCTGTTAAAACAGAAACCGGAGTTTCTAATGGCAGTTGTAGTGATGTAATGACTTTACTAATCAATGATTGGTTCTGTCATGTAGAAGCGGGACTCAAGTGCAATCATTTCACGTCATCTAAATAATGGCGCTCCTATAGTACAAAACATGAATAAAATTATATGGATAGTTAAGTAACATAAATCCTTGATGGGTTTTCTGCTACATATTAAGAATATTGTAGTACATTTTTACAAGAAAATTCTTCAAATTTTAATTCAGTGTGTTTCTTGCTGTTTATTAATCGTTTGTAAAATTTACTAGGGGAAATTCCTTCTACATTTTTTTTTACTGATATAACTGAGAAAACAAGTTCTGCTAATGGATATCTTGTTTAATTGCTACTAAGTGCCTCAAACAAAACTTGAGTCACTAACACCGCAAACCAGTGACTACTTCCTTAAAAGTGCTCATTGCAGTACCTTTCCAACATGACTTTAGCAGACTGGCGCACTCAAAAGTTGAAAAGCAGTCAGATTCAATCAGATTGAAACGGATGGTTTTTTAGTTAGCACTTTGCGTTTTTGTGTGCGGTAAGCATCAGGCGGTCCATGAACGGACTGTGGGTGGTCTGTGGGTGTGCCGCCTCAGGCTCAAATTAGACATGCTGTACCATATATCCTGCCAGCAGAATCTGCATTCTGCTCTGAGTTTAGCTGAGGTCTTCAAAGAACAAGCTCGCCTCAACCCAAACCTGTGTGAGATGCAAACCTCAAGCTGCACAATGACGTCAAAAAAAAAAAAAAAAAAAATCACACCTATTAGGCATCGCTGAAATCTCACCATTACTTCATGCTTAGAAATTTCTCACGTGTATGTAATTGAACACTTGTATGCAGGTCTCCTGCTTCTCAGGTTTTGTTTTTAGAAATACGCAGTTGTTTTCTTTAGAAATGTTCAAAATTATGTCTCACACTGTTCATGCTGTGCTGAGTCAAATCGTTATTTTTAGTGTCTTAAAGCTGTGATGGAAAGTTGTTAAAATCTATTTTAGCTAGTGCAAAAATGACAAACAATCAAGCCTGTACAACACTGGTGAAAAAAAACACATTCAGTAAGACTGCAGTCTGTCTCTGGTAAACAGTTGTCTGTGGAGTTCAAAAACAGTTGTAATCTTCACAGATCAAAAACAAACTGCTTCTCCCTTCCTTTCATCTCTCAACCTGTCTTTTCACTCTCATGCCATCATTTAACGGACTTCCCTTATGTTATTGTAAAGGCACTTTCTGATTGGTTTTGTTTGATTGCGGAACTTTTCCTTGAGTAAGTCTGTCTGAATTCATTATGGTCCAGAATATTTTACAAAAAGAAAATGAAAAAATAAAACCAGCATGAATATAAAAAAACTCAAGAACTTGTCAGTTTTTTGCCCAAAAGTAAAAGCGTTTTAGATGTTGAGTGAATAAGAAGAAAATCGTACAAATTCATGTCCATGCATCTTGCATGGATGTTTAAAATTTGAAAAGCGGAACCGTTCATAGGCATTATTACATTAGATATAATAAGTTTAGATGAGAAAAACTGGAGCTCACGTTGGTAGCATACGGATTACTTTAATTAGAGAATATTTGTTTTTGATGTGACTTATTTTATTATACACTACCAGTCAAAAATTTAAACACACCCTCTCATTTAATGTTTTTTAAAGAAGTCTCTTATGCTCATCAGGGCTGCATTTATTTGATCAAAAATGTAGAAAAAAAAACAGTAAAATTGCAAAATGTTATTACAATATAAAATAACAGTTTTTATTTTGATATACCTTACAATATAATTTTTCCTTTGATGCAAAGCTGATTTTTCATCAGCTGTTACTCCAGTCTTAAGTGTTCCTTCAGAAATCATTCTAATATGCTGATTTATTATTAGAATTATCAATGTTGGAAACAGTTAATAGACTTCCCTTATGTTCTTGTAAAGGCACTTTCTGATTGATTTTGTTTGATTGTGTAACTTTCCCTTGAGTAAGTCTGTCTGAATTTATTAAGGTCCAGAATATTTTTTTCTAAACTGTACAAAAAGAAAAATAAATAAATAAATAAATAAAACAGCATGAATATGAAAAAACTCAAGAACTTGAAGTCAGTTTTTTGCCCAAAAGTAAAAGCATTTTAGATGTTGAGTGAAGAAAGAGAAAATCGTTCAAATTAAGTTCCTGAATATGAATGTTCATTTTTTCATAATTTCACTACCATTTTAATTGGAGCTCAGGGGGAGGGGTTTAAATAAAGCAGTCATATCACTAATTTTTCTATATTAAAACAAAAAGGGAACTAGTCTTCCAATATAGCACTTAATTCACCAAATAGATTTTTAACAATGAAAAAGTGTAAATAGTTAGCTGTTTATCTGTAGATGAGCATGTTTTGACTGGTTATCATGTTGTTTTGACTTTTATCTGTATGCCAGATTTTCTTCAAAGGAATAAGAAAGATGTTGTTGTGAAAAATAGGAGGTCATGAGGTATTATTTTTACATTTTGCTATAAAGGCATCACCATTTTTTACTTCTTTGTTATGACATAAGTGGCTCTAATGTGAGCAGTTCTCAGCTAATTAGGGTAGTTTCTTCTTTCATCCATAGTTTTGAGAAACAGTTTGGACTCTCTGCTAATGAGCTTGTCTTAATCACACATTCCATTGTATGTAGACATGAACTGAATGCTTTAAATATTTCATTTATTCAGTGTTCCTTATCCAATAGGGTGGCTTCATTCTCCTCAAAGCATTTTCTTAAAAAAGAATGCTGTTTTTTTAAAGAATGCTAAAAGTTTGTAGGCTTCTACCAAACAAGACAGTGTTGTTTGAAGATTAAAGAATAAAAACTGGTTGGTTCAGTGTTTTTGCAGGAGGGAAAAAGATAGAGTTATAGAATTAACTGCAGTCTTACGCTCTGATACTTAATGTACCTCCACAGACGCCTCTTCACAGGCACATCCAGTTCTTCTTCTGCTTCTTTTAAAGATGTGTGTGGAGACAGAATGTCACTCACAGTTGGTAATGGAATATGGATAAGATGCTACTGTATCTTGCATACTTGTTATTTATTTATTTATTTATTCATTGGTGTAAGAAATGGTGCAATTTACCCTCTGAATCGAAGCCAAGTTTTTTTCTCTCTCTATAGTTAATTTCTGCAGCTCATTTTAGTATTTTTAGTATATTTTAGTATACAATCTTCCACGTGTGTTAAGACCTGAATGGATTAATAATAATGCAAATGATGTCTCTTTTGAAATATGCAGTAGAAATACCAAGAAAAATATTGTTTTATACATATTTTGGACTAATGGGTTATACCATTGTTTTGATGACGTGAAATGGTTGCACTCAGTGAGCTACTAGTGCTACATGTTGCTATTTTTACTGCAACACAACTTTGAATACACAACATGGAAATTAAAATACTCATGTGATGGTTGTATTTTTCAGTCGTAGAGCAACAAGAGAAGCAATGCAAGTCTGCTTTTCCTAGCGATAAGAAGAGGAGAAAAGTATGGGAAAGATGACTGTGGACGAATAAAACTTTCCACTTTAGACCTGATGCCTTTGAGGCTTTTAGTTAACCAACAGCTACTGAAAGTGCTTACTAACGGCAGAGACAAGAAACGCTAGATGCCATCCTGACGAGCCAGCCGCTTCTCATGATGCCGCAGATACTGAAGGAGTTTCTCAGCGTGGATTTCACTCAATTTCCAGAGGCGTT